>CM077155.1:162710675-163310675 GCA_039583875.1 Platanthera guangdongensis
GGATAACTTCCCAAAAAGAAGTTATCTAGTACGTCATTTTGATTTAATAATCACCGTATTGGGAAACAAATGGATTAAATAAGGAAAAATATGAATAAATTCATACTTATTTTATTTGTGATTAATATGTCTAATTTTCCATTGTTTTCTTGCTAGAAATGCTGAAGAAATCGATCCGGAGAAGCAAAGCTGAATTATTTTTGGACTGCGCAGGTTGTTGCAACAACCTGAAAAAGTTGTTGCAACAACTGCTGGACGGATTTCGAATTTTAAATTCGAATTTTGCGCCAAAATGAAAACTGAAAAGAGGCAACTTTTGGTAAAGGGCTGTACGTTTTTAAGAGTATAATCTCATACCATATGGGGAGAATTAATTATCATTAAGGAGGAGATATTGGAGCCATCATCTTGGAGATTACTTGGAGAAGAAGAACTAGGGCAACCCGGATCTTGGAGAAGGAGTGTTTGGGGCCGACTTGGAGAGCAATTTCCTGCACTATTTGAATCTTTCCATCATGTACTGTAAGATCTGTCTTATTTTGTGTGTTGCTTCTCTTGCCATGAACTAAATTCTCCAAGCCTTGTGTAAGGAGAGTACTATGTGTGTTTTTATGGTGTATTTTTCTTGCTTGTTGAGATTTGTTGGATGATTTGTTATCTTGTGAACTTTTGAATCTACTTATGAGATTTTTGGCTTTGATCTTCATCTTGTGTTGCGTTGCGAGAATCGAGAGATGAGTGACATAATATATGCTTGAAGGTCAATTCATTGCACCGCAAGAATCGAGAGACGAGTGGTGTAAAACGTTTAACCAAAGATCTCCACTTTTGCGTTGTACTTCGAGATTCGAGAGAGGAGAAGTGCAATCGCTCATTAGTTCACCGTAGTTTAGAGGAGTGGAGGAGACTCCCTCCTTTTGCTAGCAATTCGATTTTTATGATAATCAATATTCTTCATTCATCCTAAGTTAGAGATAACTAGGAGAATTTAGGACGTTGGGATTTCCGAGATTCGAGAGATGAGGATTTCTTCTATAAAAATCGTTGCATGATAATTCCTTCAACACTTTCCACTAATACTATTTCTCCACACCATTTAGACGCACATAGGAAATCCGAAATGCAAGGCTAATTTCTCCAATCGGTAAAAGAATTTCTAAGGATCTCCGTAGTTAAGTTAGATTAAATCTTTATTAAAATTTTCATTACTTCCAAAATATTTTACTCATCTTGTTTGGATTTAAAGAACGGTGTAGCTAGTACTTGCAAGCATTAGGTTAATCACTTCTCCGAGGGAACGATCTCACTCACACTTTATTACTTGTTACGGCACGTGCACTTGCGTTATTATATACATCTATTTCGGGCGTATCAAGTTTTTGGCGCCGTTGCCGGGGGTGCTATTAATCTATTGTTTATTTTCTTGCAATATTAGTAAACCCTAGTATTTGGAGGTCAAACTTCAATTTTGTTGAATTTTTAAGTTGTTTGTAGTTTTTCTTTTATTGTTATTTTATGCTCTGTTAGTGCATGTCCAGATTTCGATCCATTGAGTTATTGCCATTAAACTTAGAGATTGAAAGGACGTGTAGGAGAAACCGTAAGAATTTTCGTTTAGAACAAACCCAATCTTCAACCATGAATCCATACGATAACCATCAGGAATGTCAGGATTTAGGAGGTCAGGTAGAACATAATGGACACCCTGTTGAGCAAAGGAGAACGTGTCGTGATTACAACATGCCTCTACAGGGAGGGTTGCAATTTAGTATAGCTAGGCCTGCAATAGAGGCCAATAATTTTAAAATTGACTCTGTGGTCATGCAACTCGTTCAAAATAGTAAATTTGGTGGCCTTAATCAGGAAGACCCTAACTCTCATTTGAGAACGTTCATAGAAATCTGTGATACGTTCAAGATTAATGGAGTTTCAGAAGAGGCCATTAAATTACGTCTATTTCCTTTCTCGCTAGAGGGGAGGGCTAAGGATTGGCTAAATTCTCTACCCAACGGATCTATTACCACTTGGGCATTCTTGATGGAAAAATTTTTAGCCAAATACTTCCCCCATCTAAAACGGCTAAGTTGAAGCGAGACATATCAACGTTTATGCAAGGAAATGGAGAGACCCTTTATGACGCATGGGAACGTTTTAAAGAGCTACTGCGTAAGTGTCCCCACCATGGCTTAGCCATCCACCAACAAGTTTGGACCTTCTACAATGGTCTCCAAACGGCTACCATGATTCAAGTTGATGGAGCCGCGGGAGGGTCACTTATGAATAAATACCCAGAAGATGCCTATGCAATTTTAGAGGATTTATCCTCTAATAATTACCAACTTGTAGATCGGCAAGGGCCATCTTCTTCTACTGCTGGGTTATACCAAGTGGACCAATTAACTCGTTTGCGGCTGAAATGACTTCCAATTTAATTCAATAAATAAAAGGTTAGACGCCTTGACGTTAAACCAAAGTCAATTTCACCCACAGGTTAATAGTGTTGTTACTCATCCTTCTACCACTAGTCCTACTTAACCATTGACCAACTTATAGGACATAATGAAAACGCTAACTATATAGGAGGGCAGTACAAACAAGGTCATAACACCTACTCGAATAATTATAATCCGGAGTGGAGAAACCATCCCAATTTATCATGGAAGAATAATTCAGGGTCTACTCCATCGCACTTATTCAACAACAATTCTAATCACTCTCACCAATATCACAATCCTAATCAAACGGGACCTTCGCGGAAATTATCCGATGAAGTCATCTTAGAGTCCATGAAGAATAATGAAGCCCGTTTTTCTAGTCTAGAAGGATCCATGCGCTTAATTGAAACACAATTGGGGCAAATTGCATCCGCACTAAATACTAGACCTCTAGGAACATTACCAACCGATACAACGCCTAACCCAAAAGGTGACAACCAACACTGTAAGGCGGTTACTTTGCGGAGTGGAAAAGAATTGGTGAGCAGTTATAATAATAATCCAGTGGCAACTGATAATGTGCAAAATGAAGTAAAGAGTGATAAAATTCATGAACCTACTAAGAGCGTGGAGGAAGAGTTAGAAGAAGAGTGGAGAGAATAAAGAAGAGAAGAACGTAGAGGTGCCCGCAAGGGATAAAAAAATAATTACCTATCCACCACCACCATTTCCTCAAAGACTTAGGAAGAGTAAACTAGATCACCAATTCCAGAAATTCATAGAAATATTTAAGAAACTTCAAATTAATATCCCATTTGCTGAAGCCTTAGAGCAAATGCCCAGTTACGTAAAATTATGAAAGATATTTTAAATAAAAAGAGAAAGTTTGGCACGAATGAAACTGTGGCGCTGACCCATGAGTGTAGTGCAATCCTGCAAAAGAAACTTCCACCCAAACTGAAAGATCCAGGAAGTTTCACGATTCCATGCTCTATGGATACCAATTTGAAGGAAAAGCTTTGTGTGATCTTGGAGCAAGTATAAATTTGATGCCACTTTCAATCTACCGGAAGCTGGGCATGGGGGACATTTCTAAAACTTCATTAACGTTACAGCTAGCCGATAAATCGCTCACTTTTCCTAAGGGTATAGTGGAGGATGTTCTTGTCAAGGTTGACAAGTTTATCTTTCCGGCGGACTTTGTAGTTTTGGATATGGAAGAAGACAAGGAGATCCCTCTAATTGTAGGCAGACCCTTTTTAGCAACCGGAAAAACTTTAATAGATGTCCACAAAGGGAGTTGACTATGAGAGTCAACGATGAACAAATAACTTTTAACGTTCTTAAGGCCATGAAATTCCCTAGTGAGAAGGAAGATGAGATGGAGGTGGTAAACAATATTTCACTCTATGACTATGAGCAAAATAGTGAGTGGAATGATTCGAGTATAGAAGAGGAGATAGGAATTTTGATGGACGAGGTAGAAGTTGAGGAAGTGCAATCTGATGAGGTTAGTCATGAAGAAGTAGAATCTACTGAAGGAGAAGGTGAAGAGTGCTTTCAAGTGTGTGGGAATCGCTTGGTGTCATTTCATAGGGCGGAACCCCTAGATATGACTGAACGGTCTTTAGCGGACAAACCTTCTACGGTTTGCCCGCCCATCTTAGAGTTAAAACCGCTTCCCGAGCATTTGTCCTATGCATATCTAGGAGAAAATGATACACTTCCGGTAATAGTGAATGCTAGACTACTACCAGAGCAGCATGACAGACTATTGGTCGTTTTGAAAAGATATAAGTTAGCCATAGGGTGGACAATAGCCGATATTCGAGGCATTAGTCCTTCCTTGTGTATGCACAAATCCTTTAGAGGAATCTTGTAAAGGGTCCATCGAGCCTCACGCCGTCTTAGCCCTCCTATGAAGGAGGTGGTAAGAAAAGAGATCATTAAGTGGTTGGATGCAGGAATCATTTACCCTATATCTGATAGTTCATGGGTGTCACCCATCCACTGTGTACCTAAGAAAGGAGGGACGACCGTAGTTATGAATGACAAGAACGAATTAGTCCCCACAAGAACAATCACAGGATGGCGTATCTGTATCGACTACCGTAGATTAAACAAAGCGACTAGGAAGGATCACTACCCGTTACCATTCATAGATCAGATTCTAGATAGATTGGCCGGAAATGAGTTTTACTGTTTTCTAGATGGATATTCCGGCTACAATCAGATAACGGTTGATCCAGACGATCAGGAAAAGACAGCGTTCACGTGTCCCTTTGGTATATTCGCATTTAGGAGGATGCCATTCGGGCTATGCAATGCGCCGGCCACGTTCCAACGTTGCATAATTGCAATAATGGCGGATCTTATAGAACAAGACATGGATCCTATTGACTATGGCATAGAGGTCTTCATGGATGATTTTTCCATCTTTGGAAAAACATTCAATGCTTGCTTGGTATGTTTGGAGAGAGTGCTTGCTCGTTGTGTGGAGACCAACCTAGTGCTGAATTGGGAAAAATGCCATTTTATGGTACAGGAAGGCATCGTCCTTGGACACCGTGTATCTAGAGACGGGTTGGAAGTGGATAGGGCAAGGTTGAGGTGATTGAAAAATTACCTCCTCCCAAAAATGTAAAATCATTAAGAAGCTTCTTAGGTCATGCGGGATTCTACCGAAGGTTCGTTAAAGACTTTGCCAAAATCTCTAAGCCTTTAAGTGAGTTATTAGGAAATGATGTGAAATTTGACTTTAATGACGAGTGTTTAGATGCATTCACTCGATTAAAGACACGATTGATTACGGCACCGATTATAGTGGCCCCGATTGGGAAAAACCCTTTGTATTGATGTGTGATGCAAGCGACTACGCCGTTGGGGCTGTTTTGGGGCAAATGCGGGAGAAGGTCTTTCAAACTATAGCATACGCTAGTAAGACTTTAATAGAGGCACAAATAAATTATACCACAACCGAAAAGGAACTACTAGCTATTGTGTTTGCCTTTGAGAAGTTTAGGTCTTATCTTCTTTGCACCAAAGTGATAGCATTCACCGACCACGCAGCTATTCGCTATCTTATGGAGAAGAAGAATGCTAAGCCACGATTGATTCGATGGGTGTTGCTGCTGCAGGAGTTTGATTTAGAAATTAAGGATCGGAAGGGGGTAGATAATCTGGTGGCGGATCATCTTTCTAGGATTGAATATTCTAATCCACTATTGCGATCAGAGATTAACGAAAGATTCCCTGATGAGTGGGTGTTGGCCATGACCGAACAATGCATACCTTGGTATGCAGACTACGTGAATTATATTGTTAGTAGAGTCTTCCCACCTGACTTATCATATCAACAAAAGAAGAGGTTTTTGCATCAGGTACGCTTATTTATGGGATGAGCCATTTTTGTTCAGAATTGGAGCAGATGGGGTTGTTAGACGTTGCGTCCCGGAGGAGGAAATGCGAGCCGTGTTGGACAAATGTCACAACTCACCTTATGGAGGCCACTTTAAGGGGGATAGAACGGCGATGAAGGTCTTAGGAGCGGGGTTCTATTGGCCGACTCTATTCCGAGATGCTAAAGGATTTGTGAGTCAATGTGACCGGTGCCAAAGAAACGAAAATATTAAGAAAAATGAGTCTATGCCATTGAACACAATTTTAGAAGTGGAACTTTTTGATGTTTGGGGATTAGACTTTATGGGACCTTTCGTGAACTCGAACGGTAACATGTTTATCCTTCTTGCCGTAGACTACGTTTCTAAATGGGTCGAAGCCATAGCCACCGCTAAGAATGATGCCAAGGTGGTTTTACACTTTTTAAAGAATTATATATTCAATCGTTTTGGCCCCTAGGGCTATCATTAGTGATGGAGGGAGTCACTTCTGTAACAATTCATTTGCTACGTTGTTAAGGAAATATGGCGTCACTCACAAAGTAGCATTAGCGTATCATCCTAAAACAAATGGTCTAGCGGAAGTGTCTAACCGGGAGATAAAAACAATTCTTGCAAAGACGGTTGGCTTTAATTGTAAGGATTGGTCCCAAAAGCTTAATGATGCCTTATGGGCTTACCGGACTGCATATAAGACCCCATTGGTCTAACCCCTTATCGGCTAGTATATGGGAAAGCTTGTCATCTACCCCTTGAATTAGAGCATCGAGCGTTTTGGGCTATTAAGAAGTTAAATTATGATTTTCAAAATGCAGGTGAGAAGAGGCTTCTACAAATCAATGAGTTAGAGGAATTAAGGATGAATGCGTATGAGAGTGCGAGAATTTATAAGGAACGGACCAAGAAATGGCACGACCAACGTTTGAGCGGAAAACAATTCGAACCCGGGCAATTGGTACTACTATTCAACTCCCGTCTAAAAATTTTTCCCGGAAAACTTAAGAGTCGTTGGTCGGGACCGTTTCGAGTCAAGGAAGTCCATCCATACGGCGCGATCACCATACAAAATGAGCAGGACAATTCTGAATTTAAAGTTAGTGGAGAGCGTCTAAAAATTTATCGGAACGGTGATAATGAACGACTGGTGTCGTTCATTTTAAAATGAAAAAGAAATGGAGTCGAAGACGTCCGGCCGGGACGTTTTAAACGAGGCGCTTGGTGGGAGGCAACCCATCCTATTCAATCTTATTTAATTATATATATAGGTTTATATTTTAAATAAATAAATTAATAATAAAAAAAATCGTTTGTTTCGCTTGCATAGTAAAAAAAAAGGTGAAGGATTTGATGTCGCATAACTTTAATTAACTTGCTAAAAATCTTCTTAAAGAATAATAATAATAGATGAATAAAAGTCAGGAAAGCGAGATGATTTTGTCCAAAATATGCAGAAAAAGTTGTTGCAACGACTGAAAAGGCTGTTGCAAACTTTTCGGCTGCTGTCCGCCAAAGAAAAGAATCAAAATTTCCGGTTCGGATGAACCGGTTCAGTTTGTATGGGTTCGGCCGGCTCAACCCAACCTTAAACTTGTCCAACAAAAAAAACCTAAAGCCTGGCTCAGCCCCATCCCCAATTTCCCGATCTCGAACCCTAGCGATTTCGCGAGTTCTATCGCGGCAGCAGGCGACGGCTCTGCATCCCGACGCGCGCGACACGGCGACAGCAGCGATATCTCTGCAGCGGACTCATCCATCTCGCCGTGCGATCAGGGGCGACATCCCTCCACCCGCGCGCGATCGCGACGACGACTCCATCGGTGACCTCAGCTATCGGGAGAGAAAGTTTGCGGTGGGCGCGACGCCATCGAAGCCGGCCGTAGGCGGTGGCTCAACATCGCGTGTTTTGCGATAGGAGGCACTCCACACCCAGGGTGGTTTTCGATCGGGACGGGCGACATCTCAGCAGAGACTTCATTTCGCTGCAGTCGACAACAGTGACGCCGATCCCTAGATTTCATATCGGCGGCTCCAGATTTCGACTCAGCGACAATCCCAAATCCAGTGGAAATTTAAGGTATAAATTCTAACCCTAGGCTAAATTGAGAAACTAGGATTGTTACTAGTCGTTTTGGATTCAATTTTGTTTATTTGTTATGGTTAATCTAGACCATGGCCTCGAGGAGAAAAGATAAGGGAAAAGGCAAAGAGGCATCTAGGAAAAATGTCCGATTTTTGACTGAGAATGCTCGACTTCGTTTTGAACTCTCAAGGACCATCCCCTTCATTTATGAGCGAGGATTCAAGATGGAAGCTAGGGCTTGGAGTTTGAAATATGTCAATCAAATTAGGGCTCTCCAATGGGAATCATTTTGTCACCCTAGGACTGAAGCAATCTTACCATGGGTGTATGAATTCTATGCTAATGCTAGGGACTCAAATGGGGAGAAGGTGTTTGTGAGAGGAAAAAGTGTGGACTTTTCGGCCAAATAATCAACGATCTCTTCGACTTGGACAATAATATTCAGGATGGCTATGCAAATATTCTGACAAGTGTTTCTTTAGATGAAATGATGGCAATGGTTTGTTGTACACCGGAACCGGAGTGGGCAAGTCAGTCAGAAAAACCCTACGCGCAACGTGCTTAAATCGTGAAGCCAAGGTATGGCACCTATTCATCAACGCAGGGGTTATGCCGACACGACATCTGAATACATTGACATTACAGAAGGCCGCTCTTATTTATAGCATCTTGAAGGGAATAAAACTGAATATGGGAGAACTCATTTCTACACTTATAAAGCAAAAGGCCAACGAGGAGAAAGTGAGGCAGTTGTGGTATCCTGTTTTGATTACGGAGCTTTGTCGGATGGCAGGGGTGCCTCAAGGTGATGATGATATGGTGACTCAAGTTGGGCATCCCATCACGGAGACAGTTGTGGCAGTGAATATTAAGGTGGCCGCGGGAACAACCAAAAGCAAGAATTTTTGAAACTAATGGGAGTTGATCGGCCCACTCAGCCACCATCGGCTGATCCCTTTCATATTCACATTCCAGTGGTAGATTGTGGCGCCGATCCTGATGCTATGATGGAGCAGATTGAATATATTAAAGCATACCAGCGGTGTCAACATCTCTACGAGAGGAACAGTTTGAGAGCATTCACTCGAATCTGCGCAAGATTATGGAGAAGGCAAAGATTCCAGTTTCGGAACCGAACTTCAGGATGATGGGACAGTTTGACGACGAGGGATATCTTCTGACCTCGGACCGATCCAGAGTTGACCCCACTGCGGTTGCATCAGACGATGACGACGAGGAGGAAGATGACGAAGAGGAGGACGAGTAATCTTATCTTTGCTTCACCTTTATTTCTGCTTAGCTAGACTTACATTTTGCACTAGACTTTATTTTGCTACGATATGCTCTGGACTTTTGGTGATATGTATGCTGCGATGTGATATGTTGGTTGATCTATTTGATGTTTCACTTATGCGATCTATGATGCCTTAGACTGCTGCCTATAGTTTATATATATATATATAGTTGGCTTGACATTGACTTGCCCGTGATTGTTCCAATATGTCATATCTGCCCTGCGACATCTCATGTATTTTGTTCAAAGCTGCACTTTTACGTCACCTGCCCTTTCATGATGTTGTTTATTTTATTGACCTAGCATGTTATGAATTAAATATATGGAATGATGTATGGTTTGAGTAATGACAATAATTTCTTTGCGAATCATCGAGCGCATGTGCCAGGGTTGTATGATTTTTTTTTATTATACTCATTTCTGCTGACACATATAGATCGCATACCAATAACTATGTACACTTTGAGGATAATAGTTCTGCAGGCTAGATTAAATGTCTGAGTTGCTGTTGATTATCATATGATGAAGTACCATGACGCCGTCAACAAGAAGCAATGGACAATTACTGCACTACATTTACTGCAGGGGAGTTACTCTAATTTCAATTTTCTTTATCCCTTAAACTACTTTGTTTATTCCTATCATCAAATTAGCGTCCTCCCGTTATCAAAAATATCTTTGCTCGGGACTAGCAAAGGACTTAAGTGTGGAGGTGAGGGTGTTATAACCCCTACCACTTGAGTGAAGAATAATTCATTTAGATATGACTTTAATAATCTTAATTCTTGTTTTAATTAATCATTAGGCTATTCTAGACACATTCAATGATAATCAATTGGTATGGCTGAACAATCCAAAGAGTTTAATCCATGAATTTGAAGTTAGTAAGATTTTTTCTGATAAAGCTCGCTCAAGCATTTTTTTTTATATATAAAATATTTGTTTACTTTCAATGCATACTTTGATATTGACCTTTAAAATAACGTGGAGGGGTAAGGAGAACTAAGTCAATGATGTAAGCCTACACATGAGTTTAGTTAGTATTCCTTTTGATCATCCACTAAAATATTTGAGCTTGACCTTTACCATATACATTATTTCATGCTTACCTGTCATTTGTCCCTTCTAGTTGTACCTTAGTAAGTAAGCCATTTATGGGTGTCGAATTTCTCTTAAAAGGGTTAAATTTCATAGTGATATGTGGCCTACGTATATGTCTACATACTTGGAATGATCCCAACTATGATAAAAAAAGGGGAAAAGAAATTTGCGTCATAGTGATATGCGGCCTAGGTATGTGAATGCATACTTAGAATGATCCCAACTATGATAAGAAAAAAAATGGTTGAAAATCATAGTGATATGTGGCCCGGGTATGTGCACTTATACTTAGAATGATCCCTACTATGAATAGAGTATAAAAAAAAATTGATGTATGACCCCATAACATGGTGGATTATTAAGAATACTAACTAGAGGACGTCATACTATTACCAAAGCTATCCATAAATTCCTAACCAAGCCAAAACTATCCTACTTTCATTTGAACTACTAACTCTTGTAGAGGTTAAATCATAGACTTAGCATATTCTTATCCTTTCCAATAAAATGCGGAGGTTAAATATAAAATTTTGCACGAAAGTAAACTATTTTTAAAAGAAAAGTGTGCATCGCACTAGGATGCTTGTTTTAGCTTTATCATCTATCTAACTAATGGATTTGTTAATGGATTAGCTCTCATAAATTGATAAGCTTATCAGTTGAGTTAAGCGAGTTTCTTGAGTATGCCGCGATTATTTTGTTTTCAAGAACTAAAGATCATTTGAGTTCATATCTTATTACTTCTTCACTCATGCTATTGTTATGAAATGACTTTGCTAGGGACTAGCAAACGCTTAAGTGTGGAGGTGTGATAACTTCCCAAAAGAAGTTATCTAGTACGTCATTTTGATTTAATAATCACCGTATTGGGAAACAAATGGATTAAATAAGGAAAAATATGGATAAATTCATACTTATTTTATTTGTGATTAATATGTCTAATTTTCCATTGTTTTCTTGCTAGAAATGCTGAAGAAATCGATCCAGAGAAGCAAAGCTGGAATTATTTTTGGACTGCGCAGGTTGTTGCAACAACCTGAAAAAGTTGTTGCAACAACTGCTGGACGGATTTCGAATTTTAAATTCGAATTTTGCGCCAAAATGAAAACTGAAAAGAGGCAACTTTTGGTAAAGGGCTGTACGTTTTTAAGAGTATAATCTCATACCATATGGGAGAATTAATTATCATTAAGGAGGAGATATTGGAGCCATCATCTTGGAGATTACTTGGAGAAGAAGAACTAGGGCAACCCGGATCTTGGAGAAGGAGTGTTTGGGCCGACTTGGAGAGCAATTTCCTGCACTATCTTGAATCCTTTCATCATGTACTGTAAGATCTGTCTTATTTTGTGTGTTGCTTCTCTTGCCATGAACTAAATTCTCCAAGCCTTGTGTAAGGAGAGTACTATGTGTGTTTTTATGGTGTATTTTCTTGCTTGTTGAGATTTGTTGGATGATTTGTTATCTTGTGAACTTTTGAATCTACTTATGAGATTTTTGGCTTTGATCTTCATCTTGTGTTGCGTTGCGAGAATCGAGAGATGAGTGACATAATATATGCTTGAAGGTCAATTCATTGCACCGCAAGAATCGAGAGACGAGTGGTGTAAAACGTTTAACCAAAGATCTCCACTTTTGCGTTGTACTTCGAGATTCGAGAGAGGAGAAGTGCAATCGCTCATTAGTTCACCGTAGTTTAGAGGAGTGGAGGAGGAGACTCCCTCCTTTTGCTAGCAATTCGATTTTTATGATAATCAATATTCTTCATTCATCCTAAGTTAGAGATAACTAGGAGAATTTAGGACGTTGGGATTTCGAGATTCGAGAGATGAGGATTTCTTCTATAAAAATCGTTGCATGATAATTCCTTCAACACTTTCCACTAATACTATTTCTCCACACCATTTAGACGCACATAGGAAATCCGAAATGCAAGGCTAATTTCTCCAATCGGTAAAAGAATTTCTAAGGATCTCCGTAGTTAAGTTAGATTAAATCTTTATTAAAATTTTTCATTACTTCCAAAATATTTTACTCATCTTGTTTGGATTTAAAGAACGGTGTAGCTAGTACTTGCAAGCATTAGGTTAATCACTTCTCCGAGGGAACGATCTCACTCACACTTTATTACTTGTTACGGCACGTGCACTTGCGTTATTATATACATCTATTTCGGGCGTATCAGCGAGCACGATGGACATAAACTCGTCCGCAAAACACAAGGCCAAACAGGACAGCCAAATCCTTGCCAAAGCCAAGAGTCCGCAAGCTACTTGCACGCCTGCCCAAGCAACGTTCAGACTACCGGACTCCATACACTAGTCGCCATAGCAACAGCAGTGTTGTACTACCACCGCTTGACAAGGCCTCAGCCAAACTCTAAGGCCAGTCCGCCACAGCGAACACTACGGACACGCCGAGTCCGCAAGCCTCCGCGGATTTTTTGCCACCCAATCCGCCGAAATATACATAAGCTTGCAACGCGGCCATGAGCGAAGTACACCAGTCCGCGAACTTATCGCTAGGAAACACCCCCCCGCACACACCAATTACACACCCCATCCACGTCTGGCTAAACCACAGCCAACGCCTATACGCAGATTATCAGTCCGCCGGCCGCGGACTAAAATCCGCAAACCCGATCAGAGAACAGCAGCTTCCACTAGACTAACACCAGGCCGCATAACAGCAGTTGCCCAGGTCCGCCAATCGTCGGTATATCGCACAGTCGCCCGGCTGCTTGTCCCATCAAAAAAACCACTTACACTTCACAAATTTCAACACTCCCCTTGAAGTGAGAAGTGGTGGCCAAGCCCAGCAAGCTGCGCAATCGCTCAAAAGCCCCTTCGACAGTGGCTTCGTGAAGATGTCAGGAGATTGTCTTCACTCCGAACATGCCCGACCAAAAGAGATCTTCCAAAAACCTTCTCCCGGATTGAAATGGTGATGTTTCAATGTGTTTGGTCCTAGCGTGACACACTGGATTGTTTATCAGTTTGAGAGCACTCTCATTGTGACCCGGAGAAAGTTGGACCTTGCACTTCTTATGCACATCCTCTATAAGCTCCTCAACCAGATGGCTTCCCGAGCAGCCAGGCCGAAGACTTATACTCTGCCTCCGTAGTTGAGACGGACACCGAGTTCCTGCTTCTTGCTACACCACGAGATGCTAGCTGAACCGCAAGTGAACAATAACCTGAAGTTGACCTCGATCATCTGAATCACCGACATAGTCAGCATCCGTGTCAAGCAAATCAAGTCCGAGTCCCTTTTATAGAGAAGTCTCATGTCCGAAGATGACTTGACATACTTCAAAATGCTTTAGTCGTCACTAGATGAGAACTTCCTTGGTTCAGCCATAAACCGACTTACTCGGCCAACAGCTTAAGCAATGTCTGGCTTGTAATCGTCAGGTAGATCAAGCTCCCAACAAGAGCTCTGAACACCAAGGGGTCAGGAAGAATCCTTCCCTCATCTCATCGAAGCTTCAGCACATATTTCAGTGGAGTGAGCAACTCTTCCCTTCGCCCATGTCGAACCGCTTTACAATGCGATCTGCATATTCTCTGGCAAATGAGTATACCGCTCTCTTCCTTCCACTTCAAGACCGAGAAAGTGATGAAGCTCTCCCATGTCTTTCATCTCGAAGCGTAAACAAGCTTAGCCATGAGCCTTACTACTTTCCTCTGAATTGCATGTGATGATCATGTCATCCACATACAGTAGGACTAATACTGAAGCTCCCCCTTTCTTCTTGACGAACAAGCTAGAATCTGATTTGGATGCAAGATAACGCAGAACTGTAAGTACTCTGCTATCTTCCCGTACCAAGCTCTAGGAGCTTACTTCAACCCATAGAGAGTCTTCCTGAGTTTGCAGACATAGTCCAGATGATCTTTAGAAAATAAATTCAAGTGGCTGATCCATGAAGAGTCTTTGTCGATCTCTCCGTAAAGAAAGCATTCTTCACATCAAGCTGCCACATCCTCCATCCCTTGCTTGCAGCCAAGGCGATCACACTCTAACTGAAGTCATCTTTGCAACCGGACTAAACGTCTCCTCATAGTAATCTCCATACTGTTGTGAGAATCCTCAAGCGACCAGGCGAGCTTTGAACCTATTAATGCTTCATCAGCCTTTTCTTCAACTTATACACCCACTTGCAAGTCACCGGAGTAATGTCATCAACCTTGGGCACAAGGTCCCAGGTTTCATTCTTCTTGAGAGCAGCAATCTCTTCCTCCATGGCATCTTCCCACTCCTTGACTTCAATGGCCTCGTTGAAGTTTGCAGACTCTCGCTCATCCAGAGGACCTGCAAAGAAGCAGGAGACAAAGCTCACTGCATTCCCATCACAATACCGAGCCGGTGGCTTAATAACCCTTTCGATCTCCGAAGGGTCGGCTCCTTGCTTACTGCTTCTGTTGCTTCTTCGGGCTCAACTCCTACTTGGGCAAGCTTTGAGCAATGCTCCCCTGCTTCCTGAGCCAGAAGGCTCAGCCTCGGAGTTAGAAGCAATAGGAGCTGCTGGTGAAACATCAAGCTCCTCTTTCAGGCCTTCAGCAGCCACCATGGGTTCTTCATCAACTTTGCTTCCGGTTAGCTCAATTGAGCCACCTCATACGACATCAGCTCGTTAAAGACAACGTCTCTTGACACAACGAACTTCTTCGTCTCAGGATCCATGCATTTCCATCCCTTCTTCCGCTCATCGAAGCCAACAAAGACAAGCTTTCTTGCCTTTGCATCCAGCTTAGTCCGTGAAGCATCCGGGACATGCACATAGCAAGTTGAACCGACCACCGAAGGTGTCCCACACTTGGCTTCTCCTTCAGCAACAACTCATAGGAGTCTTCATGTTGATCGGCTAAGCGGCATCCGGTTGATGACATAAGAAGCACAAGACATCCCCTTCGCCCAAAGGATCTTGGGATGTCTTTCGCATGAAGCAGTATTTACAAGTCTCCGTCAAATGACGGATCTTCCGCTCCGCTACTCATTTTGTTGTGAAGTGTGAGCACAAGTGAGCTCTCGTTGGATCCCGTGCTTCATGCAGAAGTTAGAAAACTCGGAGGAGATAAACTCACCACTGTTGTCAGTTCTAAGCTTCTTGATCCGCAAGCCAAGTCGGCCTTCCACCAACTCCTTGAACTCCATAAACAAATGAAAGGCTTTTGACTTCTCTTTCAAGAAATAAAACCAAGTATATCTTGAGTAGTCATCAATCAAGACAAGCATGTATCTGCTTCCACCAAGGCTGGTTGTGACAGTTGGTCCCATCAAGTCGCCATGAATGCACTCCAATGGTTGCTTGCTCCTTGTTTGTGATTTATCAAACGGAAGGTGATGTGCCTTACCGTATTGACACCCCGCGCAAACATGCCCGGTCACCAAGGAGGACAACTTAGGCAACCCTCTCACCAAACTTCTATTAGCCATAGCCTTCAGCTTGTCCATGCCTACATGCCCCAGCCTCTCATGCCAGATAGCAGCTCTATCGTTGGCTCTCATACGATCAACATACGCATTAGTAGCAAGAACAAATAAGTTCTTAACTCTCCTTCCTATATGAGCAACATCAGCCTTAACCGCTGATACATTGCGAAGGAACCTCACGTCTGTTGGCCCAAACAGAACGTGATAACCAACATCTACCGTAATGGTCACCGAGAAGAGGTCTTCTTCATGCCGGTACGTGATACACACTCCTTAATGTGAGTGGCCCCTGATCACTACCCAAAGACACAACCCCCTCTTTCTCTACTGCATAAACAGTATTATCAGCAGTGATAATAGCTTCATTACCTGAGTATGCTTGCATGGAGGAGAACTTCGACTTGTCTCCGGTGAGGTGATGACCACACCCGGAGTCCACGATCCACTCGCCGTTGAAGTCCTCAGTAGAAAAGGCCGGACACAAGTGCCCGTCATGAAAGCTCCGCCCCATTCTGCTTCCTCACTCCTAGAGCAAGCTTCCTCCTTTCCTACAGCATGCCTAGGCTGTAGTTTGACCTTGCAGTCCCGCTTGAAGTGCCCTCACTGATGACACGGTAGCACTTCAAGTTCTTCTTCCAGTCCTTCGGAGCAGCGCTCCTCTCCGGCTGATATGAATTGAAGGCTCCTTCTCACCAGCAACTGCTTCTTCTCCTTCCTTCCATCCTTTCTTCTTCTTGCCCGAGACAGAGAGCTTCACTGCCTTCTTGAGTGATATTAACTCCAGCCATCTGCCTTGCCAAGCTCTCCTATGATGCAAGCAGGTTCTCAAGTTCCAGCAGAGATGACTGAGTATCCCACTTGAACAGATGTCACAAAGGCAACATACTCCTTCTACAAGCCGCGAATTATGTGTCTTTTCATCTTAGCCTCAGAGATAGGCTCATCGGGATCAAGTGCTGACAGCTCAGCACACAAGCTCTTCATCTTCAGAAAGAATTTAGAGATGGAAAGGTCTCCTTGAGTTGTTCTAGCCAACTCATTCTCCAGAAACTGAAGTCGCGCCACATTCTTCCTATTGAACAACTCATCAATGGTTTCCAAATATAAGCAGCCGACTCACATCCAATGATGTGATCAAACAGTTCTGGTGACACGGCCCTCTTGAGAATAAATCAGCTTTATCATTTGTTTTTCTCCAGACCCTAACCTGCTCAGCAGTACCAAACGCAGCAGTCACTTCCTGTCTGTCGTCACCACGACGACCTCCCATAGCTCCTCACCAAGAAGATAAACTCTTCATGCACGACTTCCACTTCTTGAAGTTAGTCGGCGTTAAGAGTTCAATGCCAAAACCTCTTGCATAACTCCCTTCCATTGCAACAACCGCTTGGTTAAGCCTTCAGAAGCACAGAGCACCAACACAGGTTGATCACCACTCAAGCTCAGAGTAACAACACTGGTTGAACACCGCTCAAGTAACTGAACCTCCCTCTGATACCATGTTAAATTTTCTCAAGGTGGCCAGCAAGATAGCCCAAAACCAAATTAATATCTTCGGCACTACCCAGTTCACACTTTGATCTAGCAGAAACACCAGGGAGCAAGCTCAACACACCAAGCACATGGAAGAACAAGCAGATCTTTCATTCATTTACACTTCTTTACAAGGCGAGTTATACGTAGCGAGACATGATTTCGCTAGTATACAAGCTAAAACAGGAAGCACAAAAAACAAGCCGGGCGGACAGCACTGGAAACCGCCGAGACCGCCAAGTCGCCAAGTCCGCCGAACCGCCCGAGCTGAAGCTGCAATCCGCCGAATACGTTGCAGCCGCGAGGCCGTGCGGACACACCGTTATTCGCCTACTGCTGATGAACTGAAGAACAGACAGCCTACCCGCCTGCGCCTGGCGGGCAGGTTATTGGAACTTTCAACTATTGAAGCAGAGAACTGACAAGCCGCAGAGCGACCTGCTGAAACCGCAGAGACCGCACACTTCCAAGTACTTGACGAAGTCAAAACCAAACTCCTGGCTCCTTGAAGTTACCCGCGCGACCTGCACACAGCAAACCGTCAGCTCTACTCAACCCGCGCGGACAGAAAACGCAGACCGCAGCAATTTGCCCAAGCCCCATTTACTGTTCCCTCAGTTACTGTATACGTGTCGGGGGGGTCCTATTTATAGGCGAGGTGAGGAGTGTGGTCACCGCCCTAGTGGATAGAGACACCGCCCTAGCCCGCGCGCTAACAACACCCGTCCGCCGAGTCCGCAAGGACTTAGCCGGATTCCAAGGATCAATCCGCCAGGAGCAAGGCACCTTTGGGCGAACCCCCATCAGTTCGCCCAGGCTTATGCGGACAAGGCACCAACCCGCAAAGCATTCAAACACTGGACATCATCCCCCTTCAGTGACTGTCCGCACAACAAGAGGCAGTTCGCATGCCACCACATCAACACCTCCATCCGCCTCAAGCCCACGACCAAAGGCAGTCCGCCCGATCAACAGCGGACTTGGCGGATACTGCGGACACACTGGTCTTGTCACAGAATGTGACCAAGTCCAGAACCACCAAGGGCCTAACGCGAGCACGGCGGACATAACTCCGTCCGCCAAACAACCAAGCAACACAGACCGCCAAATCCTTGCCAAAGCAAAGCAGTCCGCAAGCTACTCGCATGCCTGCCCAACGCAACGGCCAACTACCGGACTCCACACACTAGTCCGTCATAGCAACAACAGTGCTGTACTACTAGAGCTCGGCAAGGCCTCAGCCAAACTCTAAGGCCAGTCCGCAACAGCGAACACTGCAGACACGCCAGTCCGCAAGCCTCCCGCGGATAGCACCCAATCCGCCGGATAACACTAGCTTGCAACGCGGCCACTGAGTGAAGTACACCAGTCCGCGAACCATTATTCGCTCAGGCCACTCATTAGCTAAACCAACAGCCAACGCCCTATCTGCAGATATCAGTCCGCTCAGGCCGCGGACTCAATCCGCACAACCCGCTCAGAAGAACAGTCAGCTTCCACTAGACCTATCACCAGGACGCATAACAGCAGTCCGCCCAATCCGCCCAGTCCGCCAGCTATATCCGCACAGGCCGCCCGGCCTGTCCCATCAGCCACTTCCACTTCACAAATTTCAACACCTAGTCTGCTCACTGGTCGACAGATATGTGTAACTGTTCCAGTGCTCCGGGATGGTTGGATGGGAGAAAGGGGAAACCGCCGCAAAAGAGTCTCAGACGGGTGACATAAGAGAAAAAAGGTGCAGGTATAGGACTTGGACTTGTGCAGAGGAGTCTCGAACAGGAGAAAAATGAAGGACCGAATCCTCCCTAGGCAGGTATTCGCGAAAAATACGCCCGGGCACGTGCCCAGGCGTGTCTGAAGATGGGTCCGTCCGTGAACAACGTGAAAATAAACGGGCGGAAAAGTCTCCAAAACTCTTCGTCTTCAGCCCCGCCTCCCCTCCTCCAGTCCCCAATCTCCCTTCCCAGCTGTCGATTGCTACCTCCACCACCCTACCAAACGAAACCAACATTTTAAATGGTTATTATACATTATATATATACCTGATCCAATATTTGGCTGGACCATTTTGGATTAATATGAGGTTTAGGGTTAATTATGTGATTTTCGGTCATCTAGTCATCATTGTTGAAGCCAAGAGCTCGATTTTAGAGTTGAGATTTAAGTATTGGCGGATGTTATTTCCCCACTAAAGTAGATATCACAGACGAAAAATGGTGAACAAGATGAAATATTGTCACAGCTCGGAGATCCTACATCACACTCGGGAGTTTATGGTAACTGCTCCTCCCAATGCAAATGTTGTGCTATGTTAGAGAGAGAGAGAGAGGCAGTTTCACAGGAAGCACTAGAGAGCTCGCGAATTCTATGCGAGATCTTTCTGGGTCGGTGGCACTGTTTCTTCCCCTCGATGGTGGGGCATATTTATAGGCAACAATGCGGGGTATAATCCTTGACTCATAGGCCCGTGGGAACACCCCCATGCGAGGCCGATATACGGTTATCGGCAAGCTGGAGAGAGTTGATCTCGGCTCTTAACATGGTGATGACGATCCCCGACTTTTTTGATGATTCCCCGTGTATAGATTGGGGAGATGCAAGAGGTCTGTGGAGATTGATTGCAAGGGAATCCAGAATTTTGCTCCATGGGATAATCGGCGACGAGGTCGCGGGGGCAGCAACCCCCCCCCCCCCCCCCCCCCCCCCAAAGATTTTTTGTAAAATGGATAATAAATTAGGATTTATCTCGTTGAGTCAATGAATTTAGACAACTTATACTTCAAAAAAAGGTGTCCGGATGAGGGAGAAAAGGGCTCGACAAGATGGATACGTTCAATTTTTTTTTGTTGAAAGATGAGAAAGATGTCACAGCAACTAACTGATTTATTCAAATCTTGTGGAGGTGACTTGTGTAAATTTATTTGAGATACTTGCAATCTATTTTGATCTCCTCAAGTCTACATTTTACTTTACTTCTAGCTTCTTATGAATCTCTGAAAGAAACATTGTCAACTTCAGCACGATACGACATCTTTTTTATTCAACACTTGTAATTTTGTTTATTTCGTAGTGTCTCTTTTATTACACCGTAAGAGTACTTGAGACCAAAGGACCGCGCTGCGGCAATCGGCCGCGCGCTCAGCCTCGAAGCCTCGTGTGAGGGGTGTCTGACCGTGTGGCTGCTTTGTCGTACAGCCAAAGGGCAGCGCGACGGCCCCACTGGTGCAATGACTTCGCCATGTGCGGTGCGCATTGCGGTTTGGGGTGGTTTCTTCATGGAGTTAGTGAGGTTGACATTAGTCAACCCCACATAGCCCCCATGACCCCCACTAAGTTAGCTATGGATGTAGGAATTCCGACTATCTGCAGCCTGAAATTCCTATGAATTGAGAGTGTTCATATGAG
Source organism: Platanthera guangdongensis (assembly GCA_039583875.1). Classification (NCBI taxonomy): domain Eukaryota; kingdom Viridiplantae; phylum Streptophyta; class Magnoliopsida; order Asparagales; family Orchidaceae; genus Platanthera; species Platanthera guangdongensis. The sequence continues at coordinate 162,731,361 of CM077155.1, forward strand.
CTACAATCAGAAATAATTCTTTTTTTGTGACTCATTGTGATATATCTATATATGCAAATTTAGATATAAGAATTGATCATAAAAAAATATTTTCGCCTTTTGATTGAGACTTTCCCTCATCAAACTTCTTTGATCTGCCCCTGCGAGGTCGTTAAAAACTATTTGTTTAAAGATTGAGAGAAAACATGTTAAATGATTAGGGACTTATTTTCACCGGTCAAGCGGTTACAGCCGGTCCGGTTCATGCGGCCGTAACCATTTGACCACTGAAAATAAGTCCCCCAAACGAAGCGTAAATTGGTTATATTTATTGTGGGCACATTGTCAATGTTGGCAACATTGCTCTTACAATGACATATAAATCTTCTAAGCTTTGAACGGTGGGTATCACCTGACAAAACTGATGAAAACAAGTTTGTGAGGTAATCATACCGAAGGCGTGATTATTAATTAGAGTAAGGTTATTAGCACCTGAAAATTCATTATTAGCCGCCATAGAACATCAAAACATATTAAGTAGAGCATTAAAATTTGAGCTGGGGTGCCCCTTAAAATTTATGTGATGGGATGAGTATATGAGTAGAGCATTAAACTTTATGCATTTGCAGTTTTCATGGGCTGCTAATATCCATAAAACATGTGTTTTCTTTATTAACAGGATATAATCATATAATATGTGGACCGATTTTTTTAAGTCAAGAATAATTTGCAATGATGTGGGCCCGCATTCAAATTCGCCCATAAGGGCCATAACACATCAATTCGGCCTGATTTCATTAAAATAACAATAATAACCAAAATAATAGACCCAATAGTATTGTAATGACCCAATCATCCACAGATCTCATGTGCGCCAAACATATACTTAATTCTGTTCTAGGGCTTCTGCTGTCAATAAGAAGCGTCAAACTCAGACACTAAGACTTTATTTGGAGGGACTTATTTTCACCGGTCAAGCGGTCGCGACCGCATGAACCGGGACTTAATTATAAGTCCCTCCAAACGGAGCCTAAGACTCTGTTGGGCAAAAAAAAATTCCTGAGCTACCCGTTCCCAGAGGAAGGAGCGCGGGTAGCGCAGGAGCCGTCCGATGGGCTTTAAACAACGAGTTCTCTTTGTGTTTTTTTTATATTTTTTTATTATTGTAAACCACAATCGTTGGATTTAAGGCTGAACGGCGTTGATCCCACCTGCTCCCAGAGGAGGGAACGCTACATGTACGGAACAATTACTACTGTTTGGCGAGGCGATTTGAGCACAGTGGCCCGCGGTTTTTCCCACTGCCCCGCCAAACAGAAAAAACAAGCCCAATTTTTCTACCACCCCTGCCGTGAAATCGTGAAATTTCCGCAATTTGGAGTCGTCAAAAATTTCCACGACTCCAACTCGCGGGCTGCGATTTCACGGAAATCTTCTGCGAAACTGTCGGAGGTGCTGATTCCGCTTCACCCTCTCTCCAATCAGTCACCTTCTCCCCTCAAATCTCTCAGAAAACCTAGAACTTTGGTTAGGATTGTTGTCCATAAGCCAAGGCAATGAAGAAGATGCAAGGCGACGAGCAACGCTGAAAAAGCGGCGGAGGCCGAGCCGGCCCTTCCGCCAGAAGTCATCCTCCTTGCCATGACACTGCGACGTATTGTCCGATCTTTTCTTCTCTACTTCCATCTTCTCCTCTGGGGTCCCCGATCATTTCTTCTCTACCTCCCCATGGCCGCCACCTCTGCCGTTGATTCCAACTCTCGGCGTTAGCCGAAGGTTCAGAGCCTTCCCGGTGCGACATCTTGCCGGAGGTGCAGAGGGCCATTGATTTATAATAAAATATATTTAGGTATAATAAAAATATTTAATATAAAAGTTAAGTAAAAATGTATTTAATAACATTTATAATGATTTATTGCTAAAATTATGGAGTATTACACTACTCATACAATGCAGTTGTCCTTCAATGATCGATAGTGTGGGTGAATGTTTGAGGCGGATCACATTTATGTGAAAATAGGGGTGCCCATAAAAACCGGGCCTGGGCCCTGGCCGGTAAAAGCCCAGCTAGGCCCGGGCCCGGGCTAAGCCCGCCCCGGGCCCGGGCTGGGCCATGGGGCCTAACAAGACCCCATATATAGGCATTTGCCCGGCCCGGTGCCCGACCTGGGCCGGGCCGGGCAAAGCCCGGTTTCCTAGGCCCGGGCTAAGCCCGGCGCCGGGCCGAGCAAAGCCCGGTTTATAGACTCGGGCTAATCCCGGGGCCGGGCCGGGCCCGGCCCAGCCCCTTTTGTAACCCCCCCTATCCGTCGCATAGCATATAGCAGTAGGTCCGGCCGGAGCCCGACGTCATATACTACAGACAGACCGGGTGGTTACTCAATGGAAACCATCCAACTAATCATAACGTCCTACACAAAGCATTCTAGCGGAAGCAGTTTAATAAGTTGCAATAAAGAACCCAGCACAAAAGCATGAATGTCCACTAAAATACCAAATATGAATGTAGTACATACACAAGTACTGGTCTTAAGGCCTTACAAAATGGTTTACTTAAATATTACATGTTTTACAAACCACGGCACGCAGGCCGGTCATACATGAATAAAAGCAGTAAACACTCCAATTAGGCCTTCAAGGGCCGGCTTCGCAATTTGGGCTTTAGCCCGCTATTGACCGCTTGGTCCAGCAGCACCTGCAAGCAACAAAACCACCGCACGGTGGCAAACAAAAGCAACGGCCAGCAATGCTGACCAAATTATAACGATCCCGCCCCCGACTCGGGGCGGCGATGCTCCTTCCCTGCATTTCATTAGCATAAGCGAGCAATATAGAAAATGTCACAACATCACAGGCGTAGGCTCGCGCGGCCACACACCCCGTGCACTCAGGGCACATTCTCGGTGAACCAGCCAATGTCACGTCAATTTAAGTCATAGACATTCCGGACTCACCACCGCCACTTTGACGGCCAAACATATGAGCAATTTGTCTTCCCGGCATGGGTCACGACAATTTAAGCCATATACCGCCGAAGACCCTCATCTATGCCAACGACTCTAACCGAACGACATAGAAATGGGTACGGTTCCATCTAACCCGTGCTCACATCGCAACGACAATTTAAGCCATATGCGCAGGTCAAACTTCTTCTGAGTCCCATTTTCATCACACAATTCACATAACTCGATTATGTTCAAGTTGGCTCTCAGGCCTCCAAGTTGGCAAGATCACGCATCCGCCCAGTTTTCCGGGTGCACCTTTGGGTTAATCCCCAAGTCTCCCTGTTGCAATCTAGCACGTAGAAAAACCCGAAAAACAAACAATCGCACGGATTCTTCTCCGGCATTTATGCAATGCAACATCACCGATCCAGACCAACATGTCCGGGTAGGCTTCACACATCATGCCTATGTCCGTTCTCGCTTACGAACTCTACACAACGGGGACTTTACATATCTACCCGAAGGAACGCCTCTAACTCACCGCAAACTCGCGAGAGTGGGCTTCCTATGCAAAGAAGGAGAGCTACACATGCTCAAGAAGAGAATCGTTACCCTAGCGTTCCTCTTTGGCGCCATGGAAAAGTAAGCGGATGAAAAGTACCGCACTCTCTTCGCCTCCGTGGATCCGGAGTCGGCTCGCGATTTGGAGCTTCGAAGCTCCTCCAATGGTCAGATCTAGCTTCTTCTTCCTTCCTTGGCTCTCCTCTCTCTCTTGACTTAGAAAGAGAACCACACAAGTAAAAGTGAGGGTTTCAAAGGTCCAATCCCGGGTATATCCCATCAGGAACAACCCCCAGTCGTTGGATCCCAAATTAAAGAAACGAACGGCTTTGATTCGAGCCTGAAATGTACAATCTAGACCGAACACGGCCTGGCACACGCCCGTGTCCAGGGCCGTGTGCCTCATTCGCCGTCAAAATCGACGCGCCTGGAACAACACACGGGCATCGAACACGCCCGTGTTCGACCTGACACGCCCGTGTTCCACCTGACACGGCCGTGTGGTCGGCCGTGTGCCCCCATCGATTTATTCCGAAAACAACCCGAGAACTACACGGGTTCTTGGACACGCCCGTGTCCTAACCCGTGTCCACCTCAACACGCCTGGGCTCCAGGCCGTGTACACGGTCTCGACACTTCGTCGAGCGAAGTTCGTCGACCTCACGACACGGCCTTGGACACGCCCGTGTCCTAGGCCGTGTGCCTTGTCTCGACACTTCGTCGAGCAAAATTCGTCGACTCCCCGGGACGAGTGTCGACACGGGCTCGACACGCCCTGAGACACGCCCGTATCTCAGGCCGTGTGCCATGTCTCGACACTTCGTCGAGCACAAAATGTCGACTTCGCGGGCTGAGTGTCGACACGGGCTCGACACGCCCTGAGACACGCCCGTGTCTCAGGCCGTGTGCCCTGTCTCGACACAACGTCGAGCGCAAAATGTCGACTTCGCCGGCTGAGTGTCGACACAAGCCTGACACGCCCTGGGACACGCCCGTGTCCCAGGCCGTGTGCCTCCTACCAGAACCCAAAACTGGCCCAAAACGTCCTCCGTCGCTCTTTTGAGTTTCGGGGCGTTACAACTCTCCCCCTCTTAAAAGAATTTCGTCCACGAAGTTATATAAAGGAAAGACATGTACAAAATTAAATTGTACCTGAGCGGAACAACTCCGGATACTTGTCAAGCATAGTCTGCTCTCGCTCCCAAGAGAGCTCCTCAAGACCGCAATTGTCCCACCGGACCTTGACCATCCTGATCTCTTTATTGCGTAACCGCTTGACCTCCGAGTCCTCAATCTGCACGGGCTTGACTTTTGTCGTCAACCCACTATCCACCGACACTTGATCAACCGCGATCACTTGCGAAGGCTCTTGCACCGCCTTCCGAAGCACCGAAATATGGAATACATCATGTAATCCACCAAGCTCCACTGAAAGCTTCAACCGATAGGCTGCTTCACCCACTCGCTCCAGAACCTCAAACGGCCCAAGGTACCTCGGGCTTAGCTTTTTCAATCGCCGCACCCGCGAGACACCCTTGAACGGCTTGATCTTTAAGTACACCCAATCGCCCACAGCGAACTCCACGTTCATGTGCTTGGCATTATAGTACTTCACTTACCGGTCCTGAGCGATAAGCAACCTCTCCCGAATGGTTCTCACCAACGAAGTAGCATCCTCCACTCTTAAGCGCTTATACAACTTTGACTCACCCATTTCTAACCAAGACAACGGCGTGCGACATCTTCTACCATATAAAGATGGTCTTCTCAATGCTTTCCAAAGTCCAAGACCCACATGCGGAGCATGTCTTCCATAGTCCAATTGACCCTCTCGGTCTGACCATTTGTTTGCGGATGAAAGGCTGTGCTGAATTTTAATCTTGTTCCCAACATTTGCTGCACTAGCCTCCAATCATCGGACGTGAACCGCCCAATTCGGTCACTCACGAGGCTGCGGGGCACACCGTGAAGCCGTACTATATTATCCACATACAGTTTTGCCAACTTCTCCACCGGATCATCCTTCCTATGCGGAATGAAATGCGACACCTTCGTTAGCCGATCTACGACCACCCAAATGGCGTCGTTCCCCTTTTGCGACCTTGGCAAACCGTGCACAAAGTCCATAGAGATGTCGTCGAATTTCCACTCCGGAATAGACAAGGACTTAAGAAATCCTCCCGGCTTTTGGCACTCCGCCTTCACCAAGGCGCAAGTTTGGCACTTCACTACGTAGAGCTCCACATCTTTCTTCAAACCCGACCACCAAAACAGTTTCTTTACATCGCGGTACATCTTTGTGCTCCCCGGGTGAATCGAGTACTTAGTATGGTGTGCCTCGTACAACAATTCCACCCGCAGATTGCCCACACTTGGGACACACAGACGACCGTCTTTCCAAAGTAATCTGTCCTCCATGACGAATTGGGAATTTGACCCATCCAGAGCCTCTTCCTTGAACTGCTTCATATGGACATCCATATCCAAAGACTGCCGAATCCGATCAGCCAGGTCATATTGGACTTCAGTCCAATTCAGTACTGCTTCAGCACTTGATTGCTTATCTACACAAACAATCTCCAATGCCTCCAACTCCCGCACCGACCGCTCATCATGCATCGATAGCCAATTGGCTTGAGCTGGGGCTCGGCCACTCAACGCGTTTGCAACCGCATTCCCTTTACCAGGCACGTAGTGGATCTTGAATGTAAAGTCTCCCAAGAACTCCATCCATCTATGCTGCCGCATATTCAGATCCTTCTGATCAATCAAATACTTCAGGCTCTTGTGACCGGTGTAGATATCCATCTTCAGACCGTACAAATAATATCTCCACAATTTCAAGGCAAAATTCACGGCCGCTAACACCAAGTCATGGACCGGATAGTTCCTCTCGTGCACTTTCAGCTGTCTCGAGCCATAAGCTATTACACTTCCGTGTTGCAGTTGCACGCAACCCAAACCGCTGCCCGAAGCATCGCTATAAATCTCATAGCCTTCGGTCCCACTCGGCGAACTCAGCACAGGCGCCGTGGTCAACCGACATTTCACTCCTCAAAAGCTCGCGCGCACTCCGGCGTCCAAATGAACTTCTGCTCCTTCCTCGTCAAAGTAGTGAAAGGTAACGCTATCCGCGAGAAGTTGTCTACGAAGCGCCAATAATAGCCGGCAAGCCCCAGAAAGCTCCGGACTTCCGCTACCGTAGAAAGCTCAGGCCACTCCCGTATCGCAACAATCTTCGCCGGATCCACTGCAATACCTTCCCCACTCATTATATGACCGAGGAACGCCACTGAGGATGACCAAAACTCGCACTTCGAGAACTTGGCATACAACTGATTCCTCTTTAGCGTCTCCAAAACCAAATGAAGATGCTTGAAGTGATCTTCCTCACTCTGCAAGTACACCAAAATGTCATTGATGAAGACGATCACAAAATGGTCCAAGTACTCACTGAAGGTCCTGTTCATCAAATCCATGAACACTGACGGCGCATTGGTCAGCCCAAACGGCATGACCGTAAACTCGTAATGCCTGTATCTTGTATTGAACGTTGTCTTAGGGATACCACTCTCCCTTATCCTCCACTGATAGTACCCAGACTTGAGATCCAACTTCGAGTACACTGTCGACCCGACCAACTGATTAAAAAGATCATCGATCCGGGGGATCGGGTACTTGTTCTTCTCCGTCAACTTGTTGAGCTCCCGATAATCAATACCTAGCCTCAAGCTTCCGTCCTTCTTCTTAATAAAGAGGACCGATGCGCTCCAAGGCGAAGAACTTGGACGCACCTACCCTTGCTCCAACAACTTTTGTAGTTGAACCTTCAACTCCGCCATTTACTTAGGCGCTAGTTGATACGGAGAGCGTGACACAGGCTTTGCACCTGGTACGAGCTCTATCGTAAAATCTATCTCTCGTTGAGGCGGGGCTCCAGGAAGATCTCTAGGGAACACATCAGGGTGTTCCGCTACCACTGAAATACTATCCAACGCGGGCTTCGACTTTGTAACCTCCACTAGTGTAAAGAACAGCTCTGCACCAGCACGAACCGCCTTCACCACCTGAAGAGCAGATATCAACGTCTTGCTCGACCCCTTTAAGCCCGTAAAGGTCGTCTCACGACTAGCTCCCAGCTTGACTTCCTTGCTACCGCAATCGATATAGGCTTGCTGCTCCGAGAGCCAGTCCATGCCAAATATTACGTCGAACTCCCCTAGCGGTAGTAACGATACTTGGAAGTCAAAGTCTTGGCTCCCTGACCACACCTAAACGCAACAGATACTACCCGCGCGCATTGAGCGCATTGGACCATAACGCATCCAATTTGTCTCTTACCATCGAAGGAGGTACTTCGACGCGCAATATAGTTCCTAAATAAAGGAATGTGAAGCTTCGTAAACGAACGGTGCTCTCGCCAGATAAAGTAAAGTCGTAACAAAGCTTAGCACAAGCAGTTCTAAGCTAACATGCACAAGGGTGACAAGTATTTAAGTCAAAACTCTCTTTAAACCATACTTGTCCTCACGACGGCATGCTTCCTCCAGGGCTTTAGGCACTCACGGGCATAATGCCCCGGCTCCCCACAGTTGAAACATGCGCCCGGGGTCCGACCCGTAGTCGCCCCAGAAGCACCAGAAGGAGCTTGACCCGAAGTCCTATGCTTCTTATACCATTTTCGATATACAGACTTTGAGGTGTTCGGCACTTTGAATGTCGTCCCCTTTGCACTAAAGTCCTCGACTGCTCCTGACATAGCTTTCTTGGCCTTCTGAGCACCTTTCCAACAGTCTCGGGCAAAGTGCCCTTTCTTTCCACAAGTAAAACATGTGTAAGTAGCTTTGCTAGTCGATGTCGTAGCCCCTTTCTCCAGCATTCCGTCGGATGCAAATCTTATGGGGCTTGCATAGTTCGATACCATGGTCGCTGGCATCGGGAGAGTCTTCCTCAAATCTGCCTCCAAAGATCTAGCTGATTCCACCAAGGCTCGGAATCCCAATAACTTTGGTCCTAGCAGTAGAACTTGTAACTCGGCGCGCAGGCCATTATAAAATCTATCGACTGTAGTTTGCTCATTATTCAACTCGAAGCATGGGTAGCGGCTTATCATAAGAAATGCTTGCAAATATTCCTCAACTGTGTGCGCTCCCTGCACTAAGTGCATATTCAGCTGCAGCCCCGATGGTCTACCAAAGGTCATCTGCTCCATCACGCCAACCGGCGTTGAATCGACAACCGGGGCACAGGGTTGTACATTTCTTCCAAGCTGTGCACCCGTCATAGCGAACACCGCTTCAACGATCCTTCTAACGGTTTCATACGAAGGAGGGGTCTTAAACACCTCAATGGGCGCACTAAACTCCTCAGAAACCGGACATTCTGGCGGTCCAGCACCGCTTCTGGTCACCTATAGTGGTACAAAACACCGTTAAGCGACCAAATAAAATTGAAAACAACAATTAGAGGAACACACAGGTTCCTCAAACACGTGTATTTCATTCCTAAGTGGACATTCATGGGTTATTTTACTGTTATAACGATGACGCACACACATGTGCTCACCACCCCTTAAAAAGAATTCGTCCACGAATTCATTTTAAGCCCGACCAAAACCAGTAGTCTGATACCAAATTGTAACACCCCCTATCCGTCGCATAGCATATAGCAGTAGGTCCGGCCGGGGCCCGACGCCATATACTATAGACAGACCGGGTGGTTACTCAATGGAAACCATCCAACTAATCATAACGTCCTACACAGAGCATTCAAGCGAAAGCAGTTTAATAAGTTGCAATAAAGAACCCATCACAAAAGCATGAATGTCCACTAAAATACCAAATAAGAATGTAGTACATACACAAGTACTGACCTTAAGGCCTTACAAAATGATTTACTTAAATATTACATGTTTTACAAACCACGGCACGCAGGCCGGTCATACATGAATAAAAGCAGTAAACACTCCAATTACGCCTTCAAGGGCCGGCTTCGCAATTTGGGCTTTAGCTCGCTATTGACTGCTTGGTCCAGCAGCACCTGCAAGCAACAAAACCACCGCACGGTGGCAAACAAAAGCAACGGTCAGCAATACTGACCAAATTATAACGATCCCGCCCCCAACTCGGGGCGGCGATGCTCCTTCCCTGCATTTCATTAGCATAAGCGAGCAATATAGAAAATGTCACAACATCACAGGCGTAGGCTCGCGCGGCCACACACCTCGTGCACTCAGGGCACATTCTCGGTGAACCAGCCAATGTCACGTCAATTTAAGCCATAGACATTCCGGACACACCACCGCCACTTTGACGGCCAAACATATAAGCAATTTGTCTTCCCGGCATGGGTCACGACAATTTAAGTCATAGACCGTCGAAGACCCTCATCTATGCCAACGGCTCTAACCGAACGACATAGAAATGTGTACGGTTCCATCTAACCCGTGCTCACATCGCAACGACAATTTAAGTCATATGCGCAGGTCAAACTTCTCTCGAGTCCCATTTTCGTCACACAATTCACATAACTCGGTTATGTTCAAGTTGGCTGTCAGGCCTCCAAGTTGGCAAGATCACGCATCCGCCCAGTTTTCCGAGTGCACCTTTGGGTTAATCCCCAAGGCTGCCTGTTGCAATCTACCACGTAGAAAAACCCGAAAAACAAACAATCGCACGGAGTCTTCTCCGGCATTTATGCAATGCAACATCACCGATCCAGACCAACATGTCCGGGTAGGCTTCACACATCATGCTTATGTCTGTTCTCGCTTACGGACTCTACACAACGGGGACTTTACATATCTACCCGAAGGAACGCCTCCAACTCACCGCAAACTCGCGAGAGCGGGCTTCCTATGCAAAGAAGGAGAGCTACACATGCTCAAGAAGAGAATCGTTACCCTAGCGTTCCTCTTTGGTGCCATGGAAAAGTAAGCGGATGAAAAGCACCGCACTCTCTTCGCCTCCGTGGATCCGGAGTCGGCTCGCGATTTGGAGCTTCGAAGCTCCTCCAATGGCTGGATCTAGCTTCTTCTTCCTTCCTTGGCTCTCCTCTCTCTCTTGACTTAGAAAGAGAACCACACAAGTAAAAGTGAGGGTTTCAAAGGTCCAATCCCAGGTATATCCCATCAGGAACAACCCCCAGCCGTTGGATCCCAAATTAAAGAAACGAACGGCTTTGATTCGGGTCTGAAATGTACAATCTGGACCAAACACAGCCTGGCACACGCCCGTGTCCAGGGCCGTGTGCCTCATTCGCCGTCAAAATCGACGCGCCTGGAACAACACACGGGCATCGAACACGCCCGTGTTCGACCTGACACGCCTGTGTTCCACCTGACACGGCCGTGTGGTCGGCCGTGTGCGCCCATCGATTTATTCCGAAAACAACTCGAGAACTACACGGGTTCTTGGACACGCCCGTGTCCTAACCCGTGTCCACCTCAACACGTCTGGGCTCCAGGCCGTGTACACGGTCTCAACACTTCGTCGAGCGAAGTTCGTCGACCTCACGACACGGCCTTGGACACGCCCGTGTCCTAGGCCGTGTGCCTTGTCTCGACACTTCGTCGAGCAAAATTCGTCGACTCCCCGGGACGAGTGTCGACACGGGCTTGACACGCCCTGAGACACGCCCGTGTCTCAGGTCGTGTGCTATGTCTCGACACTTCGTCGAGCACAAAATGTCGACTTCGCGGGCTGAGTGTCGACACGGGCTCGACACGCCCTGATACACGCCCGTGTCTCAGGCTGTGTGCCCTGTCTCGACACAACGTCAGGCGCAAAATGTCGACTTCGCCGGTTGAGTGTCGACACAAGCCTGACACGCCCTAGGACACGCCCGTGTCCCAGGCCGTGTGCCTCCTGCCAGAACCCAAAACTGGCCCAAAACGTCCTCCGTCGCTCTTTTGAGTTTCGGGGCGTTACACCTTTACCAAGCAATACCTACGGCTATTAACAACGGCTCTTAGAGCCGTTGTTAACAACGGCTCTTAGAGCCGTGAAGAGCCGTTGAATATTAACATATAATATTAATATATTATATTATATATATATATATATTAATATTTATTTAATATATATTTATTAAATAAATATTATTATTTAATATTTGTTTAATAATTATTTAATAAGTATTAATAAAATAATTTTTTAAAAAAAATTTCTTAAAATCTATAAATTCCCCCCCCCCCCCCCACTCGCCTCACTCTCAAATTTCCCAATCACACATTCCCACCTCTCCTAAGTCCCACATTCCCCACCCCCCCCCATTATTTTTTGCGTCGAATATGTCATCGACGATGACGTCATCATCATCATCAGTCGCTTCGAGCACAAGCATACGGCGCCAGTTTGGAAATATTTCGACAAAGTGAAAGTCAGCTCCGAGCATAAGGCGAAGTGCAAGCAATACTCAAAATTACTTACTCTCAGTGGCAACTCGACGCTCGCAAGACACATTAAGTCTTGCACTGCCAAACAAGCTCCTCCTGAGTCCAGTCAGGCGCAATTATCTGCATCTGGACAAATATGGACGTACGATCAAGATCGGCAGCGGAAGCTGCAGGTGAAGAACGTCATCAGACGCGGGTTGTCGTTCAGCCACTACGATGACGAGCAAGAAACCGAGTACATCCATCAAGGACTACAACCTAAATATCATCAAGTTAGTCTATCTTCCATTAGACGCGACGCACTTAAATATTATTTAGAAGCTAAAAAATCTTTAATTAATTATTTTGAAAATTTTGAGGGTCGAGTGAGTTTAACGAACGACATTTGGAAAAGTAGTATCAAATTAGGATTATCATATATTTTCATCACTTGTCACTGGGTCGATCCCATTTCCTGGGATCTAAATAAGCGTATAATTTGTTTTGAAGGTTTCGAAGTCCCGCACACCGGTGTCGCGATTTATCAAATTATTTCAAAATGTTTGCGAGAATTTAAAATAAAAAATAAAATTATGAGTATTTCTTTCGACAATGCCACAAATAATATCACCGCAATTGAGTGGTTAAAACGTGATTTAAAATCTATGTTAAACTAGGTTTTTTTTTCATACTCGTTGCGTCTGTCACGTTTTAAATTTGGTCGTACAAGATAGTTTAACATATATGGAACCATACATTAATAAAATACGTTTAATGTTACAATTTATTTTTAGTTCTAAACAACGACGACAAGATTTTAAAAAATTCGCAAATGCCCAAGGTCAAAAATTTTTGAAACCTTTATTTGACATGCCAATTAGATGGAACTCGACCTTTATAATATTAAAACGAGTGATTCGTCAAAAAACACTACTAATGCAATATTATACTATGTTAGATCAACATGAATTAACTGAGTCTGATTGTGTTGTTTTAAAAAATTATATGGATTTATTTGAAGTTTTTTATACGGCGACAAATTCTCTATCTGGCGTATATTATCCTACCAGCCCGCTAGTTATTGGAAATATTGTTAATATTTCACAAAAATTAAATTATTTTAAGCAACACGCCAGATGGAGTGGTTTAATAGAAATAATGGAAAACAAATTTTTAAAATATTATAGAAAAATTCCGGTCATGTTTTCATGTGTCGCCGCTTTGAATCTTCTTTTCGGCGTAAACGACGTAGAAAATTTTATAGAAGAAATAAATAATAATTTAGACGTAAATCTCAGTGATTCGGATTTGGATAATTTTAGTATTTTAAATTTTAACACTATTTTTACTGAATGTTATAATTATTATGATAATTTATATGGATCGCGGCCCCAAGAGGATGTGTCGAAACCAAAAATGTGCGATAGTTTTAAAAATAAAATATTAGAGTTAGCTTCAAGAAAAAAAGCGTGCACCACATCTAGTAGTTTAAATGAATTAGGCTTGTATACAAAAACTCAATTTTGTGATTTTATGAGTACGGACGAACTAGAAAATTTTGATATTTTAAAATGGTGGAAAGGTAAAGTAAATACCTATCCTATTATGACTTATATGACCCGAGATTTACTGACAATCCAAGCTAGCACGGTAGCTTCGGAGTCTGCTTTTTCTCTTAGTGGCAGGGTGTTGAACGAGCGAAGAAGTCGCCTAAGCGAAGAATCGCTCGAAATCTGCATATGCTACAAGGACCACTTGGATGCGATCAAGTGAAAGCAACATATTTCATCGATCGAGGATAGCTCGTCAGACATGGAAGACGAGATGAACGCGATCAACTTAAACTAAAACTTAAAGATGGCGAAACAAATTTTTGAATTTTTGAAATATTTTAAGAATGTCAGACATGTAATTTTATTGTATTTGTAATTTTGGATTTTTCGATCACAAGTATTTTTTTTCAGTGTATTCATAATTTTGTATACTTCCGTAACCCAGTTCAACATTAATAAAATTATTATTTTTTCTTCCAAAATATGAAATTACTCGTATTTTTTTCATATTCATAAATTATTCATTGTATTTATAAATTATATTTAATTTTTTTTATAAAAAAATATATTTTTTTAAATAAAACCTGGCCCGAGCTAGGCCCGGCCCGGCCCTGGGGGCCTTAGCAGGCCCCCTCCCGGAGTCAGGTGCCCGGCCCGGCCCGGCCTGACTATAATCAGTGCCCGGGCCCGGGCCTGGTTCGGGAAAGCCCGGGCCTGGGAGGCCCGGTTCAGGCCCGGGCCCGGGGGGCTTTATGAACACGCCCATGTGAAATCACACCGCACAATTGTTTTGCCAAATAGTTTCACAGATTCTGCGTTTGAAATAGCACTGCAAACGTTGTGCATCCAAACAGTTTCACAAATTCTGCTACCGCTCTGCAAAACAACTGATTATTCCACCATTGCTTCCCACCACTGATTCTCCAGTAGCCTCAGCTGCGCCAAACAGAGCCTAAGAGCACCTCCAACCGTCTGCTATACACCATTTATGCAGGCTGAAATCACTCCAACCGTTCAGCAAAAGGGTCGGCAAAATGGTCATCCTCTCTCCTCCCCTAAATTTATTTTTTTAAATTACGTATTTTATTTATTTATAAAACTTTTGTATTAAGCTATTATCATCATACCCGCTAATATATATTTTTAATTATAGCATATGATGTATCAATAAAACTATTTTTTTGAGACCTACAGAACGAGATTAATATTGAATATTTTTTAATAATTATTTATCGTACAAAAATATAATACAAAAACTACTATACAAAAAAAATAATTTATCTTTTCAATTATTATATATATTTATATATATATATATATATATATATATATACATATAAATATATAAATATAATTTAGATACAAATATATAAATACATAAAAAATATAAATATTGAAAACATGGTTGGAATTGCTTTAACCATATTCTTCATATTTATAGAACATGGTAGAATGAGAATCTCTAAATATAGAGATTTCTATTGGAAATGCTCTAACAATGCGGCAAAACTTCACCGCTTAACCATGAAATGACATATAATTAATAATAGTAAAATGAAAAGCACCCACACATACCTCCACTGGTAAGGGGGGAGTAAAGTATGGAGTGCACTTTACGTTCGCGCATCTCTCTGCCAACTTGCGCACACCTCTTTATATGCATGCTCCTGCTCTCGCGCTCCCCCCTCTCGCGCGTCTCCCCGCTAATATGCGCACCCCTCTTTGTGTGCATGTTCCTCCTCGTGCGCGTTCCTCCTTGCGAGAGTCTCTTCACCGTCGCGTGTGCGCCCTTTTGTGCACATGTTCCTCCTCGGGCGCGTTCCTTCACCATCATGTGTGCGCTCCTTCGTGCACTCGTTCCTCCTTGCACGCTCTCCTTCGTGCACACGCTCCTTTGTGCACACGTTCCGTCGTTCATACATTCTTCCTTGTGCACATCCTCCTGTGCACCCACCGCTCCAAGTACGTCGTCGCGTGCTCTGCCTCCAAGACCTCTCCAAGTGCGCTATTGTGCACTCTGATCTCAAGTCTGCTCCAAGTGCGCCTCTACACGCATCGCTCCTAGGATTGCTATAAGCACTCAACATTGCCAATTCAGGAACAAGCGTATCAGTAGCTGACAAGACCAACATCCCAGGCTCCTCTAAGCACAATAGGGGACAAGCCACAAAAGATAAAACAAATAAGCTGCTCCCGTCTCCAAGCGACAGTCAAGAACTCTAAAACATTCAAAGCATCCAAGGCATCCAGTAAGTGAACTTCGCTATTGTAGTAGGAAAAAATTAGCTCTATAAGAGGTGGCATGTCACCCTCCGAGCCCAATACTGTCTCTCTCTCTCTCTCAAAATTATAACGAACAGTTGTTTGTTGTCTTCGTTTCCCTCAAAATCCTTGTAACAAGGCAACAAATAGTGGAAGGTTGGTCGGCATAGATCCGACCACGTGTTTTTTCACCCAGTTGACGGATTTTCCACGTTAAAAAAACGGTCTTCTCAGCTTTCAATTTTTTGTGACCGTGTACACGCTCGTCCGCTTCCGGGCTAAGACGGTGTAATTTAGTCCTGTCTACCAGGAGTGTTGTGTTGGGCTGTTGGCCACAACAGTTTGGTGCCATCTGTGGGAACACGTTCCCCCAAAGGTTGAAAGAGTTTTTCGAAGACTCAGATGACAGCACCCTCTGCACAATAGTACTCGTGACAAGCGACCATGGCAGGAAAAGCCACCTACACTACTGAAAGATCAATCCCTGGGCGGCACGTCAATTCTGCTCTCCCTCGCTCGTTCGTCAGCACACCTCTCTAAAGAGAGGCCATGATGCACCTAATACGACATTAGAAGGATGCGCACGACACATTGAAGAACATCAGATAGAGATCCTCACGCCCCCGAGAAGCGAAGAAGCGACACATGCTCATAATCACGGCCTCTGGCAAAGCGGTCCGCCTCCACCAACTCTAGATCATGTTCCAGCCGAGCGTCTTGCTCACTTGCTCCACGTAAAAGATCTTCCCAATACAGCCAGAAACAACAGGCATCAGGCCTACAAGATATGAAAGGATCACACGTGAAGAATTTCTCAGCTTAATAGCTAAGGAAAGCGAATGGGGCAAGTAACACACCGCATCGACCAATCGCCCTCTCCATCATTACTCACCATTCATGCCCGAAGTCCAGGCACACCAGTCCCCCATAGCTTCAGGATCCCAAAGATCAAGACCTACGACGGGACAGACGACCCATCAGAGGACGTCAGGCACTTCGTCATCATGATGCAACTCTGCAATGCCCTTGATCCGTTGTTATGTCAAGCGCTCCCGGCAACTTTGAAAGGACAAGCTCGTACCTGATTCTTTTCTCTAATGGAGGGAAAAATCAAGAATTTCATAGAGCTGACACAACAATTTATAGACCAGTTCATTGTCCATTGTCAAATAATCAGAGATCCCTCCCACTTGTACGGGATCCGCCAATACGAGAATCCGTGTCCAACTATCCCGATCTTATTCGTCGGATTGATGCCTAGATTGCTATTGACAATGCAGTTGAAGCGCACTGCCAACAATTCAAAAGCAACTCAAAAAGACAACGGGGACAGAAGTTAAAACCACCATTGGTTTCTAGGAAGAATGACTCGCCCCGTGATAATTCCTGACGAGTTGGGGGCATCATCACCATCAAGTTTTCACTCCCCTCAATACTTTGCATGCAGAAGTGTTGCTTGCCATATGTGACCATTCCTATCTTCAAAGGCCAAGGGCCCTCGCTCCGTATTACAGGGACCAATCGAAATATTACAACTACCATCAAGATCACGGACATCGAACAAAAGATTGTACGCGACTAAAGGCAGAAATCGAGTAATTCGTTCGTTTAGAGCACCTCAAGATTTTTCTCCAAAACAAAGGCTCCAAATCAGCAAGTCCAGAATGATCTAGCAGGGGGCAATCTCCAAGACGACCGTCCCGAAGAAGAGGTTGTCTAGGACATCCAACATCTTCACTTGTATCTCATGTTACCCGTATCTATGTAAACTAATTACAGTTTATCATCATATGCATAAACAACAAGTGTCATTTTCAATTTCGCTGATTGTTGGTAATATAGTGTTCGGACCTCCCGTCAAGGGACTCCAGCCTCTCCTATTATAGAGTGCTCAGACCTTCCAACAAGGGACTCCGACCTCTCCCCTTACAGAGTGTTCGGTGCTCCCAACAAGAGACTTCGACCTCTCCTCTTACAAAATGTTTGGTGCTCCTAACAAGGGACTCTGGCCTCTTCCCTTACAGAGTGTTCGGTGCTCTTAACAATAGACTCCGGCCTCTCCACTTACAGAGTGTTCAGTGTTCCCAACAAGGGACTCCAGCCTCTCTCCTTATAGAGTGTTTGATGCTCTCAATAAGGGACTCCGACCTCTCCCCTTATAGAGTGTTCGGTGCTCCCAAAAAAGCACTCCAACCTCTTCCCTTACAGAGTGTTTGACTCTCCCAAAAGGAGACTTAGGCCTCTTCAAACAGTTGGTAGGGTCTACCCCTCGCTATCTTCAATTGACCTCTCACTGCTCCGAATCAAAGGTGTGTCATTCTCCCCCGGGTAGGTCATTACAATCAGCGACATCCCCCGTCCGGATATCTAAATTTTTACCTGACCAGCAAGTTAAGATATCACCGAGTCTCGTCCTTTAACAGTCAACCAGTCAGCGACGTCAATATATGTGAAACTATCATGCATGCTAAGCTCAACGTTGAAGGAAGAATTGCAAAGGCAATTCAGAGAAGCGATCTAAAGCAGTATATATATAATCAAAGGATGATACAAAAGTACAAGTACAAAAGTGCAAAGACAAATACAATGTCACGCACAAAGCAACAGTCTCACCACCACACGGACTCGATCAACATCAAAACATGTCTCAACGCCAAGAAAATCTACCACCAAAGGCACGATACTGGGCAACGTCCAAAGTGCAGCCAATAATGTACAAAGTCACTACAAAGTGCAGGAATACAAAGTACAAAGGCAACTGAAACGAGCATAGCTACACAACACAAATACGCAAAGGTTCAACAAAGACGAAGTAATAACTCACCAATAATATTAACAAACAGGATCTGAGCCTGAACCTACAATCTCAGACAGATTCTCTAAAGAGAGAAGCTAGCTACACTGAAGCATCACATCCGCACTTCCAAGAGAAGAACCACTTCCAGTCTTGCAGGTATCTCGTACTTTTTTCTCCAAGAACCGACCTACTCCAAGGAGAGCTGAGTGTGTTGTCCATGTTACACATCACACATAATGCGCCTTGTGCACGCACCATGTGAATTATATGCCTTGCACCCACATCACGCACATTGCACCCCACGCATATTGCACATGTTGAACACTGCGCACGTTACATATTGCGCACTCCATGCCTCGCGCACATGCCACATGCATTGCGCCTTTCACACACACATAACACACGTAAGACACTAATTGTGCCATGCATACATAAAGTCCTTTGTACACCCCGTGTCCATCACTTCTAACACACATGATGCCTCGTACACATTCCACTCACTGTAGCTCTCGTGCATTTGCTACACCCTCGACATGCTCATCACCATGCGATAAGCTCATGTTTTCTAGTGCCTAAACAAAACAGAATGCACATAATTACATAGACTTACAATCACTTGCCCTATCAAGGAAACATATAAAGAACCGCTATAAAAAAAATTCTAGCCTCGTTTTCTAGGAAAATGACCTCCGAAAGTTTCGGGGCATATAATGAGGTTCCCCTTGACCGGTCTAGTCGAGCCGAAAATCCAATGAGCGCAACCTCGGTCGTCGTCCACACCCGCCCATGTGTCCGCCTTCCACGAGCACCAATACGCAATCGTGAAGCCGCACAAGCACACTCGCTCAACGCAGGACTTCGGGCCACGTGCGAGTACGCATATGGCCCCGCCCGATCACGTGAAAGCCTATGTGCAGACTAGGGAGGCGCGACGGCACACAAAATGGGACCACATGCACCTGCGCGTGGCCCCATGTCGTGGATGCCCGTGCGCGGCATCTGGCCACGTTCAGTGTGCGACCTCCTTACAAGAAAGCGGGCGACATTTTCTGTTGCCCTGGCCGCCTAGATTTGGAAGCCTCCTGGCCGCCTAGATCCAAGAGGCCCTCTCTGTTGTAAAGGGCGGGACTCCACCCCGCCCATTGGCTGCCCGGAGTGGGCGGCTTCCTGGCCGCCCAGGTCCGGGCGGTGGCCTTTCCCGCTACAAAGGGTGGGCGCCTCCACCCCGCTCTTTGGTTGTCCAGAACAGGCGACCTCCTGGCCGCCTAAGTCCAGGCAGTGGCAGGGTTCTCTGTAGGAGTAGGGCGGCCTCCAAGCCACCCCATTCCTCTAGCTACCTTGATCGGGCAGCTCCCTGGTCGCCCGGATCCAGACAGCTTCTGTCCATTTCTTCTTTGCTAGAGAGGCAACTGTTGTCGCCCCTCTCCTCCAAGGACGTTGCCACCGCCGCCCCTCTCATCTATGGTTGTCATCGTCGTCGCCCCTCTCCTTCATGGCCTCTGTCGTACCTCTCCTCCAAGGACGTCGTTGTTGTCGCACCTCACATCCACAACCGCCACAGCCGTCACCCCTCTTCCACGGACGTCACCTCCCAACACCGCGTTCACCATCGTCAGCCTCCTCCCCCTCGCCTCTCGGCCGACCACCTCCTCCGTTCGGCCGACCTCTGCAGCCAACCGGATTCTGTTGTTGGCCGCCCCCCGCTGGTTGGATTCTTAGCCGTCGCCAAGTTTCCAACATCAGATCGCACTCCTCCGATCCTCATCATTGGTTATGTGGGTAACCACCCACGTAATCGCCCACATGACCTCCCATATTGGGGAAAATGTGTTGCCAGAAATAGGGGTGGTCTGCGTTTAATAAAATTAATAAGATAATATGCGCATAATACGTCATGAAATCGGTCTGCAATTAGTAATTACAGTGGTTACTGTCTAAGATTAACCGGATAACCACGTAACCACCACTGAGGCCTATAAATAAAGCCCCAAACCCTCCTTCATTTCAACGTTTTTGCTTCCCGGAATTCCTCCTACGGATTTTCCCTCTTCTCTCTCACTCATACGAATTTTCTCTCCCCTCTCTCACTCCTACGGATTTTTTCTCTCCTCTCTCACTCCTACAAATTTTCTCTATCCTCCCCCACTCGTCCTATGGATTTTCTCTCTCCTCACGCATTTCTCTTACGATTTCTCATTCTCTCCTCCTAAGTGTGCATGTCCCTCTGTGTGTACGTTCCTCCTTACGCGCTCCTCATTTGCGCGCGCCTCTCCTCCTAAGTATGCACGTCCCTCCGTGCGCACGTTCCTCCTTGCATGTGCTCCCTCTTGCGTGCATCTCTCTGCCAACGTGCGCACACCTCTTTGTGCACACATTCTACTCTCGCTTCCCCCTCACGCGCGTCTCCCCGCCAATATGCACCCTCCTTTGTGTGCACGTTCCTCCTCGTGCGCATTCCTCCTTGCGCGAGTCTCTTCACCATCGTGTGTGCGCCCCTTTGTGCGCACGTTCCTCCTCGGGTGCATTCATTCACCATTACGTGTGCGCTTCTTCGTGCACACGTTCTTCCTTGCACACGCTCTCTCGTGCGAGCACGTCCCTCTGCGCATGTGTTCCGTCATGCGCACATCCTCCTATACGCTCACTGCTCCAAGTGCGTCATCGCACACTCTGCTCCCAAGACCGCTCCAAGTGCGATGTCGTGCGCTCCGATCTCAAGTCTACTCCAAGTGCGTCTCTACACACATCGCTCTCAGGATTGCTATAAGCACTCAACATTCTCAATTCAGGAACAAACATATCAGTAGCTGCCAAGACCAACGTCCCAAGCTCCTCTAAGCACAACATGGGACATGCCGCAAAAGATAAAGTAAATAAGTAGATCCCATCTCCAAACGACTTTCAAGGATTCTAAAGCATCCAAAGCATCTAGTGAGTGAACCTCGCTATTGTAGTAGGAAAAAGAATTAGCTTTGTGAGAGGTGATCTGTCACCCTCCGAGCCCAGTACTCTCTATCTCTCTCTCTGAAAATTGTAACGAGCAGCGGTCTGTTGTCTTCGCTTCTCACAAAATCCGTGTAACAAGAAAACAAATAGTGAAAGTTTGGTTGGCACAGAATTTGAGACAAACAATTTCAATGTTATTTGCCATATAATAAAGCGATTGTTAACGGGTATTCAAACATGATTGTTTGCAACCCTTTGTTCACCGCAACCTAGACACAAAAAAATTTATCCGCAAACAAATTTGTTAATCGCAATCCAATTTTTTTTGAAAAAAAAAACAACTTTAATCAATTTTTTTCATTCAGATACATCAAAAATAACCTCTACAATTTCTTCTCTCAAGTACCAACGGATAGAAGGATCTGCATTGCATAATGCCCAATTTTTATGCCTATGTAGTTCAGCAATCGGACTTGCTATGTCCAGAACTCCATCAACCATCATGATACATTACACCATACAAAAATTCATGTAAAAAATCGCAGAAAGACGACCTTTTTTTCGAACAATGACATCTTTCATTCACAGCTAGAACTATTTCCGCTCCCAATCGAGAGCGGAGGGAGTTTGCGGATGGTTCTGTGGTTCATGAATCGGGGTTTAAAGTTCCGAATGATGATGGAGAGTTTGGGCTTCTGCTGATACCATTGCATGAGCATTTTTGGCGTTGCTCGGACTTAAATACCTTTGAAATTTTTATTTAGGAGGCCAGGTGCAAAGTGCCAGAAATCGACAATTATGGGTGCATTGTGCCAATTTTAAAGATTCGGAGTGCAAAGTCCCCAATATCCTTATTCTCTTGGGACGGGCAAACTTGAGGTTTATGCGGCCATCATTCCCTTTTTTAGGATAATTTGCCGCTGATTCTGTTGATACTGCTGCTGAAGATATATTGTAACTGTGTAGAGGGCTGTTAACAGCGTGGAGTTGGACAGGAGTTGGTCGAGCAAAATGGAATTGAGGCACTGGTTTGCTCGTTAGGAATATCCAAATCTCCTGCTCTTAGTAACAAATTGGCACATAGATTTCGTAGCTAATGCAAAATCTAAAATTAATTAGTTCCTGACAACTAATAAGACTTTGGCTCCGTTTGGGGGTGGACTTATTTTTACCGGTCAAACGGTTACGACCGCATGAATCGGGTCTTAATTAAGGCCTGATTTATGTGATCGTAACCACTCGACCGGTGAAAATAAGTCCTCTCAAACAGAGCCTTCGTTTTGTGGAGCTTATTTACTTCGGTGAGTTTGACCAAAAACCGCATTATCATAGAATGTATGTTTGGCAAAACAATGGTTATGACCGCTATCAAGAAAATAAACTAATCTTGTTCATAAAATGCATAATATGTTTAAGGGAGGTCAGGCGTTCATGAACAAAGGTTAATGACCACCGCGTTCACGACTGCCATCAAACGAAGCCCAAGTGTTGAACATAAAAGTGGATGAAGTTCTTTAGGTGAAGTTGGGCTTGTAAACATTTGTGATAAGCGGAAAACGGGACACCAGGCGCGCGAGAACACTCAACCTATCTGAGGCAAAGCAATCAAATGCAACCAGAAAAGCAAGAACCTTGTACTATAAAAAAATCTTTACAGAGCGAGGCATACATGGTGAGACATGATTGTCAATGTACCCAATGGAAGCAGAAAAAATACAAGGCAAAACAAGCCGCGCAGACTCAAAGAGCAACTGATGGCTCTGCTGCTAACCGCTACGGAGTCCGCTGAACCTGCTAAGCCGCCAATCCGCAACCTAGCCGCACGGACGGCCCGTTATTCCAAAACTGAAAAGGAACTTTGTCCGCTGAACTACACTCCGCCTGACCGCGAGCTCGCCTCGCCGCCAGATCACGCGGACTGCTGCTGCCACCGAACAGAACAAGCCGCCAGAGGCGGACAACTTAGGCTCTATTTGTTTGGGCGTTTCGCAACTCCGTTTTGGGCAAACGTCGCCGGAAGGAGGGTAAACAAATGAAACTCTGGCGGCGTTTGCTCCGTTTCCACCCGCCCGCCTTGAGAAACACCCCAAAAAGCTCTGTTTGGAGCAGTCACCTCCCCCCTCCGGTTCGAACTCTCCGTTTCCACCCGCCGGATCGACCCGCCACCGCTAAAACAAATGAAGCCTTAATGAACATGGAAACAAGTTGCATAAGAAAAAACCGTCTGGTCGCAAGCCGCGAACTACTGTTATCCGCTGGTTGCAAACCGCAGAATCCACACTGACCATAACCGAAGTCAGAACCAAGTCCTTTAGCTTCTCAGCGCAATCTGCATAACATGCACAGCACAACCCGGTCAACCTCTTCAAACCGCGTGGATAGAAAAATCTAACCGCAGCAACTTTCCGCGAGTTCACTTACTGTTCACTCGGTGTCTTACGATGTGACAAGGGGGTCCTATTTATAGGCGTGAAGAGGAGTGTGATCACCGCCCTAGTTGATAGGATGACCGCCTTATCTCGCGGCGAGAACAGAGTGTATTCGCTAACCTGCGGACACAAAGCAAGTCATCGCGACTACCCACTGAGATCGCACCACCAAAGCAAGAACCCAGCCAAGTCGTCTAACCACCAAGACTTGGTCGCCAACTAGGCGGACTCTGCGGATAAAAAAAAATAGTTCGCACTTCTGGGGTCACCTCTTCAGTCCGCATCCCCGAGCTCAACCAGAACAATAACTGATAGCTGCCGAGCTCGATGGACAAGGAACCAGGCCGCGAACCTGTGCGACCTACCAGACTGAGCCGTCCTGGACTTGGTGCAGATCCAGACCAAGTCTGCATCACAGGCCAACCCGAAAAAAAAGTGGATAAACATCCTATCCGCCCAGCTACTCCAGGGACCAGACCGCCAGCCAAAGGCAATCCAACCTGTCAAGTCGCAGCCTTCTGTCTGCACAAGCCGTGCGGACAGACCGCCCAGGATGCCCAAGCCGCCCACTTTCACTTCAAAAATTTCAACACCCCCCCTTGAAGTGAGACGTGGAGACCAACCCTAGCAATCCTCGTAACCGAGTAAATAGCCCCTTCGACTGCGACTTCGTGAAAATGTCTGTGATATTGTCCACGCTCCATACATGTCCAACCACAAGAGACCCCTCCAACACATTCCCCTGAACGAAATGGTGCTCAATCTCGATGTGCTTGGTCCGCGCATGACAAACTGGATTATTAACCAGTTTCAGGGCACTCGCATTGTCAACGCGTAGCAGAGTAGGACCACACACTTCTTCATGGACATCCTCTACTATCCTTATGAGCCAAATGGCTTCCCGAGCTGCCAAGGCTGAAGCCTTGTACTCCGCTTCCGTAGTAGAGACGGACATTGAATCCTGCTTCTTACTGCACCAAGAAATTCCTGCCGATCCACATGTGAAGACATAACCGGATGTTGACTTCCGATCGTTTGAATCTCCCCCATAATCAGCATCTGTATAGCCGTGTAGGTTGAAGCATGTGTATCTCCCATAAAGGAGACCTATGTCAGAAGTGGACTTCACATACTTCAGAATTCTCCTTGCCGCCATTAGATGAGGCTTCCGAGGTTCCGCCATATACCGGCTTACTCGGCCTACAACATATGCTATGTCTGCCCTCGTAATGGTCAAATAGATAAGGCTCCCTACCAGAGCACGGAACACTAGAGGATCTGGAAGTATCCTCCCCTCATCTCGTCGAAGCTCGATTCCAACATGAAGAGGGGTAGAGCTACTCTTCCCTTCCCGCATGCCGAATCACTGAACGATCCGATCTGCATAGCCCCTTTGAGAAACAAGTATGTTGTTCTCTTTCCTCTCCACCTCGAGTCCGAGGAAGTGGTGGAGCTTACCCAAGTCCTTCATCTCGAATCGAATGACTAGCTCTTCCCTGAGCCAAGCCACCTCCTCCTTGGAGGTACCCATGACGATCATGTCGTCCACGTACAGCAGTATCAAGATCTGAAACTCCCCCTTCTTCTTGATGAACAGGCTCGAATCTGAATCCGAGACAAAATAACCGCAAAATTGGAGGTGTTCTGCGATCTTCCCATATCATGCTCGCGGAGCCTGTTTCAAATCGTAAAGGGCATTCCTGATCTTGCAGACGTATCATGCATGATCTTCAAACATGTATCCAGGCAGCTGAACCATGAAGATATCTTAATCAATTTTCCCGTAAAGAAAAACATTATTTACGTCCAGCTGCCACATAGTCCAGCCTTGGTAAGCCGCTAAAGCTATCACCACCATCACTGAAGTCATCTTTGCCACAGGACTAAACGTCTCTTCATAGTCTTTTTCGTACTGCTGAGAAAATCATCGAGCTAAAAGACGAGACTTGTACCGCTCGATGCTCTCATCCACCTTCTTCTTCAGCTTATAAACTCACTTGCATGTCACAGGAGTAACATCATCGACCTTGGGCACAAGGTCCCACGTCTCATTCTTTCTGAGGGCAGTCATCTCCTCATCCATGGCGTCTTCCCACTCCTTGACTCCAGTAGCATCATCAAAGCTAGAAGGCTCTCGCTCGTCCAGAGGGCCTGCAAAGAAACAAGAGACCAGGCTCATTGTGTTTCCATCGCTATAACGAGCTGGTGGTTTAATGGCCCTCTTCGATCTCCGAAGAGTCTGACCCTTGCTAACCACCTCCGCTGTTTCTTCTGAATCAGCTTCGTTCCCAGGCAAACTTGGAGCATCGCTCCTCCTGCTTCCTGAACCAGAAGTCACCGCCCCGGAGCTAGAAACACCTGGAGCTCCTGGTGACACAGGCAACTCTACCAGAATATCCTTAGCAATCTCCTCCTGCCCGCTATCTGACCTGCTCTCCTGCAGCACCACAGAGGAGCCACCTCCATATGATGTAAGCTCGTCGAAGACCACGTCCCTCGAAACAACGAACTTCTTCGTCACTGGATCCATACTCTTCCACCCTTCTTCCGTTCGTCATAGCCCACAAAGATAAGCTTCTTTGCCTTTGCATCCAGCTTTATCCTAATATCATCTGAGATATGTACGTAGCAGGTAGATCCAAACACCTGAAGGTGTCCAACTCCAGGCTTCTCCTTAAACATCATCTCATGATGAGACTTCATGTTGATCAGACTCAGAGGCATCTGATTGATGACATAAGTTGCACAAACCATCCCTTCCGCCTAGAAAGACCTTAGAATGCCTTTGGCATGAAGCCAACACTTGCAGGTCTCCGTCAAATGACGGATCTTCCACTATGCTACTCCATTTTGTTGTGGAGTATGAGCACAAATAACCTCCCTTTGGATGACGTGCTTCCTGCAGAAGTTAGAGAACTCAGTTGAAATGAACTCACCCTTGTTGTCTGTTCTCAACTTCTTGACCCGCATGCCAAGCCGACCCTCCACTAGCTCCTTGAACTCCACAAACAAACGGAACGCATTTGATTTCCCCTTCATAAAGTATACCCAAGTGTACCTCGTGTAGTCATCTATCAAGACCAGTATATATATGCTGCCTCCAAGGCTGGCTGTGACGGTCGGCCTCATCAGATCACCATGGATACACTCTAATGGTGCTTTACACCTAGTCCGCGACTTGTCAAGCAGGTGGCGATGAGCCTTTCCATATTGACACTCTGCGCAGACATGACCGTCGACAAAGGATGACAACTTAGGCAAGCCTTTCACAAGGCTCTTCACTGCCATGAATTTCAGCTTGTCCATCCCAACATGTCCCAGCCGCTCATGTCAGATAGCTGCACTATCGTTGACTCTCATCCGATCGACATAAGGACTTGTTGATAATACAAACAAGTCACTAACCCTTCTCCCTATATGAGCAACGTTAGCCTTAACCACTGACACGTTGCGGAGAAACTTCACTTCTGTTGGACCAAACAAAATGTGATAGTCTGTGTCTACTGCATTGTTCACTGAGAAGAGGTTCTTTTTCATGCCCGGTACGTGAGAGACACTCCTTAAGGTGAGTAGATCATTATCACTACCTAAAGAAATGACACTCTCCTTCTCGACTGCATAAACAATATCATCAGTAGTTATGATAGCTTCGTTACCTGAGAATGTGTGCAGAGAGGAGAACTTCGACTCATCTCCGATGAGGTGGTGACCATACCTCGAGTCCACAATACAGTCATCTTTGTAGTTGATGATGGATAATGCACGGACACACGTGCCCGTCATGAATGCATTCCCCCATCCAGCTTCCTCAGCACTGGAACTAGCCTCCTCTTTGTCTGCAATATGCCTCGGCTGCAACAGGACCTTGCAGTCTTTCTTGAAGTGACCTGGTTGGTTGCACCTATAGCACTTAAGCCAATCTTTCTTCTTCTTCTAATCACACTTAGGAGCAGCACTCTCCTCTTGCTGATAAGAAGTTGAAGGACCATTACCAGTATCAGTCTTCTTCTTCTCCCATCTCTTCTTCTTCCCAGAGAAGAGCGCCTCACTACCTCCTTCAGAGACAATAACTCCAGTCATCTGACTTGCCAAGCTCTCCTGCAAAGTCAGCAGTTTCTCTAGATCCAACAAATATGACTGAGTGGTCCAGTCTTGAACAGAAGTGACAAAGTCCACATACTCCTTCCACAAGCCACGAATTATGTATCTCCTCAGCTTCGCCTCTGAAATAGGCTCATTAGGGTCCAGCGCTGAAATCTCAGAGCACAAGTTCTTCATCTTCAAAAAGAACATCGAAATGGGCAGATCTTCTTGAGTGGCCCTTGCCAACTCATTCTCAAGGAACCGTAGCCTTGCTACATTCTTTTTGTTGAACAACCCGTCAAGGGAAGTCCAAATCTCCGTAGCACACCAACATCCAATGATGTGGTCGAAGAGTTCTGGTGAGATAGCCCTCTTGAGAGTAAACTCTGCTTGCACCATCAGCGCTTCAGCACCTGCAGCAACAGTAACCTCTTGCCTTTCATCTCCGCAGATGACATCCTAAAGGTCCTTGCCCAAAAGATAGCTCTCCATACACGACCTCCACTTTTTGAAGTTAGTCGATGTAAGGAGCTCAATTCCAAGACCTCTTGCTAATCCACCTTCCATTACACACGCATTGCTTACTTAAAACTCTCTGAAGCAATAAGGCAAAACTGACGGTTGATCACTGCTCAGCCTCCGATCCCTCTGATACCAAGCAAAAAATTTTTGATAAGCAGAAAACGAGACACCGGGCTCAAGAACACTCAATTTATCTGAGCCCAAGCAACCAAATGCAACCAGAAGAGCAAGAACCTTGTACTATAAAAAATCTTTACAGAGCGAGGCATACATGGCGATACTTGATTGTCAATGTACCCAATGGAAGCAGAAAAAATACAAAGCAAAAAAGGCATGCGGACTCAAAGAGTAACCGTTGGCTCTACTGCTAACCACTACGGAGTCCGTTGAACCTGCTTAGCCGCCAGTCCGCAACCTAGCCGCACGAACTGCCTGTTAATCCAAAGCTGAAAATGAACTCTGTCCGCTGAACAGCAAGCCGCCTGACCGCGAGGTCGCCTAACCGCCAGATCACGCGAACTGCAGCTGCCACCGAACAGAACAAGCTGCTAGAGGCGAACAGCTTATTGAACTGGGAAACAAGTTGCCGAAGAAAAAACCGTCTGGTCGCAAGCCACAATCTGTTGTTATCCGCTGGTTCCAAACTGCAGAATTCACACCGACCCTGACCGAAGTCAGAACCAAGTCCTTGGCTCCTCAGCACAATCTGCACAACCTGTACAGCACAACCCGGTCAATCTCTTCAAACCGCGCGGATAGAAAAACCTAACCGCAACAACTTTCTGCGAGTTCACTTACTGTTCACTCTGTGTCTTATGATGTGACAGGGGGGCCTTATTTATAGGTGCGGAGAGTAGTGTGATCACCGCCCTAGTTAATAGGATAACCTCTCTATCTCGCGGTGAGAACAGAGTGTATCCGCTAACCTGGGGACACAAAGCAAGTCGCCACGACTTCCCGCTAAGATCGCACCACCAAAGCAAGAACCCAGCCAAGCCGTCTAACCACCAAGACTTGGTTGCCAACTAGGCGGACATGGCGGATACAAAAAAACAGTCCGCACTTCTGCGAACACCGCTTCAGTCCGCATTCCCCGAGCTCAACCAGAACATAACTGATAACTGCCGAGCTTGGTGGACAAGGAACCAGGCCGCGAACCCGCACGACCTACCGGACTGGGCCATCCTAGACTTGGTGCAGATCCAGACCAAGTCCGCATCACAAGCCAACCCGGCAACACAGTGGATAAACATCCTATCCGCCCAGCTACTCCAAGGACCAGACCGTGAGCCAAAGGCAAGCCGACCTAGCAAGTCGCCCCCTTCTATCTGCACAGGCCGCGCGGACAGACCGCCCAAGCCGCTCACTTTCACTTCAAAAATTTCAACAGAGCTTTCATGAACGACGGTTCATAACCACAATTTTTATGACCGTCGCCACCGTGTCAAACGAAGCTTAAATCTATATTATCATAATTTCAAGGGTTCAACTCAGGCTTTGTTTGGCTCAGCTACAGCGATTGCAGAAGCAGTGGTGGAATAATCAGTTTTTTTGCAGAGTGTTGGCAGCATCTGTGAAACTGTTTGGATGAATAACTTTTGCAGAGCTATTTCAAACCGAGAAACTGTTTAAGGTGTTTTGCAAAACAATTGTGCGGTGCACAGTTCATTTTTTTTAAACTTAAACAAACAACAATAACATTAAACGAACATGTTAACTTAATTCAATTTAGTGCCCCATAACAATATTAAAAAACATAGTTTTCAAAAGTGTTTTTGCAGTGTTAAAAATCATAAACATACTTCATCATGCTGATGAGCCTTGTCCCTCGATCATGACCGTTAACTGCACATCAATAACATAAATGAAGTTTTTCACCAAATTGCCCCAATCTTCCTTGTTGAAATGGGTGGTAGGTCTATTCCCTAAATCTATCTCCCGGATACAAATATCGCAAAATATGAGACGTGTGATGTCTCCCAATTTGCAGAAATTCCGCCATCTTTTAATTTGTCCATCTATGAGAAAAATAAAGATCAATGCAAATATAACCACTACAATGAACTATAAACGAGATAACGAATCACATTTGTAATGTTCTATGAACGAGATAACACAGAATAATAAACTTCTTGTGACTGAATCAATTTCTGCAACTGAACAGAATTGTCAATTATAACTATGCATAATGAACTATGTTGTCTAACCAAACAGTATAATTAAAATTCAAAATAATTTCAGTTTATGTGAGAGTTGGAATTGATCCAAATTCCAATCTCTCCAATTCTACTTTCTTCCAATCCAATGGAATCCTAAACTTTTTTTTATGATGCATGTTGCAAAACAATGGCAACAAATGGGAGTTTTACAAGAATTGACATGAAAAACCAGAAAGAATTTAACCAGTTAAACATGCAATATCATTCATGAACAAGTTAAACATAATGCTTACCCCCTCAAGATCAGTTAAACATACTGCTGTTAAACATTATTAACAGCAATATCAGTAGGCTTACAGTGATTTGAAAGATACTTTACAAAAATCACAACCGAGAGCGGCCGGATATGGAGTAGAGAAACAGAGAATCAGGAAACCTTCTGTAGATCAAAGCCCTAACATGAAATTAGGAAAACAATTGGTGAGAAATCGTTGACGCTAACCTGAAATCGCGGCAGGCCATAGCAGAGGAGGGCGATTAGGTGTCGTCGACAAGAAGGGGGACTTACTTGCAGTGGGGGAGAGGAGGGCGAGTCGGTGTCGTGGAGGAGAGCTCGGGGTCGGAGAAATCGAGGCGGGCAGCCTGCGGAAATCGCAAAGCAAAGAATCGCCTCCTAGGGTTCACGCAAAAAATAGGATTAATGGGGGAGTCGCACGACTAGCACGTTTCGTGAGTTGTGATAATTTTTCACAACTCCAGAACGTCATATTTTTTCAATTACGGAGCGGGTCGATTCCAATCGCTAGCTCATTTTTTTTTATTTGGTGGGGTTTTTCCAAACGCTGCGGCACCCCACCCCAAAACGTTCCGCCAAAC
Source organism: Platanthera guangdongensis (assembly GCA_039583875.1). Classification (NCBI taxonomy): domain Eukaryota; kingdom Viridiplantae; phylum Streptophyta; class Magnoliopsida; order Asparagales; family Orchidaceae; genus Platanthera; species Platanthera guangdongensis. Next base: position 162,762,847 of record CM077155.1, read on the forward strand.
AGAACCTCAGTCGAAACAAACCTGGCCTCAAAAGATTTTGTAGCATAAAAATGAAAATGGCACCTCATCTCTGTAAAAATTTGTGATATAGGAAAACGGGAAATCAGGCGCAGAAACACTCAACCTATCTGGGTCCAAATAACCAGATGCAAATAGAAGAACAAAAAACTTGTACTATCAAAAAACCTTTACAAGGCGATGTATACATGGCGAGACATATACGTCGATGTACCCGATTGAAGCAAATTACAAGGCAGAGAAAACAAGCCGCGCGGACTCCAAAAGTAACCGCAGACCCTGCTGCTAACCGCTACAAAGTCCGCTCAAACCAACAGATCGCCAAACCGCAATCTAGCCGCGCGGAGTGTCGTTATTCCAATGTTGAACTCTAACCGCCGATCTGCAAGCCGCCTAACCGCCGATCTGCAAGCCGACTAACCGCACGGTTGCTAGCCGCCAGATCGCGCGGTTGCTAGCCGGCAGATCGCGCGACCTGCAGCCGAACTGAACCAAGCCGTCAGATGCGGACAACTTATTGAACTGGGAAACTAGTTGCAGAAGAGAGACCTCCTAGTCGCAACCGCGACCTGCTGTTAACCGTTGGTTGTTAACCGCAGAGTCCACACTGTCTTTAACCGTAGTCAGAGCCAAGTCCCTGGCTTTCCTGCAATACCCGCACAGCAAAAACCGGTCAACTCCCTCAACCCGCGCGGATACAAAATCCTAACCACAGCAACTATCTGCGAGTTCACTTACTGTTCAGTTGTATATCAATTGATGTGACATGAGGTCCTATTTATAGGTGCGAATAGGAGTGTGATCACCGCCCTAGCTGATAGGATAACCGCCCTATCTCGCAGCGAGCACCAAGTGTATCCGCGAAGCCATGGATACACAACTAGACCGCCGCGACTATGCGAGATATCCAGCCCGCCAAGATAGCACCATCAAGGCCGGACACCAAGTCAACCCGCCTTGTCGCCAAGGCCTAGCCAGACTTGATCGCCATACAAGCAAACTCTGTGAATACCTCCCCAGTCCGCCCACCTATGGACATAGCTCCAGTCCGCTCGTGGCTGCGGACACCACTCCAGTCCGCATACCCCGAGCTCGCAACCAAAGCTGACAAGGCTGACTGCTGCCAAACTCGGCGAACAGAAATATCAGTCCGCACAGACTGCGCGACCTCCTAGACTGAGCCAAACCCCACAACCCGGCGAACCCCGACACCAGTCCGCTCTAACCGGCGAACTCCGCGGTTACCACAAACTGCGTCACCAGAGCTAGACCAAGGCACACACCATGTCGATCTCCCTAGCTCTGGTCCAGTCCAGAACCCGGACTCCGCGAACTTTAACCAAGTCTGCCCCTCGCCAGAATTGGCGAGCTCTGCGGATAGCAATACTATTCGCCTGGTTACTTTCTGGAACCAACTACCAGCTGAACACAACCCGGCCTGGAAAGCCGCTTCCTCTGTCCGCACAGACTGCGCGAACAGACCGCCCGGGCAGCCAGAGTAAAAGCTGACGGCAGCACTATTGCCGGCCTGACTAACCGCCAATCCTGTCCACACAGGCCGCGAGGACATGTCTCCCAATCCACCACTTTCACTTCATGATTTTCAATACTCCCCCTTGTTAAAAGTAGCGAACATGCAGTAACAAACGGATAGAGTTTTGAATAATTGAAACTTTATTATCCAAAAAGGATATCTATTACAAAGGTATGTCCTCCCTTATATAGAATGGAGGAGAGAAGAGAGAATACAAATAAGAGATGTGGGACTAAAAATTTACAAGACTAAGCGGACTATACAGAACAAACCGCACAAGTCGCGCGGTTAGACAGACGGGCTAACCGCACGGCTACCACCAGAGAGAAAGAGAGATTGTCAGTGTAGACCGCTAGACCGCCCGGTCTCCAAGCCGGCAGAGACAAACCGCCAGACCGCGCGGTCTTCAACCCGCCAAGATAGACCGCCCGGTCACCAACTTCAACACTCCCCCTCAAGCTGGAGCATATATATCGATCATGCTCAGCTTGTCACACACATGAAGAAACGAGGCGGAAACTGGCTTGGTGAAGATGTCAGTCAGATCTTTATCAGAAGTGACAAAGGGAGTGCAAATTTGTTCCTTTAAGATCTCTTCACGAATGAAATGACAGTCAACCTCAATGTGCTTTGTTCTTTCATGGAATATCGGATTTTTAGAGATGTATATGGCGGCCTTGTTATCACAGAACATAGGTAGAGGATGGTTGTAGACCTCTCCTAAATCTAGCATGAGAGCCCGCAGCCATTTTAACTCACAAGTGGTCGATGCCATACTGCGATACTCAGCTTCTGCACTGGACCTGGAGACAACAGACTGCTTCTTGCTCTTCCAGCTCACCAGATTTCCCCAACAAAGGTGCAAAAACCTGAGGTTGACTTGCGATCCCCTTTGTCATCAGCATAACTTGCATCTGAGTATGCTTCAAACCTCAGATGACCATTCCTCTGAAAAAGTAATCCTTTCCCAGGCGCTGCTTTGATATACTCCAAGATCCGCAAGGCAGACTGTAGATGACACTCCCTAGGTGCTTGCATGAATTGACTCACCTTGCCCACAGCATAGGAAATATCAGGCCTGGTCACTGTGAGATATATGAGCTTACCAACCAGACGCCTGTACCGCGAACTATCTGAAAGAGGAGGCGAATCATCTGTCCAGGTTTTGTCTTCTCCAGTTGCCATGGGGCATCGGGCAGGTTTTGCTCCAGTCAATCCTGCCTCTTTTAAAAGATCAAGGGCATACTTACGCTGAGAGAGAACTAAAGAGTCGGGATTTCGAGAGATTTCGATCCCCAGAAAGTACTTTGGAGAACCCATATCTTTTGTGACCAGATGTTGGCGAAGATGACGCTTTGTTAGGGCTACCCCTTCCTGGTCATCGCCAGTGAGAAGAATATCATCGACGTACACATCAAGAACAATCAGCCCAGAAGGAGTTTTGCGAATAAAGAGAGAGTGATCGGCAGAGCTTCGCACAAAACCAACGGCCGCCACGATCCCGCTGAACTTGTTAGACCAAGCTCGAGGGCTCTGCTTGAGGCCATAGATTGCCTTCTTCAGCCGACATACTCGTGTCTCCCCCTGAGCAACATACCCAGGAGGTTGCTCCATGTAAACGGCCTCGTGAAGATCACCATAAAGGAAGGCATTCTTGACATCCAGCTGGGAAATCGGCCAATCCTTATTTACTGCCACAGAGAGAAGGACCCGGATAGTGCTGAGACGAGCCACGGGGGAGAAGGTGTCAAAGTAATCAACCCCTTAGGTCTGAGTGAAACCCTTAGCAACAAGGCGAGCCTTATAACGATCCACAGTGCCATCGGGGACAAATTTGACCACAAAGACCCAGCGACACCCAACAACATCAGTGCCGAAGGGAGGAGGAACAAGAGTCCAGGTACCCTGCTCAGTTAGGGTCGTCATTTCCTCATCCATGGCCATCTTCCAATGAGGAATAGCAAGGGCCTCCTGGTAGGAGCGGGGTGTGGCAGTGGCAGAGATAGCCAGTGCAAATGCCCTGCGAGAAGGGGTAAGACGATCATAGGAAACAACAGCAGCAAGGGGGTGTAGGGTACGCGTCTGCACCCCTTTGCAAAGAGTTATAGGAAGATCCAGATCAGCCGGGCCCGCGGAATCCGGAGCATCCGTGGTAGAGAAAGCTGGCCCGGGAGGAGAGAGCGACGGCAGCGGAGAGGAGGGAGAGGGTGGTGGAGAAGGGAGAGAGAGAGGTGGAGGGAGAGGAGGGGATGGAGACGGTGTAGGGGTGGAGAGTGTAGTAGGAGGCGAGGGAACGAAAGGAACGACAGGAGAATCAGAAGCGGGGAGAAGAGGAGAGGAGTCATCCGAGAAGTAGGAGGTATTCTCGAAGAAGGTGACGTCAGCAGAGACGAACTGCTTACGAAGGACGGGATCAAAGCAACAATAGCCTTTCTGAGTGGTGGAGTACCCCAGAAAGACACATTTGGTGGAGCGAGGGGAGAGCTTATCACGGGTGGCAGAAGGGGTATGCACAAAGGCAGTGCATCCAAAGATTTGGAGAGGGAGAGGAAACGGCTCCTTGCCCGGATACAGAATGGAGAACGGGGTTTTGTCATGGAGAACCGTGGAGGAAATGCGATTGATAAGGTAGCAGGCAAGGAGAACAGCATAGCCCCAATAGGAGCGAGGAACATGCATCTGGGCCATCAAGGTGCGAGCGACGTCGAGGAGGTGACGTTTTTTGCGTTCGGCCACACCATTTTGTTGTGAAGTATAGACACAACTAGTTTGATGAATAATCCCATTTTGCATGCAGAAGGTAGAAAAGTCATGACTGATATATTCTTTGGCATTATCAGATCGAAAACTTTGATAGAAACACCAAACTGAGTTTTGATCATGAGATAGAAGGACGTCCATACAGAGAATAATTCGGAGCGATCTTTTAATAGATACACCCACGTACAGCGAGAGAAATCATCAATGAACGTGACAAAATATGAACTACCCCGACCAATGGTAAGAGTAGGAGAAGGACCCCAAATATCGGAGTGGATAAGATCAAACGGACGGGTAGAGCCACGAACGTGCTTTGGAGGGAAGGAGGAGCGGTGATGTTTGCCAAGCTGACAGGCCTCACAGTTGAGCGGAGGACTTTGTGGAGGAAGGTGGGGCAGAAGTTGACGAAGAAGACGGGGAGGAGCATGACCAAGGCGGAGATGTCATTGGAGAATATCTGTGGAGGTGGAGGAGAAGGTGAAAAAAGTAGAAATGTTGTCCAGGAAGTATAGGCCGCCACTCTCAGTCCCAGTAGCAATCGTCCGTTGGGAGTCTGGATCCTGAAAAGAGCAAGAAGTAGAAGTAAATGTGACAGAACACTGTAATTGCTTGCATAGAGAGGTAACAGATAATAAGTTGCATGGGAACTGGGGCACGTATAGAGTATCTGCCAAGTGAAAAGACAGAGTGACATGAACTATCCCCGTCTCATGGACTGATGATGAAGAGCCGTCAGCGAGAATAACCGGGGGCAACCGATCATGTGTTTCGAGGAGAGAGAAACACTGGAGATTGCCGGTCATATGATTTGTAGCACTAGTGTCGATCAGCCATTTTCCCTGAGTAACAACGTGGGCACGACCAGAAGACGTGACAACCGAGGCGAATGGCATGGAGGAGGATATGAAAGCCATGAAGGGAGGAAAAAAGAAACTGCAGCGGTCTCGGTGACAGCACACCAGCGGCAAGAAGGGCTACGACCAAGGTGCAGAGCAAGGCAAAAGGGGAAGAAGAGGGAAGCACAAGCCGCACGACTGAATAGGAGGTCGCGGCGACTAACAAGCAGGAGCGGCTAAAGGAAGAAAGGCAGAGAGGCGCTCAACCAAGGAAGAATTCGCGCGAACAGAGAGAAAGTCGCGGGGAGAGGAAAAGAGAGCAACCCGCGCGAAACCGCAGCGGTTTAACGGGAAGAAACCGCGCGAACACTAGCGGCCAGGAAACAGACCAAGACACAGCGGGGAAGAGGTCGCGCGGACTGAAAAGTTCGAGCGAACAGAAGAGAAGAGGAAGCAAGAAGCATCAGCGACAACAACAAGTCGCAAGCCGGGCGAACAGAAGCAGGCCGCGCAGCTAGGGGAAAAACAGGCGGCTAGAAGGAAACAGGCCGCTGCGACAACCAAACCGGTCGCGGCGACGAAGAGCAGCAAGAGAAGAGAAGCAACAAGCCGCGCGAACAGAGTAGCGGGCGGAAGAGAGGACAAGCCGCGAAGACAGGTCGCGAGAAGAATAAACAAGCGGCGAGAAGCAGAGAGCGCACACAATCAGGAGGAAAAGACCGTGTCCTCTGATACCATGTTAAAAGTAGCGAACATGCAGTAACAAACGGATAGAGTTTTGAATAATTGAAACTTTATTATCCAAAAAGGATATATATTACAAAGGTATGTCCTCCCTTATATAGAATGGAGGAGAGAAGAAAGAATACAAATAAGAGATGTTGGACTAAAAATTTACAGGACTAAGCGGACTATACAGAACAAACCGCACAAGCCGCGCGGTTAGACAGACGGGCTAACCGCACGGCTACCACCAGAGAGAAAGAGAGATTGCCAGTGTAGACCGCTATACCGCCCGGTCTCCAAGCCGGCAGAGACAAACCGCCAGACCGCGCGGTCTTCAACCCGCCAAGATAGACCGCCAGACCGCCCGATCACCAACTTCAACACCCCTTAAAGTGAGAAGTGGTGACAAACCTCAACAGTCCCCATAACCGTAAACATGGCCTCTCCGATAGCGACATCGAGAAGATGTCCACGACATAATCCTCACTCCGCATATTCCAGACCATAAGGTATCCCTCCAGCACCTCCGGAAAGGAGTCATGCTTCCCTTCGCATTCTTCTCCAGCTTTAACACCCACTTGTACGTCACAGGAGTAACACCAACCCTGGGCACAAGGACACAAACCTCGTCACCCCTTAGGGCAGCCATCTCCTCATCCTTGGCGCTTTCCCCCTCCCTGACTCCAGTGATGCCTTCAAAGCTAGAAGGCTCTCACTCGATCTGAGGGTCTGCGAAGAGACAAGAGACCGAGCTCACCGCATTTCCTTCGCAATATCGAGCTGATGGGTTGGTGATCCTCTTCGACCTCCGAAGAGTCTGATCACGGCTAGCCACCTCCGATGTATCTCCTGAACCAGCTCCAATCCCGGGCAAACCTGGGGTATCACTCCCCTTGCTTCTAGATCAAGAAGCTATCGCCTTGGAACTAAAAGCACCCGGAACATCGCACCCCCTGCTTCCTGAACCAAAAGCACCTGGAGCATCGCTCCCCCTGCTTCCTGAACTCGACGCCTCTGCCCCGGAGCTAGAATAACCTGGAGCTCCTGGTGACACAGACAGCTCCAACCAAAGATCTTTAGCAGCCTCCTTCTGCCCACTATTTGACCTGCTCTCATTTAGCTCCACAGATGAGCTACCTCCATATGACGTCAGTTCATCGAAGACAACGTCTCTGGACACGATGAACTTCTTCGTCACAGGATCCATACACCTCCATCCCTTCTTCTCCTTATCATAATCCATGAAGACAAGCTTCCTCGTCTTCGTATCCAGCTCTGTTCTGAGAGCATTTGGGATGTGTGCATAACAGGTCGATCCGAACACTCAAAGGTGTTCCACGATAGTCTTTTCCTTGAACATCAGCTCAACCTGAGACTTGATGTTGATCGGACTCAGAGGCATCTGATTGATGACATACACCGCGCAGGCCATCCCTTCCGCCTAGAAGGCCTAAGGAATAATGTCTTTTCCATGAAGCCAACACTTGTAGGTCTTCATCAAATGACGGATCTTCCGATCTGCTACTCCACTTTGTTGTGGAGTATGTTCACAAGACAGCTCTCATTGGATTCTGTGCTTCATGCAAAAGTTAGAGAACATGGTTGAATCAAATTCACCTCTGTTGCCCGTTCTCAACTTCTTGATCCGCAGGACAAGCCGGCCCTCCACAAGCTTCTTGAACTCCACGAACAAATGGAATGTGTCCGACTTCTTCTTCATAAAGTACACTCAAGTGTACCTTGTATAGTCATCAATCAACACCAGCATATACCTGCTGCCTCCAAGACTGGCGGTGACGGTCGGTCCCAACAGCTCACCATGGACGCACTCCAATGGTTGAGAACACCCGGTCTGTGACTTATCAAACTTGAAGTGATAAGCCTCAATGTATTGACATCTCACGCAAACATGACCGTCGCCGAAGGATGACAACCTAGGCAAGCCTTTCACAAGGCTCCTTTTCGCCATTGCTTTCAACTTGTCCATCCCGACATGTCTCAGTCTTTCATGCCAGATAGCTGCACTATCATTGGCCCCCATCCGATCAACATAAGAACTTGTTGAAGCCACAACCAAGTTTTCATCCCTTTTCCCTATATGAGCGACGTTCGCCGACTGAAAGATAACCTTGCAGTCCTTCTTGAAGTGGTCAGGTTAGTTGCATCTATAGCACATTGGATCTTCTTTCCTCTTCCCTTCATGTCTATGAGCATACCTCTACTCTTGCTAATATGAAGTAGAAGGTCCATCACCAGCATCCGACTTCTTCTTGTCCCATCTCATTTACTTCCCGGAGAAGAGCGTCTCACCATCTCCTTCAGAGACAGTGACTCCAGCTATCTGACTTGCTAAGCTCTCCTGCGAAGACAGCAGGTTCTCCAGCTCCAACAAAGACGGCTGATTGGCCCAGCCTTGAACGGAAGTGACAAAGGCCACATATTCCTTCCACAAACCGTGGATTATGTGTCTCTTCAGCTTCACCTCGAAATAGGCTCATCAGGGTCCAACGCTGAAATCTCAGCGCACAAGTTCTTCATCTTTAGAAAGAACGACGAGACGGACAAATCTCCTTGAGTGGCTCCCGCCAACTCATTCTTCAGAAACTGTAGCCGAGCTACATTCTTCCTGTTGAACAACCCATCAAGGGAAGACCAAATCTCCGCAGCAGACCGACATCCGATGATGTGGTCGAAGAGTTCCGATGAGATAGCCCGCTTGATAGTAAACTCTGCTTTCGCGTTTGTCTTCCTCCAAGCTCTCACCGCATCAGCACCACCACCAGCAGCCACCTCTTGCCTTTCGTCACCATAGACGACCTCCCAAAGTTTCTCGCCCAAAAGATAGCTTTCCATACATGACTTCCACTTTTTAAAGTTAGTCGATGTAAGAAGCTCAATTCCAAAACCTCTTGTCATACCACCTTCCATTGCACTAACCCTGCTTACTTAGACACCTAGAAGCAATGAAGCAAACTGCCGGATGATCCGCTGTTCAGGCTTCTGTTCCCTCTGATATCATGTAAAAAATTGTGATAGCGAAAAACGGGAAACCAGGCGCAGGAACACTCAACCTATCCGAGTCTAAATAACCAGATGCAAATAGAAGAACAAGAAACTTGTACTATTAAAAGATCATTACAAGGCGATGTATACATGACGAGACATGATTCGCCGATGTACCCGATGGAAGCAAATTACAAGGCAGAGAAAACAAGCCGCGCGGACTCTAAGAGTAACCGCCGACCCTGCTGCTAACCGCTACGGAGTCCACTCAAACCGACAGATCGCCAAACCACAATCTAGCCGTGCGGACTGCCCGTTATTCCAATGCTGAACTCTAACTGTCGATCTGCAAGCCGTCTAACCGCACGGTTGCTAGCCTCCAGATCGCACGAGCTGCTGCTGAACTAAACCAAGCCGCCAGATGCGGACAACTTATTGAACTGGGAAACTAGTTGCAGAAAAGAGACCGTCTAGTCACAAACCGTGACCTGTTGTTAACCGATGGTTGTCATCCGCAGAGTCCGCACTGTCCCTGACTGCAGTCAGATCCAAGTCCCTGGCATTCCAGCGCTACCCGCACAACTTGCACAGCACAAACCGGTCAATCCCTTCAAATCGCGCGGATACAAAATCCTAACCGCAGTAAGTATTCACGAGTTCACTTACTGTTCAGTTGAATATCAATTGATGTGACATGGGGTCCGATTTATAGGCGCGGAGAAGAGTGTGATCACCGCCCTAGCTGATAGGATAACTGCCCTATCTCGCGGCACTATTGCACTTCCAAAGGGGAAAATTACTGCAGCCAGAGCAAAAGCCGACTGCAGCACTATTGCCGACCTGGCTAACTGCCAGTCCTGTCCGCACAGGCCGCGTAGACAGGTCGCCCAATCCACCACTTTCACTTCATGATTTTGAACAATCGCAATGAGAAGGAATGAGTTGAGAGACATGGAGCGTTTGTTGAAAGATCTACAAGAAAGATAAGGGTGAAGAGACCCCTTATACAGGAGAAAAACATAAGAGCAAATTGCACTTCCAAAGGGGAAAAATTTGCTAAATGTTGTTCGCATATGCATCATGCCAAAATGCGTAAATAAATATTTTTTTGCACCCCAGGGCAAAAAAATATTTATTTACACACTGGTTTGTAGCACACAAAATTTCAAAAAAAAAAATATCCAAACATCAAAATTTTTTCAAAAAAATACAAAAATAGAAATTAAAAAATTAATAATTTAGACTCCGTTTGGAAGGACTTATTTTCACCGATCAAGTGATTACGACAGCATGAATCGGACCTTAATTGACCCGTAAAAATAAGTCCCTCCAAACAGAGCCTTAGGGTCTGTTTGGCGCAGCTCTGGCGGCTGGAAAATCTCTATTCCAGCCGCCAGAGCTGCTTTATATGTGTTTGGGACAGCTCCCTGTGAAGAGCTTTTCAAAAATCTGGAGCTGTTTTGCAGCTTTTCAGAAATCTCCCTCCCCCAGCTTCTGCTCTTGCAAAATAGCTTTCTCTCTCACATGTTTTGGAAATCTAATGATTTATTCAGTTGGAACATGCTTAGAGGTCGGACGGCCTTCCTGCGGCGATTCCGAGCCCCTGACAGCCTTCCTCCGGCGATTTCGAGCCTCCGACGTCCTTCCTCGGGCGATTCCGAGCGCACTTCTGCACAGAATACCCAAACACTCTGCAGCTTTTCAAAACTGCTCCCCAGAAATCTATTTTAAAACAGCTCTATCCGGACAGCAGCTTTTCAATCCGCCAGAGCTGTCCCAAACAGAGCCTTAGTTTCATACATTAACAAAAAAATGGATCCTGATCTTTTTTCTAGAGAGAAAATTGTTAGAAGAAGCCTCATGCCAACCCCCAAATTTCAGAATCATATACTAAGCTTTAAAGAGAACAAGAATTATCATCTCCAAATATTTTTGTCATCCAACAATCAATGCAAATAGATTAATTTTAAAAAAAAAAATTATAAGTACGTGAAAAACTATAATAAGACGAAATTACAATATAAAAATATATTGAAAATACTAGTTACTTTTTATTCCTTAAATTATTGATTAAAAATTTAATTTGCAAATAAAAAATATTTAATTCAAAAATAATTAGACATTTAATTTGCAGATAAAAAAAATTTTATTCTGCATATAACAATACACTTTTTTATATGACCATGATATGCAACATAAATGATGCGAATGCAGTTGGGCAATTGACATACTGGAAATTTGCTGCTTATATGACTCTAGGAATAATTTGTTCTGTGATAAATTATGTACACATTGAATATATATATATATATATAATATATATATATATATATTATATATATATATATATATATATATATATAAAGCTTCAAAAATGGAATAACTAATATTTAAGGAATTAGTGGCTGCAGTTGAAAAGAGCTATTTGTACAAGAGGTTGTAGGCAGGCAAGTCCTGAATTCGATGGATGTCTTCCAAACAGAGTTCTCTTTCCAGCTGAATCCTCGTCGCCTGCAGCACCTCCTGCGTCAAAATCGAAGAATCAAAGCTATCACACGACACGAGAAATCAAATCAGAAGACGGGGCGGAAGTGGCGGGAGGCGGAGGATACGTTGAACTGCAAGTAGGAGGCGCGCATAGCCAGCCACTGCGCATCCATCATCTGAAATGCTATACAGTATAGCACATCAAAGGCTGCTTCATCCTCTGCATATATTATATTCAAATTAAAAAGAAACAATTTTTGAAGATGTGATCAGACCAGATTAGACTCTGGCAATATATATATATATATATGAATAATTACCAAAACTTTCCTAGAAGTTAGCATAATTACAGATTGCACCCCGTTTATTATTGAAATAACAAAAAACCTCCCCTGAATGTTACAAAACATATCATTTTTAAGTTTACATTTCATAACATCCATGCACAAAATACCCCTCCGAAAATGTATTATGGATGTTATGAAATGTGAACTTCAGAGGAGATAAATGTTACGTTTCGTAACATTGAGGGAAGACTTTTGTTATTTCAATAATAAGAGGGGTGCAATCTGTAATTTTTCAAACTTAGCGGGGAGATCCCGGAAACCTGAAGCTTTTTCAAACCTGAGAGGATTCTTACGAAATTCAATCCTGGGAGATTCTTTGGCCTTTCTGCAAAAGAATAGAATGGGAGCAGATCAAGATCCAGTTACCATAATATCATTTATTGTACAAATTTATTGTTTTATTGTATTTGGCAGGACATGCACGGATCTCCCAGGCACATTATCTAATTTTAACCCTTCTTTATTACAAAATTTTATAATACATTATCTAATTTTACTCCTTTTTTATTTCAAAATTTTATAATTGAGTTTACTTTGTGCCTCTTTAATGTAATTTTAAAAAGCATGTCTTTATTCATTCAGCTTTTATTAAGTTTTGTATTTTGAGGGACAAGATATTATGAGGATGACGAATGACATGTGTACTGTCACGCCGGACGGCCGGAGCACTGGGGAAACCTGCACACTACTGCTTGTATATATATACAAACTATCTATGTGACAAAAAAGGGCAGCCCGATGCACAAAGCATCCGCACACAGCGAGGGTCCTGGGAAAGGTCCCACTACAAGGGTGAAATGAAGGCAAATCTTATCATGCATTTTTGCATGAGGCCGCTTCCAGGACTCGAACTCATGACCTCAAGATCACACGACAACACCTCAACCAGTGTGCCAAGATTCCTCTTCTATAAGACAACTCCAGATAAATGATTTGTTATCTATCTACACTAACCTGAATAAAGATCCAACATTCGAATTAGCATGAAAGATATATTGATGCCAGCAACAGCAAATGGATACTCCCATGCAGCTCGCATGCCTTCTTGCTTGAACAGAATCCTTCTGAAAGAAGCCTTCAAATTGGGTTGATTGTGAAGTTAGATATTAAAAAACAGAATTTCATTAAAAAAGAAAGATGCATGAGGCTCCGTTTGGCACGGTGGTGACGATCATGAATGTGGTGGTTATGAACAGTCGTTCGTGAACGCCCGACCTCACCTAAAGAACCTCGTCCACTTTTATGTTTTAAACTAGTATTCTTTTCTTGGTGACGGTAATAACCAATGCCATGCCTAACATAAACACTATGATAAAGACGTCTTTGTCCAAACTCTCGGGAGCAAAAACGCCGCACCAAACGGAGCGTAAGTGTAATTTGGATAAGAACAGTGTGTAAAATAATAAAAAAAAGGTTTATGTATTACAAATACTTTTTCTTACAGGGTAGGTTCTTGCAAAAAACAACAGATTCTCAAGAGAAACAACTCCACAGCCCCTGAAATTTGTATAAAAGAAGGTGATCTCTCACATACTGTAAAACCACATAATAAGATGATTTAAACACTGATGAATGGAATATTGGTGAGAGGAAGTCAAATATTTTGCATGAAAGACATCAACGCTGACATGCTCTAAATTTTTATTCAGTGTACTAGTGGCAAACTACAGATTTTATCAACTAATCAGTGTCACAAAATCCATGGTACTTCACATAAGTAGAGATTCAGATAAATAAAAGGAGCAGCAACATACAGTCATCGAGCAATCATGATGTCCCCGAAGTTGCAGAACAAGAATTTTGATACTCAATACAACTTTAGAGGATTTCACACCGTAGCTTTCCTTGATGGTCACGCTGTAAAAGATCATGAGACGTTAAGGAGCCCAAGGATATGTGACGGCGCGCCATGACCGACTCGCGTGTATACCCGCAGGTAGTCGTGGGCATAAAGCCCGATCGGGACTGCCCGGTACCGGACCCAACGGGCCGGGCTTTAGTCAACTAGGCCGAGCCCGGGCTTTCCTTAAATCGGGCTCGGGCAGTTGCCCCGGGAAGGGGCCTGATCCGGCCCTCAGGGCCGGGCTTTTATTTATTTCTTTAATTATTAATTAAAATATTTATAAATATTGAATTATTTTAAAAAAATAACACATTAAAAATGTATAATTATAACTCCATTATGATAATAAAAAAAACTCTCGCATGCACAAGAAAAATGAATTTTTATTAATATTGAATAAAAATAAATAACATTTACAACTTAAATTAATTACAAAAATGAAATTTATTATCATTATTAATTTTAAATAAAGAAAATTACAAAATTCATTAACTTAACAAAACACATAAAAAACAATTTTTTATCGCTCATGTGAGAATATGGGATTCGCTTAATCATTTCTTAAATTCATTGTTTTTATCTCATTATATCTGTTCTGAGCTATCCTCTAATGTTGTAATGTGTTGCTTCCTTTTCATAGCATCCAAGTAGCCTGTTGCAGATGCATATTTTCAGAGAAATTCTTCGTTGTGTCGGCTCCTCCGCTCGTTCAAAACACTGTCACTAAGAGAAAAAACGGACTCTGAAGCTACCGTACAAGCTTGGATTGTTAGTAAATTACGAGTCATATAGGCCAAAATAGGATATGTATGAACTTTACATTTAAGCCATTTTAAGAGATCGAATTTTTCAATCTCCTCCATGCTCATAAAATCGCGGAATTGTATTTTAGTGTACAATCCAAATTCATTTAAACTACTAGATGTGCGCGTTTTTTTTCTGGAAGCTAATTCTAAAATTTTATTTTAAAAAGTATCCTTTGTTTTGAGTTGCGATATTTCTTCCTGAGGTCGCGAGCCGTATAAGTTATCATAATAATTATAACACTCGGTATAAACAGAAATAAATTTTGGAGTACTAACGTCATCATAATCATCAAAATTTAAATTTAAGTTTAAATTATAATTGATTTCATCTATCAAATTTTCTACGTCGTCTACGTCGAAAAACGGATTTAAAGCGCCGGCGCATGAAAGCATAACAGGTATTTCTCTATAATATTTTAAAAAAATTTCTTTCATTATTTCAATCAATGAAAGTCATCCATCATGTTGCTTATAATAATTAAATTTTAATGCGATATTTATAAAATTTTCAATTACTAGTGAGTTAGTCGGATAGCACACGCCAGATAAAAAAGCAGTCGCTCTATAAAAACATTTTAATAAATCTATATAATTTGCTAATACGTCTCAATCGGCATCGGTCAAATCAGGAGTATTTACCATATTATAATATTTCAAAAGAATTGATTTTTGTTGAAACGCTCTGTTTAATATTTTATATGTTGAATTCCATACTTCTATCTAATAGGCATATTAAATTGAGATTTCAAATATTTTTTACCCAATGCGTTTATAAAATTTTTAAAATCTTGAGATCGTTGTCTAGAAATATAAATGATTTTTAACATTAGACGAATTTTCTCAATATAAGGTTTCATGACGGCTAAACTATCTTGTATCACTAAATTTAAAACGTGACAAACACACCGAGTGTGAAAAAATGCATCGCTTAACATTGGTTTTAAGATTGTGTGAGAGAGTGTGAGAGAGAGAGAGTGAGAGAGAGAGAAGAGAGTAAGAGAGAGGGGGTCGGGCTGGGTAGGGGGGTTATATAAAAAAAAATAAAAAATTTTTTAAAAAAAATATTATCCTCGGGCTTAGGTTGCATGTCTAGGCTGTGCAGCCTAGGCCCTAGGCTCTGTTGTTGTACAACAGCTGTTGTTGTACTACTGTACAGCAGCAACCGACCACTGGCCAACAGGTCGAGGCCAAGTGGCAAAGGCTGGTCACTGGCCAGTGGCCAACGGCTCTTACAAGAGTCGTTAATCAATGACAGCTCTTACAAGAGTCGTTCATCAACGGCTCTTACAAGAGTCGCTGATGAACGACTCTTACAAGAGTCATTGGGCCAACGACCTAGGCCGAGCTGTCGCATGGGCTTGGGTCGGGCTTTGCCAGGGTCCCGATAAGGGCCGGCCCGAAAATCGAGATTTGCCAGGCCCGGGCCGAGTATCGGGTCGGGAATTCCCCCCATACTTGGGCCCTACAAGGGCCCCGAGCTCAGCCTAGGCCCGGGCTTTTCCCAGGACAGGCCTAGACGGGCTATTTCTGGGCAGGGATCGAGCCGGCCCACTGGACCAGGTCTTTTTGTACACGACTACCCGCAGGAGACAGTGACCCGCTGCCCGGTCGGAAGATTGGAGTCTGTGCTTACGTCCGAATGTTCGAGTCGAGTCATTTCATATTGTGTTTTATTTTGAGGTGTATTTATCCCCGATCGGTCCAAAACAGCATTAGTCGTCAGATCGGGATGGTTTATTTGCAGTGTGTGGTTACTAGCGATTTTGGGGGTGTTAGGGTTATAAAAATAGAGGCGCTGGTTGTGTAGGGGTTATCGAAGGTTTTGCAGGAAAGTTGAAACCGTCGGTCTCCGTGGTTTTGGTGCGACGTCAAATCCTTTCCTGCCTCCGACCGCTGGTGCGACGCCGACGCAGCTTCCATTTCCCCTCTTCCCTCCCGGTAAGCCACCTCCGTCACTTTTTCGACCCGTCGCTGCTACTCCACCCGCTAGCGCCATCAAAAAGCCATTCCCACCCCATCCGGGAACACCTCCGCTTGGATTTACTTTCCAGAAGAACCCCGCCTCTTCCATGCCACTGCCTGAAGCTTTCCACTGCCCCATCCAGCAGTTAATCATCGCCGGATCACAGTAAATCCACCCCGACCCTTCCCACGACAGCAGTAAACCAAATCCTCCATCAAATCCCAACCTTCACCTCTTCTTCCTATAGCCGAACTTCTACACCACCAGTAAGTCTCATCTCCCACTCCACTGTGTGCCCCTCCCCACCTCGCCCACCGTGAACCTCTCCCTTTCCCAATTACCAACCAGCAAGCCACCACTTCTCTTAACAGCCACTCACAATTCTTCTCAAGCCTCCTGCAGTCCTGATTCCACTCCCGGTGTATTCCCCCAGTTGTTGTAACCCTGGATGCCCTCCACACCTGCTATTACCGCCGCCTGCAAGCGTAAGGTATACAGTCATTTCTTTTTTAGTTGTTTATTTTGGCACTCATACTGTGGTGGATGCGTTTTATTTGTTAGTAGTATATTTGTTGTGCGACTTGTTGGACTTACTCCGCTAGTGCTTAAAATTATTGCACCTCTTCCGCTTGCTAAATTAATCGTTCGTTCTCTTTTAATCATTTATTATAACTGCATGTGTCCTGCTGATAAATTTTAAAGTAATTAATTATTTGCTATTGTTGGAAAAGTCCACGTAATTAGGCCCATTTATTTGTTTTTCTCTTCTCTCCTCTTTAGTCTCACATCTTGTATAGGACTCTCTTCTCTCTTTCTCCCTCCTATAAATGTCTATTCATACATTGTATTTCATTTTTGAGAAAGTATATACAAGGTTGAGTTTTTCTCTACATTGTATCAGAGGGAAACGGTCCAGCCTCTCGGTTTTAAACCGCCTGTCCTGTCGGCTTACCGCGCGGCCTCCTCTACTGCCTTAGCCGCGGACTCGTGCGGCCTACTTCTTTCTAGTCGCACGGTCTTCGTCAACACAGGTTCCCGCACGGTCTTGGCCTCTCTACCCGCTTCCTCTGCTCCTCTCTCGTGGCTTCCACCTTTCCTCCTCTTCCTCCCTTTATAACCTTTCTCATCGGTGGGGACCACCTCTTCTTTTTTCCCCAGCTCGCACTGCCACCCTTTCTAACCGAGCGGTGTCCCTCTCGCTTCCCACCTCAGCTCTATCCGACTACGGTCTTTCAGCTTCTCGCGACCTGTCTACAGTCGCCGCGACCTATCCCTAGTCGTCGCGGTTTACCTCTGCTCGCCGCGTTCTCTCTTCTCGTTGCGTCTTACTTCTCTTCTCGCAGCGGCCTCTCTTCTCGCCACAGCTTGCCTTATTCGTCGCGGCCTCTCTTCCCGCCGCTCTCTGCTCGCCGCGGTCTCTCTTCTCATTGCGTATTACTTCTCTTCTAGCAGCGGCTTCTCTTCTCGCTGCGACTTGCCTTAGTCACAGCGGCCTCTCTTCCTGCCGCTCTCTGCTCGCCACGATCTTCCTCTCGCTGCTTTATTTTGCTTAACAAGTTTATTTAACCCTCCGTAGTGACACTCTTTTCATTTTGAAAACCATTCTTGTAGACATCCTTATGATTCGTGATTTACCCTTCAAGATTCTGTTTGATACGGGTGTCTCGCACTCGTTTATCGCAGAATCTCTAGTGCGGAAACTGAATTTAGAAGTCTTCCCAGAGACTGTAGCGTTGGACGTTATGATGCCGAATGGATCCCTTCTTCAGACCAGAGATAAGTGCAGGGTACCGGTGCAGTTTGGTGATACCGAGATTATCGTGGAAGCTTTGCAGCTACCTATTGCAGGATTCGACCTGATCTTTGAAATGGACTGACTTTCGGCAGTCAATGCCAGGATTGACTGTAGGGCGAAGCAGATACAGTTTGAGGGCCCTAATCAGACTGCGTTTTCTTTTCAGGGCTTAAAAGGAGTTGTGAAGATGATCATCTCCGCAGTCCAAGCTAGAAGGTGCATCAGTAAGGGTTGTGAAACCTTTGTAGTACTGATGAATGCGGAGGCTAAGGCTGACTTGACAGAGGTACCAGTGGTTCAGGAGTTCCCCGATGTTTTCCCGGAAGAGCTCCCTGGTGCCCCTCCAGATAGAGAAATTGAGTTCCCGATAGACTTGCGGCCAGGGGCTACACCAGTAGCCAAATCCCCCTATCGGATGGCTCCTAAGGAACTAGCGGAGTTGAAGAGCCAGTTGCAGGACTTGCTTGATTTGGGTTTTATACATCTCAGTACTTCACCTTGGAGTGCTCTAGTACTTTTCGTGAAGAAAAAGGATGGTAGTCTGAGACTGTGCATAGACTACCGTGAGTTGAACAAGCTGACAGTAAAGAACAAATACCCGATTCTCAGGATTGATGATTTGTTCGACCCGTTGGTGGGCTCGTGCACCTTTTCCAAGTTAGATTTGAGGTCGGGCTACCATCAGTTAAAGATTCGGGACGTGGATGTTCAGCAGACGGCTTTCAGTACCAGGTATGGACACTTCGAGTTCGTGGTCTTGCCGTTTGGGCTGACCAATGCTCCTTCAGTATTTATGGACTTGATGAACAGGGTATTTCGGGAGTACTTGGATCGTTTTGTTATCGTCTTTATCGATGATATCTTGGTGTTCTCTAAGAGTGCAGAAGATCATGCCGCACACCTCAGGATTGTTTTGAGCACCCTCAGAAAGAATCAGTTGTATGTCAAATTTTCAAAGTGTGAGTTCTGACTTTCAGAGATTGCATTCGTAGGCCCACGTCATCAGTCAGCAAGGGATTAGTGTCGATCCGAAGAAGATAGAGATCATTAAGAATTGGCCAAGGCCAACGACAGTTTCAGAGGTTCGTAGCTTTTTGGGTCTTGCTGGTTACTACAGGAGATTCATCAGAGATTTCTCAAAGATAGTCTTACCACTGACTTCCCTCACTAGGAAGGGTAAGAGTTTGGATTGGACTGTTGAGTGTGAGTTGGCGTTTGAGGACTTGAAGGGCAGATTGATGACCGCACCGATCTTGAGTTTAGCTTCAGGGCCTGACAGGTTTCGGATTTATAGCGACGCGTCAGGTCAGGGTTTGGGATGTGTTCTCGTGCAGCATGGAAAGGTCGTAGTCTATGCCTCGAGACAGTTAAAGGTATATGAGAAGAACTATCCAGTGCATGACTTGGAGCTTGCAGCAGTCATACATACTCTGAAGATTTGGAGGCACTATCTCTATGGTGTTCGTTGTGAGATCTTCACTGATCATAAGAGCCTCAAGTATATCTTTGATCAGCGAGAGCTCAGATTGAGGCAGCGCAGATGGTTAGAGTTTCTATTGGACTACGACGTAGACATTCAGTATTATCCAGGAAAGGCGAACGTAGTAGCTGATGCCCTTAGCCGTAGAGGTTCGTGTTTCTTCCTTCTCACTCAGCAGGAGGAGTTAGTGCGGGAGCTGGAGAGACTGGATATCACCGTTGTGTCACGCTGTAGTTTTGTTTCTGCAAGATTGAGTTGGATGGAGATCTCTTGCGACATTAAGGATAGATTCAGGACAGCTCTACCGTTGGATCCAAAGATGACAGAGATTTGGAGCTCAGTGCAGACAGGTCAGAAGAAGAGATTCTCTATTCAGGATGATTTATTGTTGTTTGATGGCAGGGTGTGTATCTCCGATGTTAATCACCTTCACGAGGACATTCTATTTGAGGCACACAATTCCAGATATTCTATACATCCGGGTAGCACGAAGATGTATGCAGATCTCAAGAAGGTAGTCTGATGGTCAGGTTTGAAGAGTGATTTTGCAGTTTATGTAGGGAAGTGCGAGACGTGCAAGTTGGTTAAGGTCGAGTGTCAAAGGCCTGGAGGCAAGCTGCAGCCACTTCCCATTCCCGAGTGGATATTCGAGGATATATCCATGGATTTCATACATGGTCTGCCGAGATCGCAGAGTGAGAATGATTCCTTATGGGTTATAGTTAATGTTTTAAATATCGGATGTCGGACACATATCGGACTGTGTTTTTAAATGTCAGATGTCGGAAGTCGAAGACATATCAGGGATATTTTAAAATATCGGATTTCCATATATTATAAATAAAATTTTTATTTAATGTATACTAATTATAATTATATGTTATAAAAATAGAAAAATAACATAACAAATAAATAAAAAAGTTAGTCATTTATATTATGAAATAAATTTAAATACTATCTAAGAAAAAATATTATTAACAAATACAAAATGATACATTGTAAAATATATTTAATACTATACACTAATTTTATTTTGATAACAATAAGCTTATTGCAAATTAAAAAGATTTAAAAGTTAAAAATACTTGATTTGTTATAAGTTTTTTCCAACTTATAAATTTATATTAAAAATATGAAACAATCACATAATAAATGTATTAAATATTTTCTTATTTTTTATAATATGAAATTAAAAATTTGTGAAACAATTATACAAAATTAATTGTAAGAATAAAACGTTAAAAATTTGAAATAATAAGTTTAATCGATTTAAACATACATAATATAGTATCATATACATAGGTGATTTAAATATATGATGTTTGTCTGCAAATATAACATAAAATAAAATAACGGGTGATATATTTAAAAGTCGTGTCGGCTGATATATCGGGAAAAATCAGACATGTCGGCTTATATTTTACAAAAGGACATAATCTATTATTTTGAGAAAAATATATCGTTTTTCTCTAAAAAATGACATGTCGGAGGACATGTCGGAGGACATGTCGGAGGACATGTCGGAGGACATGTCGGAGGACATGTCGGAGGACATGTCGGAGGACATGTCGGAGGACATGTCGGAGGACATGTCGGAGGGCATGTCGGAGGACATGTCGGAGGGCATGTCAGAGGACATGTCGGAGGGCATGTCGGAGGACATGTCGGAGGGCATGTCGGAGGACATGTCGGACATGTCGGAGGACATTTAAAACAATGGTTATAGTAGATTGTCTTTCTAAGGTTGCCCATTTCATTCCTCTTAAAAAGACAGATCAAGGTCCCAAATTAGCACAGTTATATATAGACGAGATAGTTCGACTTCACGGTGTTCTCAGGACTATAGTTTCAGATCGAGATGGCAGATTCAACTCCAGGGAGTGGTGATACGTACAGGAGCGGTTGGGTACCAAATTACATTTCAGCACCGCATTCCATCCCCAGACCGATGGACAGACTGAGCGCACAAACAGGACTTTGGAGGATCTGCTACGGATGTGCATTTTGGACTTTGGAGGAAAGTGGGAGAAATATGTTACTCTTGTGGAATTCTCCTACAATAACAGTTTTCAGACGAGTATTGGGATGACACCGTTCGAGGCCCTCTATGGTAGACATTGTCGGACACCGTTGTGTTGGGCTGAAAGTGAAGAAAGGTCTACCATCAGGGAGTCATGGATTGATAAGACCACTGACAGGATCAAGCTCATTCAGGACCGTATGAAAACAGCTCAGGATCGTCAGGCCAAGTATCATGATCAGAAGCACAGGTCAGTAGAGTTCAGTGTTGGAGACTATGTTTATCTGAAGGTCAGACCAGTCAGAGGAGTCTCTAGAATAAAGCGGATGAAAAAGCTGAGCCCCAGATTCGTTGGTCCTTTTGAGGTGCTGGAAAGAGTTGGTGATGTTGCTTATAGGTTGGCCTTACCTGAGGAAATGAATGGTGTACATGATGTATTCCACGTCTCCTATCTGAGGAGAGCAGTTAGAGATTCCAGTCAAATCATCAGTACCGAGGAAGCACCAATCGAGACAGATCTTAGTATTGGGATTAGACCAGTCAAAATAGTGGATTCAAGGATGCAGAAGCTCAGAAATAGAGAGATTCGCATGGTCAAAGTACTTTGGATGAACTGTGGCCGACCAGAGTATATTTAGGAGCGAGAGGATGAGCTTAAGAGCAATGCAGACTATTCTTTCCTCTTCGATTCAGGTATGATTACAATTTTTGAGGACGAAAATTTTTGTGAGGGGAGATTTGTAACATCCGTAAATTTGACGCGGAATTTAACTTTAATTGTAGGCTCGAGTCGCGACGGTTTTTGATCGAGGCAGCGCGTCGTCGAGGTATAATGTTACTCTTCCTCATGTTAGCGACTGTTAGTTCGTTAAGTGCGATAATAATAGTGTGTGACGCATTTTATTTTTAGTGACGCGCGCGATGAAAATGGGCTAATTTTCAAAGGAATTGGATTGGGGTGCCAATAGCATCCCCCCCCTCTATTCTTACGGTTATCAAAACCGAAAGGGCACGTAATAAACCCCGCACATCTCATTTCATGGGGGAAGAGAAAAACAAACCGCAGCCCGTTAGTTCCCGTTCCGTCTCCCGCACGCAGCAACGCCGAGCCAGCCGACGCCTCCCGCGTGCCCTAACCGGCGACTTTTCCTCCTCCGGAACTCCTCTCTGACCACTCCTCCTTCCTCTACGAGCGCCGGTGGACATTCCTTTTCCTTCCTTGGCCGTGGAAGTGCCGGTTTCAACCCTAGCCGGTGGTAGTGGAAACGATTTTGGTTTCGGTGAGTCGATTCCTCCCTTATCTCTTTTCCCTCATGGAGATCCTTCGTTTTGGAGATTAGGCTAAACTAATTTTTGTTCCTAATGCCCTAAATAGGTTTTGGAGTTCGTGATCCTCCGCGGATTTTGAGTTGGACGCTTTGAGAGCCTCAATCACTCCACGTAAAGGTAATATCTGAAGTTTACCGCTTGAAATTTTGTAAACCTAACTGTATAGAAATTTTCCACGGAATATCGTAAAGGGAAAAATTATGAAATTAGGACTGCCCTAAATTGCAGGACTCTGGTGGGGTCGGGGCAGCTTTCTGAAGATCTCCAGCAGTAGGATTGCCTTCGGAAGAGAAAATGACGTTGCGCCGAGTGTACGAGCGTCGCAGCACCACCGTAAGAAAACTTAATTTTTGTTAGTTAGACATAGCCAGTAATATATTTTTTGTATACGCATGTGTAGGTTTTGTACAAGTATCATGACCATGCATAGAAAGGTGGTGATATGAAAATGGTCGCGAAAAAGTGTAGAATGACACCTGTCTCCAAGACCCAAGTAGTCAGTTCAGGAATGGTAACGTTAGGTACGAAACCTAAACCCGTGTGCGTAATCTTGGAATTTGTCCAACCAAGGGCATGAATGACCCTTCTAGTCAACCATGAGATAGTCAATGGTCGCTCAGTAGTACACCAAAAGAGACGTCCCAAGCAGAGTAGCATTTGACCAAAAGGTCAGTAAGCATACTTCAGTCTTTTCGTGTTTGGTAGAGGCGCACTACCTTCCTCATAGGGCATATGGTATCCTATGAGTAGCAGAGTCTTGGGAGTTGACTCCCCTTGAGACGGTTAGTAGATTCGAGACCGTGTCCACGCGACACTAGAACAATTGAGTTCGTCAAATGGTCTCGGGTCGTCAGTTTCAGATGCGCGTTAGGAGCTACTCTGCCTAGAGCCTTCCTAATAGAGGTGCAAGCTAGAGGTCACTTATAACTCAAGTATAAACCTGACGTGAGACAGTACATTAGTTAGTAAATGTCGGGACTTGGGTTAGTGAACTGAAAGTCACAAACATAAAACAGGTAGATGTTTTGACCAGATAGTGTTCTGAAGGCATGCATAACATATAGCATAAATGTTTTAATGCACAAAACTATTTTCAAAAGGCATGCATTCATCATCCAAGAAAAGTTTTTTTAGTGTCACTAGCAGGAGTTATTTTTCTTTACTCTGACCCCTCGTGGGCAATGTTTTTACAGGTGACCCAGGTGGGAAACTACGCCTAGGATGAGCGTTTGGTGGCGTCAGTTTATAGTGTTTTTCCCATTCAGTTTTCCTTTACTTTCAGCATATACTTGTAGTTGTGGACAATGTAACTTGTTAATATTTTATATGTCATGTATCAGACTTTGATATTATTACAGATTTTCAGTCGTTTCAATTATATTCATGATTAGTAGCTCTGTGAATCCAGATTTCAGGTATGTGGTTACCCTTAGTTTATTCTCTTAGCTTTTGTTGTAAGTTATAAAATTTTTAGTAGCTTCTACTTTATACCTGCTGCATACTAGCTTTAATACTGTTTCCTAGTTCTCTTTATATCGCTGACCCGGCCGGATGACTGATTATTGAAAAACTGGGAAGGGGTGTTACAGAAGACGCGTATATGACATGATTATCTTATTTGTATTATGTTTTATTGTATACTTTACTATTGACACTCATACTTTTGTTGTCCGCACCCCACACCTCTAAGGGATTGTGTTGCACTCTTTTTCATTATCCTTGGATTAATGTGTTTTAGAATTTCTCCATATAGTTCTCCTCTCATTCTTTTTCCCTCTCTTTCTCTCCTT
Organism: Platanthera guangdongensis; assembly: GCA_039583875.1. NCBI lineage: Eukaryota > Viridiplantae > Streptophyta > Magnoliopsida > Asparagales > Orchidaceae > Platanthera > Platanthera guangdongensis. The sequence goes on from CM077155.1 coordinate 162,787,584, forward strand.
GCTTCTGTCGGCCCTTTCCCTCATCGGATTCCTCTCTGAAAACGTATTAGATCTCCTATGGTTCAATTTATCACATCAGTAGATCAACTCGCACAAGCCCTTCAGACCTACTATCTTGCATGATCTCTCTGACAAACTTGGCTTTTATGATATCTACTCTCCATATCAAGCGATCAAGCAAGATATATGTTGAGCTCGCCATTTCCAGCTTGAGTGATTTGCAAAAAAAAATCAAATTATCACTGTGTGTTGATCATATATTTTATTAAGATATAGCCTAACTATGACCTAGTGATATGTACAAGCAACCACGTATCAAGAACACAAACTTGTAATAACTCGATGAAAAACGAAAGAAATAATTAACAGGCATGCTTGTTACCAACTCTTGAGGGTAGGATCCTTATAATAGTCCTCTCCTAAGATAGACAAAGATAACTAACTCCAAGATAATATAATTTTTATACTATGGGCTCCTTATATAGATGGAGACTCGTTACAAGACAATATATTATAAGATTACATAATTAACTATGAATATAGGATATTCCATAAAGGCCGCCGAATCTCAAAAGAGTTCTTGCAGAGTGAAGTCAATTATCTGAGCGCGCATGTGATATGTTTGCAAGACGTATACGTATCACCTAGCCTTCAACTAGAGTGCATGACAACGGCGTGATCACTCTCAAGCCCACAGATTAAAAGCATAAGGGTATCTGCATCAAAATCATCATGTCTCTCGATTATCCAAACTTTGAACGATGGTAGAAAATATATCCTTACGCTTATCGACAGCTCTTTGAGTGTGTTCATGAGAGTAAAATGACATGGAACTTTTGATGCGTGCAATGACTTGTTCTAGAGGCATTAATGTACACACGCTTTCTGGGATGGTACATTTGGTCGACTACCTCTATCTGAGGCTTGCTACGGCATGGAAATTGTTGGACTCAAGGAAACATCAACAAGGACACATATAATCATGTGTCCTAAATCCCCCTTATTTTCAAAAAAATTGTCTCCCTGCCTATATTGAGTCGTGACTATGTTTTGAGCTGGTGTTCATGCTTCAAAGTCAAAATTACACTATAAATAGACTAATAAACCCATGGAAAATTTGAGCACTGTAAAGAAGGTGACTATCAATTCTAAAAAGAATTTGTTTCTTAGTAAAAGGAAATGAGAGCACATGACATAGTATAAGATATTAATACCCCCAAAATTTACATTTTTAGAAGCAGTCTAAAACATATTAGCATGTCGAAATACAAATTTACATTGAAAACGGCATGTATAAAAAATAAAGGAGCTATAATCTGTTTTTTACCTAAAGTCAGTTGATGGGTTAGGCCCCTGCCACCCCATATCTTTCCATTGCTCGGAAACAAGGCCCTTAAGGCCTGTTTCTGGGAAAGAAGCTTTCCACAAAGCTTTGAGAGCATCCTACAAAATGAAAGGGGATAACGAATTTATTACCTGGAATAAAATTAAAATATAGATTTTAAAAAATGAACAAATTCGCTTTGCCATTCTTCCCTAATCATTTAATAAAAGTAACTAGGAAAGGTGGGATAGGACAGACTTTTGCAGCCTTTTAAAATGTTAACTCCCACTCGTACGAGTTTCTTTGTGATTTTTCAACTGTCCAACATTTTAAGGATGGAGATGTTGACTTATTTATATATATATATACTATATTAAAAGGGAAAACACCCTTTGGTTAAACATTCACTTTCCGATTTTACCCCTCTTTATTAAATAAACTCCAATTTTAAAAATTTATGTATTTTTTTATTTTTAAAAAAGTGATCTCATATAGACAAAGTCATTTACCTACAATAAAAACATGTTCTCCTTTCCGCTCGCGAGCCCTCGCACATACCGCACAAATGAGTGACGAACAGAATATAACACTCGGGGGGTTTGCGAGCGGCGGGAGCGGCGGGAGCGGCGTCGCGCCGGGACAATGTCGTGGTCGGGATAATATCGCGTGGGACACGGGGACCCCATGCACTATCACAGTTGTGTGTGTGCGTGTGCGTGTGCGTGTGTGCGTGTGTGTGCGTGTGTGCGTGTGCGTGCGTGTGTGCGTGTGTGCGTGTGTGCGTGTGAAACATTATACAAAGATATCCCCTTATGGTATAATGGTGGATGACCAGCAAAGAAATCATGACCCTCCATTTAAGACTGTAAAGAGAGGACCAAAACATTGTATATATTTCCTGAATTGAATAGTTACAAGTGTACACACACTTATATAGGAGAAGAAAGAAGAGAGAAATCCTAATACATTATGTGGGACTAATACAAGGAGAGAGAAAGAAGAAAACATGGGTCCTTAATTGGGCTCTTAATTGGGCTTTTCTAACACTGCCCCGCAAGCTGGAGCGTACAAGTCGTAGGCACCAAGCTTGGATAAGAACTGATAGTATAGCGGCCTGGAGAGAGCTTTCGCCAGGATGTCCGCAACTTGGTCGGTAGCAGAAACATGCTCCAAATCTATCTTCTTTGACTGTACCATTTCCCGGATAAAGTGACAGTCAACTTCGATATGCTTTGTTCGTTCGTGAAAAACCGGATTCTTGGCAATATGAATTGCGGCCTGACTGTCACAAAATAAGGTTGCCGGAGATGAGAGACGAACACCTAAGTCTCCCAGAAGGCCTTCAAGCCAGGTTAGCTCAGAAACAACAGCATTCATAGCCCGGTACTCGGCTACAGCAGAGGAACGCGCAACCACAGTCGGTTTCTTGCTACGCCAAGTTATGAGGTGTCCACCAAAGTAAGTACAGAACCCAGTTGTGGAGCGCCTATCATCAATAGATCCTGCATAGTCAGCGTCAGAATACGCGACAAGAGATAGAGATGTGGATGGCTTGTACACGAGTCCTTGTCCGGGGGCGATCTTGAGATATCGAAGGATGCGCTCGACAGCTTGAAGATGAGATGTCCGAGGAGCGTGCATGAAACGGCTCACAACTCCCACAACAAATGAGATGTCTGGTCGAGTCACCATAAGGTAGATCAGCTTCCCGACCAAGCGTCTGTAATATTCCGGATTTGTAAGCAGCTTGTCAGAGTCAGAGCTATGGGCCGAGAGCTTGTGATTTGCATCCATAGGAGTCTCTGCAGGTTTGCACCCAAAATAACCTGCATCATGAAGGAGGTCCATACAGTACTTCCTTTGAGATAACACAAGACCATCAGGGCGTCGTGCGACCTCGAGACCAAGAAAGTACCGAAGGTTGCCTAGATCTTTGGTCTGAAAGGCGGAATTCAACTGTTCCTTAATCTGTTGTATTTCTGCCTTGTCGTCGCCAGTAATCAGAATATCGTCAACGTAGACCAGAAGAATCACAGTCCCGATTGACCGGTGTCGGGTGAAGAGAGAAAAATCAGCCGAGCTCCGAGTGAAGCCACTAGCACAGACCACCTTACTGAACTTTTCAAACCACGCACGCGGGGACTGTTTGAGACCATAAATGGATTTCCGAAGGTGACATACCAAAGACTCCCCCGTGGTCTCAAACCCGGGAGGCTGCTGCATATAAATTATCTCCTGTAGATCGTCGTTGAGGAAGGCATTCTTAATGTCCAGCTGATAAAGTGGCCAGTGACGATGAACAGTCAAGTAGAGGAGAAGGCGGACCGTGTTCAATTTGGCCACGGGAGAGAAGGTTTCCTCGTAATAAAGGCCAGGTTGCTGAGTAAAGCCCCGTGCCACGAGGCGAGCCTTCAGACGGTCGATAGTGCCATCTGCCGCATGTTTAATGACATAGACCCATTTGCAGCTAGCAGAGGTGTGGCCAGCAGGAAGAGGAACCAGATCCCAGGTCTGGTTAGCCCAGAGAGCCCGCATTTCATCGTTCATAGCGGCCCTCCACCCTGGGTGTTGAAGCGCCTCCTGCACATTGTTAGGTATAGAAATAGAAGAGAGAGGCGGCAAACGCGTAGAGAGGCGGCGTGAGCCGATGTAGAGAGACGTAGTTGGCCAAGGGATGAGCTGTAGAGACGGGAGCGTGATCTGCCGTAGCCGAGGTATCGCTGGTGGCGAGGAGCTGGGTCACGGGAGCATCCTTGGATGGGCGACGAGAGTAGACACGGATAAGTGGGGGAGGAACCCGAGGAGGAACGGGGGGAGAGGAGGAAGAAGACGGCACAGATGTCGTGATTGGTACAGCAGGCCGGGGAATAGAGGGAGCAGAAGACGAGGTGGTGTTGGGTAAGTGGAAGGGCTGGTCTTCGCAAAAGGTGACATCCGCAGAAACGACCAGCTTGCCGTCAGTAGGAGAGTAGCAGACGTATCCCTTTTGAGTGCGGGAGTAGCCAACAAACATATACTTGGCGGCCCGAGGAGCAAGTTTGTCGGAAGGAGGGCCAAGAAGGTGGACATAGCAAACACACCCGAAGATCCGCGATGTGAGAGAGGTGAGGTTGGTGGAGGGATAGAGGAGTTGGATGGGTGAGGCAAAATCAAGAACAGAGAAGGGAAGGCGGTTGATGAGATGACAGGCGGTGGATATAGCAAAGTTTCAATATTCGATTGGAACGTGCATTTGAAACATAAGGGAGCGCGCAATATCGAGAAGATGACGATTTTTGCGTTCGGCTACCCCGTTTTGCTGAGGGGTATACGCACATGAAGTTTGATGGATGACACCAAAGTCAGTGCAGAGATTGGAGAAATCACGACTCGTATACTCCCGAGCATTATCAGTGTGAAGTACTTTGAGGGGGGTAGCGAACTGCGTACGCATCTCAAGTAAAAAAGCGCGAAATACAGAGGTAAGTTCAGTTCGATCATGTAGTAAATAGAGCCACGTGGTACGGGAGTAATCGTCAATGAACGTGACAAAATAGCGAAAGCCAAAAAGACTAGGGATTTTATAAGGACCCCAGACATCAGAATGAACTAATGATAAGGGAGTACTACTCCTGGTACAGGCAGGGGGGAAAGAAGAACGATGTTATTTACCGTAGATACAAGATTCACAAGAGAACTTCCGTAAAGGTATATCAGAAAGAGACCGCTTGAGAATCGGAAGGGGAGCATGGTCAAGGCGGCGATGCCAATCAACAGTGGAGATGGCGGAGAGAAGAGGTGGTGGGATATCCAAGATGTACAGCCCATTCACCAGCTTCCCCTTACTAATGGTACTCCGGGTGCGGCGATCCTGCATAAGAAAAGAAGAAGGTGAAAAGGTAATACAACAATCAAGGTCGTGGGTGAGACGACTAACAGATAATAAATTGAAAGAAGACCCCGGAACGTGAAAAACCGAGGAAAGAGAAAGGGTCGGCGTTAGCTGAAGAGCAGCGGAGCCAGAGACTGGTAGGGTGTCACTGTTGGCCACAGTGATGCGAGCAAGATGAGGCGTCTGTAGATACGTTGTGGGTTTCTGGGAGGTGATATGGTGAGTAGCACCGGAATCAACGATCCAACAAGGATTATGAGAGAGACAGGTGATACTCTTCGCAGAGGACGCAACAGAGGTGGCAGCGGAATCATCAGACGCCATGCGGTTAGCAGAAGGAAAGACCGGGCGGCTAGCAGAGAGGAGGTCGGGCGGCTAGCAGAGAGAAGGCCAGGCAGCTAGCAGAGAGGAGGTCGGGCAGCTAGCAGAGAGGAGGTCGGGCGGCTAGCAGAGAGGAGGTCGGGCGGCTAGCAGAGAGAAGGCCGGGCGGCTAGCATAGAGGAGGTCGGGCGGCTAGCAGAGAGGAGGCCGGGTGGATAGCAGAGAGCAGGTCGGGCGGCTAGCAGAGAGGAGGACGGGCGGCTAGCAGGGAGAAGGTCGGGAGGCTAGCAGAGAGAAGTCCGGGCGGCTAACAGAGAGGAGGTCGGGCGGCTAGCAAAGAGGAGGTCGGGCGGCTAGCAAAGAGGAGGCCGAGCGGCTAGCATAAGGAGAGAGTCCGCACGGTCACGGTGAGGCCACAAGCGGGAAGAGAGAAAGCAGGTTGCGCGGATATGAAGGAAGACCGCGCGGATAGATACAAGATGAAGTGGGGCCCACGTGAGAGTTTATAAAAGAGAGAGAGGAGGAGGAGGAGGAGGAGAAGTGGAAGCCACGAGGAGAGAGAGCGGTTAAAAGGGGGCAGACCGCACGAGATGGCGGCTAGGAGGGAGAAGAAAAACACCGGGCGGTTTCCAGGAGAACAGGCCGGACAAGCAAGTCCGGGCGGACAGAACTTGTAGACCGCAAGCAATAGACCGAATACAAGGTGGAGACCGGTGACTCTGATACCATGTAAAGAGAGGACCAAAACCTTGTATATATTTCCTGAATTGAATAGTTACAAGTTTACACACACTTATATAGGAGAAGAAAGAAGAGAGAAATCCTAATACATGATGTGGGACTAATACAAGGAGAGAGAAAGAAGAAAACATGGGCCCTTAATTGGGCTCTTAATTGGGCTTTTCTAACAAAGACCATAACCATTTTTTATTATTTTTCAAATTCCAAAATAATAATCTTTTAACTCTCATATACCTTATTTCTCAATTATCTATCTGCGAGTGGAGAGTGTCGTCGCATCGGGGCACTGTCGCGACCGAGGTACTGTCGTTGGCACGGGGGAGGGGGGGCACTGTCACTCGTGTATGTATATATATATATATATATATATATATATATATATATATATATATATATATATATATATATATATATATATATATATATATGCAAGCAATCGTGCACCGGCTTCTCCCGCGCCCCGACGTGACAATACAGTTGTCATTTGTCATCCCCATAAAAAAATTGTCACTAAATACAAAATTTAATGAAAATTGAAAAGATAAGTGCATACTTATTAAAATTAAATAAACACAAATTACACTCAATTATAAAAAGTTGTAAATGTTAAAATAGGTAAAATTGGAAAGATGAATATTTCACCAAAGGACATGATATTATTTAGTAGATTTGACACAACCATTGAAGGGAGAAAATGTGTAAATGGAAAATACTTGATGATCAGGCCTGTTCTCATCAAAAGGGACATTCAATCTTTCCTTGAGCATTTGTAGTCTTTGTTCCTGCAAGAAACATGACGTAAGGTCATCACCCGAAGAGACAAAGATTGCTCCTGCAACCCCAACCAGAGTTGATAAAGTATAAGCAACAGTTGTTCACACACAAAAAAACTGGTCTTTCAACAATAGAGCATCTAATCGGGTTATATCATTTTTTTAAAGTTTGGTGTCACTTGGTGTATGTTTAGCTTGTTCCAATAGCAAAGAATCGGCATCATCACTAAAAATTTCAATATAATTGAATGTTCCTTCATTAGTTTCTATTGAGAGCTAAACGAGGCCCTAAATCTATTTAGTGTTGTTTTTGTAGTAATGTAACTTTGAACTATTCCTTCTCTTTTCACTCCAATAACATCAGCTCCAAAGAGTACTAGTGCACGTATGCTCTCTAGTGCACCTATGCCCCTAGTGCACCTATCCAAACAACCTAGTTCAATTTATCACTATCTTTAGCAAGTAAAGTGAACAAAAACTGTAACATAATGTATTCTCATTCCATCTCTCATAATTTATAACATGATTTAATACAAAACAAAAGATTGCACTAAAATTTGAAGAAGAACAAAAGATACAAACTCGCAAGACACGTTCGCACTACATTTTTGAGAACGGGTTCTCACAAAAAAACTCATCTCCAAATGAGAGACTACAAATGACTCCACGAATATGCCCATTACACTCCTAAGCCTCCCCTTATAGAATGAGGTTGACACATTTAATAAGACTTAAATAACATGACTAATAATTACATTGATTAAAATTAAAATTAAAGAGGCGGCAACGATTCTTCTCGTTACGGGATATTCAACAAAAATGTATACATATTAATATATTTCTTGAAAATAAAACTTGTCCCCCAAGTTCTAGCGAGGGCGTTGCTGCGCAACACCATGCTTCGCTGCAGTGGGAGGAAAGAGGTGGAATGGATGTCACTGGAGTATCCTTGGGTGTGATGGTGGATAAGCGAAAGCAATGGCCAAGGGGAAATCCATATTTGTCTTGAGAGTGGATCCAGCATGGTGTGTCTCCAAGGAAGAGGGCTACTGCCTTTCTAACACTCCTTGATGCTTGAAAAACTGCCTATCTCCAAGGCCGGGTGAGGAAAAGGAAGATGGGCGTCTGAGGCAAAATTCTAACAAACAGGTGGGCCCATTTATCCAAATCTATTATAATTTTTGAAATAAAAATAAGCTTTTCAAATAGAGAAAAATTGGCATTGATTAAATTGATGGGTCAATTTGGGCTGTGGATTGGGAATTAGATACAAAATTGATTAAGATATATGTAGTTTGAAAGGGCTTGGGCTGCTTGCGACGGTCTAGAGGCTACAGTATCGAAGGTGAAAAGAAGTGCATGAATTTTCGGCTTGTTGTTTGGTGTGTGGGGTCCATTAAGAGTGATGATAAAAGGGGAAATTTGGGGGTACATGGGAAAGTTTGACAAGAATTGAGCTTCATGAAAGGGCACGTTATGGTTGGGAAAGCTGGGAAGGAAAAGTGGTGGCAAGTTGAAGTGTAACGTTTTTGGATAAAGGAAAAAGGAATAGCAAACTCAGAAATTGAGCAGCCATTGTCACATGAGGGGAAAAATAGCACGATGCTACAGGGGATGGAAACAATGCAGTCAATGAAGGTAAGGGATGAGGCATTGAGTCCTGATGGAGATGTATCAAAATTGTCGAGGAGTCGTCAATAGAGTTGTTGGCAATAGGATGTGAGTTCTTAGTCGCTAATGTTGGTTTTGTTAGAAATTTATATTAAAACATTTAATTTATAATGTTTTATTGGAGCCTTGTTTGGTGTTTTGTGTTGGGCTTCTCATATTTGATGAAAACTCCAAAAACAAATGGAGAGAATCCAAATATTTGGAGGGAAATTTTCATGAAGGAAAAGATGAAACTTTAATCCCACATTGTTTATCACCACTCATGTTGGAAAGTATATAATGTAATTCACTCATTCATATTTGTTTAAAAAAACATAAGGAGGAACTATGACCCACAGGAGCGCGCGCGCGCACCGCACCGGACCGAATCCGGATTTGGGATTTGGAGAATAATTGAATTGTATTTTTTGTACAAAATAGGTTTGGCATTTTGTAAATCTCATAATTCCACAAAGAACTCACTTGCGTCGACGTGCTTTGATTTCTAAACAAAGCATGCTCCGACCTCTATTCAACCCATGCTGATTTTTACTCAAAACATGCTCAGATTTCTCTTCCACGCTGAAGTCGACCCATGCTCTGGTTTCTATCGACGCATGCTCTGAGTTCTCCTGCTATATCGATTTCTCTGCTATTACTAGACCACGAGCGGAAAATCTTTTTTGCGCGTTTTCGTCATTAATAACATACGTTGGGAATCCAACATTCCTCTACACAATAAAAACTTACTAATTATAATTTTTGCAATTTATTATGTGATTAATTTCTTACCGTTTTAATGAGACTCTGATATAAGAGATTTTTCTGATTAATTTTTCCAGGCTCTCTTCCAAAAATTTTGGCTCTCTGTCACTTTCACTTTTGAGACGAATTTCATCGTGTTTTTGGCTTTCTAGACGTTTGCTTCATCAAGTGGGAGTTCAGTTGCTCTGTGCTTCTTCTGTGTCCGCGCACATCGGAGTTTTTGGGATCTAGCCGAGTGTTGTATATTGGAGAAGTGAGCATTGGTTGAAAGTATTGCCTGAGGGTGGTGCAACTTCTTTAGTACAGTGATCACATGTCTAACACAAGCTCGATTCTAAACTATATAGTAATTCTGATTTTTATTTCTCACATCTTTGCTAATTCAAGCTTTATTATCATCCTGTTATTTAGATCTGCTATTCTTCATTACAGTTTACCAAAAAAACCAAAAATATATATAAAATATAGGAATATATGGAAAATATTTCAACATGTTTAGGTGTTGAGGCTGAAGGCAAAGGCTGACGGACTGGAAAAAAGGGGAAGAAATGGGGTTTGGAATGGTGGTCTGGACAGCATGAGTGGCCGGCTCAGTTGACATAGGGAAATAGGATAGGGAAGGTTAATGGAATCCCCCAAGGAAGGGGAAGAGAATAATAAGTTGAGGGTGCAGGTGTCGAGAGTTATTTAAGGGGTGGAAAGAGGTGGTGCCACATTTGTTGTGGCTGAGAGAAATGGGTGGAGTTGGTGAAAGCAAGGTTTTAAGAGGGATGGTCTAAGGCAAGGTTGTCAGGATCGAGATCCTAGATGAGATTGTTTCGAGGTTGGAGCGAATCGGATGGTAGGATTGGATCGAGCATCGCTTTACAAAATATGGATCGATTTACAAAAGCTAGATCGTAGGATCGTAAGATCCTATGATCTGAATAGCGATCCTGACAACTATGGTCTAAGGTGGATTTAGGATGGAGTGATGGAGATAGGGCCGTGAGAATGTGGAAAAAGGATTATCACGAAACTAGAAGAGTTTGAGGAAGCAGGTGATGAATCTCGTGTCCCCATCACAAGGATGTTTGCGAGGGCAGCATCCATCTCATGTGTACATTGATGCCATGGAGGTGGACATTTCAAGAGATGAATTGTGCAAAGTGATGACTAGTTCATGGCAGCCAAATAAGCGACTAGCAGAGAGCAACATGTTGTTTGATATGAACCAAAATGAAAAATCGTATTAAAACATGAAAAGAGATACAAACTCATGAGGGAAAGATTGTTGCATTTTACCCTACTGTTCAAGAATGTTTATTACGAACGCGGAGGTAGAGAGACGTCCACCAGTGTAGCGGGTACACTAGCGCCGTGAAAGACCCGCTAGTGACGCGTCGGTAAAAGGTATTAAGCTGTGAGAATATCTTGGGAAACCGAATGTATCTTTCCTTGTATTGCAGTTGGGATGAGGGTGTTATATAAAACCATCTATGCTATGTATTTTCTTTTCATCTTGGTGGTATTAAGAAATTTGGGAACACCGGGTGTTATTTTCTCTTCCTCTTTCTTCCCTCTCGAGTGATGGCAGTCGGGTTCCTCTTTTTTGAATACCTAGCATTTGATCCGTCCTGCTAGATCTCATTACAAGTGGCTGTGGCGTTTGTCTCTGTTCAACCTTACCATTATGGCCGCGCTCAGAAGGGCGAGATTGAGATGCTTGTGGGAGACATGCTATCTATGGGTAAAATCTGCCCCAGCGCCAATAAAATTTCGAGCCCGGCTTTCTTGGTTCGCAAGCAAGACGACATTTGATGTTTCTGTGTGGACTACCGAGAGCACAAGTTCATATTCTGAGCAAATATCCCATTCTGGTAATTGATCAACTACGGGGGCTTCTTACTTTTCTAAGTTGGACCCCTGCTCCGGCTATCATCAGATTCGAGTACAGGGATATCCCAAATACGGAATTCTGCACACACGATGACCACTTTGAGTCCATCGTCGTGCCTTTTGGTTTGATGAATGTGTCCGCCGCCTTTCAGATGACAATGATTTTTTCTGGTCAGCCCAGCGCAGGTACATCTTGGTTTTCTTTGATGACGTCTTAGAACAGCTCTTCTTGGTAAGATCACCTCATCATATGCAAAAGACACTCGTCGCCCTTAAGGAACATGATTTTTTAGTGAATCCCAAGAAGTGCATTTCAGTCAGCCTGAAATCAGCCACTTGGGGGGGCACAATTTTCACGTAGGGAGTCACTATGGATAAGGACAATGTCTGGGCCATCCTTCAGTGGCCCACACCCCGCTCTCTCCGTGACATCCTAAGCTTTTTGGGCCTTATTGGGTACTACTGGTGATTCATTAGGGATTATGACAAAATTGTCAAACCCCTCTTCAGCATGTTGAAGAAATCCAATACCGGCGGATTTCAGTGGACACCAGAGGAGGCCACAGCCTTCCAAGACCACCAGCAAGCCCTTAGCACCTCCCCAATCTTAACTCGTCTGGATTTCTTCCAATCGTTCGTTGTGGAGTGTGACACATCAGGCACTGTTGTCAGTGTTGTATTGATACAAATGTGGCAATTCATTGCCTACTTCAGCTATATGTTTACAGTTACTGCCTGTAACGGCCCAAAACGTGAAATGACCCAAATGGATAATCAAATTTAATTTAAATTGTAAATTTCATGTAAATTGTTTTCCATTCATCCCCTATGATGAACAAATAAAGGAAATCAGTGTCGATTCGGCGTCGCTTGAGTTCGCAAAATTTTTCTCAACGTTTAGCGGCATTCGATTTGTCTTGGCGGAATGGTCATTTCATTATAATTTTGTTTTGTTGTGAGCTTTGGAGAAATATGTATACACTTTGGCATAAGCTTTTTATGGGTGGTCCAATTGTGATATTTATGTCCTTGCTGGAAAATGTTTAATACTGCTTCAGTGAAAATGATTAATACTATACATTCGTTAAAGAAGAACTTAACAGCTGATAAGCTCAGTTAATTGAGGCGGTGGAGTTGGTAAAGCGGTGCTGCTTGTATGTATTCTCGAGCCCTGTTTAATTGTCGATACTCATACTCAATTCATTTGTACGCCGCCTGGAGGGGAGACGGGGGAAGTTGGCGCTAGGGTTCATGGAGCGGTCATCTTCTTCCTTCTCTCCCTCTCATAAGCTCACGGTTTCGAATGTGAAGTTCTTCCCTGCTGCTGGAATCAAAGATTGGCAAGATTTTGATTTCGTTGGAGGTACTCAGGCTCATGTGTTTCGTATTTCACTGTAAGCATTATTTCTACTTTGATTCCTCTTATTTTTCCCTTATATGGGTTGGATTTAAGTACATAGTGAGTTAGGGTTTTCATCTTGGTAAACTTTATCTGTGGATTGGCCGGTTAAAGGAGTAACTTTTGGTTAGCGTCACTTTGATTTAACTGCCAATTGTTGCTACTATTTCGCTCAGTTTTGGTTTGCTTATGTATTGGGAGAGTTCTTCTTGCCCTCTCTTGGCCGGCCGGCCGCATTAGGGTTTTATGTTCTATAAACTGTTGTTGGTCGGCTATGGTTACCCAGCTCTTATTATGATTTGTGGAGGCCGGATGTGGGCTTTTCTAATATGTATATGGTTTTGATAGTTGGGTTATGCTGTTGGTAGTAGTTGAGTTACTGGTTGTTTTGAAAGCCTTTGAGTAGCCGATTGGTTTAGTTTGGCCTAGTTTTGCAAGGGATTTTGGGGTATTTTCCCCTGTAGGCCAGCTATTTTGATATTTTGTTCAGGTTAACTTGAGCTATTATATAAGTGGAGTTTGGTCGGCTGGTTTAGTAACTGCTGCCACTCTTTCTCTTTATATATTGGGGAAATAATAACATGAGAAAATTGTGTGAAATATAGATGGTTGAACCAATTAGTTCAGTGCTTATGCCTTTCTTTGTATGCTCTTCAGTGGAGAGCTGATGGTGTTTTGTTGTTACTTTGGCTTTATGTCGTTATGGATATATAAACTAACTGGTTGGATGAGTAGCTGTCAAATGATCTTACTTAATAGTCAATGTTATAGCTATAACGAGGCGCAACCACGGTATAAAAGATCCTAAGTGATACGATTTTTATTCAGATACCGCGAAGGATGGCTTCTCAAAATAGGCGCATCGATGACATGAAATGCTATAAAAGAAAGGAAGAATAACTGATGGTGAGCTACCTTTTTAATTTATGCTTTAATGCTCTACTTTTCCTTATGTGCACTTGTCAACTACATAGTTACTTGCATATGCTAGCATGAATACATTACGCATGGATACATTACATATCACTGATACCTATTGTAGCTATGATGTATGACCTTGTACGAAGGCAAACAGGTGATTACTATTCTGAGGGGATTAATAAATAAACAAACTCTAAGTATATTAACAAATGGCGTACAACTAACATAAATGAAAATGCATCGATGCATGGAAATGTTAAGGGTATAACTGAAAGTGAATGCGCATAAAGGATACTGATGGTTTGTCAAATCAGTCGGTCGAAAGGCATAGACGCGTGTTGAACGTACTGATTTGGATACTGTAGACCCCGAGGGGTCGTGATGCAGGACCAAGAGCGCAAGGGTTCAACACAGGAAAATAATTAAAAAAGAAAACTTGCGGTCAAAATAAATCCCATATTTGAATTACCCCATCAAAACTGAAGGATAAGGTAGAAACTGTGTCTACAAGATCTTGAAGCTCTAAACCTGAATCTTGTGAGCCAATCTTCCATATAAATCCTTTGTTAACTTTACCTCCTGTAGCTACCAAAGGTGCATTTGTTGGGCTGCATGCAACTGAATAGACTTCATCAGCAGGAAAAAGCCGTCGGAGGTGGTCGGCGGCTGGCCGGCTGCAGGAATGCAGCAAGGAGGAAGCCGACGGCCCCGGAGCTGCTGTCGCCGGTGGCTGCGGGAGCAGAGAGGGGCCGGCGGCCGGCCGGATCTGCAGGGAGACGACGGCGGCGGGCTAGATGCGGGATTCCAGCAGGAACAAGGCGGAGGGATGGCTGGAGGAGGCTGCGGGCGGCTGCTGCGGCTGGAGGAGACAACGTCGGTGGCTGCGGGAGCGGTGCGGGCGGGCTGGAGATACAAGCCGTACTTGGAATCGGCACCAAGGAGGGCTGATGGAGATGAAGACGGAAGAGACCCTTGGCGTCGGCACGAAGGGGAGCCACCGGAGTCGGCACCGGCGGCGCGACCGAAGAGATCAGGCGAAACCGAAGCGGGCGGCTTTTCTTTCCCAAAATCTCGATGCCCTGGCTGCTGCCCTAATGCTCCTATTTATAATAAACCCCATCATATCCAATGGTCCAGAATTGCCCGGATGGGGACTGCATCAAACCCATGAAAATATACTCAAAATATATAAACTAATATATCATTTCGACTCGCGGCGACCCTCCGGACGCAACCGCGGAGTCGGATCGGCAATACGATCAACGGGCGGGCCCGTTCCCCATCATTCTCCCCTTGTTGGAGAAGATTTGCCCTCAAATCTTTAGGGATTCCAGGGAGGCTTCGCGGGTGGTCTGCACTGTTTCCCACTGTCACCAATCATTAGATCAAAACGTCCAGTCCCAGATGCTGGTCTCGCGATGCTGCCATTAATATAATCGCTGCCTTTGGGAGGCTTGGGCAGCGGCCTCAATCTCAGAATCTGACGGAAAACTGTAGCAACTGGTAAGGGGGTGGCTCTCTTTAATCCGGGATCCCAATCAATCTGATCAAGCTGCAACAAGTCATCACCATGTCCTACCCAGTCTGGGCTCATATCCAAACCAACTGATTTACCCCCAGGGGCATTATCGAACATCAGAAAAGGGTCCCTAGCCGAGCTGAGAGACGACTGATCAAACCACTGCGACAAGTCCATAAAAGTGAGCAGACGTCGCGAAGGATCATAGGGCGGTACTACCACCATCAGACTGAATGTCCTTCTGCGCTCAATCCACTGGCGGGCAAATCTCTGAACGATAAGAGTAGCTCTCTGCACTGTCTGGTACCACTTTCTCTGTAATAATCCTCTCATGCGTGACTGAATCACGAGAACTGCTTTGGTCATCTTCTTGAGGGATCGGCGCTGAATAAACCCGCGGATGTGAGACTGTATCAAGACTGCTGCTCTTCTACGTCGCTGCTCTAAAATCTCCTTAGCATCATTCTCACGCCAATTCTTCACATAACCTGCCCAAATGGCGTCTTCTTTCTCTTCTCTTTCCCTCCTCTGCTTACTCTCTTCCACTCTAGCTTGTTTGTGTCTATCAAGCTCAACCCAATGTCTCTTTCTTAGGGAAGGTGACGGAAGATCATACGAGTAGGAGGAATGGCGGACTGAAGGATATGTAGTAGATGAAGGAGAATATGAATCGTAGGCATGGGAGGGGACTCTCCTCGATTCATGGGAATAAGTGGTGGAAGAAGGGGAATATGGATCGTAGGCTTGACGAGAGACTCGCCTCGATTCATAGGAGGGGTATGCAATGGAGGAGACATATGAAGATTTATGTGAGTAAGATGCCTCACGAGAGGAATGAACATTGGAATAGCAGGGAGGTGGAAAAACATATGATTCAAAATCGTCCGAATCGTCGGAATCGTAATAACAAGGAAGCGTCATGGGTGTATGCAAACTATTTTCCAGAAAAGGAGAAGGATTGAAAAGTTTGAGAAAACTTTTCAGCTTCCTCTGATACCAATTTGATGCAGGACCAAGAGCGCAAGGGTTCAACACAGGAAAATAATTAAAAAAGAAAACTTGCGGTCAAAATAAATCCCATATTTGAATTACCCCATCAAAACTGAAGGATAAGGTAGAAACTGTGTCTACAAGATCTTGAAGCTCTAAACCTGAATCTTGTGAGCCAATCTTCCATATAAATCCTTTGTTACCTTTACCTCCTGTAGCTACCAAAGGTGCATTTGTTGGGCTGCATGCAACTGAATAGACTTCATCAGCAGGGAAGAGTCGTCGGAGGTGGTCGGCGGCTGGCCGGCTGCAGGAATGCAGCAGGGAGGAAGCCGACGGCCCCGGAGCTGCTGTCGCCGGTGGCTGCGGGAGCAGAGAGGGGTCGGAGGCCGGCCGGATCTGCAGGGAGACGACGGCGGCGGGCTAGATGCGGGATTCCAGCAGGAACAAGGCGGCGGGATGGCTGGAGGAGGCTGCGGGCGGCTGCTGCGGCTGGAGGAGACAACGTCGGTGGCTGCGGGAGCGGTGCGGGCGGGCTGGAGATACAAGCCGTACTTGGAATCGGCACCAAGGAGGGCTGATGGAGATGAAGGCGGAAGAGACCCTTGGCGTCGGCACGAAGGGGAGCCACCGGAGTCGGCACCGGCGGCGCGACCGAAGAGATCGGGCGAAACCGAAGCGGGCGGCTTTTCTTTCCCAAAATCTCGATGCCCTGGCTGCTGCCCTAATGCTCCTATTTATAATAAACCCCATCATATCCAATGGTCCAGAATTGCCCGGATGGGGACTGCATCAAACCCATGAAAATATACTCAAAATATATAAACTAATATATCATTTCGACTCGCGGCGACCCTCCGGACGCAACCGCGGAGTCGGATCGGCAATACGATCAACGGGCGGGCCCGTTCCCCATCAGGTCGGGCCCAAAGATTGAAATACTGAAATATGAATACTGATACTGTAACCGTACCCTTAACATTACCTGACGTAAAAGATGAAAAGATAGCATAAGAACATACAGTTATACAGTTACATTGATACATTGTCCATAAACATGCGAGACTGATATGGTTTTACAGTTACATTGATTTCATGATTACATTGTCTCATAGTTTACATTCTTACACAGATACTGGTATACTTTTCATACTTGCACTGCTTTTATGATTACATTGTTACATAGTTTTCTTTCTTACACTGATACTAGTATATAGCTACTGAATGTTATTGTTCAATAACTGTTTATATT
The DNA here is from genome assembly GCA_039583875.1 of Platanthera guangdongensis. NCBI lineage: Eukaryota > Viridiplantae > Streptophyta > Magnoliopsida > Asparagales > Orchidaceae > Platanthera > Platanthera guangdongensis. The sequence continues at coordinate 162,804,988 of CM077155.1, forward strand.
ATTTTATGGTTACTAACATTTCGGTTAGAATATTGTTATACAGTTTCGTTACTAGTACAGAAACAGGTTAATATAGAAATATGTTTACTGATATGTTTAATCTTTCATATTATATGTACGGCAAATAAAGAGGTATTCACCTCACTTAGTCATATTTTTATGACTAATCTCATCGTCAATTTTGCCTAGGTACCGAATGTGACTTTGGGCATGCAAGTAAACTGAAGTGGATTGCGGAGAAACAGAAACGACTCATTAAACGATTCACGGTATGAGGTACGTTGTTATTATATGTTTTATTTTCTACTTACTAGCCTTCTTCATCATGGGATAAATGAATTGAAAGTATCTTAGATACATAATTATGTGGGGTCTAAAATGGGGGCCTCACACTGCCCCACTCCGCTTATGAGTATGAGGCTATGAGTTTATGGCGTTGATACTTGTTGTGCAACATTGGCGTCCCTACCTACTTGGTCAAAGCTTCATGGTCCAGACAAATCATCATAGCCCCTGGTACCTCTGGAATCAGAAGATTGTCACTCCGGCACAACAGGTCTAGGTTGCAAAACTATTGTTCTATGAGTTTTCTACCGAATTCCACGCCGGCTGCTCCATCTGTGTGTCTGATTCTCTTCTCAACATCGACATATTGCTAGATTAGCCTTTATTTCGCGACCAATCTAGGAGGATGCTTCTCTTCTCCAATGTCAGGTTGTCGTCAACCCACTCCTTCAAATGATTGTTGCTTCCTTACGGGTGAATGACACCACCCGACACCATATAGGTTCGGAAGGGATCTCTTCCGCCGCCGCGGCCACTTGGTGATCTCGGCTTCATCTCAGCTCATTTCATGCCTACTCGCAAAATTTCACTTGACCCCGAAAGAAGGACCATGCAGATGCCTTCTAGACATAGTGTCACCTCGCGGCGTCTTAGTATTGGCCTAGCATGTTCCAACTGGTCAAAGCATTTGTGTCAGCCTACTTGTCGTGTTAGCCCGCCAAGTACAAGACCACTTTTCCTGGGGGCCTCCTTCAGCCACTTCATATCCCTGTCCGGATCTGGGAGGAAATTTCCATGGATTTTATTTCAAAGCTCCCTCGCTCCAAGGCGTGGGATTGCATATTAATGGTAGTTGGTCGTCTATCCAAATATGTCCACTTCCTTCCCCACTGACACCTGTTTGTTGCACCAGTGGTTGCCGCAAATTTCATTGATGGGGTGGTTCACTAACATGCGTTCTCTCGCTACATTGTGATTTGTTAGCGATCATGATCCTTTATTCCTGAGTTCATATTGGTAGTCATTGTTCAAAATGCAGGACACCCAATGTAAGCTGGCCGGCGGAGATTCCGGCGAGCTTAAATCGAAAACTAAATGCTAAACATTCTAATTACGAAAAATTAACTAAACTTTATTACTTTCTTTCTTAAACCTTCTGACAGAGTACAGAGTGTATTTATATCTTTGGCTAATTAAGTAGTCGTTACATGCCTATCTCAATGACTGGTCAACATCCAGCTGTCCGCTTCCTAATGTCCTTGCCTCTCACTCCTGGATTGCTGACTTGGCGCTTTCTCCTCCATTGGCTGTGCAGGGCATTCGTACGTCTTGGATGATGGCCACCTGTCCTGTGCTTCTTCCCGTTACATCACTGCCAGGCGTAAGAGAACAACGTCCTCGTTGTTTCGTGAAAAACTGTTCCAGACCAAGCTTGTGGCTCCTTGTGCTGGAAGGAATGGCTCCTTGTCCCCGGCGACGGAGGGAACGGCGGCGTCGTGGTATGTTCTTCTGCCAAGGTCCTTGCTGGAACATTTGCCGGCGTAGTCACAGCGATCGTCTCGGTCCTGAATGTACTGTGTCTGTTGCGGCGGTGGAGGCGGTCGGCCAAAGCGAAGGAGGAGCTGCTACTATGCTGTTCCCAAATATGTCCTCATTCTCTTCGTGTTCCCTATTATTTCCTTCCTCATCTCCTTCGTCATGTCTGCGTTGAAAGCCGTGTTTTCGTGTTGTTCCTGGGTTGGCGGAATCCTGCAAAATGGAGGAATTAGAATCTAGATGAAGTTGTAGGCGTGCGCGTACCTGGGGGGGTAAAGTAGAGACGTCTTCCCATGAACTATCCTCTGACTGGAGCCCTTGCCACTGGATTAGGGCTTGGTGAATTCGTTTTTGGTTGACCCAGATGATGCGTTCATCTAGGATTGATAGGCTGTCGTGAACGGGGTGATTGTTTTTTATGGTAGGAGGTAAGTGATGTATAAGTTCCGTGGATGTCGGGTAGTATTTTTTTAAGACGGAGATGTGAAAAACCGGGTGTAAACGACAGTCCTGCGGAAGTAGGAGTTTATATGCCACTGCACTTATTTTCTTAGTGATTGTAAACGGTCCATAATATCGTAAACTGAAGCGTGCATTTTGTGTTTGGTGTAGGGTTAGCTGCTTGTATGGCTGGAGTTTGAGGAGAACAAGACCGCCGATGTTAAATTCCACATCTCGGCGTGACCGATCAGCGGATTGCTTCATTCGTTGTTGAGCTTTAATTAAATTTGTTTGTAGCTGTTTAAGTAGTTTCTTTCTATCGTTTAGTTCGGCATGAATCGCCTGTAGAGAGCTTGTGATCCGATAGTGCTGAACGAGCGCTGGTGGTGGACGCCCGTACATGGCTTCAAAAGGAGTCATGCCTGCGGAAGCGTGATATGTTGTGTTATAGTAGTATTCCGCCCAGCTGAGCACCTTCGTCCAGGTTTTAGGGTTGTCATGGGCGAACAACCGCAGGTATTGATTTAAGCTGCGGTTAACGCGTTCCGTTTGCCCGTCCGTTTGTGGATGGTAAGCGGAACTGAAACGCAACTTGGTGTCCTGCTGAGTGAACAATTCCTTCCAGAATTTGGAGAGGAATACTGGATCGCGGTCGGAAATGATTGAGGCAGGAAAACCATACAGTTTTCCGACCGCCTCCCAGAAGGCGCGTGCCACTACTGTCCCAGTAAGGGAACGAACGGGTGTGAAATTTGCTGCTTTAGTTAATCGATCGACAACTACTAGAATGTTTGTGTAAGAGTCTGATGCAGGTAAGTGGGTGATGAAATCCATGGTGATGTGTGTCCAAATCTGGGTTGGTATTGGTAGTGGATGCAATAATCCTTGAGGTCCCGTGGTTAACGTTTTCGCCTTTTGGCAGAGGTCACATGTTTTGATAAACTCTTGTATATCGGTATACATATTAGGCCAGTAAAACGAGTTTTTTAAACAGTACAGAGTAGGAGTAGTGCCTGAGTGTCCACTAGATCTGGTATTATGAGCTTCGAAAATTAAATCTTTTTGAAGTTGGCCCGCTGGAATATACAGCCTATTTTTAAAACAAGGTGTTATGGTGTTTGGTCCAGTGTGGGATTGTCGCTGGCTGGGAAGCTAAAGTAGCTTTTATACTCTGGGTTGTACGATCGTTAGTATAAGTGGCTTCTAAATTATCAAACAGATGGTTTTGTTGAAGAGCACAATTTAGAGTATTTAAAATTGTTGGGTCTCCTTCGGATAATCGTGATAGCGCGTCTGCAGCTTCGTTATTTTTTCCGGGTTTATACTCAATTGTGAAGTCAAAACCTAAAATTTTTGATAGGAATTTTTGTTGTGATGGTGTTGTGAGGATTTGTTTGACCAAATGATGTAATGTCTGATGGTCGGTTTTGATTTTAAAGGGTGCCCCTAATAGATATGGACGTCATTTATCTAAGGCTAACGATACTGCGAGCAACTCCCTATCATATGTTGATTTAAGCTGCTCCTTGGGAGTTAGTTTCTTGCTAAAAAATGCTAGTGGGTGTCCATTTTGGGAAAGGACCCCTCCTATTCCACATCCTGATGCATCAGTTTCTAATACAAAGGGAATTGCAAAGTCGGGTAGCTGTAGAACAGGGGTTGTGGCTAATGCCTGCTTTAAAGTCTCAAAGGATTGGGTTGCGCTGTCCGTCCAGTGGAATCCGTCCCGTATTAGAAGGTCTGTTAGTGGTCCGGCTATGGTAGCATAATTTTTAATAAATCGTCTATAATATCCTGCCAGGCCTAAAAAAGATCGTAATTGCTTAAGAGTCTGCGGTTGTGGCCACATAATGATTGATTGTATTTTATCGGGGTGAGGTTGAACTCCTAGTTGTGATATCCGGTGTCCTAGAAATTCTATTTCCTGGACTGTGAAAATACACTTTGAGAGTTTAACATACAGTTTGTTAGTTCGCAAGATGTGAAAAACTGCTTCTAAGTGGGTCTTATGTTTGGCTAGTGACGTACTATATATTAATATGTCATCAAAAAAAATAACAACGAACTTGCGTAGGAAAGGTCTAAACAAATCATTCATTAAATTTTGAAAAGTCGTTGGGGCGTTGGTAAGGCCAAACGGCATTACCCGGAACTCATAGAGGCCGGAATGGGTGCGGAAGGCTGTCTTATGTGTGTCGGCAGCCGTCATACGGATTTGGTGATAGCCGGACTGGAGGTCCAGTTTTGAAAATATAGTTGCCCCGTGGAGTTCATCCAATAGATCGTCTATTGTGGGCATTGGGAAAGCATTCTGAATCGTTGCGGCGTTTAATGCCCTATAGTCAACACAAAAACGCCATGTTCCGTCCTTTTTCTTGATTAAAAGAACGGGGGAGCTAAATGGCGACGAGCTGGGCCGAATAAATTCCTTATCCAACATCTCCTGAACCTGTTTTTCAATCTCATCCTTCTGATAGTGAGGGTATCTATAAGGCTTAACATGTACAATTGTGTCTGTTGGTGTTAATGGTATCTGGTGGTCATGGTAGCGTGCGGGTGGTAAGTGAATTGGCGGTTGAAAAATATCTGTAAACTGGCTTAAAAGTGGGGAAATGGCCGTGTTTGTGAGGGTTGCGTCGTCACGAGTGGGGAAAGTACACTGGGCTGGAGTTGGTTGCATGCAAAATAGGCATAGGAATGATGATGTGATAGCCTGTTGGTGTACCAGTTTGGATATTTGACTTGGTGTAGCCGGTGTAGTGGGTTCGGTAACCAGCCCTTGAAGGGTGATTTGGCGCTGGTCTTGATAGAAGGTCATTTTTTTGTATGTGTAATCAGTGGTCACTGGGCCAAGGGATTCAAGCCAGATCATACCCAAAATAGCATCCGATCCAAATAAGTCTATCACAAAAAAATTGGACTGGAATGTGTGATTATGTATTTTAAGGTCTGCGTTAAGAACAATGCCTTGACAGTCTAATGTGGCTCCATTGCCCACATGGACCTTAAAGGGTCGAATAGCTGTTATTGGTAAGCGTAAATATTTTGCCATTCGTGTAGCGATAAAGTTTGTCGTGCTTCCGCTATCGACCAGTATATGTAATGGGGAGTCAGATAATCGACTGAGGAATCGGATAGATTTTCCCGAATATGTGCCCATCATGGCATTGAAACAAACTGCTTCTTCGGGGCAATCTACTTGATCAACATTGGTCGGGGAACACGAGTGTTCTGGTAGGTCGGACTGGTCATCATCAAAATATAAGCAGCTTACTTTATTTTTGCATCGATGGTCGGGCATATATTTTTCATCGCATGTATAGCACAATCCCTTGTCACGTTTAAATTTAAGTTCTGCGGGCGATAAAAGCTTGGTATATGTGGATGGTTTAGTGGTTTGGTGGGCATCCATTGGTTTCACATATCCAGAGGAATATTGTTTGGAGTAAGGCTGTTTATCCTGGTCATCCTCTTCCATTAATTTTGCTAACGCGAAAGCTTCGTCCAAAGTTTGTGGGCGTTGTGCGGTAACGAAGTGACGACAACGAGGTTTTAAGCCGGCAATAAACATAGATTGTAACAAGTTAGGTAAGAGTCTGGTTACCTGTGTTGCAATTGTTTCAAACTGATCCTTATAATCTAAGACGGTGGTGACTTGTGTTAGGCGTTTTAGTTTTCCCATGGGATCGTCAAATACGGATGGTCCAAAACGGTGAAGTAACGCAGTCTTAAAATCGTCCCAATTATAATATGTGTTATCTGGGTATAGTGATTGATGCCACCGTGCGGCCGGAAGATCTAAATGTATAGCGACGATAGTCATACAATTGTTATAAGCAATATTGTAATAGCGGAAATATGCTTCAGCTTTGGCAATCCAATCCGTGGGATCACCTGAGCCGAACCTTGGAAAAGAAAATTGTACCGGATCTTGATTATGAAAAGTCTGGTTGAGAGATGTACCTTGAGATCCCGGTGGCATGTAGAAAGAACTGTTCATACCTTCTGAGTTGGGGTAAGGCTGGTGCGTTTGCTGACCGCCTGAAAAGGGGAAAAACTGCATGCCCATTGTGGTGGTTGGAAGGTGTTGGGGTAAAACATCTGGTATTGCTGGTTCTGGAAAAACGTTTGGACGCCAGTATCCTGCTTTGGGATTGTTTTGTGCGATTTCGAGGTAGGGTTGGCCAAGAAGTTGTGCTGGTGGTCGGAGCGGAGGCACGTGGGTCGATGATGAGGGAGCGAGTCTGTGGTCGGGCACCTGAGGCTGGGGAGGGGATTGCCCGACTAGGAGCACCTCGTTTGCGGGCGGAATCAATGGAGATGTTGTTGGCGATCCCGTGTGACCCGCCGATGATGAGGTGTAAGCGAGGGGACGTTCATTCTGAGACCCGAAAGTGGAGTGCCCCGTCTCCGTTGTCGAAGCGGTGGATGATGAGAGCAAGAACACTATTTCTTTACGAAAAGCTTGGAAATCTGAACTGGTTTGTTGCGCTGTTCGTTGGAATTCACTGTTCATCTTGAGGATTTCACCCTCCAAACGAGTGAAATTGGCTGCTGTATCTTGTTGGAAGGTGGTCTGTCGGGAATCCAGTTCCTTCCAGTGTTCTGGTGGCGGATTGATGAGGGCCTTGGATCTGGTGTGCGGTGGATCAGGCGCCGCCATGGACGGAACGGTGGAAGGCTCAACGAGAGCACCAATGTAAGCTGGCCGGCGGAGATTCCGGCGAGCTTAAATCGAAAACTAAATGCTATACATTCTAATTACGAAAAATTAACTAAACTTTATTACTTTCTTTCTTAAACCTTCTGACAGAGTACAGAGTGTATTTATATCTTCGGCTAATTAAGTAGCCGTTACATGCCTATCTCAATGACTGGTCAACATCAAGTTGTCCGCTTCCTAATGTCCTTGCCTCTCACTCCTGGATTGCTGACTTGGCGCTTTCTCCTCCATTGGCTGTGCAGGGCATTCGTACGTCTTGGATGCTGGCCACCTGTCCTGTGCTTCTTCCCGTTACACCCAACTTCGTATGAATATAACTTACCACCCAGATGGACGGGTAGTCTGAGGTGATGAATCATTGCTTGGAGACATATCTACTATGTTTTGTGTGCAACCACCCGCAAACATGGGTGGATTGGCTTTCCTAAATTGAGTACTCTTACAGCATCTCATTCCACACCAGTTTCGGCACCTTTGGTCAAATCAGTCTATGGTAGACCCCCACCATCCCTCGTGTGCACTTTCCCCGATGAATCCGGCGTGGTATCCCTGTCTGATCTGATCTGTAACCATGACTCAATAATTCTCCAGTTGCGCCATCACCTTTAGCATACGCAGGACTGCATGGTGGCTCTCGTAAATCGCCACCGTCGAGATGTCGAATCCACTGAAAGGGATACCATCTTCGTAAAGCTTCGGCAGCACCACCAAATTTAGGTGACCCCGCGGAGCCATTCCAAGCTAGTGGCCAAGTTCAACGCTCAGTTTGAGATTGTTGCACGAGTTCGCACTACATCATACCACCTCCGCCTTCTCCAAGACATTTGCATCCACCTGGTGTTTCATGTCTCTTAGTTAAAAGGGTTATTGGAGACCATTTGGTCGAGGCGACTTTACCCCATCTTCTCCCGGGCTCAGCTCACCAAACTAACTCCCCCAACTTGTCACGGATACACATACTACAAGTCAAGAGGATTCCTCTGTCGAGAAAGTACCGGTGCACTCGCTTGATCGATTGTTATTGAAGGCCACGTGGGTTGACCGGTCTGTTTTCAATGCTCGATTTCAGACTTCTGCCTTGAGAACAAGGCGAATTTTCTAGAGGATTGCATTGTTACGAACGCGGAGGAGGGAGAGGGACTTCTACCAATATGGCGGGTATACCAACGTCGTGAAAGAACCGCTAGTGATACATCAGCTGAAGGTCACTAAGACGCACGGATATCTTGGGAAGCCGAATGTATCTTTCCTTGTATTGCAGTTACGCCGAGGGCGTTATATAAACCCTCCACTCTATGTATTTTCTTTTCATCTTTGTGGTTTTAAGAAATTTGGGAGCCCTAGGTGTTGTTTTCTCTTCCTCCCTCCTCCTCTCTTGTCCTCTTCCCTCTCTAATCTTGGCAGACGGGTTCCTCATTTCCGAATACCTAACAATGTTTTTGGGTTATACAGTTAACATAACAATGTGGGAAAACATAGAAAAAAATTCTCCAAGATTTATGAAAAAAAATTAGTGTTAGTAATATCTTGAGGTAGACCAACAAAATTAAGGATATATCTAAGACTGATAATTTAACTCATATTTGTAGAAAATTCTTTTAAGTGTTTAGAATACAGAATCTTATTGATAAAGTTTTGCAAGCCTCTATTCTAACCGATGGAAAGAAAATCAATCACAGAACATATATATAGGTATAATATCAAAGGATCTTAATATTAATATAACATTATTTACAACACAAAAAGATTACCTGAAGAGGGGTGAGGGTATAGTCTAGGATCCTTTCATAGTTACCATAACGTTTATTTCCATTACGAAAGAAGATTCCTCCAAACCATGAGCGTGGTCCAACCATATCATTAGCTGCAACGTACAAAAATTAGTAGAAAAAAGACAAAATTGACAATGCTTGTATAAAGATGTATTACATGAGGTTGAAGGATAGGATGTAGGGACAAAGTGTGTGCACGTATATTATGTATATATATATATATAAAAGAATTGTGGTCAAATGTCATCAATGATCTTGCTTACATCAGCAGTTCTTCCCTTTTACAATTTTATAATTCGAAAAATTGTCTTTCTTCCCTTTCCACTTTTACCAGCACGCAAACACACACACGCCGATAAAAAAACATAGTTGAAGCAAGAGAGAGAGAGAGAGAGAGAGATCTTACAACACTGCCAAAAAAATCTATAGCCAAAATACTGAGTACAGAACATAAAGGAATAGTTACTTACATATGAGCATCAAAACATTAAAAAATGAATAAAAATATGGTTTGATAACCTGAAGTTAAAAACCATATTTTACATTCAAGTATTGGGAAAATAATTAATACATATCGGAAAAGTAAAAAGGAATGTGTACAATAGGAAGCTTACCGCATCTGGTGCCCAGAGAAACATTAGCTGAGATGTGGGCTATTGCGCTAGGAAAGTTGTGAAGCTAACAAAAGAACATTGCCTTTGCTGCCACGGGTTCCAGGCTGAGGACCCATCATCCTCATCAACCTAAAAAAATTAAGAAATTAGTGTACGGGAGACCTGGGTTGCAATTTTGTAGTTCCTGTTAGCTATCTAGGAAGTGTGGAAACTTGCAATGACCCTATGTATCTTACAAAACATTTCAAAGTCGGGAAACTCTTAGAATCTCGTTCCCGAAATTCTTAGAAATTTTTTCTCTCAAGTTTAAATAAAAAAAGTCATTGAGGACCCTGGATACTCTCGGATGATCCCGGATACGCCCAAGTATGCCAAAAAATGATCAAAATTGTGCATATTGTGATGTTGACGTGGAAAAAAAGTTTGTGAAAGAAGTGTTGGGTGATAAGTGATGTGTTATGTGATAAGTGATGAGAGTCAATTAATTATTTATTTTCATACATGGATTCCATCGATGATATAATACGCTTTTGTGACACAATCTTGTATTTATTTAATAGATGATATATGAGATATAGTAATTGATCAAAATGTGAATACCGCACAAATCTTCATGTTAATTATATTAAATAATTCAAATTTTAAAAACGTATCCCATATCATAATTTTTCTGAAAGTCATGAATCTCGTATTTGTATCATATTGTATCATGCCTCCATCCCCTTGCAACATATCCCATTAGCAAGCTACTAATATAAGGTGAAATAACTGGAAAAAAATTAATTAATAAAAAAATGGAGCAATGCAGAGAGAATGGATATCTGATTTTGAAATATTACTCCTTTATTCCTAAATAATTTGTTATACCACGAAGAGAAGTAAAAGAGGGCATAAAAATAACTAAAAAAACATAAGCATAAAGCAGCAATGTTCATGGATTGACTTAATTATTTAATTTTTCTATTAAATTGGATCAATAAAGAATTAAGCACCAACCATCATATCTATTAAGCATGGTCTGATTGGAGAAAAACAAAGATGAAATCCAATATAATCGATCAAGAAAGATCTTTATCCCCAACAATCTCAAGTTCTCAACGTTTAAGCATTAAATGCCTGGAGAAAACAAACATGGAAGTCAAGTTGATCCCTAACTTAGCCAAAGTTATCTTGTTATAGAGCCGATTTAATTATTGATAATTTAAGCAATGATAAATATGGTATCTCCCTAACCTGCATAAATGTAACCCACCCAAACTCCGTTTGGCAATTGATGGACGTCGGCTGTGTCTCAGTTGAGTCATTTGACACGCGTCGGGATTCATTTAGGTTCATTTTATTGTGATTAACAGTTTTAGAATCGACAGATAAACGGTCGGAGATCGATATCACAATTTTTTATATTTTGTGTATTTTTATTTTATTTATTTATTTTGTATTATTTTGATATTTAGATCCAATATGAATTTGAGCAACTAGATTCATTTAACATAAAATCTAGCTTTTTCTCTCTATATAGCGTATAATTAGTGGAATGAGGGCGTTGACAATTTGCAAGTAAATTGGACTCGTTAGTCAAGGACGGGTGATGATGTCAATCTTTCTTGCATGTCGAGGCCCAAGAGGAGTCCTTGTCCCCTTCGATGGTGCTGCCAAAATTCCCTACTGCCGCCAAATAGCTTGTCGTCATCACCCTGAGCACGCGGGTCCTCGTTGCTATCATCTTGTCAATTCTCGTGCATGAAATCGACGGCCCCGCTGCCTCCTCCACCCTTCACAGTTCTCCACACCCCTCCTCCTACTCCTCCACCCTTCACAGTTCTCCACACCCCTCCTCCTATTCCTCCACCCTTCATAATTCTTCACACCCCTCCTCCTACTCCTCCACCCTTCACAGTTCTCCACACCCCTCCTCCTACTCCTCCACCCTTCATAATTCTCCACACCCCTCCTACTCCTCCTCCACCCTTCACAGTTCTCGACACCCCTCCTCCTACTCCTCCGCCACCCTTCACAGTTCTCCACGCCCCTCCTACCTCCTTCAGCCCTCGAAACTCCTACCTTTTTCCCCACCAAGCTTCTCTGCCGCATCTTCCTCCCCCACCAACCCTAATTGCCACCATCTTCTACCCCCTTGCTCCTAGCCTAAGCCTTGATCTTCTCTATCTCAACCACATAACACTCCACTTCCCTCCATCTACCTATCACAACCATTGACACTCGTGAAGGTCCCAGTCGAGTCTCCCCTCACACATACCCAACACCATGAACCCCTCTCTTCTACCACCTCCCCCAACATCCCTCCATTATACCAAAAATCTCTATCAACTCCTCTGCAAAACCGCACACCCGAACCTCTGCATTACTTCCATTCTTACCTAAGCCAGCAATTAAGTTCCACTTCCGATTTAATTACTCGATGAGCATCAAAATTTATTTGTATGGCATTTACATTGTTCTGGAAGCAACCTCTTGCAAAAATGCTTTGTTCACCGAGCTGCCCTTTTTTTACATTGAACAGATGCACTCCTTATTACTAGTAACATGTTGCTTTGACATTTGCTTATTTATTTACAGGGAACTTGTATAATTTGCCCCGCACTTAATTTATGCATGTTCTCACTAGTATGCAATTGTTACATGCAACTACTTTGGAATATTTGCAATCAATTGTCATTATTTGTGTGAGTTTTAAATTTTATTATTTAATTAATTGTGCATCAAAAAAGTTTGCATGACCGAGTCATTAGCATTGGCTCATTGCATTAGGGTTATGGCTCAGTCAATTGATTATTTGGATTTACTAATTATTCAATGATTGGGGCACACAAAGAAGAATCGTGTACCGTTGAGGTAACATATTCGAAACTCTAAAAGGTGTCACGAGCCAACCATGCTTGCAACCTCACGGGTGAAGGGTTATAATTGGAATAGGAGCATGGGCCATGAATGTCAAAACTAGACTCTTCTAGTTTGAATGAAGAAGCATATGGTGTTTCTACAAGGTCAGATCGAGGTGTTGATGACAACAATGATAGGTTGACAGCGTGTCGCATAAAACCAAATAGTACAAGAGCAGTGGATGTGAACATCATGAAGATCTTGGAGAAAGGACCTATATGAAAGCACAGATTGGTTCGACAATGACTATGCACTTCATCATAGTTATCATATGGAGGACTACGTATCTTAAGACAACTATCTTGGACGAAGAACGAGATTGAACCAAAGAAAGTTCATCGTAATCTCAAAAACCATTCAATACACTCAAAATTATTACTTTTTAAGAGTTGTGCCAACCTTACGTCTAAACCTTTTTGATACCTTTCTTAACCCATGGGACTCGGAGCTAAAGTAATCAGACTATCGCAGTCCATGCTTCATCCCGCTTCATCTTACCTCAATGCAGATCAAGAAGGATGTGATTAGAAAACAAGTCATGGGCAAGCCTTCCATATCTGATTTACTCCATCTAGAGGACTCATGGCTAACTTCCACCCCAAATAAACAAGTTTAATGTTGCCATGTCACGTAGAACATTTATTACACGTCAACCAAAGTGAACTTGAGTCACAATTTCTCATCAAAAAAGGGTTCAAAGTTAACTTCTACAGAAATAGTGTGATTGTGTGAAGCAAACCCTCCATGTTAATCTACATTTGTCGAGTTGCTTCATTGGCAATTCATCCTTTAGATCGGTTATGAGCAAACTCAATTGGGGCATTAACTATCTTTATCGCACTGACAACTTTATGATTATGGCCCGTCATTTATTTGTCCTTTCTCTAATTAATCCTTCTTTGAAATTATTAAACAACTTATGCAGGAAAACTCTGTTTCTATAAAAAAATATGATGGAGAAATATGCAAACCCATTTTTGAATATAAATCCGAAATGTTTGATAGTATTTTGTTTGTGATTAACACCATTTGCTTTGTCATTAAAGGATATTAAAGTTTTGCGTTACTTCATGCACGTGGGTAGCCGAACTCCAGTATCATTTTTTTAATAAAATAAATTAATTGATTAATTTTTATTTAGCAAGTTGTCGGCCATAGACTCTCAGGCAATTGTGCAATAGAAGCTCTAGTGCTCTTATTTTTCTTCTATTAATTTGTAATACAACTTTGAAGGTTGTGTTTCTACTCCAAGATGGTGGAATTCTCCTCCAATCAACGCTATAAAAATTAATTTTAATGAGTTTATATTCACAATGATAAAGAGATTGGTATTGGAGTAACTGCTCGTGATTATAATGGATGTTATTCATCTAATTTTAGAGAAACCTCGAATCCACAATTGTTGAAGTTTTGATAGCTAAGGAAACGCTCGAGTTGATTGCAAGCAAAGGGGGTGGGTGAACATGATTGTTGAGGAAGATTATGCTAGTTTAATCCGCAAACTCTCATCCTCTAATATTGATTTCTCTTCCAGAGTTCCACTTGGGGTAAGATCTCATTGTCAAGAGTGCTTAATGTCCGGCTTTCTTTGGTTAGTCGTGGGGGAATGCAATAGAATAAGATTTAGCTCGTCAAACTTTTTTCTCTTCTAAGGGTGATACCAATATCCCATATTGGCGGTGATAGGACAGCTAATCATTAAGTCCACTCTTAAGCAATTTGTCATTGGAGTTCTGGAGTTCTTATTCTTTGTCATCATGTTTTGCTTCCCTAGTACCAACAAAGACAGATTTTACTAGTTCTGCTTTTTCCCCAGGGCTTTATTAGCTGCAATTGGGTTATTTAGGTCTGTAGATTCTACTTTTCATGTGTGTAAGCATTTTGTTTTAGTAGGATTTATTGATGTTCTTTTCTGAGAGACTATTAGACAAGATTATTATAGCATGCTTTAATTATAATAAATTGCTAGATTAAACAATAAATGAATCACCGGATTTACAATTAATTTAACCACTGCATTCCATAAACTAGTTCACATACCACATATTTTATATTCGTGTGCGATCATAAATTCACAATAATAAATTAATAATGGCATATGGATCAGGCAGAAAGGGGAAATTTTATTTGGAAAGAAGAAGAAGAACACCTGCAATTGGAGACGACATGCCGGCTACTAACGATGTCGGAGCAAAGACGAAAAGGGAAGGATCCTCTCTCGGCTCTTTGTTTGCTCTCTGGACTTTTTGTTCTGCACAATGTACCACAAGAGGAATAGACACGGTGCACGAGGATCGGAGTACGGCGGCGGAGAAGCCGGCTAAATCACGATTTGCACGGATAAACACAGTTCATCGGTGTTAGGTCTTGGCCGGTGGGGGGAGGAAGATAGGCGCAAGCCCAAAACCGTAACTTAGCCACGAGGACACCAAGCGCGTAAGGGTCGTCCTCGCGTTCCTCTCCAGCTATTTTTTAGCTTCTATTTACATTGTAGAGATGGAAGCATGTGCAAATACAACAAACGAACCCAGATAGCCATGACAGCGATTCGGAGAGGAGGAGAAGGGGCGGGAGTGCGTCGCGCTCCGCCTGTCGATCGGGAACTTTTTTGGTTCGGCGTCCGGTAGCCAGAGCTGCTTTCTGCTATTTTAACATTGCTACACGTGTCCTTCAATAAACGTCAGGTGGAAGTCTAGTTGAGTAGTTGGGTACAAAATGCATGATCGGGCCGGGTTGGGACTGTGCCAATCGGGCATGAGTTTTTTGCCAACCGGGTCCGGCTTGAATCAGGATAGTGTTGAAACTGAAACCTCGGTCTCCTGTGAAGTTCACCCTCGGGGAAGGGGTGATCACGCGCCTACTTCACTCCTGCAAGCGAAACAACAGGAAAAACAAGGGAAGAACCGACCCAAGGGGCTCGGCGGGGAGGACCCACCACACACCCGGAAGACCTGAGAATACTTCCCCTCCTTAGCCACGGGCCGAGCTAAGGCTATCTCAGAAAGCACTACTGGACCAGGAAACTAGAGAATATGAGAGCGTGCCCTCTAAGGTGCCCCCTTGGATTCTATTTATAGAATTCTGTAATGGGACTGCTAATAGCCAACCTCCGCTGTTTTGAACAGCTATGTGCAGCCCAACTTGGTCTACCAACAGCGTAGATCCGCTGTTCCAATAAGGTATTCGCACTCATGGGGAGGGCATCCATGTAATTTCACCTCGGGGCTTCTACTGGGCCCCATCCATGGATCGGGAGGTCAGCTCGCCACTAATCCCTCCCCGCGAGAGGCGGGCGCGACCGGGCTCTAGCGGCTCGCCTACCCTTCTTGGGCGAGCGCGAGCCGAGTCACCGCGACCCGCCAATCCTCTGTCGAGGCGGACAGGCGGCCAGGTCGCGAATAGGGAGCGGGCTGGCGGCCATTGTGACCATTAGAACGGCTCGCAGATCGGGGGTCGTCGAACTCATCCGCGAATACCGGTTCGACGAATGGCGCCCCCCACTCCGGTCGACGATTCTCTGAGCAAGCGAGAGGGATGAAGGGGTCAGCTCGCCTGGCTCGCTCGCTTGACTGAGCGGGAGCGGATCAGCCTCTTGTTGCATGCCTGCATGCTGCTTGGGTGCGGGCCGTGGAACCTGGTTTGTTCGCCTTTCTTGGCGGGGCCCGCTCGACGAACATGGGGTTGTACACAATCCCCGCTCTTTTTGAGCTTGATCAAGCTAGGAAAGAACCATCCAACCCGCGTGTTCGGCGAGTACAGTGCTGAGCTGGCATGGAATCTTCTGGTGGGGCCCCACTATTCGGCTATAAATATACCACTGAGTCCAGGGGTGACTCTCTATGCCATCTCGTCTTTTCAAGCAGACTGCAGCTTCTTGATGCCGGTCAGCGAGGAGGTGCGAGCCCGCCTGCCAGCCGCGGGCCAGAAGACTCGGGAGGAGGCCCTCGAGGCCGCCCCCTGGTTAGCGTGTGGGTCTCCCGGCCCTCTCTTTAGACCGGTAAAGGGAAAGATTGTGAGGCAGTCCCCGGCGAATAACTTCCGGGGTTCCATCTCGGCGGCTGGCATAAAGGTCGCTTCCGAGGTATGTGATCCTCTTTCCTGGATTGTTGCTCCATTTCTGACCCTTTGTCCCGCAGGTACTGCCTCGTGAAGATGAGTGTGACGGGGGGGAGGATCGCTCCCCTCCCTTGTCGTCTAAGAGGGTTGCTAGCCCCTCGGGTCTGGTCCGTCCGCCCCCGAATACCCCTCGTTCGTCGGTTCCCCCCGGACTAGGGAAATCTCTTTCGGCCTTCGAGGGAGAACCCTTTTAGGGTCGGCCGGGCTCTTCCCGTCCTTCCACCGGTATGGACGGCGTGCCAACCCCTGGTAAGCTCGCACTCGGCGCCTGCTTTGTTCTCGCCCGTCCTCTCTAAATCTCCTTTTTGCAGGCTACAACGCGATTTCCTCTGAAACGGAGATGAGCAAAGGGTACTCGCCTCCGCCTGACGTGGAGGGTGTTTCGAATTACCTGGGCGACCCTGCTGATGCGGTGGGGATGAAGAGGCAGGTGACACGGCTGTTCCAGAAACATACTCTGCTGCTTCAGGAGCTCGTCAAGAGGGTCGACCGAGACAAGGCCGAGACCGAGGCTCGGCTCGCGGCTTTGGAGGGGGCTCCGCGCGCAGCAGAACGTGGCGAGGTCACTTCACCTGGCGTGCACATTTCGCGGGCCGAGGAGCGTCTAAAGAGTGTCTCGGAACAAGTTGGCCTGGCCCAGCAGGAGTTGGTGGCGGTGCGCGATTATCACTATCCTCGCGTGCCGCCGCGAACCGGAACGCAACGGCGGGGCAGGTGGAAGTGGATCCAGTACTGATCCACCCTCTCTTCTCTCCGTTCGCGGACTATCGCTGGGTCAGGTCGTGTCCGCGTTTTGAGTCGACTCGCTTGGGGGGTGGGGGTACTATTATTTCAAAAACTTATTCAGTATCTGTAACTATTCGCGACTCTCCTCGCCCGTCAACGGGTCCGGTTTCTGATTTCTGGTGCATATCGTTCTTATCATGTTGTTGCTTGATTCTCTGTGGGGTGGGCTCGAGTGCACCCGTGTCCTCCGCTCGCCCCCCTCCTCCGGCGAGTGCGGGTCATAAGATGGACTCGCTCAACCTGTCATCCTGATCTTAGCGGGAGCGGGCCAAGGAGCTCGCCGGCTGGGAGTCTCCCCGACTCGCTCAGAATCCTGGGCGGGTGCGGGTCGTGGCTCGCCCGCCCGTTTCCCGTGCGGATGCAGATGTGCAAGACCCGCTCCGGAACGGTCTTGGTGGTGCGGTTGCGGGTCGGGAAGTCGAACCGTCGGGCCTGATTTTGCTATACGCACTTTTCCTGTCGGCGGAAAATTTTCCCGCTCCCTTTTTTTTTCTCCCTATAAATAGGCCTTGTCGGTTCTTGTTCTTCCATCACTTCTAAGCACTTTCCCCTCTCCTGCTCTTCGCAAAGCCCGGCTCACGTGCCCCTTCTGAGGTTTTCTCGCTCGCTCGACGATCATTCTGTGGAATGGGTGGCGGCGGCGACGACGCGGACGGACGAAGTAAATGCGCCTGGACATTCTCGGAGCATGACTTTCCCCACGCCGTTATCTCTGAGCGTGAGTACTTGGACGCCCTCGGCGATCACGTCCCGCCCGGATTCTCGGCGAGACGGCCCGGGGAAGGGGAGAAGATCAACGATCTTTCCAGGGACGAGCTCGTCATTCCGCTGGCTCACTTCGAGGTGGGTCTTCGGCTTCCTCTGTGGCCGGAGGTTCGTCAAGTGTTGAAGTACTTCGGGGTCGTCATAGGCCAGATGACCCCGAACACTGTGGCTGTCATGGTAGGGTTCGCCTGCTTCTTGCGGGAGGAGCGGGTCGAGTTCATTCTCGCGGTTTTCCGCAAATTGTTCTCCTTCCGCGCGAACCGGGACGGGACCGCCTATTTCTCCAGCGCCCACCTCAAGGTGCGGGAGACCGTTAATAAGAGCCACAACTGGCTCAAGAAGTTCTTATTCGTCAAGGGGGACTTCGGCAATGTCCCTTTCTCGCCGGTGCAGCTCAACGAGGCGAGTTACCGCCCTCCCAGCTTGGGGGGCCATGAAGCCGACCTGTGGGGGTTCTTTGCCGGGAATAACTTCGAGGTCGCGTACTTACGCCGCAACCTAGATGACCTTGCTGTTGTCCCGCCTGGGGGAGGTTAGCCACTCGCCATTGCTCTGTCTCGATGTGTTCCGCTCTAGTTTCACCCTCTCTCTCCTTGGCAGGCGAGCGAGATGTTCCCCTTCACCCCCCCCCCCCTACGAGAGTGCTAGGGTCGCCTTCGGGGTCCTCGCCTGAGCTCAGGCCGCTGACGCCGCCCAGCGCAACGTCCCGTCGGTCCCTGCTAAGAAGCGGCCGGGCCGCGAACAGCCTGCTCCCCCGCCCAAGATGGCGAAGACCGCGGGGCAGCAACTCGTCGTGGGCCAGAGAAAAGGCAAGGCCCCGGCGGATCAATCGGCCAAGGGTCCCCCCCCCTTTGATCGCTTCGACCAGCGACGCCCCCGGCGGGGCGGCGGGCACTTCTGGGCCGCCGGACGGGGCGCATGCTGCTGCAAAGCCGGTGCCGAGAGGGCACCGTAATTTCGGCTACGGCGAGAAATACCTGGACGAGATCGGCATCCCGCTTCTGTTATGGGACAAAGAGTCAAATCGCGCGGTGGTCTCGACCCTGCTGCCGAGTTGGTTGGAGCAGGACACCATCGGCGGGGAGGCCTATAACTTCTCGTTTGGCCTTTACTCGCGAGAGGACGCCGCTATCTACGACAAGGAGGCGACGCGAGTGCTGGTGCACGAAAGCGCGCGGGCCCAACTACGCGGCCTGGAGCTGACCCATATGGTTGGGCGGCGCTGCACCCAGCTGGAGCAGAACGCCACTCCTCTCAAGAAGTTGGCGGACGAGAAGGAGGAGGCCCGCAAACTTGCTCAGGAGGACGCGGATCTCCAGAGGAAGCGGGCCGACGCGGCCGAGGAGACCCTCGCGCAGTATTTCGGAGGGGTGGTACGCGCTTACTTCCAGTTGCCGTTTCCTTTCGCGAATCCACCTTCTGACCTTCTTTCTTTTCGCAGGATGCGGCGACGGCCAGCCTGATGGGTGCCGAGATCGCCGCCCTCGGCCAGGACAATTTGGCACTGGAGGTGCGGGTGCGCGAGCTGGAGGCTGCCGCTGCCGCCCCTCCACCAGCCAATAGCAGCTGTCCGCTCGAACATCACTCTGACTACGAGTTGGAGGTATTGATGCAGAAGAACGCCGCCAGTGCCGTGAAGTACACAATGCAGATGCTGCGACGTGCGGACCTCCTCAAGAGCGAGGCCGCGGGACTCTCGGCGGGCGAGGTGGTGCCGGCGCTGTTCCTTCCTGTGTCGGACCCCGAAGATAAGTCCTCCCAGCCCATCTAGGACTTCCCGCCCAGGATCTCGCGTCGCCCTCGCCCTTGCGATTCGCTTGTTATATGTATATTTGTGTATTTTTGGTTGTTTGAGACGTAGTCGCGAACAGTGTCACGACATTGTGATTTTTTTCTACTCTTGCCCTTACAAATGTTTCTTCAATCGTGTTATATGTATGTTTGATGTTATTGTGTGATATGAGCCTCCCCTTCCCGCACTCGCAGTCATTCGCCTCGCGTTACGTCGACGAGGTCGTACGCCTTCAGATCCGGCTCAGGAGCCATCGGGGACCCGGTCGGTTGCCTCGCTGGCGGCGACCTGCCCTTGCAGTCCGGACTCGCTAAGGTGATTACTTTCTCATCAGGAGAGGCGAGCCGGTTCGCCGCTCGCCTGAGCCGCCAGAATTCTTGCGAGCCGATCCTCTCGCGTGCGGCTTTGGTTCTTCTCTTCCCCTTTTTTTGGTTAGCTTTGCGACTCCAACTCCTCGTCCTTTGGACACCTAGTTCCCCGACTTCTGACCTGGCTTTGCACATCAAGGCCTCCCCGTTAGTTGATGAGGAGTCGACGTCTTTCCCCGACGAGTGACTTCCAGCCCTGCCAGCTAGGTGAGAGCCTGGCGGCGGGATCTGCTCGAGATCCAAGGATGACACCATCGAGTGACTTCCAGCCCTGCCAGCTAGGTGAGAGCCTGGCAGCGGGATCTGCTCGTGGTCTAAGGATGACACCGAGTGACTTCCAGCCCTGCTAGCTAGGTGAGAGCCTGGCAGCGGGATCTGCTCGGGGTTCACTACTAACACCATCAAGTGACTTCCAGCCCTGCCAGCTAGGTGAGACCCTGACAGCGGGATCTGCTCGAGGCCCAAGGATGACACCGAGTGACTTCCAGCCCTGCCAGCTAGGTGAGAGCCTGACAGCGGGATCTGCTCGGGGTCCACTATCAATACCATCGATTGACTTCCAGCCCTGCTGGCTAGGTGAGAGCCTGACAGTGGGATCTGCTCGAGGCCCAAAGATGACACCGAGTGACTTCCAGCCCTGCCAGCTAGGTGAGAGCCTGACAGCGGGATCTGCTAGGGGTCCACTATCTATACCATCGAGTAACTTCCAGCCCTGCCAGCTAGGTGAGAGCCTGACAGCAGGATCTGCTCGAGGCCCAAGGATGACACCGAGTGACTTCCAGCCCTGCCAGCTAGGTGAGAGCCTGACAGCGGGATCTGCTCGGGGTCCACTATCAATACCATCGAGTGACTTCCATCCCTGCCAGCTAGGTGAGAGCCTGACAGCGGGATCTGCTCGAGGCCCAAGGATGACACCGAGTGACTTCCAGCCCTGCCAGCTAGGTGAGAGCCTGACAGCGGGATCTGCTCGGGGTCCACTATCAATACCATCAAGTGACTTCCAGCCCTGCCAGCTAGGTGAGAGCCTGACAGCGGGATCTGCTCAAGGCCCTAGGATGACACCGAGTGACTTCCAGCCCTGCCAGCTAGGTGCGAGCCTGACAGCGGGATCTGCTCGGGGTCCAAACATATTCCACTTCTTCATGCAAGCTAGCTGTGACAGCATTGAAGCGTTAAAGAATTTTATTAGAATCAAGGTATCTCTTACATGTTTCAGGGGAAAAAATGTTTTAAGTCGTCACCACTCCAGGTGAGACTCAGGGTTTCGCCCTCCACATTCTGGAGTCGATAACCTCCTGATTTCAAAGCCTCCTTTACAATAAACGGTCCTTCCCAGCTGGGGTTGAGCTTCCCCACGGACGCCGACCTCCCTGTTGCATCCACCTTCTTTAGCACCAATTCGCCTTCCACAAACTGTTTGACTCTGACATGTTTGTCAAAGTACTTGGTCATTCTCCTTTTCACCTCTTCCTGTCGGAAGGCGGAAAGGTCCCTCAGCTCTTCCACCATGTCAAGAGAGAGCCTCACCTCTTCCTCATTCTCGGCCTGCCATTCTTCCCTACCTTCCTTGGCCGCAACAACTCGAGGTGTTTGGACTTCAAACTCCACGGGGAGCACTGCCTCGCACCCATGAGAGAGTTTGAAGGGGGTCTCTCCAGTAGCCGTGTTAGGGGTGGTCCTCAAGGCCCAGAGGACCGCGGGAAGCTGCTCCACGCAGCTCCCCTTCAAATTCTCCACTTTCTTCTTGAGGAGATTGACAATGATCTTGTTCGCAGCCTCCACCTGCTCGTTGCTCCTGGGATGATGGACCGAGGCGAACCTGAGGTCGATCCCGAGCTGCCCGCAGAAACTGGTAAACTCTGCACTGGCGAACTGAGGCTCATTGTCCGTGACGATGGCCTGGGGCAGTCCGTGGCGGCAGATGATCTCCCCCCAGACGAAATTCCTGAAGACCTGGGAAGTCACCTTGGCCAGCGCCTTCACCTCCATCCACTTGGAGAAGTAATCAATCATCACTAGCAGGAACTTTCTCTGCCCACTGGCCTGGGGGAATGGCCCGACCAAATCCATTCCCCAAATGGCAAAGGGTCAGGGGGCGGTGATACTTCTGAGTCATTGAGTTGCTTGTAACTGGAGAGGGGCGAAAAGCTGGCACTTGTGGCACCTTCTTGCGAACTCTGTTGCATCATGGCCCAAGGTAGGCCAGAAATATCCTTGCCTGATGATCCTCCCCTCCAAGGTCCGACTCCTGGAGTGACTTCCACATTATTCGGAGTGTACCTCTTCCAAGATCCTTTGTACTTCGCCCTCGGCCGCGCAACGAGCCAACATCCCTGAGAGGGTCTTCCTGTACAGCTGCCCGTCCTGGAGCAGGTAGTACGCTGACTTATGCCTGAGCTTCTTCTTATCTGGCCCCTCCGGATACTCTCCCGTGGAAAGGAAAGTCATAACTGGGTCCATCCACGAAGGTTGCTGATCTATCTCCATAAGTTCTCCTTCTTCGATGGAAGGGCGGAATAGGTCGGTGATGGTACCCCCCCATCCGGGAACCGTGCTTTACGAGCTGATCGACCTGCTCATTTTCCTCCCGGGGCACGTGCTGGATGGAGAAAGTCTGGAACATGCCGATGACCCCCTTTACCTTGGCTAAGTACATCCGCAGGGTAGGCTCTCTTGCTTTAAACTCCCGGTTGATCTGGGAAGCTACCACCATAGAGTCGGTAAGGACCTTCACGTCCAGCACCCCCATCTCCCTGGCCAGGCGCAGCCCTGCTATCACGGTTTCATACTCGGCTTGATTGTTGGTGATGGGAAAGTGCACCACCACCGTCTGCTCAATTCTAGTCCCCTGAGGGCTCTCCAAGATCACCCCCACTCCCAGGGAATGCCTCCCCGAGGCGCCGTCCACCTTTACCTTCCAAGGGGTCGGACGAGTGAACTCTTCCTCCACCACCTCAATCACATAATCAGCCAGGAAGTCGGTCATTGCTTGAGCTTTGATCGAGAGGCGGGGGACGAAGGAAACATCAAACTCACTCAACTCCACCGACCACTTGGCGAGCCTTCCTGAGTGCTCCACCCCCTCGAAGATGTTGCGGAGAGGATGGTCAGTCACAACTCGGATTGAGTGTGCCTGGAAATAGGGCCGCAGCCTCCGGGCTGAGATAACCAGGGCGAAGGCCAACTTCTCCAAAATTGGGTACCGGAGCTCGGCCTTCCTCAGGACCCGACTCACATAATATACGAGGAGCTGCTTCTTCCTCTCTTGTCGAACTAGGACGGAACTCAGGGCCTCTGCCCCGACCCCGATATACAAGAACAGGTCTTCCCCCTCCTTTGGCCCTTGGAGTAGCGGAGTCTGGGTCAACTGCGTCTTGAGGGCCTGGAACGCCTCTTCGCACTCCTTGGTCCATTCGAACCTTTGTCCTCCCCTTAGTGTTTTAAAGAAGGGGGAGCACTTCTCCCCTGCCCAGGAGAGGAACCTACTCAACCCTGCCAGCTTCCCTGTCAGTCGTTGGACCTCCTTAGTATTCCTTGGCGACCCCAGCTCCAAGATAGTCTTGACCTTATCAGGATTCGGCTCAACCCCTGTAGGGATGAGGAGGTGTCCCAAGAACTTTCCCCTGTTATCCCTGAAGACACATTTTAGGGGATTCAACCGCATCTTGTATCTGCGCAGGGTGGAAAAGGTCTCTTCTAGATCCTGGAGGTGAGAATCCACGTCCTGACTCTTGATCATAAGATCGTCAACGTACACCTCCAAGTTTCTCCCCTTCTGCTCTTTGAAGACCCTGTCTATCATCTTTTGATAGGTTGTCCCTGCGTTCTTCAGCCCGAAGGGCATCATCTTATAACAGTAGCATCTATCCCCCATGATGAACGAGACATCCTTGATGTCCGGGGGGTGCATCCTGATTTGATGATAACCTGAAAAAGTATCTAGAAAACTCATTATAGAAAAACCAATGGCTGAGTCAACCAGCGCGTCGATCCGAGGCAAAGGATAACAGTCCTTAGGACAAGATTTATTAAGTAAAGAAAAATCGATACACATTCTCCACCGGCCGTCTCCCTTTTTGACCATGACCACATTGGAGACCCAGCCGGGGTATTGGATCTCGGACACGAATCCGGCCTTGAGGAGTTTCGCCACCTCCACCCTGATAGGCTCCGTCAGCTTGTTCGCGGTGGACCTCTTCTTTTGTTGAACGGGGCATGTTCCCGAGTCCAAGTTGAGGCGGTGGCAAGCCACATCCGCGTCAACCCTCGACATCTCTGCGGTGCTCCATTTGAAAATGTCCACGTTCTTCTGGATGCACTACAGCATCCTGCCTTGGTCCTCCGGGGCCAGCCCTCCGCTGATGCGGACCTTCTCCACCCTGCCTCCACGGGTGCGGACCTCCAGCTCCACCACCTCTTCTGCAGCCTATAGCCTGAACTGCTCCCCCCATTCTTCAACATCTCTCCCCTCTGGGACGGGGACCTCCACCTCCATATCTTCCTCCACGGCCATCACTTCAGCCACCTCCTTCTGGTCTCTGCCTGCCGCCCCCTCCTCTGCGCAGTTCTCCATCTCCAGCTCCTCCCTTCCTACTTCTTACTCAACTTCCTCCATCCTTCACCCCATCTCCTCGGCTCCCTCCTGCCAAGAGATGGTGTTCACCACAGTGACATAGCATTCTCGTGCCACCTTTGGGTCCCCCCTGACACTGACCTGAATCTAATCGGTGTTGAACTTCAAGCACTGATGGAAAGATGAGGGGACGCAGCGGAAGGCGCTGATAAGGGGCCTCCCGAAGATGGCGCTGTAACTGCTGGGTGCGTCCACGATGACGAACCTGCAGTTTCTGGACTGACCCCCCAGGGTGACATGGGGGCTGACTCCTCCCTCCACTTCCTTCCTCTCCCCCGAAAACCCGAACAAGGGTCCATCCGAGGCCAGCACCCTCTTCGCCTCCACCTTCATTGCGTCGAACGCCTTTTTGAAGACGATATTGACGTAGCTTCTGTTGTCAACGAGGATCCGAGAGACGGTGAAATTTTTGATGGCTGCCTTGATGACCAGCGCATCGCAGAATGGATCCTCGTGATCTGGCATGTCGCTTCTGGAGAAGGTGATCCTCTCCTCTGAAGGTGGGGTTTGGGATGTGGAGGCAACGCTCCGACGATACATGGTATGGAGACTTGCCTTTCGGGAAGCCTCGCCACCCCCCCCCCCCATGGATCACTCTGATCCCTCCTCGGGTTCCAACATCCACCCGGTCTTCGCAGCGGTCCTCCTCTGCCCGAGGCAAGACCTCCTCGATCCTGACTTCCAGGCGCCCCTGTTGCTGCTGCTGCTGCTCCCTATTCCCCCACATTTCAAGGAACTCCAGGCACGTGGTTGTGGCGTGCCCCTCCTCCTGATGGAAGTCGCAATAGGGCAACTCCACCCTAACTTCTCCCCTCCTCCTCCTCGCTGCTCTCCTCCTCTCCCCCAAGGCTATGACCATAGCCTCTTCTTGATCGGGGAGTCGGGGCATCTGGGCCTGCCTCCAGCCCGGGGGGTGAAATTGATCTTGCCCCCCCCCCTGGTAGCGATCCCTTCCTTGGTATCTTCTTTGTGGCCCCTGCCCTTGCCACTCAGGTCTCCAGCCCAGTCGACGGTCGGGCTCCTAACGCCCCCACCTTGGCTGCTGCTGCCCCTGGAGCTGCCTTTGCTCCCTCTGCCGGGGTTCTCCTCTCCTCTCTTCATGTCCCCTTTCTCCTCTCGATTCCTTCTCTTCCTCCGTGGCCCACCTGGCTAGTTTTCGCGCAAACTCCGGGTTTGACGCCTCCCCGTCAACTTCTCTCGCCGCCCTCTCCATCAGCTCTTCGTAGGAGAGGGGGTGAACTCTCTTCAGCTCCATCCGAAAGAATCCCTGCTGCAGGCCCAGGGTAAAGGCCATCATCAAGCTATGACCCGTCATCTCCTGGACCTGAGTAACCTCCTCTTGGAACCAATCCACGTAGCTCCCCAGGGTCTCATTCACCCCCTGCTTGATGTGGAATAGGGATTCTGACTCCTTCTTCCTCCTCTTCGAGGTAGTGAACCTCAGCACGAACCCCCGGCGCAGGTCCTCGAAGCAGTAGATGGAGCTGGCCGGTAGCTGATGAAACCACTCCCTTGCCTTCTCCTTGAGGGTGATGGCGAAGAGCCGGCACTTGAGCCCGTCCGACATCTGCCGGATGGATACTACATCCTCGAACCATTGAACATGCTGGATCGGGTCTCCCTTCCCGGTGTAGTAGGACATTTCGGGTTCCCTGAACCCATCTGGAACTGGGGCAGAGGAAACCAAGTCACTGAAGGGGCTTTCTCCCCCCACTGGGCGAGCTGGCGAGTCTCGCGAGCCCATCTCGCCGAACCGGCCTCGACCTGCCGAGCCAGGGAAGAGCTCGCACCCGGGGAGCTCGCACCTCCGACCCTCCTCGGCGACCTCCTTCCCGGCTCGCCTGCCGGGGGCGTCTTCGCCCAGAGAGGGGGCGGCCGCTATCTGGGCTGCTGGAGTCGAGCACTCGGCCCGCGTGCCGAGTGCGAACTTGACGAGGTGTTGGGTACATTGGTTTAAATGTACCTGATTTGAAGAAGCCTCACCCAACTCAATGATATACATCAAAATATATTTGATGTGTTTTGAGTTTACTTGTGCAGGTTAAGTATTTGCAGGAAAGATGAAAAAGTTTCTAAGTCCATGTGTCGACACCCAGAGGGAAAGTGTCGACACTTAAGAAGACTTGTGTCGACACCCAGAGGGAAAGTGTCGACACTTAAGAAGACTTGTGTCGACACCCAGAGGGAAAGTGTCGACACTTAAGAAGACTTGTGTCGACACCCAGACAAGCAGTGTCGACACTTGGAGTATTTGTGTCGACACCAGGGATGTGGAGTCGACACCAGACAGAAAGTGTCGACACAAGGAGCTGTGTCGACACTCAATGAAGAAAAGTGCAGTGAAGCAGTATCGACACTTAGCAGTTGTGTCGACACCCAGTGAAACTGTGTCAACATCAGCAAGTGTCGACACTTGGAGAAAGTGTCGACACTCAGCAAAAGTCAGCAGAGTCTAAGTATAAGTGTCGACACCCAGAACAATGTGTCGACACACGGCAGAAGAGTCAACACTTGAAGAAAGTGTCGACACAAGAAAGAATGTGTTGACACTAAGCTGAAGACTCAACACTTGAAGAAAGTGTCGACACAAGGAGCTGTGTCGACACTTAGCAAAGATCAGCAAAATTCTAAGTACAAGTGTCGACACTAAGGAGCTGTGTCGACACTCAGCAAAAGTCTCAACAGAAGAAGAATGTGTCGACACAAGGAACTGTGTCGACACTCAGCAAGTATCAACACTGAAGACATGTGTCGACACCAAGAAGAAATGTTGACACTTAACAAGTTCAACACATAAAGATGTGTCGACACAAAGGAGTTGTGTCGACACTTAGAAGAATACAACAAAGTGCTGAAGAACAAAGTGTTGTGTCGACACTTAATATCAGTGTCGACACATGAAGAAGAAGCAGTGTCGAGATATAAAATCTACAACACAAGGAGTTGTGTCGACACCTTGTAGGCTAGTGTCGACACTTAGACAACTTGTGTCGACACTTAGTCTATAAGTGTCGACACTTAAAGACAGACAGTCTCGACACTTTCAGACAGTTACAGAATTTTCAAGAACTGACTGGATTACTTGACAGCTGCCATTCCAGCCGGTCTACTGCACCTGTCAGAGTTGTCAGAAATCAGTTATGAACCGGACCAGCCAGTTACCATGAAGAAGGCCTATAAATAGGCTTACACTGTCTACAAAAAAAGGATGATTAGAAGATTGAACACAAGTTCAAGTGATCATTAACAATAAGAAGATCTAGCTATTCCTTGAAGAATCTAGTGAAGATCTAAGAAGTTGGAGAGAGAGAGCTCCATCCAAGAAGTCAGCCGTTGGAACCAGGGGGAGAAGAAGGGTTCAGATTTTGTTCTGAATCTTAAGCAGCAGAGATCAAGGATCAACTGCAGAAGAGATCAGTCTTATTGTGTTCTACATTCAAGAAGGTTTGAAGAAAGCCAAGTCAGATTGATCTCAGCAGAGTTCATCCAAGAACTCATCAAGAAACTCTCAACTCTTCTCTCTTTTCTCTGAGTTGTAGAGTTTATATTTTTGTATTCATATTTTCTTGTAGGATCCTTAGGGATCTGAGTTTGTAAGCCTGTAATTATAAAGGCTGAGTGTAGGGCCTGTGTGCCTGAGTGTAGGAGATTTGCATATCTAAGTGTAGGCCTGTTGTGGCTGAGTGTAGGCCTTGGTGGCTGAGTGTAGGCTTTGTGAAGAAGCTGAGTGTAGGCTTTGTGAAGATGCTGAGTTGTAGGGCCTTGGGCCTGAGCTGTAGGAACCTTGTTTTATGGTTCTGAGTGTAAGATCTGAGGATCTGAGATAGTGGAGGAGTTTGGCCGAATCTAGTACACTACTAGATAGGCGAAGGGGGAAAGTGGATGTACCCAAACCTTGGGGAACCACTATAAATCTGAGTGTCTACTGTGTGCTTGTGGAATTCTGTGATTGCTGATTGTGTGCTGTGATAAAGTAGATATAATTCTGTGTTATAATCTGAATTCTGCCTAAAAAGTTAAAAAGATTTAAGTCACCTATTCACCCCCCCCTCTAGGTGATTAGGTACAATATCTTTCAAGTGGTATCAGAGCCAGGTTACTCAAAAGAGGACTTAACTGTCTGAGTATATCCTGTTGGCAGATTCAGTCTAAGTACATTACAGAATCAAGAAAATCAAGAACCATGAGTTCCACTGAGAATCATAAGGAATTGGGATCCATGAAGCTACCCATATGTAGAAAAGAGATCTTTGGCATCTGGAGGGAAAGGGTGAGACTGTTTATGGAAGCCTCAGACCCTAGGATTTATATCACAGTGAAAGAAGGGTCATATGTGCCCATGAAGGTTTCAGTCTTAGATGCAAATCAGAGAACACCTAAGGATTTCTCTGAAATGACAAAGGATGAGATTGTTCTAGCCACAATGGACAAAAGGGCTCAGAATATCATTGTGAGTGCTATAGATGATGCTACCTTTCAGAATCTGATACACTGCAAGACATCCAAGGAAATGTGGGATACTCTTATTGTGTACATGGAGGGTTCTGAAGAAGTGAGGCAAGACAAAAATCCTTATTAAACCAAGAATATGAAAGCTTCAGACAAGGTAGGGCTGATAGCATAACTGAATGCTATAAGAAGTTTTACAGGATTGTGAATGAGCTCATGTCCTATGGCAGAGAGTTCAGTAATTATGAGCTTAATGATAAGTTTCTAAGGTCCCTTACAAAAAATTGGGACACCAAGATCTGTGCCATTAGGGAAATGACAAAGTTAGCAGAAATTCCTCCACCAACACTGTTTGGAAAACTGTTGTCCTATGAAATACAGTTGATGGTGAGGAAAGAAGAGGAGAAATCTACAAGAAGTGAACATAAGGAAAGGACAGTGGCATTTAAAACAGAAGCCCCCAGAAAGTACAGAAGTAAGTCACCAACTCCACCACCAAAAATAGCTGAAACTGAGTCAGATGAGTCAACAAGCAGAAAGTCTGAAAGCAGTGAAAGTGATGAGGACTTTGCTGCCTTCACAAGACATTTTCAGAAGTTCTTAAAGAAGAAACAGTGGAGGACAAAGCCATCTACTTCACAGGGTAAAGAAGACTATTATCAGAATAAAAAGTCTTCAAAGAAAGACAGGAAAAAGACCAAGTCTAACAAAGCAACTCTTTCAAATATTGTATGCTATTGCTGTAATAGACAAGGACATGTTGTTGCAGACTGTCCAGAGAAAAGGAAGGAGTCTAATGATAAGAAAAAGACTCCATTCAAGGGCAAGAAGGAAAAGTCTTTTGTTGCCAAAAAGGATAAGTGTCTGTCAGACATTTCTTCATCAGAAACTGATTCAGATGCTGAAGCATATATTGGACTGTTTGCTGAGGAAGAAGAAGAAGAGTTCATCAAGATCATGAACTCTATATATGAATAAGAGGACATTCAGTGCCAAGGACTGATGGCATTGACAGAAAGTGACAAAATCCTGGAGCAGCCAGGACCTAGTAAGGTACAACATTGTTCTTTAAGTTCAATTTCTTGTGTTAGTTCAGAATCAGATTCATCATCATCAAGTGATGAGAGTGCATCTGAGTCTGAAGAGGATATTCATCAGTTGATAGATGAATATAAAGTTCTGTTGCAAGCATTTAAGAAATGCAAATTCTTGGCCAAGAGTCAAGCTAAGGAGATTGCAAGTCTCAAAATGGCTGCAACTGATTATGAGAAGATGTTTGATCAAAAGCTAAATGAGATAGCCAGACTGAAGCACATAACTGTGATTCAGATGGGGACTATATCATTTAAGAATGATCAAATCAAAAGTCTGGAGATTAGTCTTCAGAAGGAGAAAGATTTGGTTGCTAGGTTTTCTAAACCTAAGTCAGTTTTACACTTAATTGATGAATTTGTTCATCACAAAGGTAAAGCTGGACTGAGATTTACTAAACCAGCTAGGACTGTCAAGTCCAAGTCCAAGGGCAAAGCCCCAACTCTCAATAAGCCAGCTGTAAATAAAACAGCTAAGACTGTACCTAAGCAAAGGTACAATAAGTTTGAGTGTTGGTGCTGTGGCAAGGTAGGTCACTTTGCAATGGACTGTTGGCACAATGCTAGTGCCAAAGTGAGTAACAAACTGCCTGTTGGAAAACCTGCAAGTAGCTTTATTAGGAAGCAAACTAACCAGTACCAAGGACCCAAGAATTCTTTGGGTTCTAAGGTTCACTAATCTGTTTTGCAGGTGAGTCCAAGTGGTCATGCCCTAATATGGTACTTGGACAGTGGATGTTCCAGACATATGACTCGAACAAGGGGTTTACTAAAGGACTACACACCCATCAAGGATGGTCCAAAAGTCACCTTTGGTGGTTCTGAAAAAGGGATCATCAAGGGTTTTGGTAACATATCTAACTCCTATATAACAATTACTCAAGTGGCCTATGTTAAAAGTTTGAAACATAACCTTATTAGTATAAGTCAATTGAGTGATGTAGGATATGACATCTCATTTGTCAAAAATGGTTGTCATATCAGGAGGTCAAATGATCAAGAGATCATTTTGACTGGTTATAGAAAAAGAAATGTCTACTGCTTAGACATTATGGTTGAGAACAATGGTTCTCCAGTGTGTCTAGTAGCTGATGAGACAGTCTCTCATTGTGTCAAATGGCACAAGACACTACTAAAAAACAGACTTTTGGCCAGGACAAATTTCCCTGGCAAAAAGTCCAAAACCGTGGCTAAAAAGTTTTAGCCACGGTCTAGCTACGGGAAAATTTCGTGGCTAAAGTCGGCGTGGCTAAAACTTTTAAGCCACGAATTGGCCGTAGCAAATACTATTAGCCATGATAAAAAATGTCGTGGCAAATAACCCAACTATTAGTCACGGTATGAAACCCTGGCTAAAAGTAAAATCATCATTTTTTTAAAAAAAACTATTTGCCACAGTTACATGTCGTGGCAAATACTAATTTATGTTTTTTTTAAAAAAA
Source organism: Platanthera guangdongensis (assembly GCA_039583875.1). Taxonomy (NCBI): domain Eukaryota; kingdom Viridiplantae; phylum Streptophyta; class Magnoliopsida; order Asparagales; family Orchidaceae; genus Platanthera; species Platanthera guangdongensis. The sequence continues at coordinate 162,836,702 of CM077155.1, forward strand.
AAACACATTCAAAATTCTGTAATACTAGACATGTGCATCCATTTGGACACTAAAAAATGCACTCAAGGGCATCTATTATGAACAACTACGAGCATCCATTAATAAAGACTGTCTAAACCCTCAAATTGGACACTAAAAAATACAATAAAAATTTCTAAAATTATAGAACAGCGAGCGAGGTGCAATTGCAGCCTTGGATCACCAAAAGGAAATCCATATCAACGCCTCCTGCAGTGGTGTTCTCTATTAGAACACTTATGTGCAAACAATACCAAATTTTAGATGGAAAACAAAAGATCAAAAACCAAAATCCAAATCAGTCGTGAAAAAATCATTCTGCAGTCATAGTTCCAACTTCATAAATATAAAATACGATAAAAACGTAAATATTCATACCTCTAATAAACTGTATAACCTATCACCTAAGCAAATCAAACTGACATTAGAATACAGAAATTTTATGAACACGACTATCTTATCAAGAAATAGGAAAATATGCCCATACTTCTTATAATTTTGCTTGTAAAACCCAGATGAATAAAATAAAATGTCCCGTCAGCACGCCTCATGCCAAGAACAAGCTCTGCGGTTCTTTCTCCAAGGAAAAGAGCAACAAAGAGATCAAGACTTTTATAAGTATCAATCTCTGTAGTGATCCAATACCGACTGTGAGGAGTAATCATTGGCAAAAATATGCATTCTATCTATAAGATGGTTGCTTGAAATCATAAACCATTTTGGTAAAATTTAATTAAATTCACATATCAAATAAATAAAAATGGTAGCATGATTTTGAGAGAATTGCAAAAAGTGCCCCATTTGCAGCGTTTCAATTAATGTATCTATGTATTCATCCAGATCTAAAAAGGAACTAATTTTTGCCACTTTACACCGCTCACTGAGTTTGAATCAACTAAAAATCAGTTGTCATATACTAATATAAGTGGAGACGAACAAGCAGCACCTGTTGATTGGCTGGTTTGGTAGAGAGCAGTAGTCAGCCATCTGGTTAACTGCAATGCTTTGGAGATACCATATGGAAGATCTAAAAGAACACTTCTACCATAAAGTTCTGTATGGAAACTTCAATCATATTGTACAAATTGAAGGGAAATGTCCTAAACCCTATTAAGTAGCTGGAATCTTAACAAGTAAACAACTCTTCAAAATCTCAATCATGCTGTATAAATCAAAAGGAAAGAACATCCATTAGCTAGTGGCACAATCTGATGAGCACTCTAAATTAATTGGATCATTTATGAAAACAACTATGCATATCAAATCATCAGTAAGTTTTAATCTTGGAAATCATTACTAGTTATTCAGAATTATTTGAAAGAAAGCTAAATCACATCAATTTACTTGCATCTTCTAGCTTCTGGAACTCTCAGTTGCTCTGAATTTCTGAGTGAAGTCTGCATAATATTCATCCATCCATTTATCTTTGTAATGTATCCTGGCCATAATATCCACCTCTGGGGAAGAAGCTTTGTAAATGATCTTCAGGGGCAGTATTTATATGGAAAAATCTGAGAAATAGCAATTTACCTCATTTTGCACTTTTGCCTGAATATGATTGATTGTAAAATAGCAGTTTGAAGCAGAAAGTAACACAATCACTCATTTACTCTGTTAATTTGCAAGATGCACCAAACACTTAACTGAAAATATGTAGACATGACATTAGCCATTAGGAAGTAGATAAATATCTGATTTTAGATCAATTTGGGTATTTCCAGCAAACAAAATGGAAATGCATACGCCATACGGTTCAAAAAATAAGAACAAACAAAATTTAAGCACATATGCAGATCTGCTGATCTGCACATGCCTAGCATGACTGATGCCACATAATGGATGGATGAACTATGAAGGATGTGTGCGGAAATACTCTGCGGGAATGAGGAATATTGAGATTCGAAAGGATTAGAGGAATCACTGAATCTTTCGTGCTAGACTGCTAGAAATAGAAAATATCTACCTCAGAGGAGTCAAGAATGGATCTGCGACATTCTGAACGGCGATGGCGTCAATCCTACTATAGTTGACATGGCGTCGTCGATGTCGGCAAACGACGATGGCGTCGTCATCAGCGAAATGGACACAGGATGATAGTCAGTAGGACCGGGACGGCGGGACGGCTAGAAGCTAGGAAGCCAGAAAGTGCAGAGGAATCAAGGCAACGCCACAGTGGCCTCTCTGCGCATGAGCGGGATTTGCCCTAGCGGCCAACCGCAGCAGCTCCCGATCTCATTCCTCGTGCAATCAGAATATATAATGTTTTACATTATAAATAAATTTAAAAACATTAAAAAAATAATATAATAGTATTTGTTTAGCCACGATTTCATCAAGGCCGTGACTAAAGGTTTAGTTTTTTGCCATGAATTTGTTATCCATGGCTAATACCTAATTATTAGCCACGAAATATGAACCATGGATAATACTTAACTATTAGCCACAATTTTTAGTCCCTGGCCAAAAAAAGTGTAGCCAATACTCACTTTTCTAGTAGTGAGAGGCTAGCCCATCTAAACTACAAGACAATTGGCAAACTCTTTAGCAAAGAGTTAGTGAGAAATGGTCTTCAAGTTAAGTGTATTAAAGATGGTATTTGCTCAGCTTGTCAAAAGGGCGAGCAGACTAGATCCACCTTTAATAGCATTGAAAACAAAGATGCTGTGAGGTGTTTATACCTCTTGCATATGAATCTCTTTGGTCCTATGCCAGTTCACAACCTAGGTAGGAAGGTCTATACCTTTGTAGTTGTAGATGACTACTCAAGGTTTTCCTGGGTGTTCTTCCTTAGACAGAAATCTGAAACACCTAGTATCTTCTATAGCTTTGTCAAACAAATTCAGAATGAACTAGCTAGTACAGTGGTCAAAATAAGAAGTGACCATGGTACTGAATTTCAGTCTGATAGTATGGCAAAACTATGTGAAGAATTTGGGATATTTCAAGAGTTTTCTTCACCAAGAACACCTCAGCAAAATGGCATTGCTGAGAGGAAGAATAGAACCTTGATTGAGGCTGGTAGGACCCTATTAAGTGATACATCACTACCAGAATATTTCTGGGCTGAAGCAGTGAATACTGCTTGCCATGTAATTAATAGGGCTACCATTACTAAAAGCCACAACAAGACCCCCTATGAGGTTGTGAAAGGCAGAAAACCAAACTTATCCTACTTCAGGATCTTTAGTTGTAAGTGCTTTATACTTAACAATGGAAAGTCTTACTTGACTAAGTTTGCTGCCAAGTCCCAAGAGAGAATTTTTGTTGGGTACATCAACAACAGAAAGGCTTAAAGAGTCTACAACTTGTCTACATAAGTTGTAGAAGAGTCTGTGCATGTAGTATTTGATGAAACTAGACTTATTAACAATGAGTTGTCTAGTAGTATATGTAGCTCCACAGGTATAACTAAGAAGATGGACAAGCTCACTATAGAAGATGAACCTACTACAAGGCAGCAAGTAGAAGATAGTGGCTGCTGTCCAGGGGGAGTACTACATGTACCTAATGCAGATGAAGTTCAAGGAGTGCAGCAAGATGAAGAAACTGAAGAAGTTTAACCTGAAGTCAGGATGCCTCTAGCCAATAAGCATCTTAGAGATCATCCAGCAGAACAAATCATTGGTGATCCAAGACAAGGGGTACAAACAAGGAGCAGAAATCTGAATGCAGTGCTCTTCTCCAGTTTTCTATCCCAAGTTGAACCAAAGAAGTTTGAAGAAGCCATCATAGACCCTCATTGGATTGAGGCAATGCAAGAAGAGCTGAATCAGTTCAAGAGGTGCAAGGTCTGGGAACTTGTTCCTAAACCTAAAGACCACAACATAATTGGGACCAAGTGGATCTATAGGAACAAGATGGATGAACATGGAGTCATCATTAAGAACAAAGCAAGATTGGTTGCTAAAGGATATAGGTAGGAAGAAGGTATTGACTTTGATCAAACCTTTGCTCCAGTATCCAGACTGGAAGCCATAAGGATGTTCCTGGCCTATGCAACCTTTCAAGGATTTAAAGTTTATCAAATGGATGTAAAGTCAGCCTTTCTGAATGGTAATCTTAAAGAGGAAGTCTATGTGGAACAGTCATCAGGTATTGTTGATTCAACTCAACCTAATCATGTCTATAGACTTAGGAAAGCATTGTATGGGTTAAAACAAGCCTCTAGGGCTTGGTATGAAACCCTATCTAGTTTCCTCATTGAGAATAAGTTCACAAGAGGGAAAATAGACAAGACTCTATTCCTTAGGGAATCCAGAGGCAAAGTAATACTAGTCCAAATATATGTAGATGACATAATATTTGGGTCTACTGAAAGTAGTCTTTGCAAAAAGTTTGCAAAACTTATGCAAGGACAATTTGAGATGAGTAGTATGAGAGAACTTAAGTTCTTCTTGGGTCTCCAAGTAAGACAGACTGAGCATGGATTATCCATATGCCAGTCTAAGTTCACCCTAGAACTCATAAGGAAGTATGGTATGGATTCATCCAGTACCATGAAGACTCCTATGGGGTCAAGTATGTCTCTTAGCAAGCATGATGCAGGGAAACCTGTAGATGAGTCTTTGTATAGAGGGATAGTTGGCTCCCTACTATATTTGACTGCAAGTAGACCAGATATCATGTATGCTACATGTGTCTGTGCAAGGTATCAAGCATGCCCTAAGGAGTCTCATTTGACAACAGTCAAAAGGATATTGAGATATCTAAAGGGCACTCCTTATCTAGGCCTTTGGTACCCTAAGAATGAGGATTTTGAACTAACAGGTTATTCAGATGCAGATTTTGCAGGATGCAAAGAAGACATAAAAAGCACAACTGGAACCTGTCAATTCCTAGGTGGAAGACTGATTTCATGGAGTAGCAAAAAGCAAACAAGTGTGACTATCTCCACTGCAAAATCAGAATATGTGGCTGCAGGAAGTTGCTGTGCTCAACTTCTATGGATACAACATCAGCTTGAGGACTATGGAATTCAGGTAAGTAGAACTCCACTCTTTTGTGATTCTACAAGTGTTATATCAATTGCAAATAATCCTGTTTCCCATAGTAAAACCAAACATATTGAAATAAAATATCATTTTCTTAGAGAACATGTAGAAAAAGAAGATATTTTACTGGAATATGTTAGAACAGATAATCAACTAGCTGATATGTATACTAAGCCCTTAGAAGAAACTAAGTTCAATGGGTTTACAATTGAAATAGGTATGATAAACTTAGAATAAGTTTATAGAAATAGCTAAGTAAAAAGGTGTCGACACACAGAGATATCTGTGTCGACACAGAAAAGTGGTATCGACACTTCAGGGAAAAGGTGTCGACACATCTAGGAAGTTAGTGTCGACACTTCAGAAAGTTAGTGTCGACACATAACAAGTAGGTGTCGACACATCCAAGGTGGTGTCGACACTTAGTGTTTACTCAGAATTATCTAAGTAAAGTCTCGACAAAGTGTCGAGTTAAGTGGTGTCGACACATAATCAAGTGTCGACACATATATTTTGTTGACTAAACTTGTGTCGACACATCGATGTCGAGACATTATAAGTCTGTGTCGACACTTCTCAACAGTGTCGACACAATTTCAGTTAGCTGACCCGCCCTTTCATCTTCAAACCTAGAAAGGTATAAATAGGATTTTGCCTTAGTCTGTCGACACGCTTTCAAAAGTTTCGAGACTAAACTTGTGTGTCGAAACCTCTCTTCTCTCCAGTCAAATTCTTCAAACCCTAATGGCGCCAAAGCTCGAGGACAACGTCAATGAAGGCTATGAACTGGTGTGACACGCATTTGGTGATGCAGACCCGGAGATCAAGACTGTGATAACCCTAGTCACAAACTCAGGGTTAGCATATCTAGTTTCAGAGCCGATTAAAATCTGGAAGAAAGAAGTCTTGGAATTTCTCAATGGAGCAACCCTAGACGACACTGGATTCAAGATCAAGTCCAGGGTTCATGGTGAAAAGATTAAAGTCTCACCAAAAAGTTTGAGGAAAGTACTACAGTTACCAAGAACTAAGGAAGAAGATGAAGTAACTGCTTCTAAGACCAGAGAAGCATTGACATGGTGTGGTCTGGATTCCAAATTGAAAATTGGATCAGTGTTTAATAGAAAGGGCATGAACAATCAGGGAAAATTTCTATCAGAAATTGTTGGAAAAGTAATCTTGAGTAAGCCAGGAGGGCATGACAGGGTATCTGCCCATATGTTCAACCTTATGACAAGGATAATCTTCACAGTAAAAACTGATTGGTCTATTATTGTCTTTGAAAAGATTAAGGAGAGCCTGAAGAAACCCAATTTGGGTAGAATAATAAGTTTATACCTAGCTGGTAGCATACCAGAGGTTATTGGTCAAGCTGCTGGCAGTAAAATCAATCATATGAGGAAAATGGATATGAGGATATTCTCCAGATGGGACAGGGTTTTGTCTAAGGAGATGCCAACCCCTGAGAAAATAACTCCTGAGAAAGTAACACCACTAAAGAAGAAGAAGAAGGATGCCCCAGTAGCTCAAGAATCATCTAGCAGCTCTGGTAGTGAAGAGCAAGTTGTCTTCACTCCTGAAGAAGAAGACACTGGAGATGCTGGGAAGTCTCCAGCTCAACAAGAAGTTGCTGAAAGGCAGGGGGAGCTACCACAAGCTAGCCCCTTACACCAGGATCAAATCCAGGGGGAGCCACTAGTTGTGGAAGAGCCAGCTCCTCTTGAGAGTGAGCAAGCAACCAACATCATCCTTGAGGTAATCACTGAGCTTAATGCTTTAGATTTCCTTATAGTGGATACTGTTTTATCTGATCCATTAAGTAATATTAATCAGCAAACTCAGCTTGATAGCCAACCCTCAGATGTTGTCATGGAAGACACATCTGTTGAAGTTCAAGTTGTATCTGATCCAGTGGTAGATGAGCCCAGAGTTTCTCCAGCCCATTCTCCACAAGAATTTACTATGGAAGATCTCTTCCTCAATCTAGATCAAGCAGATCTTGAGAAGGACAGTGCTGCTGCTGAAGGGGAGAATGCTCCAGTTGAGGGGGAGCAAGTAGTAATTCTAGAAGAACTTGTAAGGCAAGAGCCTGAGAAGCCTAAATAAGTTGAGGAACTACCTAGGGAGAGGGTAGAGATAGCCATCACATCTGCCTCTGAAGATGAGGAGATTGCAAGGGCAAAGAAAAAGAAATTTCAAGTATTCAAGAGAAGGAGCCAAAATTATAAGAAGGCTTTGCAAACCATAGCACTACAGTCTATATCACAGCCAGCACCAACTGTTGATTACAGTGCTCTGATGGTTGCAATGCAAATTAAACTTGATGAGCACAGGAAAGCCAATGAAACCTATGTGGATGAGGGGCATAAGTCTCTACAATTTGATCTGGCCCAGGATATAAAGTCTATAAGATTTGAAATGAATCTTAATAAAAAGGAGATGACTGACTGCTTCCACAAGGGAGGGAATGCAGTGGTGTACTTGGCTACACATCAGGAGAAGATAAAAGCTCAAGTGGATGAACTTGAAGTCAAGTAAGGCTATGTACTTGAGAATCAAATTAGAATGAATGATAACTTGACTGCTTCTCACAATGCCATAGTAACAGAGATGAAGAATCTAGATGCAGGGCAGACTCCAGCTAATGCTACAGCTAAAGCAGACTTTGACAAAGCATTCCAAGAGGAAATTACTGCTATTAAGACTGCCATACAAGACTCTCAGAAGATCATAACTGACAAACTCCAAAGGTTGAAACCTTACTTTAAAGATGGAGTCAACTATTTGGATGCCCAAATAAGATTTCAAAAGGATGATCTGAGGGATCACATGGTTAGAGAAGTCATAAAGGGGGAGAGGGTGTTAGTCAAAGCCAGCTCTGATCATGCTAAGTGGATTTCTAATTCTATCAGAGCTACTCTGGGTTATCCTCCTCTTTGTGATGATGATAATGTTGCAGAATCTGGAGTACATCCTGCATATCTAGGAGGGGAGCAACCTGAAGTGGCTCAAGTCATCTACCCTCCTCCAGATTTTGATATGGTTCAAGCTGATATACAATCAATGTATAGCCCACCTGGGGGTCAGCCAAATGTCATCATAGAAAAAGTTGTTCAGCCAGTATCTGAAGCTATGCAAGAAGCTCTGCAGAAAGAAGAAGAAGGCAGACTGTCTAAGAAGAGGTTCAGGGAGCAAGTTGAACTAAGACCAGACTTTGAGCAGTGGAGCCCCACTTCAAGAAACATTATCTTAACTGCATGGAAAGCTGCAAAAGATAATATACAAGACAGAAATAAATGGTTTTCTGAACTAGAATGGAGGAAACATGAGACAAGGCAAGAAGCAATAATGCAATATAGAAGGAAGTTCAAGATGAGAAAGCTACCTCCTACTGCTCAGGAGCCTAGCAAGTACTTTCCCAAGCCATATCATTATTTTGAGAGGCAAAAGATTAAAGCAGAAGAGCTAAAGAAGAAGGAGCTGAAAGGGAAAAAGCCTGCTGAAACTGAAGTTGCTGAAGCCCCTGTTCAAGCCAAAGTACAATCTGGAAAAGGAATTGTGATTAAGGAGGCTGAACAAAAATAGAATAGAATTTTTCTCAATTTACAATTGTAATATTTTGATTGTTAAACACTTTATAAACTTTTGGAAAATGAATATATCAAGATATTGGAACAATGTGTTATATACTAAATCTATTGCATAATTGTTCTGTGATGATATCTGCGTATGCATGTTTGTTTAATACATGTTATGTTTCTTTCCTGATTACATAATCCTGCTTTACATCATACTATGATTTTATTCTGTATGGTGTATATCATTGACTAAGGGTTATGAATTCTCCAAATAGGGGGAGATTGTTGGGTACATTGGTTTAAATGTACCTGATTTGAAGAAGCCTCACCCAACTCAATGATATACATCAAAATGTATTTGATGTGTTTTGAGTTTACTTGTGCAGATTAAGTATTTGCAGGAAAGATGAAAAAGTTTCTAAGTCCATGTGTCGACACCCAGAGGGAAAGTGTCGACACTTAATAAGACTTGTGTCGACACCCAGAGGGAAAGTGTCGACACTTAAGAAGACTTGTGTCGACACCCAGAGGGAAAGTGTCGACACTTAAGAAGACTTGTGTCGACACCCAGACAAGCAGTGTCGACACTTGGAGTATTTGTGTCGACACCAGGGATGTGGAGTCGACACCAGACAGAAAGTGTCGACACAAGGAGCTGTGTCGACACTCAATTAAGAAAAGTGCAGTGAAACAGTGTCGACACTTAGCAGTTGTGTCGACACCCAGTGAAACTGTGTCTACATCAGAAAGTGTCGACACTTGGAGAAAGTGTCGACACTCAGCAAAAGTCAGCAGAGTCTAAGTATAAGTGTCGACACCCAGAACAATGTGTCGACACACGGCAGAAGAGTCAACACTTGAAGAAAGTGTCGACACAAGAAAGAATGCGTCGACACTCAGCTGAAGACTCAACACTTGAAGAAAGTGTCGACACAAGGAGCTGTGTCGACACTTAGCAAAGATCAGCAAAATTCTAAGTACAAGTGTCGACACTAAGGAGCTGTGTCGACACTCAGCAAAAGTCTCAACAGAAGAAGAATGTGTCGACACAAGGAGCTGTGTCGACACTCAGCAAGTATCAACACTGAAGACATGTGTCGACACCAAGAAGAAATGTCGACACTTAACAAGTTCAACACATGAAGATGTGTCGACACAAAGGAGTTGTGTCGACACTTAGAAGAATAGAACAAAGTGCTGAACAACAAAGTGTTGTGTCGACACTTAATATCAGTGTCGACACATAAAGAAGTAGTGTCGAGATATAAAATCTACAACACAAGGAGTTGTGTCGACACCTTGTAGGCTAGTGTCGACACTTAGACAACTTGTGTCGACACTTAGTCTATAAGTGTCGACACTTAAAGACAGACAATCTCGACACTTTCAGACAGTTACAGAATTTTCAAGAACTGACTGGATGACTTGACAGCTGCCATTCCAGCTGGTCTACTGCACCTGTCAGAGTTGTCAGAAATCAGTTATGAACCGGACCAGCCAGTTACCATGAAGAAGGCCTATAAATAGGCTTACATTGTCTACAGAAAAAGGATGATTAGAAGATTGAACACAAGTTCAAGTGATCATTAACAAGAAGAAGATCTAGCTATTCCTTGAAGAATCTAGTGAAGATCTAAGAAGTTGGAGAGAGAGAGCTCCATCCAAGAAGTCAGCCGTTGGAACCAGGGGGAGAAGAAGGGTTCAGATTTTGTTCTGAATCTTAAGCAGCAGAGATCAAGGATCAACTGCAGAAGAGATCAGTCTTATTGTGTTCTACATTCAAGAAGCTTTGAAGAAAGCCAAGTCAGATTGATCTCAGCAGAGTTCATCCAAGAACTCATCAAGAAACTCTCAACTCTTCTCTCTTTTCTCTGAGTTGTAGAGTTTACATTTTTGTATTCATATTTTCTTGTAGGATCCTTAGGGATCTGAGTTTGTAAGCCTGTAATTATAAAGGCTGAGTGTAGGGCCTGTGTGCCTGAGTGTAGGAGATTTGCATATCTAAGTGTAGGCATGTTGTGGCTGAGTGTAGGCCTTGGTGGCTGAGTGTAGGCTTTGTGAAGAAGCTGAGTGTAGGCTTTGTGAAGATGCTGAGTTGTAGGGCCTTGGGCCTGAGCTGTAGGAACCTTGTTTTATGGTTCTGAGTGTAAGATCTGAGGATCTGAGATAGTGGAGGAGTTTGGCCGAATCTAGTACACTACTAGATAGGCGAAGGGGGAAAGTGGATGTACCCAAACCTTGGGGAACCACTATAAATCTGAGTGTCTACTGTGTGCTTGTGGAATTCTGTGATTGCTGATTGTGTGCTGTGATAAAGTAGATATAATTCTGTGTTATAATCTGAATTCTGCCTAAAAAGTTAAAAAGATTTAAGTCACCTATTCACCCCCCCTCTAGGTGATTAGGTACAATATCTTTCACGAGGCTCAGCACCTCACTCCTAAAATCCTCGAACATCCTCATTATGGCGAGGGGGGGGGGGGCTAGTCCGGCCTATCGGATCCCTGTCCTCCTGTCATTGGGTTCGCTGAAGCTTTTTTACACTGACCACGCTCCACGCTCACCGCGCCAAAATGTTGAAACCGAAACCTCGGTCTCCCGTGGAGTTCACCCTCGGGGAAGGGGTGATTTCACGCCTACTTCACTCCTGCAAGTGAAACAACAGGAAAAATAAGGGAAGAACCGACTCAAGGGGCTCGGCGGGGAGGACCCACCACACACCCGGAAGACCTGAGAATACTTCCCCTCCTTAGCCACGGGCCGAGCTAAGGCTACCTCAGAAAGCACTACTGGACCAGGAAACTAGAGAATATGAGAGCGTGCCCTCTGAGGTGCCCCCTTGGGTTCTATTTATAGAATTCTGTAATGGGCCTGCTAATAGCAAACCTCCGCTATTTTGAACAGCTTTGTGCAGCCCAACTTGGTCTGCCAATAACGTAGCTCCGCTGTTCCAATAAGCTATTCACACCCATGGGGAGGGCATCCATGTAATTTCACCTCGGGGCTTCTACTGGGCCCCATCCATGGATAGGGAGGTCAGCTCGCCACTAATCCCTCCCCGCGAGAGGCGGGCGCGACCTGGCTCTAGCGGCTCACCTACCCTTCTTGGGCGAGCGCGAGCCGGGTCACCGCGACCTGACAATCCTCTGCCGAGGAGGACAGACGGCCAGGTCGCGAATAGGGAGCGGCCTGGCGGCCATTGTGACCATTAGAACGGCTCGCAGATCGGGGGTCGTCGAACTCATCCGCGAATACCAATTCGACGAATGGCGCCCCCCACTCCGGTCGACGATTCTCTGAGCAAGCGAGAGGGATGAAGGGGTCAGCTCGCCTGGCTCGCTCGCTTGATTGAGTGGGAGCGGATCAGCCTCTTGCCGCATGCCTGCATGCTGCTTGGGTGCGGGCCGTGGAAACTGGTTCGTTCGCCTTTCTTGTCGGGGCCTGCTCGACGAAGACGGGGTTGTACAGATAGGGTCCCCTCTCAAGGAGGCGCCGTGCTAAGGCCCGGAAGGCCGGGCCGGGCCCCTTTTCCTGTAAGCGGGATTAAAATCACGCATATTTGATTTTAATAGGCGAGATTTTAATCCCGCCTAAATAGGTGGAAATCTCGCCTAAATAGGCGGTAATCACGCCTATTAGGCGGGATTAATCTCGTCTATTTGGAGGAAATCTTGCTAGGAGGCGGGATTTTCCGCTGGCCTGGGCGTCGGGCCCAAGCTAGGCCCTGCGTCCAGGCTTATTCGGGTCGGGCACCGAACTAATATTGGGGCCCTGTAAGGGCCCGAAGCCCGACCTATGCCCCGGCCGGGCTTTCCCGGGCAGTGCTTTCTCGGACCGGGCCTAGTCGATCTTTCTCCGATCCGGGCCGGGGCAGGCTTCCCGGGCTCGGTCTTTTTGAACATGATTAGGTGAAACTATGTTTAGATTTCTGCTGAGAAGAATTGACTTATATTCAGGCCTACCATGGGCAGATTTTTAGGAGAAGCTACCACGATCACTAGAGGGGAAATTTCTGAACGACATAGATGTTAAAGCTTCAACTTGAGCATCGTAAAAATAATTTTTCTCGACATTCTCTGCTAGTAAGTTTCATACGGCGCGATGTAGTAATCTATGAGTTGCTTAAACGATTGTGTCAACTGATAATAAGAGAGAAGGCGGACAAAAAAAGGAAGGGGCGGGAGTAGGCCCCCATAAGACAAGAGGAGTGACGCCAAGAAGAGCGTCAAAACGGCGACCGTCGTCGTGACCCACCAAGGGATGGGGGTCAGCGACCGCCCCGAGAATACACTCCATTAAATACCACTCAGGCAAATGTGTTGTGCATAATTCAGGATGATCCTGCATTCCAGCAACCGAGAGTGCAGTCAACGAACCCAATAAGTGACCAGTCGAAATACAACGAGTTTCACCGTACGACTGGTCACATTACCGAAGAATGTCCTGGACTAAAAAATGAAATCGAATGTCTTGTCCGTCAAGGACTCCTTTGAAGGTTTCTACAAGGACAAGCGCAAGGTCAGCAAGCACTGCGCCAAGGAAGAGAACCGCAGAACGCGCCACAGGGGGCCCCCGATGCCACAGACAAATGGTCGGTAACATCGAAACCATTGTCGGGCCCCCATTCCTCTCTACCCAGATATTCTCAGTCGAAGCAACTAAAAGAGCTCACAAGAATATGGAGCTCAACCAGGATTTCACCATCTACTTTGGTAATGAAGACATCGAAGGGTTGCAGACCCCCCCCCCCCCATCAGGACCCGCTCGTCATCTGCGCACGAGTCGAAGATCCCTGCTTGAACGTCAAAATAATTTCCATAGACAATGAGAGCTCAATCGATGTCTTGTTCTTATCCACTCTCTACAACATGAAACTCACCAAACAGCATCTCAGTCCTGCCGCGAGACCTGTTTATGGCTTTGGTAACCACCTGGTTCCTGTCCAGGGGACAATCACCCTACCAGTGACGATAGTTGAATTCCCAAGGTAGGCTACTCATGATATTTATTTTGTCGTCATCGACTCAAGTTCACCTTACAACTCCATCTTCGGAAGGCCGGTCCAGTTTGTTTTTGGAGCAATTCCGTCAATTTCACACGTATCTATGAAATTCCCAACCCCATGAGGTATAGGGGTCGTTCGCGGGAACCATGAAGAAGCTCACACCTGCCACTTAAAGCAGCTTCGGTCGGCATTGGCAACCACCTTTGATGTCGATGACATCGATCTGCGCAGCAAGGATGTTATTGAACGAGGAAGCTCTCATTAGGAGAGGATGACCCTCCGCCATTCAAGACCCAGGACCACCCTTATTCTTGTTTCTCTTTATTTATTATTTTCCTTATATTTTGATTTTTTTCTCCTACTTTTTATGATATAAAAGTCACGAGCCACGGCTCACGCAAATTATCTTTAAATTGATCATATTGCAGTGTGTTTTCCTTATTCTCGTTTCGAGACCTCTTCGGTCGGGCTAATTATATTCTCTGGAAGCCAACTCTTTAGCCAGACTGGGCTACTCTCTGAATCGAATCCTTGCATTCTCCGGCGAGTAATTCCCGACCAAGCTCGTCACTTATGAATCGAATCTTTACATTCTCTAGAAGCCAACTTTTCGGCTCATATCCAGGGGTCGTGCAATTGGATCGAATCATTACATTATTAGTGATCAGATCGAATCATTGCATTCTCTGTCGTTACTCCAAGCCAACGCCATGCCATTGTCAAGGCATGTCCCCTTGCGGTCGCACAGTCGGATCGAATCCTTACATTTTCCAACATCTGTATTGAATCCTTACATTCTCTGGCAATCGGCTCATAGCCAGGCTAGGTCGCGCAACCGGATCGAATCATTACATTCTCCGTCGTTACTGCAGGCCAACGCCCCGCCATCGCTAGGGCATGTCACTCGCAGTCGCGTTGTCGGATCGAATCCTTGCATTCTTCGACACACGTATCAAGTACTTGCATTCTCTAGTAATCCTCCCATAGCCAGGCTCAACCCCGCAGTCAGATCAAATCCTTACATTCTCCGACCCCCGGATCGAATCCTTACATTCTTCGGGATCCAGATTGAGTTATTATACTCTCTGACATTATAATAATTCTACATCCCACCAATTACTCACATTCATGCAATTCAAAAGAGTAAAGAAAGGGAAAACACAACATTACAGTAACCTCGGGTTCAAACCGATGTCATCAATGACTACAAAGAATGGTGAAGAACACCAACAAGTCTGGCAAACAAAAAAGACAGTCATTCATACAAGACACAACTAGAAGAAGATATACACAAACATACAAAGGTAGAGCTACCACTCGTTTACATAAGGCTCAGGCTCGAGACGTCGCACTTCAGGCGCTTGGCTACCAGACGAAAAGCCTTTAACACCCCGCGTCTGAGCGCAACCTCTCAGACATTCTCCATCTGAGGCTCAACCTCCCTAGACCAAACATACTCACAGATCTCCTCAGCAAGTAAGTCGTGATCATGAATGTAGTCCAAGGAATCCTTGTACTCCTCAAATCCAGCCGTCTTCATCTCAAGTACCCGTTCTTCTGAAGAAAGATGTGTTTTCTCAGCCTTAGAAGCCTCCAACTCCGCCCACAAGCCAGAACTCTCCTCCTGAGAAGTCTTCAACATCTGCACGTTCTTCTCTGCCATGGACTTCTCTATCAGCAGCGATGTTCGAGCTTCCTCTAGCTCCGACTTCAAATCTGATCTGATCCGTCGAAATTGGGATACCTCTTGATCTAACCCTCTCTAGAGGCGGCAAATGAAGTCTCTGTTGCCTAAAGCTTCTTCTAAAGAGCTAAGTATTCGTCCTTCAAGCTCAAATAATGATCGTTCCACATGAATGCTATATGTGTCTGAGCTTCGATAGGTTAGAGTTGTGCAAAGTAACCAGTTCGAATGAAGAAAGATGAACGGTTCAATTACCACGTCACTCATTACCTTCAAAGAAGAAGACACCCGAGGAGTAGTATCCTCTGTGCAGAGTGAAAAAAAGCTAAATAAAAGGCCAATTTTTATTGCTCCAAAAGATAAACAATACATTGGTATGCCCCATAATTTATAAAAAACGAGGGAGATGAGAAAATACAAGCGATGTGGGACTAAATACTAGTCGCGCTGGCTGGGCGTTTTGACACAGTCAAACCACCAGACTATACAACACACAAATTCTGGGAAGACTCTGAACACCTATTGCGGCTAGCCTTTAGATCGCAGCTGCGGTAATCCCCCAGACCGCTGCTACAGCTAATCATCAGACCGCAGATGCAGCTAACCTCCTGACCGCTGCTGCTACTAACCATCAGACCGCTACTGCAACTAACAACCAGACTGCTGTTGCGGCTAACCATCAGACCGCTGTTGCAGCTAACCTCCAGACCTCTACTGCGGCTAACCACCAGACCGCTATTATGGCTAGCACCAGACTGTTGTTGCGGGTAACCTCCAGACTGATGCTGCAGCTAACCACCAGACCGCTGCTGCGTCTAACCAGCAGACTACAGTTGTGTTG
The DNA here is from genome assembly GCA_039583875.1 of Platanthera guangdongensis. Lineage (NCBI taxonomy): Eukaryota > Viridiplantae > Streptophyta > Magnoliopsida > Asparagales > Orchidaceae > Platanthera > Platanthera guangdongensis. The sequence continues at coordinate 162,852,819 of CM077155.1, forward strand.
AAATCTATGAAGTGAAAATGGGTGAATGGAAGGCTTGGGCAACCCATCCGCGCGGATTACGCGGACAAGGTTGGCGGACTGCTAAGTCGACAGGGATGTTGCAGGCGGTTTGCTCTGTGGCGGCCTGGGCGGTCTGTGCGCGCAGATTACGCGGACAGCAGCAACGGTTTGTCAGGCCGGCGTATACTCAGCAGGCGGTTGAATCCCAGGAAGTAACCAGGCGAATAGAAACTCTATCTGCGGAGTCCGGCATGAAGCGGATTGATGAACTGGAGCTCGACAGACCGGTTTGGCAGTTGCCTTGTTCTTGCTCTGGTGCAGCAGCAAGTGGAAGCCGTGGAGACCGCCTGTCAGTGCAGACTGATACTGGAGCTCGACGGGACAGACAGACTGGTTCCAGTGTACGCCAGTAAGTGCGGACTGGCCCTTGTGGCCAGTGGACTGGACTTGGTGACTTCTGAACCAAGTCCAGGATGGCTTAGTCCGGGGAGATCGCGCAGTGGAGCACGGACTGCTTCTCTCAATCCGCCAAGCTCGGCAGGAGTGTTGTTGCCTTGATTTCTTGCTTGGGGATATGCGGACTGGAGATTGCGTGCGCAAGCGTGTGGACTGGAGCTAGTGTCCGCTGAGTCTGGTTGAGCCTTGTGATGAGGCTATGGACTCAGGGATGCGGACTGAGAAGTCTGCAGGGATGCAGACTGATAAAGTCTGCAGGAGTTGCGGACTGGAGAAGTCTGCTGGAATTGTGGACTGGAGTAGTCTGCAGGAGATGCGGACTCATGTGTCTGTCGTGATTAGCAGACTAGAGATGCGTCCGCTGAGTCCGGCAATGCCTTGGTGATTAGGCAATGGACTCGGGAAAGCGGACTAGAGCTGTCCGCGGCGGACTGAAGCGGTGTGTCCACTGAGTCCGGCTTGGTGCTTTTGTGGCAGCCGTGGGCTCGGGATTCGCGGACTAATGTGGAGTGTCTGCTGAGTCCAGCAGAAGCCTTGGTATTGGGGCTGTGGACTCAAGGTATACGGGCTGGTGCCTTGTCCGCGGATTGTCGGACAAATGCTGCTGCAGAGTCCAGCTGTGGAGGTCCTGGCTTGGCCTTTGGCGACAAGGCGGACTAGAGATTGGAGTCCAACCTTGAAGAAGCTGGGGTGGATTGGCTATTTGCACAAGTGCGGCGAACTGGTGTGTGCGCCCGCGGGCTGGCGAACACACTTGTTCTTGCTGCAGGATGTGGCGGTTTTCCTATCAGCTAGGGCGGTGACCATACTCATCATCGTGCCTATAAATAGGACCCATGTCCCATCAGTATAGGAGAGATGAACCGAGAGAACCGAAGTAAGTGAACAGTAATTTGATCTCACGTAAGTTGCTGCGGACTGGACTATGGTGTCCGCGCGATTTGATAGGGTTGACCGGGTTGTGCTGTGCAGGTTGTGCGGATAGCGCTGGAAAGCCAGGACTTGGCTCTAATTGCGGTCAGGGACAGTGCGGACTCTATGGTTAAGCAACCGGCGGTAAACAGCAGGTCGCGGACAGCGACTGGGCGGTTTTCTCTTTGGCAACTTGGTTTGGGTTTCAAGAAGTCGCCTGTCTCAAGCGGACTGTTCTATTCGGCATCGCAGCGTGTTCGGTCAGGCAGCTAGGCGACCTCGCGGTCATGCGGCTTGCAGATCGGCGGTGAAGAGCTAAGCTTTGGAATAAGGGGTAGTCCGCACGGCTTGGTTGCGGCTTTGCGACCTGGCGGAGCGAGCGGACTCCACAGTAGTAGACCGTGCGGCCTAGTGTTTGAGATCGCGCGGCTTGTATTGTTTTGTCTTTGTATCTGTCTCTGCTCTCCCTATGTTGGTTTTGGCGAAGTATGTCTCGCCATGTATGTCTCGCCTTGTAAAGAAGTTTGCTGTTGATCAATAAAGATATTTGCTTGCTGCATGTGTTGCTGGTTGTTACTGCTTTGTTGAGATAACCCATGTTTTCTCCAAGATCCGGGAAAACGTTCAACATTATAAGTGGAGGTGTTCTCCTCCGATTTGTTGAGTTTCAACAGGGTATCCGAAGAGGCCTCTGCGGGTTTGCTGAATTTTAACATGGTATCAGAGGGAGGTTGGAGTGGTCAAGCAGTGCTTAATAGAAGTAGTTGCTCTTGTGAAGAGGAAACCAGTGGTAGAACCATGGCAACGGAAGATGCAAGTTGTCTTGGAATTGATCTTCTTACAGAGACAAACTTTGAAAGGTGGAAGTCTTGTATGAAGAGCTTTCTTCTTGGCGAGGCTTTGGGAGGTTGTATGCGGAGCAGGAAGACAAGAGGCTACTACTGGCCATGCGGAACAGATGAGAGCTTGGAAAACGACAAATGCGAGAGCGGAGTCTATTCTCAGGCAGGTGATCTCATCAGAGCTCTTGGACCACATCAGTGGATGTGGGTCAGCTGCGGAGGTTTGGACTTCCCTTATTGGGTTGTTCAGGAAGGAGGTGAAGGCTGCTGCAGAAGATGGTCCCTCTACTTCATATCAGGAAGAAAGGAGTGTTTCTCCTAGGCGTGATAGGAAGAGGAAGGAAGGACCAAGGTGCTATAAATGCAAGCAGCAAGGTCATCTCAGGAAGGAATGCAAGGTTGTCTTGCTCTCAGCGAACGTTGCTCAAGTAGGGAGGAAGGATAAGACCATTGTTGGGTTATCAACAAGTTCTGGATCTGATCGGATGAAGGCCAGTGATAGTGTAGATATCTGGCATGAAAGACTGGGGCATGTAGGGATGGACAAGCTGAAAGCAATGGCAGAAAGAAGACTCGTAAGAGGCTTACCTAGATTGTCATCCTATGACAATGGTCAGGGGTGTGTGGGATGTCAGCAAAGTGAAGCTTATCGCTTCATGGTTGATAAGACACAATCCAAATGTAAAGCACCTTTGGAGGTTGTCCATTGTGCTCTGGTTGGACCGACCGTCACTGCCAGTCTTGGAGGCAGCAAGTTCATGCTGATATTGGTTGATGATTATTCAAGGTATACTTGGGTATACTTCATGAAGGAGAAGTCCAACATGATGTGCTTGCTTGTGGAGTTCAAGAAGCTCGTGGTAGGCCAGTTGGGTCTACGGATCAAGAAGTTGAGGACAAGCATCGGTGGTGAGTTTGGCTCAACCGAGTTCTCAAACTTTTGCAGGAATCAAGGGATTCGAAAGGAGCTTTCTTGTGGACATACTTCACAACAAGGTAGTGTTGCAGCTCGGATGATCCGTTGGTTAACAGAGACTTGCAAGTGTTGGCTTCAGAGTAAAGGCGTTCTGAAGGCTCTTTGGGCGGAAGGAATAGCTTGTGCTGCTCATGTCATCAACCATATGCCTCTTAGTCCGATAATAGTGAAGACTCCTTATGAGCTGATGTTCGGAGTAAAGCCCAGTGTGAAACACCTAAGGGTGTTTGGATCTACCTGCTACATACAATCTCTAGGAGCTCTCAAGATAAAGCTAGCCTTTGTTGGGTATGATGAGCAGAGGAGAAGATGGAGATGTATGGATCCTGTGACGAAGAGATTCATCGTGTCAAGAGACGTTGTCTTCGATGAGTTGATGTCGTATTGGGGTAGCTCTCATGTGGAGCTAGAGATGAGCAGGTCATATGTTGGGCTGAAGGAGGCTGCTGCTAAGGTTCATATGGAGCTGCCTGAGTCACCAGGTGCTCCAGGTTGTTCTAGCTCCAGGGCAAATGCGTCAGGGTCAGGAAGTAGGGGGAGCGATGCTCCAGGTACTTCTGACTCGAAGGCAGAGGCTTCTGGTTCAGGAAGAAGGGGGAGCGATGTTCCAAGCAGTTCTTGTTCAAGAGGGGAGTCTTCTGGTTCAGGTAGCAGGGGGAGCGTTGCTCCAGGTGCTCCTGGTTCCAATGAGGAGGCGTCTTGTTCAGGGAGCAAGGGGAGCATGGTTCCAGGTTTGCTCGGGAATGGAGCTGGTTCAAGAGCAGCAGAGGTGGTTAGCCATGATCAGGTTCTTCGGAGATTGAAGAGGATCAGTAAGCCACCAACTCGATATAGTGAAGGGAACACGGCGGACTTGGTCCCATGTTTCTTTGCTAGCCCTCAGGTCGAGCAAGGTGCTTTTGGCTGTGATGACCCCACTAGAATCAAGGAGGTGGTTGACACCAAGGCTGAAGAGGTGACTTCTCTCAGAGGTAACGAGGCTTGGGCTTTTGTGCCCAAGGTTGTTGGTGATACTCCTATGATGCATGAGTGGATGTTGAAGCTGAAGAAGAAGGCAGAGGGAAGCATGGCTCCTTTTGTTAGATGCTGGAGGGCTCCCTTATGGTCCATGATATGCGGGGCGAGGACTATGTCTTGGATATCTCTTCGTAGATTCTATCGGAGGGACCAGGTGCAAGGTTACGGGAGCTGCTGGAGTTATTCACCACTTCTCACTTCAAGGGGGAGTGTTGAAATCTGTGAAGTGAAAGTGGGTGAATGGAAGGCTTGGGCAACCCATCCGCGTGGATTACGCGGACAGGGTTGGCGGACTGCTAAGTCGACAGGGATGTTGCAGGCGATTTGCTCTATGGCGCCCTGGGCGGTCTGTGCGCGCGGACTACGCGAACAGCAGCAGCGGTCTGTCAGGCCGACGTATACTCAGCAGGCGGTTGAATCCCAGGAAGTAACCAGGCGGATAGAAACTCTATCCACGGAGTCCGGCATGAAGCAGACTGATGAACTGGAGCTCGGCAGACCGGTTTGGCAGTTGCCTTAGTCTTGCTCTGGTGCAGCGGCAAGTGGAAGCCACGGAGACCGACTGTCAGTGCGGACTGATACTGGAGCTCGCCGGGACAGGCGGACTGGTTCCAGTGTCGGCCAGTAAGTGCGGACTGGCCCTTGTGGCCAGTGGACTGGACTTGGTGAGTTCTAAACCAAGTCCAGGATGGCTCAGTACGGGGAGATCGCGTAGTGGAGCACGAACTGCTTCTCTCAGTCCGCCAAGCTCGGCAGGAGTGTTGTTGCCTTGATTGCTTGCTTGGGGATATGCGGACTAGAGATCGCGTGTGCAAGCGTGCTGACTGGAGCTAGTGTCCGCTGAGTCTGGTTGAGCCTTGTGATGAGGCTATGGACTCAGGGATGCAGACTGAGAAGTCTGCAGGGATGCAGACTGATGAAGTCTGCAGGAGTTGCGGACTGGAGAAGTATGCTGGAATTGTGGACTGGAGTAGTCTGCAGGAGATGCGGACTCATGTGTCTGCCATGATTAGTAGACTGGAGCTGTGTCCGCTGAGTCCGGCAATGCCTTGGTGATTAGGCAATGGACTCGGGAAAGCGGACCAGAGCTGTCAGTGGCGAACTGAAGCGGTGTGTCCGCTGAGTCCGGCTTGGTGCTTTTGTGGCAGCCGTGGGCTCGGGATTCGCGGACTAATGTGGAGTGTCCGTTGAGTCCTGCAGAAGCCTTGATATTGGGGCTGTGGACTCAAGGTATACGGGCTGGTGCCTTGTCCGCGGATTGTCAGACAAATGCTGCTGCGGAGTCCAGCTGTGGAGGTCCTGGCTTGGCCTTTGGCGACAAGGCGGACTGGAGATTGGAGTCCGGCCTTGGAGAAGTTGGGCTGGATTGGCTATTTGCACAAGTGCGGCGAACTGGTGTGTGTGTCCGCGGGCTGGCGGACACACTTGTTCTTGCTGCAGGATGTGGCGGTTTTCCTATCAGCTAGGGCGGTGACCATACTCATCATCGTGCCTATAAATAGGACCCATGTCACATCAGGATAGGAGAGATGAACCGAGAGAACCGAAGTAAGTGAACAGTAATTTGAGCTCGCGTAAGTTGTTGCGGACTGGACTATGGTGTCCGCGCGGTTTGATAGGGTTGATCGGGTTATGCTATGCAGGTTGTGCGGATAACGCTGGAAAGCCAGGACTTGGCTCTGATTGCGGTCAGGGACAGTGCGGACTCTGTGGTTAAGCAACAAGCAGTAAACAGCAGGTCGCGGACAGCGACTAGGCGGCTTTCTCTTTGGCAACTTGGTTCGGGGTTCAAGAAGTCGCCTGTCTCAGGCGGACTGTTCTATTCGGCATCGCAGTGTGTTCGGTCAGGCAGCTAGGCGACCTCGCGGTCATGCGGCTTGCAGATCGGCGGTGAAGAGCTAAGCTTTGGAATAAGGGGTAGTCCGCACGACTTGGTTGCGGCTTTGCGACCTGGCGGAGCGAGCGGACTCCACAGCAGTAGACCGTGCGGCCTAGTGTTTGAGACTGCGCGGCTTGTATTGTTTTGTCTTTGTATCTGTCTCTGCTCTCCCTGTGTTGGTTTTGGTGAAGCATGTATTGTCATGTATATCTCGCCTTATAAAGAAGTTTGTTGTTGATCAATAAAGATATTTGCTTGCTGCATGTGTTGCTGGTTGTTACTGCTTTTTTGAGATAACCTCTGCTTTCTCCAAGATTCGGGAAAACGTTCAACATTATAAGTGGAGGTGTTCTCCTCCGGTTTGTTAAGTTTCAACGGGGTATCCAAAGAGGCCTCTGCGGGTTTGTTGAATTTGAACAAGTTGCGGGCAAATTGTTGTTGTAGATAGCCACCAGGTTGCTGCTGCGGAAAGCCACAAAACCACTGGGACAAACTGCTAAGACTGTAGAATGGATAGACTACTGCGACAAGAATTCTGACCGCCCGGTCTCCACAGGTTTCAACACTCCCCCTCAAGCTGGAGCATATATGTCAACCTTGTCCAGCTTGCTACAAACTTTCAAGAACAAGGTAACTGGCTTGGTGAAGAAATCAGCTAGCTCTTTATTAGAGGTAATGAACAGAGTACATATTTGATTCTTTAATATCTCTTCTCTAATAAAATGACAATCCACTTCAATATGCTTTGTTCTCTTATGAAAGACCGGATTTCTCGAAATGTATATAGCCGCCTTATTGTTACAGAATAATGGTAGAGGATGATTATAAACATCTCCCAGATCAAGCAAAAGTGTCCGTAACCATTTCAGCTCGCAAGTAGTTAAGGTCATGCTTCTATATTCAGCTTCTGCACTTGACCTGGCAACTACAATACGTTTCTTGCTCTTCCAGCTGACTAGATTACCTCCAATGAAGGTACAAAAACCAGACGTAGACTTCATATATTTCTTATCATCTACGTAGCTAGCATCAGAATAGGCCTCAACCTTCAAATGTCCCCGTTTTTGAAACAAGAGCCTTTTTCCCGGCGCATCTTTTACATACTCTAGGATCTTTAGAGCTGACTGCAGATGACATTCTTGAGGGGCTTGCATGAACTGGCTCACTCTCCCTACTGCATAACAAATATCTGCTCTTGTGACTGTTAGATAAATGAGTTTACCCACAAGATGTCTGTATCTGACGACATCTTCAAGAAGAGGCAAACTCTCACTCCAGCATTTGTCATCTCCAACAGCCATAGGAGACCGAACAGGTTTAGTTCCAAGAAGACCCGTCTCTTTCAAGATATCTAAGACATACTTCCGTTGTGAAAGAACAATAGAACCGGGTTTTCAAGATATTTCAATCCCTAAGAAGTATTTAGGAGACCACATATCCTTGGTAACAAAATGTCGAAGCAGATGCTTCTTTGTCATGTCAATACCCTTTCTATCATCCATTGTAAGAAGAATGTTGAAACCGGAATCCGGTCTCCTGTGGAGTTCGACCCTTGGGGAAGGGGTGGTCTCGCGCCTACTTCGCTCCTGCAAGAAAAACAACAAAGAAGGCAAGGTGAAACAGATCCAAGGGCTCGGCAGGGAGGTCCCACCACAAACCCGGAAGATCTCTGAGCGCTTCCCCTCCTTAGCCAGAAGCCGAGCTAAGGTACCCTCAGAAAGCACTTGAAAATAGGAGCAGGGAGGCACTCAAAGCGTGCCTTCTGAGGTACCCCTTGGGTCTTATTTATAGTTTTTTGGAATCTGAACTGCCAATAACCAGAAGAACTGACATGAAAATACCAAAAAGCCCTGGGTGGGGTCTGCCAACAGCCGAACTCCGCTGTTCTGAGGAGCTATTCGCACCCACGGGGAGTCAGCTCGCCTCCAATCCTCCTCCGTGGGAGGCGGGCGCGACACGGCTTTGCCGGCTCGCCTGTTCTTCTCGGGCGGATGCGAGCCGGGCCACTGGAACCCGCCAGTCCTCTGCCGAGGCGGATGAGTCGGCCAGGTCGCGAATAAGGGGCGGGCTAGTGGCCACTGCGACCCTCAGAACGGCTCGCAGATCGCAGGTCGCCGAGCCCATCCGCTTGTGCTGGTGCGACAAAGGGCACCCCCCGCTTTGGTCGGCGATTTACCAGAGCGAGCGGGAGAGTTGGGGAGCCGTCTCGCCCGGCTCGCTCGCCTAAAATGAGCGGGAGCGGACCAGCCCCCCCTGCCGTATGTCTGCTTGCTGTTTGGGTGCGGGTCGCGGGGCTAGATCCGCTTGACCTCCCTGGCGGGTCCCGCTCGACGAACACGGGGTTGTACAAAGAATGTCATCCACATGACTACAAGAACAACAAGGCCAACGAAGGTTTTGTGAATGAACGAAGAGTGATCTACAGTGCTCCAAACAAATCCAATAACAGAGATAACTTCATTGAACTTGTCAAACCAGACCCTCAGGCTTTGTTTAAGACCGTAGATAGCCTTCCTCAATTTACACACCTGAGAGTCCTCCTAAGCAACGTACTCAGGAGGTTGCTCTTCTTCCTTTAAATTGCCATTAAGGAAGGCTAACTTCGTGTCCATTTGATAAACCTTGAACCCTTTGTGAGCGTCGTATGCGAGGAATAACCTGATCGCTTCGAGTCTGGCCACTAGAGCAAAAGTTTGATCGAAGTCGATCCTTTCTTCTTGTCTGTACCCTTGGGCTATAAGTGTAACATCCCGACTTTTATTGGGCCATCGAAACCCTAGTGGGACCAATAAAAGTGACCTGAACCTCTACCTATGACCCATACCAAGGTAGGAGGTAACCCTAGACGGGATATCGAGCTAGAAAACTCTGATTTGAGTTATGTCATATCATGTGGCCTTGTATAGTCAATACGAGTGTGTTAGAACTCGTCCAGTTGAATTTTGAGTCGTATGGTGGATATGACCATTCCTTGAAGGACGTCGCGAAAATGAGATTTTTTTTAATATTGACCTAGAGAACTCTGATTTGAGTTATGTTAGTTCCTATGATTTTGTATAGTCGATACGAACGCACTGGAATTCGTTGCGTCATAATCCAAAGTTTAACAACAAATATCGGCAATTTGACCGTTTTAGAGCGCCGCGACGCGCAGATTTTGAATATTTAGCAAACGAACTCCAATTTGACCCTGGTTAATGACAATGGACTCGTATGGTTAATACAAAGTCAACCGAGTTTGTCCCGGTCAATTTCAAATATGAAGAGTCAACTCATGGTCAAATCAAGCATAATCGTGCACTGAAAAGCGTGCACACACAATTTATGACACGACACCTCAACTTTGACCCAACTCTCGATGTCTTAGACTCACATTGACTTTGAACAGCATGAGGGGACCCACCTAGGGTTGACTTTGGTCAAACCACCATAAAAGTCTAATTTTTGGAATTTTTCTAAAAGAGGTACACAGCTCCTTTTCATTAATGGTTTAGGGCCCTACCCCCTCACCCCTTGGGCCACCAACTAGTGAGGTTGAAAGGAGATGGGCCATGAGCCAAGATAGGCCCAATTCCTCCTTTCCCCTCCTCTTTTCTCTCCTTAGGAACCAAGGCCCAAGCCCACCTCAATTCCTCTCCCTTGGATGGCTGCCACCTAGGCACCATAGGATGGAGCCACATGGCCAAGGCAAGTGGAGGGGAGGAGAGGAGCTCCTCCCCTCATGGTATTAATCCCACATTGGCAAGGGGAGTGATGACCGCCCTCCCCAAGCCTATAAAAGGCCTTGCCCAGCCTGCTTTCCCCCACACCAACCCTCCCGAGCCCAGGGCACCCTCACCGGAGTCCCAGCTCGCCGAAAAACTCTCCACCACCCAAGCTTTCCGCCGCCTCCAATGGCAACTCGGTCGGGGCCCTCCCAAGCTCTTCCAGGCTAGGTGGAAACTCTTCCCCTCCTCCCTCATCTTTTTGACGTATTGCATGCGCCCTCCGGCGGCCGGAGCGTCGCCGGCACCACCCGACCCATGCTCCAGGTCGGGTGGTGGACGCAGGAAGCCAACCCCTCCCAGCACTGGTGGAAGTATTGGGGAAGGCCTAGCCATCAGAAATACATTTTCCTGGTGGCGGAAGACTAGGGTGCCGTTGGAAAACATCTCTCCGGCGGTACCCGAGAAAAACAGAATTTTGCCATGTTTTGCTCTGACGGCGGCCGGCGGCGACAGCCGTCGGGCCACCCCTGGAGAGGAGCCATGCCCCCAACGTGTCGGCTAGGGGTGGATTCGTGGTCGGGTTAAACGTCGGAGAGGCAGGGTGGCGCGGTGGCACTGGGAGCAGAGCCACCTCCACCCTGCTCTGGGGTTGATGAATTTAGGCGGTGGCCGGCGGTGGCAGGGCATCGAACCACCACCCAGAGACTCGCCAGCCCCCGGCGAACCGATCGGGGGAGGCGCCGGTGCCTAAAAGTGGATGGCCAGCGATGGCAGAAGGCCACCGCCTTCTTCTCCGATGGGGGGGGGGGAGGGGGGGTCGCCGTCGTTCATTTCACAGGAATGAGATAAACGATTATGATCTCATCGTCGCCCCCCCCCCCCCCCCCCCCTGCATGAACTTTTGTGCCCCCACAGCGGATCTGTGGCTGATCTGTTGTGGGGAAGTGCTGACCAGATCTCCTGTTTGGCGTGATCCTGACCGCAAGATCCGGTTTGATCTGCTATATGTAGATCAAATTCTTAACAATAATACTGTATAATTTTTATAAAAAATTATAGGCTCGTAGGGAAAAAGTTCTGAACATTAAAGTTGTTCCGCTTGATAAGGACTTTTTCCACAAAAATTTGGAAAATTTTTGAAATTGTTTTGGTAATTTTAAAAGCCCAAATAAATTTTATTTAGCCAATTTAGAGGCCCAAAATTGTTCGGAAAATTTTGAAAAAAATACTAAGCTCTTTTTAGTCTCATTTGAAAGTTGTAATAAAATTTGAAAACTTTGGATAAAAATTGAAGATTTTTCCAATTTTTGGAGCGTAGGGTCGCGCTCGAAAATTTACAGGCTCAAATTCTTTGAAAATGGAAATCGAAGCACGCGACCACTTTTTAACTTGAATGATAAGTTCAAACTATTTTACTAACGAGAGTGATCGAGGCAAGTGCCCAAGCTTTGAGTGTTCCGGGGTTTCGTTAAACCGTAGAGCGCCTCGTGTTTTCTTTTAAAGACTCACGGGTAAATTGGGCAGGCTCGGGATACGAGAGTACAAGCAATTGAGCTGTTAATTATTCTCAACGAATAATAAAAATGTATTCGTAGTAAGTTTCCCCGATCCGATTAAGCCGTAATTATAAAGGGCACATCTAAATTTTGATTGGATCTTAATAATGGGAAAAACCCCAAGGAAGCATCCTGAGAACGGAGATGGAACTGAACTAATCCTCCTGAGAACGGAGATGGAACTGAACTAAGCCTCCTGAGAATGGAGATGAAACTGAACTAATCCTCCTGAGAACAGAGATGAAACTAAGCTAAGCCTCCTGAGAACGGAGATGAAACTGAAGCCTCCGGAATAAAGTGATGAGACTACTAACCATTTTCTTTATGTTTTATTCTAGTTTCGCACTGGTGCAGTTCATTATTTCATTTCAGTTCAATACTTTCTTTTTAGTATTCCAGTCTCATACCGGTCCAGTTCATTTATTTCTTTCAGTTCAGTTCATTTCTTTTAAGTACTTTTTCAGTCTCATACTGGTCCAGTTTCTTTCAGTACTTTCAGTACTGTACTACTCCAGTTTCGTACTGGTCTTTTTTCATTACAGCATTTCAATTCTACAGCTTATATACTAACATCAGCTTTTATTACTCACTTTTGTTTTTACAATTTACTATTTTTTTAGCACGGGTCCTGCCCTGACGGGCAGTGATTTGACAAGTTGAGCCTTAGTTGAGGATAACAGGAGTCGAGATGTTCCTCCTAAGTTAGCACCAAGTAAAGTGCTCCCACGCACCTTGTCAGAAGTTGAGCCGAATGTGGCTTGCCCGAATTATTTAAAGCATAGTAGGGCAGGCTGCTGCAGACCCGATGCGTGCCAGTAAATTAATAATTTGATTGCTTGTAAATTACTTGCTGTAAATTATGGCGGGTCAGTCACTTCCGCAGACCGTTCATATCGGTGCGGGAAGTTCGATGACTCAAAGCGATATGAAGATGGGACGAAGCTTTCTTTTAGGGAGAGTGGCTGCAACGCCCCAGATTTTCCGATGTTTATTTTAATTCCTCTAGTGGCATATTTTTGACGTCAGGGCATTACGTTGATGCGTAGTTGACATGTACCATTACTGGAGTGTGACTTTTGCTCATTTGGTATCCAAGATTTTAGCTTAGAATATTGGCATGGCTAATTTCTTGCGAGTTTTGATATTCCTTTGCAAGTCGGGGTTTGTTTTGGAACTCGGTGGAGCCTTTTTGGGATATTTGGTGTTTTCTGCTTCGGGGGAGTTTTTACCCGAGTTTGATTTGTTGAATCTTAAATTCAACTTCACTGTTGGATTCGTAGCATTGATATTTAATTTCGGGGTGAATTTCTTAGAAATCCGAGTGGATTCGAGTTTTTGTGCTAGTTGGATGTTTCCATATTAATAATTAAATGATATTATATAATTCACTATTATAATATGATATTATATTATATCATGTGTATATTTTATTATATTTGTCTAGAAAATAATATATTATATGTTATATTATATGTATATAATATCATAATATATTATATGTATGTTTTAGACCGATTACTATTCATTATCTTCCTCTCCAAATTATCGGACTGAGAGTGCAGAATCAAGAGGGCGGCAGGTTTTGCAAGGCTTTCGGCCACCACTTATAGGAATTACGGTGCTCGAAATCGTCGACGCACGGTAGATCCGGTTAGCTCACTCCAAGATCTACGTTTCTACGTTGAGTTTTTCCCGTTTCTTGGATTTTTAGAGATTAAGGTATGCGGTTTTGACCTTCTCTCCTCTCGAAAAGTTTCAGGTTTTACTGCCTAGGTGTTTCTTCGGCCCGATCCGTGAGGAGTGCTGGTGTTGTCGGAGTTCGGCGAGATTTGATGCAAGTGGCAGTTTTCCCCCTTGCTTATCATTTATTTCATGTTATCTTGTTTCCTTCCCTGTACAGAATTAGGATTAGGGTAGGGTTTGTACATATAGGCATGTTGCTTAATGATAAATTTTCGGTCAAGGACCATTTGTGTATTTCATCGTTAGTATGAGTAAGATTTTTACCAAATAATCTAAGTAAATTCGTCTTATTTGACTATTAGTCTAAGCAAAATCCGTCGAGTGTTGGGCTATCTGTTAATCTGTCTAGATTCGATTTATGCAGTTTCTAGTTTAAGTCAGGATTAGTGTAGAAGTCTTAGCGTTGAGTGGTCTAAGAGGCTAAGTAAAAAAATGTTGAGTGTGCTGAATACACTCAATGCAATGTTGAGTGGTCTGTGAGGCTAAGTAAAAGCGTTGAATGTGCTGAATACACTCAACGCAACATTGAGTGGTCTGAGAGGCTAAGTAAAATTCGTTGAGCGTGTTGAATACACTCAACGCTGTGTTAAATGGTGTGAGGGGCTAAGTAAAAAAGCATTGAGTGTGCTGAATGCAATCAATGCAGCATTGAGTGAGGACTTGGCATTGAGTGAAAAAGCATTGAGTGAAGCCTTGACGTTGAGTAGCTTCGAGACTAAGTAAAAAGCGTAGAGTGTGCTGAATGAACACGGCGCGACGTTGAGTGAACTCGACGCGACATTGAGTGAACTTGATGCGGAGTTGAGTGAACTCGATGTGGCGTTGAGTGAAGGCAGAATCGTTGAGTTAGTTGGTTGGCGTCGAGTGCTTTGAATACACTCCATGCGGCGTCGAGTGCATTGAATACTCTCAACGCGGCGTCGAGTGTACTCGATGCTTTTCCCTGGACTTAGTGTTTTTAGCCGATTCGTCGTGTATTTACTGCATTCATCGAGTATACTCGACGAATCAGCTTGGACTTAGAAATTTCTCACCGAATTAAGTTGAATTCGACGAGTTTGACTTGGAATGATTTGTTACTTGAGTGTTTGTGGATGTTAAGTATGGCTTTTGGCTGGTAGTGGATACAGGACCTCCAACCTAGTGCCAAATTGTGAATCATTACACTGCTAGTGTCATTTTTTTGGACTGTGCGGTTAAGTTGGGCAAGGTGGCTATCACCACAGTACCTTGTTTATATGTTTGGATTGATGGGTTGAGTTGGATATTGAGGCCACCGCCCTAATGTCTTATTGAGACAATTGGACTGCCTGGTTGTGTTGGATAATGTTGCCACCACCGTAGTACCTTTTTGAACTATTTTGTGTCTGTAAGTACGGGTTGGACAATGTGGTCACCGACTCAAGACCATTTCTTACCAGTGTTAATGATTCACATGAGCAGAGTTGTTAAGTCTCTTTCCTCATGTTGTACATGTATATGTTATTCTGCTTACTTTTGTAGATATTCTCGAAGCATGGCTTCGTTATGCACTTGGTGAAACTTTTTTACTTCTGAATTCAATAAGTAAATCTTTTACCATTGTAATATGATTAATTGTTGAGATATGACAGATTCCTTATGTTTGGGTTTGTAACCCTTTATTCCTTTTTGATTTATTGCTAACCTTTTGATCTTTGATCTCTACTTGTATTTTCATTCTTGCTGATGTGTTCTTTCTTTGAATGCCTCAGGTTTGGAGAAGTAGCCGATTGAGCGACTAAGGTTCATTTTTGGCTGGTACTCAGCAGTTGTCGTTTTCTCACCGACTGTGAGGTGGTTGTTGTTTATTTTCTTTTAGTTCAGACATACATATCTTTTGGTGGGTTCGTGTCAGGTTATTGACACCCACGAGATTTGTTTAATGTTAAGTACTTGCTAGCTGCTAAGTCCTTTCCTTTATAACTTATTTGATTTACTTGCTCTTTGGGATGGTTTTATGCTAGGTTGCATGTTAGATATTTTAAAGTATAACAATATCATTTTCACTACCTCATATATGTTATCTTTTAAAGGTAAAAACACTATATTTCAACTAGCGAATAAACTATTTCTATACTTATACTAAATCTAGAGTCGTGCATATCATGAGTTGTCCTATATGGATGTTTTTGCTCATATAAGATGTCAACTAATGTAAACAAGGTATTTTCTGCAGCACAAACTTATATTTTTAGTTGTGGATTAGCTGATCCACTGAGCCGAGGGATACAGACATCAAAAACTTAACTGAAAACATGTTTTCTTCACATTATAATCTGGTATTTTCATAAATTATGTCAGGATTGGAGTTTGCATGAACGTATGCAACTATCCCCGACATGGTGTGGCATCACGACACGTGTTTTCTCATACTCTGTTATTCATTTAAATTCAGATAAAATGCGGGTTGTGCAGTTGGTATCAGAGGAATTGGTTGTTTGATAATTGGTCGAACAACCATCTCAAGTTAGCTTTAGTTGTCTTGTTCCATTACATACACACACCGACGTGTCATCAGTACATTTTGGCTGAAGCATGAACACACACTCATAAACATGACAAGAAGTATACGAGACATATTATATAGTATGAGATGCATAATATGTGTTTGTATATGGATCCTCATAGGAGGCAACATGTGTCTGTTATGTAGTATGAGATGCATATATAACAATCATCACATGAATGCACAACACAACATGCATGACATAACATGCGATATTTTCTTTTTGTTGCATGCGATATTATGTAGTATGAAATGTAAGACCTCTCCCCTTACCAAGGAGGCTCCCGGTCTTATGCCCAAAACCGTTGTCATACGATGGCACTAACACACGAGTAAATCGACACCGCAACACGCCGATTCTGCCGGCTAAAACGATCACATAACCTGTTGGCCAAAAGAGAGTAAGAAGTATAGCAGTAATGTAGAAATGAACTACCAACTAGTCCACAGTCACAGTATATATCATATAATATAGTGAAAGTACATCCAATCCACAATGAGTAGCAATAATAAGAAGAGAAAAAGGGCTTACGCCCTGTACATGAATATCAACTATCCTCACACAATAAAATGTGGAAGCAAAACTATCCTCAGAGAACTCGTCCCACCTGATGTCGGGCTGCAGTAGACGCATTAGGTGGTCGTGGTATCAACTCCTCACGTCCTGTCACCTCGTCTTGCCGGTCGTGCTAGTGCTGCATCTCCTCAAGCTCTGAAAAATAGTTTGGTCACCGACCATTAGTCAAAAGACTAAGTCGTTTCCTCCGCAACTCGCCCCACAACTCCGAGGCACCATGCAGGAGGACAAAGCGGAGGACAACAAGGGGTAACAAAAGGGAAGCAGGTGACAAGGAATCTATGCTACCAAGTATGAATGTAAACAATAAATCTACACTAGTAGTTCTATGTATATAGTCCAAATGTAGAAGTAGGTACAGTACAAAAGTAAGTAAAACTGGAAATGAGTAAAGTGCAGTAAATAAAGTATAAAAGGTCTACTGCTAATATACATCACAGAAGTACCCTAACTTATATGAGTGCCCATACAAACATATAAGTTAGAGTTTCCAAAATTAACTTATCATATAAAAAAGCTCATACTAATTTATATGATAAGGATCCATGAAGCGCATGCCCTAATATGAATGAATGCAAGCGGTTATTTATGAGTCATGCAAGTGCAACTCACACACAACGACTCTGTGATCACAGACCTTTAGTTCCTACTTTTCGGAGCTAGCATCACTCTTTGGTACCACCGTTGTAGCTACGGCAGCAGAGGAGCGGGCATCTCCACTCCTAGGCGGGTATCACATTACCAAGCCTAGACCTCTCATACGCCTCTATACACGTCCTAGGTGCACTCTAGAGTCTCTGCATACTAATTGTTGGCTACCCACCAGTCTTTTTGGTCGAGTGTGCATTTTCGGGGATCGTCCTCCAGACCGCAGTGCAAAACAACTCACTGGCCCCTCAAACCATCACACCTCGCCAGAGCCACCGCACTGTCATCGGTGTGACGATTGGCCCAGTACTGCATGACCCGCGACAAGTTTATGCACATGCAAGATATTCCAACCCAAGCCTCCAGCTCGCAGGACCAACCCGTCCTAAATCCCTCCAACACCACATGGGTGAGAATGTTACCATAAACCCTCCAACCCTACACGAGTGAGAATGTTACCACAAATCCTCCAACCCTACACAGGTGAGAATGTTACCACAATCCCTCCAACCCTACACGGGTGAGAATGTTACCACAAGCCCTCCATCCCTACATGGGTGAGAATAATGGTACGTTTCTTAACTTATTAGACTACTCTTGTCTACGAGTTATTATACTTAGCGATTTAAGGTTAATCCCAGGACTGCCGAGGGTATACCCGGTGAAGGGTTCTCGGGGGCACTAGGAAATACGATGGGATTATGCCCAAAGCTCCCTTTCTCAAGAATATTTACTTTAGTTGATAACTACCCATAATTCACCCCCAGCTCTCGTTGTTGCTTTGGAACAAACATAATGACTTAAGAAATTACCGGGAAATCTGCGGTCTGCCGTTGATCTCCGTTTTAACCACTGTCCTTATGATTTGCACTCCACCCCTCGTGATCCAGTAGTGACCTATATGAGACCAATCAAGTCTTATTCCTCTAATGCAATTCTCACCTCAATAGTTAATTATATCCCTCTGTGGTCCTAGTAGTTTGGGCTAACTGTGCTAGACACTACCCATGACCTAATACCACCTGTATAGTCGGACTTCCAATCCTTTGGTCACCATGACCCTAAATAGTTATCATAGGGTAGTATGATATGTACTATTGACCATTAGATATTTTACTATTTTCCCATGTCGTTAAAACCCTAAATTAAATTCTTTAATTAAGTGGTCTATGTCACTTTATGCATGAGATACTATGACAAATGGTTCTATGGGTCTAATAATTTTTCTTGAGGATCACCTAGGTTAATTACGACTGGATATCAAGAATTGTGATTTTCCCATATATATTTCTATTTAATTTTATTTATTGTTAAATCCATTAATCGACCACTTTCCAAATGAAGTACAAGAAACATGTTACTGAAAATTCTATAAAAATTACTGCAGATGTAAATTACTAAAATAAAACTATGTGCCAAAATTCATAACTTGAAACAGTAATTTGGTCCATCATTATCTCATATGCAAATATCACTAAAATGTCATTTCTTGAGTTTTAAATTTAATGAAGTTTCCAAAAATTCTAAGATAATTTCACCATGTCACTACCTCAAAACTACATCACTATGAAGCTTTCCAGAATATGTTTATTGTAATTTCCACCATAGATAAATAATTTCCCAAAAGGGCAAAATGGTCAAAACTACATAAAATCATTATAAAGTAAATTAATCAGGGCCATAAATTTTCCAGGGATTAAATTTGACTCCCTTGAGCTTGTGACAAAATCTAAGGTTTTAAAATCAAAAATATCCCTATTTTCAAATTTTTGCATATAAATGGCCTAATTTTCAACAATTCCAAATAATGGGATTTTTGCTTCCAAAAATCCCAATATTTCTATGAGGGGTAAAATCCATCCCTATGAACTCATGTACAGAGTTTTGTAGTCATACCATTTTTAATAAGGGGTAAATTAACATTTTGGTAAATATGGCTATATGCACCCCAAGCCTATATTAACCCTTCACATGCAAGAGGGAATACCCATCATGCAGAAGTAAAAAGTGACTGAAATTTTTATCATGGGCCTATAATGAACCCTAGGACATGCCACCAAAAGTTGGGGCTATTTGGAGTCATATTACTCCAAATATTTCATTAATTTACTTTTGTATATTTTCACAAATACTATAGAAAAATCTTTCCCCAAAATTCCAATTTTTGGATAGAGTTAAAGTTTACCCTAGTCAAGCACATGTCCAAAATTTTGGGTCATGTGTACTTCTGGTTTGGCATGTGCATGCATTTGAATTTCTGTCCTTGCCTAGGACCAGTCCTAGTAGAACAGCCCTACAGGGAGTTCTATTGATCCAAATTTAAACTTTAGGGTGCAAAAATGAAATTTAAGAGCAAGGTCTACAATTTTTATTTTAACTACCATCTCTGAAAATGCCTCTAAGTAGGCTAAATTAATCATGCAAGATTACTGTAAACATGTGACAGAAATTGAATAAAATTAATACAACCTATAGTTTGATTTGAATAAAGTGGACGACATCCGTTCATCGTACCCGATCAGCAACGGTTGAGATTGAGCCTGGCTGGGCCACCTTGTCTGGCCATTTCTGGCCACCTGGGCCGGCGCCACCGCCGACGATTATTGCCACCACCTTCGTTGAGGTGGTGGCTGGCGTTTCCCAGCGGTGGGGCTGCCGGAGGCGGCTCCTCTGGCGATACCAAGCAAGAAGAAAAACTCGAGAAATTGACTCCATTCTCACATGGAATCGGGCTCAATTGAGCCTGATATCTCCCCTAAACGATCTAGAATCCTAATACGGGTAGAGGTGAGGTCAAACGAACCCTTAGGGCGGCTTGACAGCGAGTTTGGCGGCGGTGAGCCATGGCCGAGCTTGCTCCGGCAACTCCTCCCCGTTTCCTCGATTCTCCAGCAATTCCCTTGCTCCAGGACTCGTTCTCCAGTCATTTCCCCTCTCTGAAGCTGATGGTGTGGCTAGATTGGGCTAAGAGTGGGTGTATGGGGAGATAAGTCCAAGGGGGAGCTCGGGTTGAGCTTTGGTTGCTCCACCTATGGTGCCAAGTGGCCACCATGCTTCAAAATCCTCTAGAATTGCCTGATGAGGCCGGCAAGCAAGCTTAGGCAGCTGGATAAGTGGCCATGTGGCCATCCTTCCTCTTCATTCCTCTTCTCTCTCTCCTCATTTCTCTAAATTCCTTTTCTACCCCTTTGCATGTAATCTCTCTCCTGATTTTGGGGGTTAGGGGCTGACTTTGACCACTTGAGCTGGTCATGGGCCAAGGTTGGTGGGCATAACCCAAGGGAAATGAGATTAGCCCTTATTTTCCTCTTTAGGCCACATGTTTGACCAAGTTGACTTTTTAGAGTTGACTTAGTCAACTTGATGAGTGGGCTGACCCCACCTGAAAGTCATGAACCCTATGACACCACCCAACTTGGGTTGGGCCATGGTGGTGTCCCACTTGGACTATTTGGGCCTTTAGGTGTGGATTTGACCAATTTAGGTTTAGTGTTGACTTGGTCAAATTGGGTTAATGGGTGACCTAATGGCATGCTTTAGTGTTCACTTTGATTGTTCTTAAGGTTAGGGCAATGTGGTGGGGGTCATGGTGTGGCTAGAGTTCCTATTTAGGCTAGTTTGATCGAGTTTGACTTGGGCCCTATAGTGGGCCCCACATGGCTACACCCCACCTTCTAGGGTCAAACCTAGCTAGAAATACTTATCACCCACCACATGTTTAACCTAATCTAAGTTGAGGGGCCTAATTGCAAGTGGGATGTTACAAATTCCAATAAACAAAGAAATAATTTCGTCTCCAAAATTTAAGTTCGGGTCTACGGGATTTTCAAGCATGAAAATTTAAGTATTTTAGCTAATAATTAAAATGTTACCTGATGTAAAAAGCTCTGGGTGTCGCTCTAGCATCAGATCCCTTGGCTCCCAAGTGTGCTCCTCCCATCCATGGTTGGACGACAATACCTTTACTAAGGGCACCCTCTTCTTCCGCAGCACTCGGACCGCAGTATCATCGATCCGGAGCGGCTCCAAACGAACTGACCTGTCGGACGCTAGAGGGCCTGCTGTGGTGATGATATGCTGCTCTGGCCGAAGGAGAGCTCTCCGTAGCGAGGAGACATGGAAAACGTTGTGCAAGGCTCCCAGCTCTGGTGGCAGCTCCATCCTGTAGGCCGAGGGGCCGATCCGCTCCAAAATCAAATATGGTCCCATATATCGAGGGCTGAGCTTCTTATGCCTCCGTACCCGAGAGATACCATGCACTGGACGTATCTTCAAGAATACTCTGTCCCCCACCTGGAACTCTACCTTCCGATGTTGTGCATCATAGTACTTTGCCTGCCTACTCTGGGCCTCTAGCATCCGGTCCCTGATCAATCGTATCTGAGCGTCTGTATCCTCAATGTAGTCTGATCCAAGTGCCCTGGGGTCCTCATCCTAAACCCAAGATAGCGGGGTCCTGCATTTCCTCCCGTAAAGAGCCTCGTAAGGTGCCATCTCAATGCTCGTCTGGTGACTATTGTTGTAGGAGAACTCGACCAGAGGCAACAGACTCTCCCAGGGCCTCCCCGTATCCAGTATACATAATCGCAGCAGATCCTCCATGGTCCTGATGGTCCGCTCTGTCTGACCGTCGGTCTGTGGATGGAAAGCGGTGCTAAAAGCAAGCTGAGAACCCAAGTACGCATGTACCGCTCTCCACTCCCTGGAAGTGAATCGACCGTCACAGTCCGAAATAATCGTCCTGGGGACCCCGTGGTACCTGACGAACTGTTCCACAAACAACCTCACCAAAACAGTAACTGGGTTATCCTTCCTGATAGGTATAAATCGGGCCACCTTGGTTAGTCTGTCGACAATGACCCAAACAGAATCGTGCCCCGAGTGGGAGCAAGGCAATCCGTGCACAAAATCCATAACAATATCCTCAAACTTCCACTTAGGGACCGACAGTGACTGTAGCAACCCTCCGGGGCTCTTGCATTCAGCTTTTACTCTCTGGCATGTCTCGCAGTGTGTCACATAAAAGATGATATCCCTCTTCATCCCTGGTCAGTATATGCTCCTCCGCAGATCCGCTGTCATCTTGGTGATACCGGGGTGCACTGAGTACCGAGTGTTGTGTGCCTCCCTGAGTATATCCTCCAGGATACCACCTCCCGCGGGTAATATAAACACGACCGCGAAAATGAACGAGGCCATCAAGCAATGAATAATCACCTGGCCTGCCCCCTTCCAGGGCCCTGAACACTGGTACCAAAGTTGCATCTAACCTCTGTTATACCCCGATGCGTTCTCGTATATCACATTCCACGATCAAGGAGTTCAAATACTCCCAGTAGATCTCCGGTTGGCCTCGGAAATGACTGAAATGTGCATATCTTCCAACATCTGCAACATCTCCATAGACATCACCCGGGGCTCCGCTCCAGTAGTGCCGGCTCTCCTGCTCAACGCATCTGCCACATTGTTCGCTTTCCCCTAGTGATAGTGCAATTTGTAATCATAATCGCAGAGAAACTCCAGCCATCTCCTCTACCTATGGTTCCGATCTTTCTACGTGTCGACGTATTTGAGATTCTTGTGATCTGAGTAGATATCACAATGAACCCCATACAAGTAGTGTCTCCATATCTTCAGTGCGAATATGACCGCCCCGAGCTCCAATTCATGCACCGGGTAATTCTGTTCATGTTTCTTCAATTACCTGGAGGCATAGGCAATAACGTGGTCATGCTGCATCAAGACGGCACTCATCCCCTTGTATGAAGCATCAGTGTATATATGAAATCCTTCCTTCCCAGATGGAAGTACAAGGATGGGGGAAGAGGTAAGCCGGTTCTTTAACTCCTGAAACGATGACATGCACGTTTCGGTCCACACAAATGCTGTTTCCTTCTTCGTCAATGTCGTGAGGGGAAGTGCTATCCTCGAAAACCCCTCCACGAACTTGCGGTAATACCCGGCGAGTCCCAAGAAGCTGCGTATATCAGAGTCTGATTTTGGTCGCGACCAATCACGCACTGCCTGTACTTTGGCCGGATCTACGGCCAACCCGGCTCGACTGACAACGTGTCCCAGAAATGCCACCTCTTGTAGCCAAAACTGGCACTTGGAAAACTTCGCATACAACCGGTGCTCCCTCAATCTCTCCAGTACCTGTGCCAAATGTTGCATATGCTCCTCCTTCGTCCAAGAATAGATCAGGATATCATCAATAAATACTATGACACATCTATCCAGGTAAGGCTCGAAAATACGGTTCATCGGACTCATGAATGCAGAAGGTGCATTCGTGAGCCCGAAAGGCATCACCGTAAACTCGTACAGTCCATAGTGGGAACTGAATGCTGTCTTCAGAATGTCTTCCTCCTGAATCTGCAGCTGATAATACCCTGATCGTAAGTCCAGCTTGGAGAACCAGAAGGCTCCCTGAAGCTGATCAAATAGCTCATCAATCCGGGGTAATGGGTAAGTGTTCCGGACCGTCAATCGATTCAGCTCCCGGTAGTCGATGCAGAGACGCATCGAGCCATCCTTTTTCTTAACAAACAATACTGGTGCTCCCCACGACGATGAGATGGGTCGAATGAAGCCCGACTCTACTAACTCCTACAGCTGGGTCCTGAACTCTGCTAGCTCCTTTGGAGCCATCCTGTATGGTGCTCGAGATACGGGTCTCGCTCCTGGAACTAGCTGTATCCGGAAGTCCACATCCCTAGCTGGCGGTAATCCGGGCAATTTCTCCGAAAAAACGTCGTGGAAATCCCGAACCACCAGAATGTCAACAAGGGAAGCTTCTGCCCCCGCCATCTCGAAGCTTATAATGTACGCTTCCTCTCCCTGATGATGGGCCTTGACAGCCTGAACAGATGATAATAATAGATGGGAGACAAGTCTAATACCTTCGACGATGACCTGGGAGTCTCCGTGCCTCAGGGTGATCCTCCTTGATGGGCAGCCGATCTGGGCATGGTTCCAATGTAACCACGTCATACCTAAGATCAAGTCGAAATCTGGCATCTTCAGAATCCTCGCAGGAGCTTCAAAAGTCTTCCTGCCGATTTCCGCCTCCATATTGTACTTGGCAGATGATAGTAGTACCGATCCATCAGGTAGCCTCACTCTCATCATCGTGCCTGTGAATCGTTCGACGTCGTCCAATCCTTCAACGAAGGCTTCTGACATGAATGAGTGTGAAGCACCCATATCGAATAGAGTATGAGCGGGCTTGCCGCTGATGAAGACTATGCCTGAGGTGGATTGGGTTTCAAATGGGCAGTCATTCTTCATGGTCAAGATTATGTAAAAATAGTAATCATAGGGAAAATGTCTTAATTTCATAACATAAATTATATACATGTGATGACTTCCTCCGGGTTCCTCGGCTCAGCGAGGTCCAATGCATACATCTGCTCCTGTCCCTAGCCTCAGCCAAATGGTCCTCGGCCTCGGCCTCGACCTCTACCACGTCCTCGACCTCGGCCCTGCTGTACTGGAGGGGCCACCGGAAGTGGAGGAGGTGGAGGAGGGAGTGGACGAAACTGAAGCAGGCACTCTGATCTAATATGACCCGGCTGATGGCACGCGAAGCAAACTATCAGTCGCTGACCACGATCATCCTGCCTCATCTGGCCATGTATCTGTGGTGGTGGAGGAGCTGGTATTGCATGGGGTCCCTGCTCCTGCCTGTAGTTGGGACGATGACGTCCCGCACCTCTTCTGTGCCTAATGACTCTACCCCTCTGCGAGCCTCTGCTATTCTCCCCAAAGAATGACCCATCCTGTGGTCTATTTCCTCTGTTCTGCACCATCAGCTGGTCTGCCTCCAGCTTCTTGGCCATCTCGATGATATGGGCTGATGTGGCGTGAAAGATGAACAATAGGTCCTGCCTCAAATCGTCTCTAAGGCCCCAATATAATCTCTTGGCATACCTCTTATTGTTTGTATCATATACCCCCGTGAATCTGGCAAGGTGGGAAAACTCCCTCTGGTACTCAATCACCGATCTGGTCCCCTGCTTGAGGTTCAAGAACCTCTCTTCTAATTCATCCCGATCCGTGGTGGACACAAAATGGTCCAAGAATACTTTGTCGAACTCCTCCCAAGATATTTCTGACAGATCTCTATCTGCATAGGTGGAGTCCATCATGGACTTCCACCACCTCTTTGCATGGGCATCCAGTGCAGTAGTCGCCAAATGAACTGCCTCGCTGACAGGGCAGCTGATGCCCGCCAGCATCTCATGTATAGCCTAGAGCCATTCCTCCGTTTTACTGCGTTCTCCGTCCCGTAATACATGGGCAGGGATAAACTCTTGAACGCACTCAGCCAATTTGATCCCGGATTCGACAGCGTTGTCGGAACCTGCTGGGCCCTGAAGGCCTCAAGGATGGTCGTCAAGGTCTGGCCCATCTCTGTCTGTAGAAAAGGAGTGGGATCCAGAGGGGAAGGAGCCACACTCTACGGTACGGCGACCCTGGGAGGCTGTATAAAGGTAAGGTTTATATTAGAATTGGCCTAACTCATTGCTTATGTGCACTGTTTTATGTGAATTTTTACACATGGGCACAACATTGCTTCTGATGCATAGTTTGTCCGTAAACTAATGCTCGAGCGGTGTTGCCCAGTGCTGTGGACTTCTTCTCTTATGATCGTTTGTTCAAGTGATACCAGTTTGTAAGACCCCTCCCCTTACCAAGGAGGCTCCCGGTCTTATGCCCAGAACTGCCGTCTTAAGGTGGCACTAACACACGGGTTAATCGACACCGCAACACGCCGATTCTGCCGGCTAGAACGATCACATAACCTGTTGGCCAAAAGAGAGTAAGAAGTATAGCAGAAATGTAGAAATGAACTACAAACCAGTCCACAGTCACAGTACATATCATATAATATAATGAAAGTACATCCGGTCCACAATGAGTAGCAATAATAAGAAGAGAAAAAGGGCTTATGCCCTGTACATGAATATCAACTCTCCTCGCACAATAAAATGCGGAAGAAAAACTATCCTCAGATAACTCGTCCCACCTGACGTCGGGCTACAGTAGACGTAGTAGGTGGTGGTGGTATCAACTCCTCACGTCCTCCATCCTGCCGGTCGTGCTGGTGCTCAATCTTCTCGAGCTCCTAAAAATAGTTTGGTCACCGACCATTAGTCAAAAGACTAAGTCGTTTCCTCCGCACCTCGCCCCGCAACTCCTAGGAACCGTGTGGGAGGACGAAGTGGAGGACAACAAGGGGTAACAAAAGGGAAGCAGGTGACAAGGAATCTATGCTACCAAGTATGAATGTAAACAGTAAATCTACACTAGCAGTTCTATGTATATAGTCCAAATGTAGAAGCAGGTACAATACAAAAGTAAGTAAAAATGGAAATGAGTAAAGTGCAGTAAATAAAGTGTAACAACCCCATCAGACCATATGGTATATACTAGAAGGTCCGGTCGGGGCCCCACAGCATATATCACAAAACAGGCGGTGAAATTACGGGATGATACCAGAGTAGCGCATCGCACCCTACAATAATGCAATGCATTCTAGCGGAAGCCTACACTAACCATTGAACTCCACACTTGAATGTCCAACATATAAAACAACTCCACATTTTATATATAGATAGGAATGTCTTACAACATAAATTAGTTGGCCTTATGGCCTTACAGTGCTTTCAAACAGTGGCCTAAACATTGGCGCGCAGGCCGGCCACATTAAAGGTAAACACAATCCAAATAGCCTTCGAGGGCTAACAGCAGCAGCTAAAGCAGCATGGACATCAACCCTTTTTCGTCCCGCTTGGCTCTCCAGCACCTATACAGGGACAATCCACCCAACGGTGGCAAACAAGGGCAACGGTCAGCATTCAGCTGACCAAATTATAACGACCCTACCCCTTTCTCGGGGCAGCGATAATCTTCCCTGCAGGCATAGCATATCACAAGCATATATAGATCACATGATGTGCTTTTATGCTCACATTCCATCACAACCATAAGCCACTCGGCTCGACGATCCGTGCACTCAGGGCACATTCTTGGTGTACCGGCAAACTAGTTGCCCACCACCGTATCAGGGTCGTAGCCTAACGGTAAATCACTTGAGCATTTACTTCATGGCGTGCAGCCGGAGTTCTAGTCGTAATGCATCGAGATTGGCACGTAGCCCCCCATTGTGTCATGGCACGCAGGCCTACGACTCTCGATATGCGCTCCAACAGTCTGCACCTTCTGGTCTCACGTCGGACGGACATAATGCGGGTCGGATCCTCCACCCACCGTTGCTCAAATCGCCTTGCCATCACCGAGTACGGCGTACTCGCGGCTATAAAAGGCGCGGGTCGGTCTCACCAATCCTGTTCTGGCATTCAAGCCTGGGTATTTCTCTTACACCCATTCCTATCACAATATTAGCGGGTTTTTCCTGTGCACACCAGTACTTCCTACTACTCTCTTCGCAGGTGGACACCGCAAATAGCACAAATGTCAGGGGTCTTTCCTGGCTACCACGCCAGTACTTCCTGTTAATCTCTTCACAGGTGGACTCCCTATGAACATTAAGCATTACAAAGGGTATTTCCTGGAATTCCAATCTAGTACTTCCTGCTACTTCCTTTCACAGGTCGAACCCAACATCACAAGCAACAAAAGCATTATACGGGTATTTTCCTGGACTACCACTCCAGTACTTCCTGCTACTTTCTTTCACAGGTCCAACCCGTCGACTCCTAAACTACATGTTTATCACAGAGTCTTCTCCGGTTCGTATGCAACATCACCAATCAAGACTAACCTGTCCAGATGGGCTTCACACAGCATGCTTATTCCGTACTCCATTTCCGGATCTATATGCCAACAAAGGGGATTCAATGAATCAACCCAAAAGACTCCCAACATCAGCCACCCTTTGGTGGGGGAATCATGCATATGCCAAAAAGGAAGCCTTCACATGGCTAAGAAGAAAGGTCGTTACGCTTGAAGACCGTTTCGGTGTCATGAACTCCTAGCTGGCTTGAAAGAACCGCAAAAGCTTTTCCTCCGCAACGATGGCCTCTAATCTCAGCTTGACATTCTCAAGCTCCACCAGAGATCAGCCCCTCTTCTTCTTCCTCCTTCTTCCTTTCCCTTTCTATCTCAAGCTCCCGCCTTCTTTTCACTCTTTGGCGGCACCCGACAATCCCGAGCTATATGCCCCACCCGTCCACAATTGAAGCACGTACGAGTATCCGGCTTTGAGGTGGCCCCCGACGTTGCTCCTGATGCAACTGAAGAAGGAGCTTGTCCCGCTGTCTTGGGCCTCTTGTCTCATTTCTTCTTATAAAATGACTTCGTCGGTCGGGGCACTTTCCACTTCGGCTGTGTCACAGCCAATGCCCTCTTCCCCTGCACCCTTTTCATGTCTTTTTCCAGCGCGCTTGCAGTGTCGACCAACGCCTGGAAGCCTTGGTTCACAGAACTAGAGAGCAGGAACCTCAGCTCATCCCGCAGTCCTTCGTAGAACCTATTTGTCTTCTTTTGCTCATCAACAAAAATAGAACCCGCATACCACCCCAAGCGTGTAAACTCATGCAGGTATGCGTCAACACTGTCATCACCTTGCGTCAGCCTTTGGAATTCATTCTCCATGGCAATCCGTTGTGCCGCCGGGAGGTGCTTCGCTAGGAAGAGCCAAGAGAATTCTTCCATCGATATTTGTGTTAAGGGACGACCCACCAAGTGATGCAGCTCCATCTCGTCCCACCACAATCTAGCCTCTCCTTCAAGAAGGAAGGTAGCTAGAGTGACTTTCTGATGCTCCTCCGTTCCAATCGCCGTCATAATCCTCTTGACACGCGATAGCCAATCCTCAGCCTGCATAGGGGATCCCGCTCCCAAAAACGTAGGCGGATGAAAACTCATAAACCGCGTCAACTGCTCGAGGATCACAGCCACAACAGGTTCTGGCCTCATAAACTTAGCGGCTCGAGGATTCACAGCCACAACAGGTTCTGGCCTCTCCTCCACCTGTTCTGGCCTTACGGCCGACTGCGCCTGCCCTTGCGCCGGCCCAACCGGCTGTCCTTGAACCATAACAAACAAAGCCTCAGCAATTTGTCGAACAGTTTCTACAGATGGCGGAGGTGTAGGCACCTCAGCTGGTGTCGTACTGTCATCCGAATGCTGGGGCTCCGATTTCCACGCACCACTCTAAGTCACCTAAAGGGGACAAGACACACACATTAGCGGGCTTACACAAGCAAACAGCACAAAATAGGAATGCACAGGTTCCTCAAACATAAGAATTTGCATTCCTATCATGGACATTCAGGAGTTCAAACGTGTTAACTTGGTTTGCACAGACACGTGCTCGACACCCCACAAAAGAAAGGGAAAGGAAGAAGGAGGAATGGAAAGGAAGAAGGGAAAGGGAAAGGAAGAAGAAGGAAGAAGGGAAAGGGAAAGGAAGAAGGAGGAAGAAGAAGAGGGGCTGATCTCTGGTCGTTACCCTTGAAGACCGTTTCGGTGCCATGAACTCCTAGCTGGCTCGAAAGAAACACAAAAGATTTCCTCCGCAACGATGGCCTCGAATCTCAGCTTGACACTCTCAAGCTCCACCAGAGATCGACCCCTCTTCTTCTTCCTCCTTCTTCCTTTCCCTTTCTCTCTCTAGAAGTTTAGAAAGATGAAGGCAAAATAAAAATGAGTCTTCCTTCTCACTTTTCGGCCTTAAGGAAACAGGGAAGACTCTCAGCTGTTAGATCCCAGCTGAAGAAGAATGGACGGCCACGAAAAACCTACAAAATCATGTTTCGGGTCCGACACGCCATGTGACACGTCCGTGTCACAGGCCGTGTCACACTAAGTGGTGCACAAACCGCCTTATCAACCACCTTATCCCGAAACAGGTCTCGCCCAGGGTACACGCCCTTGACGGCCAGGTCACGCCCGTGACATAGGGCGTGTACCTCACTCGAGACCTACTCGAGAGGACTTACTCGAGAGAAAACCAACTACTTGAGTACTCGGATTTGACACGCCTGTGTCGAATGACACGCCCGTGGCACCGCCCTCTTACTCGAGTACTTTTCCACTTACTCAAGAGAACAATGTCGACCTCTCGACACAGTGGGATACGCCCTGTGACACGCCCGTGTCACAGGCCGTGTACCCTATACTCGACGATCGTCGAGCGTAGTTCGTCGAACACAGGGGGACACGCCCTCCTCGAATGGTACACGCCCGTATAACCTGGCGTGTTCCTGCGTTCAACGAACGTCGAACGCAATTCGTCGAACTCATTTTTCATCGAACGTACGACGACTCCACACCCGAGCAGGACACGTCCTGGGACACACCCGTCTCCCAGGCCGTGTCACCTAAAATTTTGCCTGCTGAAAAATTGGGTTGTTACATAAAGTATAAAGGGTCTACTGCTAATATACATCATAGAAGTACCCTAACTTATATGAGTGCCCAAACAAATATATAAGTTAGAGTTTCCAAAATTAACTTATCATATAAAAGAGCTCATACTAATTTATATGATAAGGATCCATGAAGCGTATGCCCTAATATGAATGAATGCATGCGGTTATTTATGAGTCATGCAAGTGCAACTCACACACAACGACTCTGTGATCATAGACCTTTAGTTCTCACTTTTCGGAGCTAGCATCACTCTCTGGTACCACCGTTGTGGCTACGGCAGCAGTGGAGCAGGCATCTCCACTCCTAGGCGGGTATCAAACTACCAAGCCTAGACCTCCCATACGCCTATGTACACGTCCTAGGTGCACTCTAGAGTCTCTGCGTACTAATTGCTGGCTACCCACTAGTCTTTTGGTCGAGTGTGTGTTTTCGGGGATCGTCCTCCAGACCACAGTGTAAAACAACCCACTGACCCCTCAAACCATCACATCTCGCCAATGCCACCGTACTGCCATCGGTGTGACGATTGGCCCAAAACCGCATGACCCGCCACAAGTTTATGCATGTAACGCCCCAAAACTCAAAGGAACGACGGGAGGCATTTTGAGCCAAGTTTGGAATTTGGCAGGGGGCACACGGCCTGGGACACGGGCGTGTCCCAGGGCGTGTCGTGTTTGGGTCGACGATTTGGCCGAGAGGTCGACGAATTCTGGAGTCGACGATCGTCGAGCAGCGAACACGGCCTGAGACACGGGCGTGTCGCAGGGCGTGTCGAGCTCGTGTCGACGATCTGCCAGGGAAGTCAACATTTCCGCTCGACGAAATATCGAGACACGGAACACGGCCTAGGACACAAGCATGTCCGAGGCCGTGTTGGGTGGTCGACGATCTGTGCTCGACGAAGTGTCGAGACTGTGAACACGGCCTGGAGCCCAGGCGTGTTCGGGTATGACACGGGCGTGTCAAATAGGACATGGGCATGTACAAGACCCGTGTGAGTCTCGGGTTAGTGTTGGTCCTGTGTTGATGGAGGAACGCGCCCGGGAACACGAGCGTGTACTGTCTGACACGGGCGTGTCAGGTCGAACACGGGCGTGTCGGGTGCCCGTATGTTTTTCGATATGCGTCGATTTCGACGGGGAATGGGGGACACGACCCTGGACACGGGCGTGTCGCAGGCCGTGTTCGGCCCAGGTTTTGCATTTCGGCTACAGATCGTGGCCGTTCGTTTCCTTATTTTGGGATGCGACGACTGGGGGTTGTTCCTACTGAGATATACCCGGGAATAGGGTTTCAAATCCCTCACTTATTTCACTTAAGTCTCTTTCTAAAGTCTAGAGAGAAGGGAGAGCAAGGAAGAAGAAAGGAAGCTAAATCCGGTTGCTGGCGGAGTTTCGGATTTCCAAATTGCGAGCCGACTTCGGATCTACGAAGGCAAGGAGATTGCGGTGCTTTCCATCCGCATACATTTCCATGGCGCCAAGGAAAAATGCTAGGGTAACGATTCTCTACT
This sequence comes from Platanthera guangdongensis, assembly GCA_039583875.1. Taxonomy (NCBI): domain Eukaryota; kingdom Viridiplantae; phylum Streptophyta; class Magnoliopsida; order Asparagales; family Orchidaceae; genus Platanthera; species Platanthera guangdongensis. The sequence goes on from CM077155.1 coordinate 162,884,576, forward strand.
TGAGCATGTGAAGCTCTATTTTCCTTTGCATAGGAAGCCCGCTCTCGCGAGTTTGCGGTGAGTTGAGGCGTTCCTTTGGGTAGACATGAATAGTCCACGTGTATACATGTAGAGTCCGTAATCGAGAACGGATATAGGCATGATGTGTGAAGCCTACCCGGACAAGTTGGTCTGGATCGGTGATGTTGCATTGCATAAGTGGCCGGATAAGACTCTGTGCGGGTGTTTGTTTTTTGGGTTTTCTACGCGGTAGATTACAACAGGGAGCCTTGGGCATTAACTCCAAGGTGCACCCGGAAAACAGGGCAGATGCGTGATTCTGCCAACATGGTGGCCTGGGAGCCAACTTGAACATAACTGAGTTATGTGATGTGTGTAAACGATTTGGGACTCGGGGAGCTAACCCACGCATATAGCTTAAATTGACGTTGCAGTGTGAGCAACGGGTTAAGCAGAACCGTGCCCGGTCTATGTCATTCGGTACAAGCGACCTAAAGCTACGTGGGACTTGCTGTTAGCATAGATAGGAGGTCTCGGGTTGTCTATGGATTAAATTGACGTGACATCGGCCGGAAGGACCTAAATGCTCATAGGATTGGCCGTCAATGTGGCGGTGGTGAGACCGGGGTGTCTATGAATTAAATTGATGTGACATTGACCGGTTCACCGAGAATTTGCCCTGAGTGCACGGGGTGTGTGGTCGTGAGTGCCTACGCCTGTGTTGTTGTATTATTACACTATATTGTTGGATTATACTAACAAAGTGCAGGGAAGGAGCATCGTCGCCCCGAGTTGGGGCGGGATCGTTATAATTTGGTCAGCATAGCTGACCGTTGCCTTTGTTTGCCACCGTGCGATGGATTGTTGCTTGCAGGTACTACAGAGCCGAGTGATAAATAGCGGGTCAAAGCCCAAGTTGCTGAGCCGGCCCTCAAAGGCCTAAATTGAGTGTTTACTAGCTTTATTCATGTGTGACCGGCCTGCGTGCCGAGGTTTGGAAAACATGTTATTTGAGTAAACAAATGTAAGGCCTTAAGGCCATCGTACTTGTTGAAGTTGGTGACCGGGAGGTCTGGCGGTCTGTCTTGGCGGGTTGAAGACCGCGCGGTCTCGCGGTTTCCCTTCAGTGGTTTGGTTGCTGTGCTGTTGCCGCTTGGAGACCGGGCGGTCTAGCGGTCTCCCATGGTGATCTCTCTCTCTCTCTGGTGGTAGTCGAGCGGTTAGTCCTTCTGTCTAACCGCGCGGCTTGTGCGAATTGTTTTGTATTAGTCCGCTTAGTCCTGTAAAATTTTAGTCTCACGTCTCTTATTTGTATTCTCTCTTCTCTCCTCCATTCTATATAAGGGAGGTCATACCTTTGTAATAGGCACCTTTTTGGGATAATAAAGTTTCTGTTAAACCATTTCCGACTTGTTTTTGTTCGTTTTTAACATGGTATCAGAGGAAACGGTGTTTTCCTCCTGATTGTGTGCGCACTCTGATTCTCGCGGTTTGTTTCTGCTTTCCGCGACCTGTCTTCGCGGCTTGCCTTCTCTTCTGACCGTTGCCCTGTTCACGCAGCTTGTTTCTCCTTGCTTCTCTTCTCTAGCTGCTCTTCTTTGTTGCCGTGACCTATCCTTAAGTCACAGCGACCTGTTCTCTCCGCTCTCCTCCTCTTAGTCATCGCGACCTGCTTTGTAGTCGCTGCGACCTTGTTGCTCCTCTCCTAACCGCCCTCGCTCCTCGCCTCGACCTGTTTCCTTCTAACTGCTCCTGCTTACTAGTCGTTGCGGCCTCTCTTTTGCCGTCCGACCTGTTTTCTCCTGCCTGCGGCCTTCCTAGCCGCGCGGCCTGCTTCTGTTCGCCCGGCTTGCGACTTGTTGTTGTCGTCGCTGCTTCCTGTTCTCTCATCGTCTCTCTTCAATGGATTCCACCTCCAAGCTGTCCGCCTTGGTGGTCACCTCTTCTGGTAGTGCCCATGCTGTTACTCGTGGACGATGGTTGATCGACTCTAGTGCTACAAATCATATGACGGGCAATCCTCAATTTTTCTCTCATCTCGAAACGTATGATCAGTTGCCCCCGGTCATAGTTGTTGATGGCTCTCCCTCCCCGGTCAATGGAGAGGGCATGGTTCAAGTCACTCCCTCTCTGTGCCTGACAGATACCCTCTATGTGCCCCAGTTTCCTTGCAATTTATTATCGGTTACTTCTTTATGCAAGCAACTACAGTGCTCCGTCACATTCACTCATACTTCTTGTTCTTTTCAGGATCCGGACTCCCAACGTACGATTGCTACTAGGACTGAGAGCGGCGGCCTCTACTTCCTCGACAACATCTCTGCTCTATCTGCCTTCTCCTCCTCCTCTACAGATCTTCTCCAATGGCATCTTCGTCTTGGTCATGCTCCTCCCCGGCTTCTTTGTTGGAACACCCTATTACTAATTTAGGTCAGGATCACTATGTCTCTAGGAATCTTTTCTTGACCTTCTGTATAGCTTAATAGGTCAATTAGAATTGACTCTAAGGGTTAGAAGTCTAGGATTGGAAGCTGCCCTGAAGACCAAGTTTTTCAGACTGGAGACTAAGTCTGATCGTCGAGCTCAGCACGACGATTCGTCGAACTCAGATCGACGATCGTCGAGCTCAACTTCGACAGATCGTCGAGCTCCATTCGACGATCGCTGAGATCAACTTCATAATATCGTCGAACTCCATTCGACGATCGGTGAGCTCAGGTCGACGATTTTGACTCTGCATTGGATCTTAATCTCTTAGCTCAGTTCGACGATCTTTGAGCTCAGATCGACGATTTTTTTTGCTGCTTGAGTTTTCCAGTTCGCTGAGCTCAGCTCGACGATAGCAGAGCTCAGTTCGACGTTTTTAGTTAACTTCCAGAATTCAAATTCAAATCAGACAGGAGTTATTATGCAATTAATTCAGAGATTTGCTAGCCGTTTTCATTTATTTCTGGACCAAGTTTCAAGGGATTCTTCAAGGAATAATTCTGTGGACTTTCCTCCAGAAGAGTTTATGCAATTAAGGATGCAATCAATGCAGACCAACAGCTATCTTTGACAGAGAATGATATTCTATTCTGGAACAGAGAATAAAAGACAGAATGTTTTTTGAATCAATATAGATTAACAAGAAGAGAACACACAACACAGATTACAGAGACTCTTTCAAAATCTTCTGTCAAAAAGAATTCTGAAGAACACTCATCAAGAGATCAAGCTTTCAAAAATCTTCAGATCTCTTCAGCTCTCAAAGTGTTCAAGGCCAACATCATTTCAAGACTCCAGACACTCAACATTTCAGCCATTGCTGAAACCATCTATTGCTGGAGTTCTACCTTTGAAGGCCTATCACCCTCAGCAAAGCTTTTCTTCCTGAAGATTTCAAGGATTCAGGGGGAGCTTTGACATCAATCCACTTAGTCTTCTCAGTTGTTTGAGAAAGAGAAGACTGCCATCACTCTCTCACCCCCACTCTGTAAAGGGTTTTTCAAACTCCCTTCAAAAGTTTGAATCTGGTTTTTGAGCACCTTGTCAAAAGCTCATTGGTGGCAAGACACCTGATCAAAAAATCTGCTTTGGTTTTTGAGCACCTTATCAAAAGCTCATTGGTGCCCAGGACACCTGATCAACTCATCCTGCAGTGGATTCCTACCTAGGGTGGTAAAAGAGTGGATGTACCCAAGTTTGGGGAACCACTATATTTCCTTGTGTCCTCTGGCTCTGCTTGTTTACTTTTTGTTTCTGGCCTTGATTTGTCTGTGCTTAGTTTTTGCATAGCTTAGTGCTGTGATTAGATTTATATTTGCTTCCCTGCTCACACTTATTACAACAATTGTTGTAAAAGTTTTTAAAAAGAACTAAAACACCATATACTCTATTCACCCCCCTCTAGAGTATATCAGATCTAGTTGCACTTTCAATTGGTATCAGAGGGAGGTTGGTTAAACATACCATACCTGATTGGTTGTACAGGCTAACACCTGAACCCCAAGATCCTAAACTAGATCTATTTTTCTTTTGTATTTTATTATTAGATTTTGTTTGCACAACTCATGACCCAAACCAAAGATTATGCTAGCACCAGACCTCCAGTGTGCAATCTTTCCAAGTTTGCACTTTGGAAGGCAAGGATTAGACTTTACATGAACTCCATTGATGAAGATATTTTTAATTCTGTTTTGACAGTGTGTCCAAGACCCCCAGAGAGCACAAGCACAAATGCAGTTCCACCTCCATCAGGAACAGATGCTGACATCAAAAAATGGAAAGTAGCTGATGCCAAGGCTATGAACATTCTAGCCCAGACAATGACAGATGACATATTTCAAAAGGTAGCTGAATGTAATTCAGCCAAGGAGATTTGGGACAAGCTCTCAGAAATAGTCTCAGACTCAGTTGATGAGAGAAAGGACAGAAGATCTCATCTCATCTCCTAATATGAGAACTTCAAGAAGGGAGAGACTGAGTCAGTGGAAGACATGTACAACAGACTGAGTCTAATTGTCAGTGAACTAAGGACATTGGACAAAGAGATTTCTCTGACAGAACTTAATGACAAGATCCTAATGTGCTTCCCCAGCACTTGGGACTCAAGAATCTGGCCAATTAAGGATGCCAGAAGCCTGAATGAGATCACCACTGAAGCTTTGTTGGGTAAGCTCAAATCTTATGAGCTACTCATCAAAAATAGAGAGGAAGAACAGAAGGCTGCTTCACCAGCCACAAGAAAAGAGAAGACCATAGCATTCAAGGCAACTGAAGATATGCCTGAAGAAAAAGCTACAGGCAATGATGAACTTCTCAGCTTGTTGGCCAAAAGATTCTACAAGATGGCCAGAAAGGACTTCAGAAGAAGATCATACAAGGAGCAGGATAAGCCAAGGTATGACAAGTCCATTGACAATAACAAAGACATTATTTGCTTTGGTTGCAGGAAACCAGGGCACATAGTTCCTGACTGTCCAGAGAACAAGAACAAGGACAGAAGGGACAGAAAAGAAAGAAGAAAGGAGAAGGACCCCAAAAGGAATGGAAATGGCAAATCTTCTTCAAGCAGGAATAAGCATACAAGAAAAGGGTTTGTTGCTGAATCCTGGAGTGAGACTGAAGAGGAGTCAGAAGCCTCTTCCAGCTCCAGTGATGATGAGGATGATGCAGAAGAAAAGGAGTTCTGCATGATGGCAATCAATGCCTCACAACACAATTCAGAGGAAGAAGAGTCAGAGTCAGACTCAGAGACTCAACCTGAAGAAGATCAGGTAATCAGTTCTTTTGATTTTAGTTCAGAAGATTTTAAATCTGAATTTAAAGCACTGTGTTTGGACCTGTTAAAGTCTGAGAAAGAGATTATCTCTCTTAGAAATCAATTATCTGAACAAAATGTTTTAAAATCAGAAAACCTCAAACTCTCTCAGGAGTTGGAGAACTATAGGGAACAGATAGCTACACTGAAAAGTGAGCTCTCTGAGGCCAAGATGCTTGAAGAATCCCTTAATGGGAGAAGCATCAAGCTGATGGACATCACAAGCACAGTGAACTCTAGATTTAACAGTACACTGGGCTTGGGTGCCTCATCCAGCCAACCTATTGTTCTAACAACTCCCATCAAGTTCATTTCTGATAAGGGAAAGGGAGTTGTAGAGGTTGCCAGGAAAAATTCTGATCTGCCTCAGAAAACTAAGTCCCAGCAGAAATCATCGAACGAAGATCGACGATCGCCGGATGAAGATCGACGATCGCCGAACGCAGCTCGACGATCTCAGGAAAAATCATCGAACGCAGGTCGACGATCTCAGCCAAAGTTGTCGAACGCATGTCGACGATCTCATATACCTGACCTCACACATAGTCGACCGTCGAACGGAGCTCGATGATCTGACCCAAGATCGTCGAACTCAGCTCCAAGATCGTCGAACAGAGGTCAGAACTCTGGAAACTTTGTCAAAGGTAAATCAAAATTGAATCCTAAGGGTTCTTCATCCCAAACTTTTAACCCTTATACTGAATGGATTATACCTCCAAGGAGATATCATCCTGAAGGATATAAGAGTCAACCTGGGATGTCTTTCATTTCAGAATTCAGAGGTTATCAACCTAGGCCCAAGGTAAACTGGGTCAAAAACAAGTGAACTGTTTTATGTGCAGGTGAAGACCTATCCAACATCTAACCAGCAATGGTATTTAGATAGTGGGTGCTCTAAGCACATGACAGGGAACAAGGACAACCTCACTTCCTTTAGAGCCAAGCTTGGACCCAAGGCTATCTTTGGTGATTCCAACTTTAGACAAACTAAAGGATATGGTGCAGTCCAGATTGGTTCAGTAACCTTCAAGAAGGTAGCATATGTGGAAGGACTGAAGCACAACCTGATCAGCATCAGTCAGCTGTGTGATGAAGGCTACCAGGTGACCTTCAGCAAAACCTTATGCAAAATCAAGTCAGAGGACAACACAACTGTGTTGACAGGTAAAAGGAAAGGTAACATCTACCTAGTAGATTTTCTTTCAACTACTGTAGATATCTGTTTATTCAATTCAGTCTGTAAACCTAATGTTTTATGACATAAGAGACTAGGACACCTAAACCTTAGAACTATTACTAGGCTCTCCAAGGATAACCTTGTTAGAGGACTACCCTCTGGCCCCTACAAGAAGGAAGGACTCTGCAGGGCTTGTCAATTAGGCAAGCAAACTAAAAACAGTTTTAAGTCACTTAATAAGAGTGATTCACCTAGGATATTGTATCTGTTACACATGGATCTATTTGGACCCATCACAGTACAAAGCCTAGGAGGGAAATCCTACACTTTAGTAATTGTAGATGACTTCTCTAGATTCACTTGGGTGTTCTTTCTAAGGAAGAAGTCTGATAACTTTAAGTGTCTGACAGAGTTTCTCAAATGTATACAGATTGAGTTTAATACTCACATTGCCCTGATCAGAAGTGATCATGGGACAGAGTTTGATTCTCTTCTTATGCAAGAGTTCTGTCAGAGTGAAGGGATCATGCATACTTTCTCAGCTCCTAGAACTCCTCAACAAAATGGGGTAGCTGAAAGGAAAAATAGAACCCTTATTGAATCTGCCACTACATTGTTGTCAGATGCTCATCTACCTCTATCCTTTTGGGCAGAGGCAGTGAACACCTCCAACTATGTGCTGAACAGAAGTCTGATACACAAACTAAAGGGAAAGACTCCTTATGAATTACTCAAAGGGAAGAAACCTAAAGTTGACTATTTTAGAATTTTTGGTTGTATTTGCTATATTCACAATAATGACAAGAAATACTTAGCAAAATTTCAAGCCAAAGCTGATGAAGGAGTATTTCTGGGATACTCCATGATCAGCAAGGCCTATAGGGTCTATAATAAATCATCTTTGAAAATTGAGGAATCTGTTCATATCTCTTTTGATGAAACTAACATGTCTTTCAAGGAGAAGATTTCTTCTACCATAGAACCTTTGCAGGAACACTCTCTAGTTGAAGATATGAACAGGCTACAGGTTGCTCAAGAGGATGAAAGCAGTGAAGATGAAGGGAATGCTCAACACATTGAAGCTCAACTTGAAGAGCCAGTTGTTGTACCACAAGAGGAAACAACAACACAGGTTGGTGAACAATCAACACCCCCTGTTGATTTAGTAACATCAAGAGACCATCTAATTTCCCAAATAATTGGAGAACTCTCAGCTGGTGTGCAAACCAGAAATTAGGTCAACCAAAACCTATTGCACACCTGCTTCCTATCTCAAATTGAACCTCAGTCCATTCAAGATGCAGAGCAAGATCCACACTGGATCATTACAATGCAAGAGGAGTTGCATCAATTTGAGAGGAACAAAGTATGGGAACTAGTGCCAAAGCCTAAGGATCATTCCATTGTTGGAACAAAATGGGTATTCAGAAACAAACTGGATGATCAAGGAGTAATTATAAGGAACAAGGCAAGGCTAGTTGCTCAGGGATATTCTCAAGAAGAAGGAATTGACTACGACCAGACCTTTGCACCTGTTGCAAGATTAGAAGCCATCAGGATATTTTTAGCTTATGCAGCTCACAAAGGCTTCAAGGTCTATCAGATGGATATCAAGAGTGCTTTCTTAAATGGAGACATCAAAGAGAAAGTTTATGTCAGACAACCTCCAGGTTTTATCTCTCCAACTTATCCTGATTATGTTTTTAGACTGAATAAAGCATTATATGGTCTCAAGCAAGCTCCTAGAGCATGGTATGAGACCCTAGCATGCTTTCTCTTGGAAAATGGTTTTATAAGGGGTAGAGTAGACCAAACTCTTTTTATTAGAACCCATAATCCCATACCCTACTAGTACAAATTTATGTAGACGATATCATTTTTGGTTCTACTGACTCAAAATTGTGCAGAAGATTTTCTAACCTGATGCATTCTAAATTTGAGATGAGTAGCATGGGTGAGCTATCCTTCTTCCTAGGATTGCAAGTCAAACAACATGATGAAGGCATCTTTATTTCTCAAACCAAATATGCTAATGAACTGGTTAAGAAATTTGGTATGTCTGAGGCATCTTGTATGAAAACATCCATGCCTACCAATGCTGTATTGGATGCTGATGAACATGGGAAACGTGTTGATCAGACAACATATAGAGCAATGATTGGCTCTTTACTGTATCTTACAGCTAGTAGACCAGATATAATGTTTGCTACATGTATATGTGCTAGGTTCCAAGTAAGCCCTAGAGAGTCACACCTAACATTAGTAAAGAGGATTCTCAGGTATGTTAAAAGTTGTCCAAATCTAGGTCTCTGGTATCCAAAAGATTCAGCATTTGATTTAACTGGATTCTCAGATGCTGATTATGCTGGATGCAGAATTGACAGGAAAAGCACCAGTGGAACTTGTCAGTTCCTTGGTGACAGACTTGTCTCTTGGTTTTGTAAGAAACAAACATCTGTGTCAACTTCAACTGCTGAAGCTGAATATATGGCTGCAGGCAGTTGTTGTTCACAAATTTTGTGGATCCAAAACCAACTCCTAGACTATGGATACAACTTAGAGAAGTCAAAAATCTTTTGTGATAATACAAGTGCTATTTCCATAGCTCAAAATCCAGTCCTCCATAGTAGGACAAAACACATAGAGATTAGGCATCACTTCTTAAGGGACAATGTTGAAAAGAATAAAATTGAATTGCAATATATCCCAACTGATTTACAAAGGGGAGATATTTTCACCAAGTCTTTGGATGAAAAGAAACATACTTTCTTCCTAAATCAGTTAGGAATGTTAGATGGAGGAAGCCTTAAATAATATCCAAGATTTTGAAAGCTAAAAATTGACCAAGACTAGGCAAAAATTCTGATTTTTCTTAGTGTCTAGAATTTTCTGATCTCTGAACTGCGCTCGACGATTTCCCCACAGATCGTCGAACGGAGGTCGACGATTTCCAGAATCGTCGAACTGAGTTCAGTGCCTCTCAGATAGTATGAACTATCTCTTCCGGTCAACGATCGTCGAACGGCGCTCGACGATTTTGTTCACTGAACGATCGTCGAACGGAGCTCGACGCCTTTCAAGATCGTCGAACGGAGATCGACGATGTTGAAGTCTCTTCAGATTCCTTTAGAAGCCTCGATCGTCGAGCTGAGCTCAACGATCTTTCCAATTCTGCGTCGAACCCTAATATAAAACTCATTTTTCGCCGTCGTTCTCTCTTGCGCTTTCAATTTCTCTGCAAAAATTTTCTTCCCTCCAAACAGTTCTACGCTTGGTCGTTTTGTTTGTTGAATTTTTGCAGGTACAATGGCTGTGTCAGTTGCAGTTCTAGCCGCCATGAAGTTCGATGCTGGATTCGACATTGATATGGACTCTTTCAACACTACTGACCAAGTTTTCCAAGATATTCTGAGTTTATTCAAGGATCAGAATCTGTCTGCCCTCATGACCACTAGAATCAAGCTTGCTTCAGATGAGATAAAGGAATGGGTCTATACTGCTCATAATCTAGACAACAACACAATAGTTGGATCTATTGCTGGAACTCAGGTACCTCTGACCCCCACAGTTTTGACAGAGGTTTTTGGCCTAAGAAATGGAGATGATACTGCTGAACTATCTGGAGAGGAGTTTTCTGACATGCTTGCCAGGATGGGTCATCCAGAGGGAAACCCTAGCAAGTTATTCAAGAGGAACCTGTCTGTTGAATACAGGTTCCTAGCAGATGTTGTAGGAAAAGTGCTGCTGGCAAAGCACTCTGCACATGATACTATATCCAGATACCAGCTCTGCCTCATGGGAGCTCTGGTGGATAAGAGAAGTTTGAACAAAAGCTTTGTTAATTTTGGAAGGATTCTTGGAGTGGTCTTCTTTAACCTAATAAAGAAGAAAATAAACAAAAGCTTTGTTAATTTTGGAAGGATTCTTGGAGTCTTCCTGCAGAACAGGTGCCCTACCTTGCTGGTCTCCTCTGGAGTGCACATTAATGCCTCCAAAAGACTTACCTGTGCCCTCTTTGGCAAGTGGGACAGACAAATAAGCAAGCCCTGTAGGCCCTCCTCTAGTGCTGCTTCAGGCACCAGGACTCACAGAGTCACTCTCCCACAGGTCTCTGCTCCTGCAGAAGACCTGGCTGCTGCTGTTGCTGCCTCTCCTCCTCCTCCAATTCCAACCCTACCTCTTCCATCCACCATTCCAGCTTCATCCCCCATTACCATATCCAACCCATCTCCAACCTCAACTCCATCTCCAGACCCAATTCTACCTCCTCCAGCAGACCATTTCCACCCTCTGTTCTCCTATCCACCACCAGATGTCACCTCTTCTCCATCCATACCATCCTTCACCCTTCTGGATGATTCCTACATGGATGATTCCCCCTCATCTCCTCCAGAGTTACCCTCCTCCTCAACTTCATTCCAAGATCTCCTCCACCATATCATTGACCAACCAACTTTCACCCCCTCCATATCCATCCCCTTCTCCTCCATATCCACCATCCCAACACCTCAGCCATCCATACCACCACTATCCAGCCCTCCACTTCCAGCATCCTCAGCACTCCCTATTCCATCTACCTCTGCTCCTGTTGTTGAGCATGTAGACCTCTCAGCCCTGGCTGACAAGTTGTATGAGCTAATTGCCCCCAGGCTCTCTCTGCTCTTAGAGACCTCTTTGGATCCTCTACAACTGTCAGTGGCAGCTCTCTCTGCCAGGCTTTCCTCCCTCCTTCCTCAGGCAGCACCTCCAGCAGTGTGCCTTGATACAAATGTATCTACATCTAGGCAGGGGGAGATGCCATATGAAGCAAGCCTTCATGCTGTAGCTGCTGCTCCTTCTGCTCCTACTGCTGATGATACTGCTGCTGCTGCTGAGATTTCTGTGTTTACTGCCTCTTCTGCCCTTGCTGCTGTGCCTCCTACTCCAGTTCTGGCACTAGACCTAAAGTCCTTGCTCTCAGCCTTTGATACTGCCTTTTTCAGTTGTTTGCCTAAGAGTAATGCTGTCCAGCCCTCAGAAGACCTATCTAAGGAACTGGTGCCTTTCTCTGGCTGTGACCCCAGCATCATCTCTTCTTTTGTACACTCAGTGATTGCTGCTGCTGCTGCTGTTGAAGAAAGGACTGCTTTTGCCTCTGAAATTGTTGATGCTGCTGCTGAAGATGTTCTCACTGCTGCTGAAATCCCAACTGCCTCTGATGAGCAGATATCCAAGGATTTTCTGATGACAGAGGCCACTGTTTTTGAGCCTGCTGCAGATTTTGTTGATATTACTGAAGTTGCTGCTGCCATTACTTCTGCTGTTGCTGTTATTGTTTCTGCTTCTCCTCCTGTATCTGCTGCTGTATCTGCTCCTGTCTCTGCTGCTGTCCCTGCTGTTGCTGGTTCAGCTTCTGCCTCTGTTCAATTGAAGAAAGACTTGATGAAAAGAATAGATGCTTTATATGATGATCAGAGCTCTGAATCTGATGAATACAAAACAGACTCTGATGATTCATCTGCCACTCTTGCAAGGAAAAGGAAAGCTAGGAGCAAGGCCATGAAAAGGGTTCCTCCTGCAAAAGTAAAGGATGATAATGATATTCCTTATTATATTCTGCATAACTGCCAAATTACTGAACATTGGATGCAGTATTCCAAAAATCAGCTGAAAGCCATGAAAAAGAAGAGAAAGTATGAGAAGGGCTCCTCCCAGTTCCAGCACCCTCATCCTCCTCCACCACCTCCTCCTGATGCAGGTGCAGGTGGCAGCTCTGCAAGTCAAGCCCCAGCTAGAAGCCAGGCTCCCTATCAACCCCATTCCAGATCCTACCAAAGGGAAAGCCAGTCTAGGGGTTCTTACTCTAGGAGAGGAGGATACAGGGGTAGTCAAAGAGATTTTCAGGTTTATTCTAAAGGGTATTCCAGGCAGCACCCATATTCCAGGGGAGGACATGTTTCATCTGATACTACTTCTGGTCCATTCCCCTACAAGCTAAAAGAGACAGTGTCTGCTAGGCCTCATCAAGATAATTCTTCCAACAGGTATGAGCCACCTGTACCATTTGAGGACCCTGAAAAGAATCCATCTGCTTGGACTGCTAGGATGAAGGAATTGGCTGCATTAGATCAGATAAAGAAGGCCAAAGAACAAGGGCTAGACACTTCCAATATTTCTACTATGTCAGAGCAAAGACAAAAGGAACTAGAGAAATATGCTTCCAGAAAGTTCTTTGATGCTGAGAGATATATGGAATTTCATCCTGCTGCTGTGGTTCCCAGGCCTGCAAAGCAAACATACTTGGGTGCAGCAGATGACACCAGATCCAACAAAGAAGCCCTGAATCCTAACAGAGAAATCAAAATGGTTAAAGGCAAAGAGAAGAAGTAACTTTGTAAGGTGACAATCTTTGGATTTTCTGTCTGCTATCTGGATGCCATATATATATATATATATATATATATATATATATATATATATATATATATATATATATATATATATATATATATATATATATATATATATATATATATATATCTGTGATGTTTCTGCAATGTCTACCTGTTGTTGTTTTTATGCTTTTCTGATTGTATGATGTTATTTGAATTTTTCCAAAGTCTGTAAATAGTAATCCCAACCCAAATAGGGGGAGATTGTTGGAACACCCTATTACTAATTTGGGTCAGAATCACTATGTCTCTAGGAATCTTTTCTTGACCTTCTGTATAGCTTAATAGGTCAATTAGAATTGAGTCTAAGGGTTAGAAGTCTAGGATTGGAAGCTGCCCTGAAGACCAAGTTTTTCAGACTAGAGACTAAGTCTGATCGTCGAGCTCAGCACGACGATTCGTCGAACTCAGATCGACGATCGTCGAGCTCAACTTCGACAGATCGTCGAGCTCCATTCGACGATCGCTGAGCTCAACTTCATAATATCGTCGAACTCCATTCGACGATCGGTGAGCTCAGGTCGACGATTTTGACTCTGCATTGGATCTTAATCTCTGAGCTCAGTTCGACGATCTTTGAGCTCAGATCGACGATTTTTTTTGCTGCTTGAGTTTTCCAGTTCGCTGAGCTCAGCTCGACGATAGCAGAGCTCAGTTCGACGTTTTTAGTTAACTTCCTGAATTCAAATTCAAATCAGACAGGAGTTATTATGCAATTAATTCGGAGATTTGCTAGCCGTTTTCATTTATTTCTGGACCAAGTTTCAAGGGATTCTTCAAGGAATAATTCTGTGGACTTTCCTCCAGAAGAGTTTATGCAATTAAGGATGCAATCAATGCAGACCAACGACTATCTTTGACAGAGAATGATATTCTATTCTGGAACAGAGAATAAAAGACAGAATGTTTTTTGAATCAATATAGATTAACAAGAAGAGAACACACAACACAGATTGCAGAGACTCTTTCAAAATCTTCTGTCAAAAAAATTCTGAAGAACACTCATCAAGATATCAAGCTTTCAAAAATCTTCAGATCTCTTCAGCTCTCAAAGTGTTCAAGGCCAACATCATTTCAAGACTCCAGACACTCAACATTTCAGCCATTGCTGAAACCATCTATTGCTGGAGTTCTACCTTTGAAGGCCTATCACCCTCAGCAAAGCTTTTCTTCCTGAAGATTTCAAGGATTCAGGGGGAGCTTTGACATCAATCCACTTAGTCTTCTCAGTTGTTTGAGAAAGAGAAGACTGCCATCACTCTCTCACCCCCACTCTGTAAAGGGTTTTTCAAACTCCCTTCAAAAGTTTGAGTCTGGTTTTTGAGCACCTTGTCAAAAGCTCATTGGTGGCAAGACACCTGATCAAAAAATCTGCTTTGGTTTTTGAGCACCTTATCAAAAGCTCATTGGTGCCCAGGACACCTGATCAACTCATCCTGCAGTGGATTCCTACCTAGGGTGGTAGAAGAGTGGATGTACCCAAGTTTGGGGAACCACTATATTTCCTTGTGTCCTCTGGCTCTGCTTGTTTACTTTTTGTTTCTGGCCTTGATTTGTCTGTGTTTAGTTTTTGCATAGCTTAGTGCTTTGATTAGATTTATATTTGCTTCCCTGCTTACACTTATTACAACAATTGTTGTAAAAGTTTTTAAAAAGAACTAAAACACCATATACTCTATTCACCCCCCTCTAGAGTATATCAGATCTAGTTGCACTTTCATTCTTCGCCAGCTTCTGCCCCACCTCCCTCTGCATCATCCTCCTCTTAATTGTGACGCATGTCAACTTGGCAAGCATCACCACTCCTCCTTTCCTCCAAAGCAAGATCGTGGTTCTACCCGTCCATTTGATCTTGTTCACTCTAACATCTGGGGTCCTACTCCTACCTTTACCGTTGGTCGGGGTAGTTCCTATTTTGTTACTTTCATTGATGACTTTTCTCGCTCTACTTGGGTATATCTCTTACGCGACCGCTCTGAACTTTTTGATGTATGGACATCCTTTTACCATTCCATTCAAACTCAGTTTGATGTCTCCATTAAAATCTTACGCTCGGATAATGCAAAATAATATCTCAGTCACGCTTTTTCCTCTTTCTGCACGCAACATGGGATTATTCATCAAACCAGTTGCGTTTACACCTCCCAACAAAATGGAGTAGCGGAACGCAAAAACCGTCACCTCCTTGATGTCACTCGCACTCTGCTCACGCAAATGCATGTCCCTCGCTCCTACTGGGGCTATGTTGTTCTCATCGCTTGTTATCTCATCAATCGCATTCCCTCCACCATTCTCCGTGGTCAAACTCCTTTCTCCATTCTCTATCCGGGCAAAGAACCCTTTCCTCTTCCTCTACGTATCTTTGGCTGCACAGCCTTTGTGCATGCTCCCTTTGCCACCCGCGACAAACTCTCCCCGCGGTCCACTAAATGTGTCTTTCTGGGGTACTCTCCCACTCAAAAAGGTTATTGTTGCTTTGACCCCGTTACCCGCAAGCAATTTGTCTCTGCGGATGTCACCTTCTTTGAAAATGCATCTTACTTCTCTTCCTCTTCCTCCTCTACTCATGCTGATCCTACCTCTCACCACAACCCCACTATTCCCTCTGCTCCTACTACTGTTCTGCCACCTTCACCATCTCCACTATCCCCACCCTCTACCGCCTCTTCTCCCCCTCTCCCTCCTCTTTGCCGCTGTCGCTCTCTCCTCTCCGGCTAGCTCTCTCCGCCACGGATGCTCCGGTTGCTGAGGAACCTGCCAACCTGGATCTACCCATACCTCTTCGCAAATGGGTACAGACGTGTACCCAGTACCCACTGGCTGCTGTTATTTCATATGATCGTCTGACTCCTTCTCGCAGGACATTTGCATTAGCTATCTCTTAGACCACCAGTCCCCGCACCTATCAGGAGGCTCTCACTATTCCTCATTGGAAGATGGCCATGGATGAGGAAATGGCGACCCTAACTGAGCGGCGTACCTGGACTCTTATTCCTCCTCCCCTCGGTACTGATGTCGTTGGCTGTCGTTGGGTCTTTGTGGTAAAATTTGGCCCAGACGGCACTGTGGATCATTACAAGGCTCGCCTTGTTGCTAAGGGATTTACTCAGACCTATGAGGTTGATTACTTTGACAACTTCTCTCTCGTGGCTCATCTCAGCACTATCCGGGTCCTTCTCTCTGTGGCGGTCAATAGAGATTGGCTGATTTCCCAGCTAGATGTCAAGAATGCCTTCCTTTATGGTGATCTTCATGAGGCCGTCTACATGGAGAAACCTCCTGGGTATGTTGCTCAGGGGGAGACACGAGTCTGCCGGCTGAAGAAGGCAATCTATGGTCTCAAGCAGAGCCCTCGAGCTTGGTTCGACAAGTTCAGCAGCATTGTGGCAGCCGTTGGTATTGTGCGAAGTTCTGCAGATCACTCGCTATTTATTCGCAAAACCTCCTCGGGACTGGTGGTTCTTGCTGTGTACATCGATGACATCCTTCTCACTGGCGATGACCAGGAAGGGGTAGCCTTGACAAAGCGGCATCTTCGTCAACATCTGGTCACGAAAGATATGGGCCCTCCGAAGTACTTTCTGGGGATCGAAATCTCTCGGAAGCCCAACTCCTTAGTCCTCTCCCAACGTAAGTATGCCCTTGATCTTTTAAAAGAGGCAGTATTGAGTGGAGCTAAACCTGCCCGATGCCCCATGGCAACTGGAGAAGACAAAACCTGGACAGATGATTCGCCTCCTCTTTCAGATACTACGCGGTACCGGCGTTTGGCTGGTAAGCTCATATATCTCACTGTGACCAGTCCCGACATTTCCTATGCTGTGGGCAAAGTGAGTCAATTCATGCAAGCACCTAGGGAGTGCCATCTACACTCCGCCTTGAGGATCTTGGAATATGTCAAAGTAGCGCCTGGGAAAGGATTATTCTTTCAGAAGAATGGTCATCTGAGGGTTGAAGCATACTCAGATGCGAGTTACGCTGATGACAAAGGGGATCACAAGTCAATCTCGGGTTTTTGCACCTTTGTTGGGGGAAATCTGGTGAGCTGGAAGAGCAAGAAGCAATCGATTGTTTCCAGGTCTAGTGCTGAAGCAGAGTATCGTAGTACGGCATCGACCACATGTGAGTTAAAGTAACTACGGGCTCTCCTGCTGGATTTAGGAGAGGTGTACAACCATACTCTACCTATGTTCTGTGATAACAAGGCTGCCATATACATCTCCAAAAATCCGGTCTTCCATGAAAGAACCAAGCACATTGAGGTCGACTGTCATTTCATTCGTGAGGAGATTCTGAAGGAACAAATTTGCACTCCCTTTGTCACTTCTGATAAAGAGCTGGCTGACATCTTCACCAAGCCAGTCTCCTCCTCGTTTCTTCATATTTGTGACAAGCTGGGCATGATCGATATATATGCTCCAGCTTGAGGGGGAGTGTTGAAGTTGGTGACCGGGCGGTCTGGCGGTCTGTCTTGGCAGGTTGAAGACCGCGCGGTCTGGTGGTTTCCCTTCAGTGGTTTGGTTGATGTGCTGTTGCCTCTTGGAGACCGGGCGGTCTAGCGGTCTCCCATGGTGATCTCTCTCTGGTGGTAGCCGAGCGGTTAGTCCTTCTGTCTAATCGCGCGGCTTGTGCGAATTATTTTGTATTAGTACACTTAGTCATGTAAATTTTTAGTCCCACATCTCTTATTTGTATTCTCTCTTCTCTCCTCCATTCTATATAAGGGAGGCCATACCTTTGTAATAGACACCTTTTTGGGATAATAAAGTTTCTGTGAAACCATTTACAACTTATTTTTGTTCATTTTTAACAGTACTTGTGTATTGTACTTCATTCCTATTGGGTTTTTGAGTAGTGGACATTCATGTTTGGTTGGGTTCTTTAACTTGTAACTTTAAAATTGCTTCCGCTAGAATGACTCTGTGTAGGATGTTGTATATTAGTTGGATGGTTTTCATTGAGTAACTACCCGGTCTATCTGTGGTATATGACGTCGGGCCCCGGCCGGACCTACTGCTATATGCTATGTGACGGATAGGGGGTGTTACAATGCACATGTAAGATATTCCAACCCGAGCCTCCAGCTCGCAGGACCAACCCGTCCTGAATCCCTCCAACCCTACATGGGTGAGAATGTTACCACAAACCCTCCGACCCTACACGGGTGAGAATGTTACCACAAACCATCCAACCCTACACGGGTGAGAATGTTACCACAATCCCTTCAACCTTACACGGGTGAGAATGTTACCACAAGCCCTCCAACCATACACGGGTGCGAATGATGATACGTTGCTTAACTTATTAGACTACTCTTGTCTACGGGTTATTATACTTAGTGATTTAAGGTTAATCCCAGGACTGCCCAGGGTATACCCTGTGAAGGGTTCTCGGGGGCACTAGGAACTACAATGGGATTATACCCAAAGCTCCCTTTCTCAAGGATATTTACTTTAGTTGATGACTACCCATAATTCACCCCCAGCTCTCGTTGTTGCTTTGGAACAAACCTAATGACTTAAGAAATTACCGGGAAATCGGCGGTCTTCCGTCGATCTCCGTTTTAACCACTGTCCTTATGATTTGCACTCCACCCCTCGTGATCCGGTAGTGACCTATAGGAGACCAATCAGGGCTTATTCTTTTAATGCAATTCTCACCTCAATAGTTAATCATATCCCCTTGTGGTCCTAGTAGTTTGGGCTAACTGTGCTAGACACTACTCATGACCCAATACCACCCGTATAGTTGGACTTCCAATCCTTTGGTCACCATAACCCTAAATATTTATCATAGGGTAGTATGATATGTACTATTGACCATATGAAATTTTACTATATTTCCATGTCGTTAAAACCCTAAATTAAATTCTTTAATTAAGTGGTCTATGCCACTTTATGCATGAGATACTATCACAAATGGTTCTATGGGTCTAATAATTTTTCTTGAGGATCATCTAGGTTAATTATGGCTGGATATCAAGAATTGTGATTTTCTCATATATATTTCTATTTAATTCTATTTATTGTTAAATCCATCAATCGACCACTTTCCAAATGAAGTACAAGAAACATGTTACTGAAAATTATATAAATATTACTGCAGATGTAAATTACTAAAATAATACTAAGTGTCAAAATTCATAACTTGAAACAGTAATTTGATCCTTCATTATCTCATATGAAAATTTCACTAAAATGCCATTCCTTGAGTTTTAAATTTAATAAAGTATTCAAAAATTCTAAGATAATTTCACCATGTCACTACCTCAAAACTACATCACTATGAATTTTTTCAGAATATGTTTATTGTAATTTCCACCATATATAAATAATTTCCCAAAAGGGCAAAATGGTCAAAACTACATAAAATCATTATAAAATCAATTAATCAGGGCCATAAATTTTCCAGGGATTACATTTGACTCCCTTGAGCTTGTGACAAAATATAAGGTTTTAAAATCAAAAATATCCCTATTTTCAAATTTTTGCATATAAATGGCCTAATTTCAAAAATTCCAAATAATGGGATTTTTGCTTCCACAAATCCCAATATTTATATGAGGGGTAACATCCATCCCTATGAACTCATGTCCAGAGTTTTGTAGTCATACCATGTCTAATAAGGGGTAAATTCACATTTTGGTAAATATGGCTATATGCACCCCAAGCCTATATTAACCCTTCACATGCAAGAGGGAATACTCATCATGCAGAAGTCAAAAGTGGATGAAATGTTTATCATGGGCCTATAACGAACCCTAGGACATGCCACCAAACTTTGGGGCCATTTGGAGTCATATTACTCCAAATATTTCATTAATTTACTTTTGTGTATTTTCACAAATGCTATAGAAAAATATTTCC
Organism: Platanthera guangdongensis; assembly: GCA_039583875.1. Lineage (NCBI taxonomy): Eukaryota > Viridiplantae > Streptophyta > Magnoliopsida > Asparagales > Orchidaceae > Platanthera > Platanthera guangdongensis. Next base: position 162,904,352 of record CM077155.1, read on the forward strand.
CAAAAATTCCAATTTTTGGACAGAGTTTAAGTTTACCCTATTCAAGCACATGTCCAAAATTTTGGGTCATGTGGACTTCTGGTTTGACATGGGCATGCATTTGAATTTCTGCCCTTGCCTAGGACCAGTTCTAGTAGAACAGCCCTACAGGGAGTTCTATTGATCCAAATTTAAACTTTAGGGTGGAAAATGAAAGTTAAGATCAAGGTCTACAATTTTGATTTTTACTACCATCTCTGAAAATGCCTCTAAGTAGGCTAAATTAATCATGCAAGATTACTGTAAATATGTGACAAAAATTGAATAAAATTAATACAACCTATAGTTTGATTTGAATAAAGTGGACGACATCCGTTCATCGTCCCCGATCAGCAAGGGCTGAGATTGAGCCTGGCTGGGACACCTTGTCTGGCCATTTCTGGCCACCTGGGCCGGCGCCACCGCCGACGATTATTACCACCACCTTCGTTGAGGTGGTGGCTGGCATTCCCCGGCGGTGGGGTTGCCGGAGGTGGCTCCTCCAGCGATCTCGAGCAAGAAGAAAAACTCGAGAAATTGATTCCATTCTCACATGGCATCGGGATCAATTGAGCCTGTTATCTCCCCTAAACGATCTAGAATCCTAGTACAGGTAGAGGTGAGGTGAAACGAACCCTTAGGGCGGCTTGACGGCGAGTTTGGCGGCGGTGAGCCATGGCCGAGCTTGCTCCGACAACTCCTCCATGTTTCCTTGATTCTCCAGCAATTCCCTTGCTCCAGGACTCGTTCTCCAGTCATTTCCCCTCTCTGAAGCTGATGGTGTGGCTAGATTGGGCTGAGAGTGGGTGTATGGGGAGATAAGTCCAAGGGGGAGCTCGGGTTGAGCTTTGGTTGCTCCACCTATGGTGCCAAGTGGCCACCATGCTCCAAAATCCTCTGGAATTGCCTGAGGAGGCTGGCCAGCAAGCTTAGGCAGCTGAATAAGTGGCCATGTGGCCATCCTTCCTCTTCATTCCTCTTCTCTCTCTCCTCATTTCTCTAAATTCCTTTTCTACCCCTTTGCATGTAATCTCTCTCCTGATTTTGGGGGTTAGGGGCTGACTTTGACCACTTGAGCTGGTCATGGGCCAAGGTTGGTGGGCTTAACCCAAGGGAAATAGGCTTAGCCCTTATTTTCCTCTTTAGGCCACATGTTTGACCAAGTTGACTTTTTAGAGTTGACTTAGTCAACTTGATGAGTGGGCTGACCCCCCTGAAAGTCATGAACCCTATGACACCACCCAACTTGGGTTGGGCCATGGTGGTGTCCCACTTGGACTATTTGGGCCTTTAGGTGTGGATTTGACCAATTTAAGGTTTAGGGTTGACTTGGTCAAATTGGGTTAATGGGTGACCTAATGGCATGCTTTAGGGTTCACTTAGATTATTCTTAGGGTTAGGGTAATGTGGTGGGGGTCATGGTGTGGCTAGTGTTCCTATTTAGGCTAGTTTGACCTAGTTTGACTTGGACCCTATAGTGGGCCCCACATGGCTACACCCCTTCTAGGGTCAAACCTAGCTAGAAATCCTTATCACCCACCACATGCCTAACCTAATCTAAGTTGAGGGGCCTAATTGCACGTGGGATGTTACATGAGATGCATAATATTTCATGTGTACACCGCTCATAATATGCACTAAGGCCTTTATTAGATTGCATAACACAACATGTATGACATAATATTATATTAGCACACGTGTCAAGTTAAAGATTTACATAATGACATATGTACACACATGGTTTTGAGTCAAGAAGGAATAAAAAATTCATGCATCCATGGTCTATGCACACGGGTTAGTGGGATGACGATATATCATCCTAAGTTTAAGCATGACATCATTAATGAAATTCCTATAGCAAGTTAGCAGCTTGAGCAAGTATTTATACATGTATTGTCTGATTTAGGTTGTGTAGTTCTAGCGGTAAGCTAGGTGTTGATTAGTTGTTCGTTGTGTTATCAGAATGCAGCCGAAGCGTCCTGCGACAAGGTTTACTCCCCAGTCTGAGGGCGAGTCGTCTGGTGCACAGAGTGAGGCAGTGATAGAAGGACTGCGACAAAGTAATGATGCTCTGTCTAGATAAATGGTGGAGATGCAATCACATATCCAGGTTGTATTGTCTGTTACTTCCGGGCAACCGATTAGAGTGCAAGACCCTGCTGTGGGTCAAGTTGTTCTGGTTCCTCCTGCTCCGTTGGTGCCTCTAATTTTGTTGCCACTAGAGATGAACTTTATCTCGCATTTTCAGCGACTGGGACACCCTACCTATGATGGTAGAGCTGATTTCACGACCTTGGATGATTGGATTATAGCTATCGAGGAGATGTTCTCATACTCAGGGATTTCTGCTGACCAGAGAGTGATGGTCGCTCCCTACCACCTGAAAGGTCTAGTAAAGAGCTGGTGGTTAAGAGAAAATGAGATCTTGAAGGATAGATGTTCGTGGGGAGCCTTCAAGGAGTTATTACTGAGAAAGTTTCTGCCGTCGATCGAGCAAGACCGCTTGATGAATAATTTTCTGCGCTTGAAGCAAAGGCAACTCACAGTGAGTGAGTATGAAGTGGAATTCAGTAAATTGAGCCGGTTTTCCCTGGATCTGGTGTCCTCGAAATCTAGTCGAGTTAAGCATTTTCTGGATCTGGTGTCCTTGAAAGTCATGAACCCTATGACACCACCCAACTTGGGTTGGGCCATGGTGGTGTCCCACTTGGACTATTTGGGCCTTTAGGTGTGGATTTGACCAATTTAAGGTTTAGGGTTGACTTGGTCAAATTGGGTTAATGGGTGACCTAATGGCATGCTTTAGGGTTCACTTAGATTATTCTTAGGGTTAGGGTAATGTGGTGGGGGTCATGGTGTGGCTAGTGTTCCTATTTAGGCTAGTTTGACTTGGACCCTATAGTGGGCCCCACATGGCTACACCCCTTCTAGGGTCAAACCTAGCTAGAAATCCTTATCACCCACCACATGCCTAACCTAATCTAAGTTGAGGGGCCTAATTGCACGTGGGATGTTACATGAGATGCATAATATTTCATGTGTACACCGCTCATAATATGCACTAAGGCCTTTATTAGATTGCATAACACAACATGTATGACATAATATTATATTAGCACACGTGTCAAGTTAAAGATTTACATAATGACATATGTACACACATGGTTTTGAGTCAAGAAGGAATAAAAAATTCATGCATCTATGGTCTATGCACACGGGTTAGTGGGATGACGATATATCATCCTAAGTTTAAGCATGACATCATTAATGAAATTCCTATAGCAAGTTAGCAGCTTGAGCAAGTATTTATACATGTATTGTCTGATTTAGGTTGTGTAGTTCTAGCGGTAAGCTAGGTGTTGATTAGTTGTTCGTTGTGTTATCAGAATGCAGCCGAAGCGTCCTGCGACAAGGTTTACTCCCCAGTCTGAGGGCGAGTCGTCTGGTGCACAGAGTGAGGCAGTGATAGAAGGACTGCGACAAAGTAATGATGCTCTGTCTAGACAAATGGTGGAGATGCAATCACATATCCAGGTTGTATTGTCTGTTACTTCCGGGCAACCGATTAGAGTGCAAGACCCTGTTGTGGGTCAAGTTGTTCTGGTTCCTCCTGCTCCGTTGGTGCCTCCAATTTTGTTGCCACTAGAGATGAACTTTATCTCGCATTTTCAGCGACTGGGACACCCTACCTATGATGGTAGAGCTGATTTCACGACCTTGGATGATTGGATTATAGCTATCGAGGAGATGTTCTCATACTCAGGGATTTCTGCTGACTAGAGAGTGATGGTCGCTCCCTACCACCTGAAAGGTCTAGTAAAGAGCTGGTGGTTAAGAGAAAATGAGATCTTGAAGGATAGATGTTCGTGGGGAGCCTTCAAGGAGTTATTACTGAGAAAGTTTCTGCCGTCGATCGAGCAAGACCGCTTGATGAATAATTTTCTGCGCTTGAAGCAAAGGCAACTCACAGTGAGTGAGTATGAAGTGGAATTCAGTAAATTGAGCCGGTTTTCCCTGGATCTGGTGTCCTCGAAATCTAGTCGATTTAAGCATTTTCTGGGTGGTCTTCATAATGACATCCAGCAGGTGGCCAGTGCTTATGGGTCTGGAAGTTATGCTGAAGCTGTAGAAGCCACTTTAAGGGTCAAATCAATCGACAATTCGAAGAATCGAGGCCAGCAGATGAGGAAATATAAGAGAATGTCTGATGAGGGTAAGAACTCTAAGGAATCAGGTTTTGTTTCACGGAAGAGAAACAAAGAAGTGTGCAGTTTCTGTGGCCGGTCAGACCACCCGTTTGAGATATGTTTCAAGAGATTGAGAGCTTAGAAGCAGCAGGTGCATGCCATTCAAAGCATTCCCAAAGGAAAACTATTTTGTGCTTTGTGCAAACGGAAGGGGCACGATGTTGCCCATTGTTGGTATAAGGACAATGTCTGCTTTCAGTGTGGATAGAAGGGGCATTTCAAGTTGTAAGAAACGAACAAAAACAAACCGGAAGTGGTTTAACAAAAACTTTATTATCCCAAAAGGTATCTATTACAAAGGTATGACCTCCCTTATATAGAATGGAGGAGAGAAGAGAGAATACAAATAAGAGATGTGAGACTAAAAATTTACAGGACACAAGCAGACTATACAGACACAAACCGCACAAGCCGCGCGGTTAGACAGAAGGGCTAACCGCTCGGCTACTACCAGAGAGAGAGAGATCGCCATGGGATACCGCTAGACCGCCCGGTCTCCAAGTCGCCAGAGACAAACCGCTAGACCGCTTGGACCTCAGACAGCAACACACAGCAACCAAACCGCTGAAGGGTAACAGCAAAACCGCGCGGTCATCAACCCGCCAAGCCAGACCGCCAGACCGCCCGGTCACAAACTTCAACACTCCCCCTCAAGCTGGAGTATATATATCGATCATGCCCAGCATGTCACAAATATGAAGAAACGAGGCGGATACTGGCTTGGTGAAGATGTCAGCCAGCTCTTTATCAGAAGTGACGAAGGGAGTGTAAATTTGTTCCTTCAAAATCTCTTCACGAATGAAATGACAGTCGACCTCAATGTGCTTGGTTCTTTCATGGAAGACTGGATTTTTGGAGATGTATATTGCAGCCTTGTTGTCACAGAACGTAGGTAGAGGATGGTTGTAGACCTCTCCTAAATCCAGCATGAGAGCCCGTAGCCATTTTAACTCATAAGTGGTCGATACCATACTCTGATACTCTGCTTCAGCACTGGTCCTGGAAACAACAGACTGCTTCTTGCTCTTCCAGCTTACCAGATTTCCCCCAACAAAGGTGCAGAAACCAGAGGTAGACTTGCGATCCCCTTTGTCATCAGCGTAACTCGCATCTGAGTATGCTTCAACCCTCAGATGACCATTCTTCTGAAAGAGTAATCTTTTCCCAGGTTCTGCTTTGACATACTCCAAGATCCGCAAGGCAGACTATAGATGACACTCCCTAGGTGCTTGCATGAATTGACTCACCTTTCCCACAACATAGGAAATGTCAGGCCTGGTCACTGTGAGATATATGAGCTTACCAACTAGATGCCTATACCGCATAGTATCTGAAAGAAGAGGCGAATCATCTGTCCAGGTTTTGTCTTCTCCAATTGCCATGGGGCGTCGGGCAGGTTTGGCGCCAGTCAATCCTGCTTCTTTTAATAAATCAAGGGCATACTTACGCTGGGAGAGGACTAAGGAGTTGGGCTTCAGAGAGATTTTGATCCCCAAAAATTACTTCGGAGAGCCCATATTTTTCGTGACCAGATGTTAATGAAGATGCCGCTTTGTCAAGGCTACCCCTTCCTGGTCATCGCTAGTGAGAAGAATATCATCGACGTACACAGCAAGAACCACCAGTCCCGAGGAGGTTTTGCGAATAAATAGCGAGTGAAGAGAATATAAATAAGAGATGTGAGACTAAAAATTTACAGGACACAAGCGGACTATACAGACACAAACCGGACAAGCCGAGCGGTTAGACAGAAGGGTTAACCGCTCGGCTACTACCAGAGAGAGATCTCTATGGGAGACCGCTAGACTGCCCGGTCTCTAAGTCGCCAGAGACAAACCGCTAGACCGCTTGGACCTCAAACAGCAACACACAGCAACCAAACCGCTGAAGGGTAACAGCAAAACTGCGCGGTCATCAACCCGCCAAGCCAGACTGCCAGACCGCCCGGTCACTAACTTCAACACTCCCCCTCAAGCTGGAGCATATATATCGATCATGCCCAGCTTGTCACAAATATGAAGAAACGAGGCGGATACTGGCTTGGAGAAGATGTCAGCCAGCTCTTTATCAGAAGTGACGAAGGGAGTGCAAATTTGTTCCTTCAAAATCTCTTCATGAATGAAATGACAGTCGACCTCAATGTGCTTGGTTCTTTCATGGAAGACCGAATTTTTGGAGATGTATATGACATCCTTGTTGTCACAGAACATAGGTAGAGGATGGTTGTAGACCTCTCCTAAATACGGCATGAGAGCCCGTAGCCATTTTAACTCACAAGTGGTCGATGTCATACTCCGATACTCTGCTTCAGCACTGGACCAGGAAACAACAGACTGCTTCTTGCTCTTCTAGCTTACCAGATTTCCCCTAACAAAGGTGCAGAAACTAGAGGTAGACTTGTGATCCCCTTTGTCATCAGCGTAACTCGCATCTGAGTATGCTTCAACCCTCAGATGACCATTCTTCTGAAAGAGTAATCCTTTCCCAGGTGCTGCTTTGACATACTCCAAGATCCGCAAGACGGACTGTAGATGACACTCCCTAGGTGCTTGCATGAATTAACTCACCTTGCCCACAGCATAGGAAATGTCGGGCCTGGTCAATGTGAGATATATGAGCTTACCAACTAGATGCATGTACCGCGTAGTATCTGAAAGAAGAGCCGAATCATCTGTCCAGGTTTTGTCTTCTCCAATTGCCATGGGGCATCAGGCAGGTTTGACGCCAGCCAATCCTGCTTCTTTTAATAGATCAAGGGCATACTTACGCTGGGAGAGGACTAAGGAGTTGGGCTTCCGAGAGATTTCGATCCCCAAAAAGTACTTCGGAGGGCCCATATCTTTCGTGACCAGATGTTGACGAAGATGCCGCTTTGTCAAGGCTACCCCTTCCTGGTCATCGCCAGTGAGAAGGATGTCATCGATGTACACAGCAATAACCACCAGTCCCGAGGAGGTTTTGCGAATAAATAGCGAGTGATCGGCAGAGCTGCGCGCAAAACCAACGGCCGCTACGATGCTGCTGAACTTGTCAAACCAAGCTCAAGGGCTCTTCTTGAGGCCATAGATTGCCTTCTTCAGCCGGCATACTCGTGTCTCCCCCGGAGCAACATACCCAGGAGGTTGCTCCATGTAGACGGCCTCCTGAAGATCACCATAAAGGAAGGCATTCTTTGCATCCAGCTGGGAAATCGGCCAATCTCTTTTGACCGCCACAGAGAGAAGGACTCGTATAGTACTGAGACGAGCCACGGGAGAGAAAGTGTCAAAGTAATCAACCCCATAGGTCTGAGTAAACCCCTTAGCAACAAGGCGGGCCTTATAACAGTCCACCGTGCCGTCCGGGCCAAATTTGACCACAAAGACCCAGCGACACCCAACAACATCAGTACCGCAGGGAGGAGGAACAAGAGTCCAGGTACCCCACTCCGCGAGGGTCGCCATTTTCTCATCCATGGACATCTTCCAATGAGAAATAACAAGGGCCTCCTGGTAGGAACGAGGTGTGGCAGTGGCAGAGATAGCCAGCGCAAAGGCCCTGCGAGAAGAGGTAAGACGATCATATGAAACAACAGTAGCAAGGGAGTGTAGGGTACACGTCTGCACCCCTTTGCGAAGAGCTACATGAAGATCCAGGTCAGCGGGTCCCTCAGCATCCGGAGCATCTGTGGCAGAGAGAGCTGGCCTAGGAGGAGAGAGAGACGGCGGCGGAGATGAAGGAGACGGTGGCGGAGAAGAGGTGGGAGATAGTGGAGATAGTGGAGATGGTGGAGGTGGTGGAACAGTAGTAGGAGCAGAGGGAATGGTGGGGTTGTGGTGAGAGGTAGGATCAGCAGGAGTAGATGAGGAAGAGGAAGAGAAGTAAGATGCATTTTCAAAGAAGGTGACATCCGCAGAGACAAATTGCTTGCGGGTAACGGGGTCAAAGCAACAATAACATTTCTGAGTGGGAGAGTACCCCAGAAAGATACATTTAGTGGACCGTGGGGAGAGTTTGTCGCGGGTGGCAGAGGGAGCATGCACAAAGGCTGTGCAGCCAAAGATACGTAGAGGAAGAGGAAAGGGTTCTTTGCCCGGATAGAGAATGGAGAAAGGAGTTTGACCACGGAGAACGGTGGAGGGAATGCGATTGATGAGATATCAAGCGATGAGAACAACATAGCCCCAGTAGGAGCGAGGCACATGCATTTGCGTGAGCAGAGTGCGAGCGACATCAAGGAGGTGACGGTTTTTGCGTTCCGCTACTCCATTTTGTTGGGAGGTGTAAACGCAACTAGTTTGATGAATAATCCCATGTTGCGTGCAGAAAGAGGAAAAAGCGTGACTGAGATATTATTTTGCATTATCCGAGCGTAATATTTTAATGGAGACATCAAACTGAGTTTGAATGGAATGGTAAAAGGATGTCCATACATCAAAAAGTTCAGTGCGGTCGCGTAAGAGATATACCCAAGTAGAGCGAGAAAAGTCATCAATGAAAGTAACAAAATAGGAACTACCCCGACCAACGGTAAGGGTAGGAGCAGGACCCCAGATGTCGGAGTGAACAAGATCAAACGGATGGGTAGAACCACGATCTTGCTTTGGAGGAAATGAGGAGCGGTGATGCTTGCCAAGTTGACATGCGTCACAATTAAGAGGAGGATGATGCCGAGGGAGGTGGGGCAGAAGCTGGCGAGAAGCCGGGGAGGAGCATGACCAAGGCGAAGATGCCATTGGAGTAGATCTGTAGAGGAGGAGAAGAAGACGGATAGAGCAGAGACATTGTCGAGGAAGTAGAGGCCGCCGCTCTCAGTCCCAGTAGCAATCGTCCATTGGGAGGTCGGATCCTGAAAAGAACAAGAAGTAGAAGTGAATGTGACGGAGCACTGTAGTTGCCTGCATAAAGAAGTAACCGATAATAAATTGCAAGGAAACTGGGGCACATAGAGGGTATTTGTCAGGCACAGAGAGGGAGTGACTTGAACCATGCCCTCTCCATTGACCGGGGAGGGAGAGCCATCAGCAACTATGACCGGGGGCAACCGATCATACGTTTCGAGATGAGAGAAAAATTGAGGATTGCCCGTCATATGATTTGTAGCACCAGAGTGGATCAACCATCGTCCACGAGTAACAGCATGGGCACTACCTGAAGAGGTGACCACCAAGGCGGACAGCTTGGAGGTGGAATCCATTGAAGAGAGACGATGAGAGAACAGGAAGCAGCGACGACAACAACAAGTCGCAAGCCGGGCGAACAGAAGCAGGCCGCGCGGCTAGGAAGGCCGCAGGCAGGAGAAAACAGGTCGGATGACAAAAGAGAGGCCGCAACGACTAGGAAGCAGGAACAGCTAGAAGGAAACATGGCGAGGCGAGGAGCGAAGGCGGTTAGGAGAGGAGCAACAAGGTCGCGGCGACTAAGAGCAGGAGAGTGGAGAGAACAAGTTGCTGCGACTTAAGGACAGGTCGCGACAACAAATAAAAGCAGCCAGAGAAGAGAAGCAAGGGGAAACAAGCCGCGCGAATAGGGCAGCGGTCAGAGGAGAAGGCAAGCCGCGAAGACAGGTCGCGGAAAGAAGAATCAAACCGCGTGAACAGGGCAACGGTCAGAGGAGGAATCAATCCGCGAAGACAGGTCGCGAAAAGAAGAATCAAGCCACGAGAATCAGAGAGTGCACACAATCAGGAGGAAAAGACCGTGTGCTCTGATACCATGTAAGAAACGAATAAAAACAAACCAGAAGTGGTTTAACAGAAACTTTATTATCCCCAAAAGGTATCTATTACAAAGGTATGACCTCCCTTATATAAAATAAAGGAGAGAAGAGAGAATACAAATAAGAGACGTGGGACTAAAAATTTACAGGACACAAGCGGACTATACAAACACAAACCACACAAGCCGCGTGGTTAGACAGAAGGGCTAACCGCTCGGCTACTACCAGAGAGAGAGATCGCCATGGGAGACCGCTAGACCGCCCGGTCTCCAAGTCGTCAGAGACAAACTGCTAGACCGCTTGGACCTCAGACAGTAACACACAGCAACCAAACCGCTGAAGGGTAACAGCAAAACCGCGTGGTCATCAACCCGCCAAGCCAGACCGCCCGGTCACCAACTTCAACACAAGTCAAAGTGCCCGCTGTCTCAGCCCACACTGTAGCCAGTTCCACTTCAGGCCTTGCCGCTACCGCAACTTTTGGACAAAGGGAAGGGCAAGCTGAACGTTGTGACCATAGAGGAAGCGCAGACATCCACCTAGGTGATCTCAGGTTATATCCTAACCTAGTTTGATTTCTTTTTTGCTCATAGTTGTAGTTTCAATGTTGCTCGGTTAGTTATGTATGCGATTTTATAGGGAAGTTTAAGGTAAAGAACCGTTGGGTGCGCGTTCTTTTAGATTCTGGTGTTACCCACTCGTTTGTGGCTAGGACCTTTGTGGAGCACCATAATTTGACTACGGATCAAGTTGGTGATGCTTTTTGTGTCAAGTTTCCCTCTGGTGATTCGGAGGTGTCAGACCATGGTATCCTGGGTTGTCTGATTCTTTTGGGTGATTTCCTAGCTGTTGTTGATTTGAAGGTGATAGACCTGAAGGACTTTGATATGATCTTGGGCATGGACTGATTGTCCAGATATGATGCGGTTATCTAGTGCAAGGTCAAACACTTGGATTTCAAGACGGACAACAGTCACCCCAGTAGTGTTTATTGTTATCCGCGACAGGATTCCTCGATTATTTCTGCGGTATGTGCTCGGGAGCTTTTAGATTCTGGTTGTTTTTCTTACTTGGTTTCTATTTTGGGAACTGTTAGTGGTTTGCCGCATGTCAAGGAGGTTCCAGTGGTGCGTGAGTTTTCAGATATTTTCCCTGATAGTCTTCCTGGTCTTCCACCTAAGAGGGATGTAGAGTTTGTTATAGATCTTCAGCCAGGTACTCGTCCTATTGCTAAGGCACCGTATCGTATGGCCCCTCAAGAGCTGGATGGGTTGTGTACCCAGCTGGATGAGTTATTGCAGTATGGTTTCATTAGGCCAAGTTATTTGCCTTGGGGTGCTCCCGTTTTGTTTGTAAAGAAGAAGGATGAGTCTTTAAGGTTGCGCATCGATTATCGAGAATTGAACAAGGTAATTATCAAGAACAAGTATCCCTTACCGCAGATAGATGATTTGTTTGATCAGTTGTGTGGTAGTACAGTGTTTTCGAAGATTGATCTTCATTCGGGCTACCATCAGTTGTGAATCTGCGAGTCGGATGTTCCATGGACTGCTTTCCATTCTCGGCACGGGTATTTTGAGTTCTTGGTATTGTCCTTTAGATTGGCGAATGTATTCTCTGTCTTCATGGACATGATGAACCGAGTGTTTAAGGATTTCTTGGATCGGTTTGTGGTTGTTTTTATTGATGATGTCCTGATTTATTCTCACAGTACCGAGTAGCATGCCCAACACTTACGTTTAGTTCTATCTGCCTTGATAGAACATAAGTTGTATGCCACGTGGCGTAAGTGCGAGTTTTGTTTACCTCGGGTTTCCCTTTTGAGTCATGTTGTGAATAAGGATGGAATTTCAGTTGACCCCGAGAAGATAGTCGTTGTTATGGATTGGAAAAGACCTACCACACCCAAAGAGATAAGAAGCTTCCTAGGGTTGGCAGGCTATTATAGAAAATTTGTGAAAGGATTCTCTACGTTGTATGCGTCGCTGACTAAGCTTACACAGAAGGACGTAGCGTTCATCTGAAGTGATAAGTGCGAAGGAGCTTTTTAGGAATTAAAATAGAGATTGTGCACTACTCCAGTTTTATCTTTGCCTACCGAAGGGGTAGAGTATGTCGTTTATATGGATGCATCACATGTCGGGCTGGGATGTATCCTGATGCAAGAAGATAAGGTAATTGCGTATGGGTCGAGATAGTTAAAGATTCATGAAAGAAACTACCCCACACATGATTTGGAATTTGCGGCTGTGATTTATGCTTTGAAACTGTGGAGGCATCTGTTGTATGGCGCCTTGTGCAAGATCTATACAGACCATAAGAGTTTGAAGTACGTTTTCACTCAAAAGGAGTTGAACCTGCGCCAGCGTAGATGGTTAGAATATGTCACGGACTATGATGTTGACATTTTTGTATCATCCAGACAAAGCTAATGTGGTATCTGATGCCCTGAGTAGAAAGACCGCGCAAATCTTTGGACTTCCAGTGGAATCCTTGGTAGAAGAATTTCTGTTAATGGATATATCGGTTAGGAGTAATGACTCGCCCAGTAGTTTGGAAGTGTTAGAGCCTTTTTGGATTACACTCATAAGGCTGCATCAGAAGGATGATCCCGATTTGCAGCACCTCCATAATAAAACTGAGAAAGGGGAACTACTAGACTTTTCCATTGATGACGCAGGTACTTTGAAGTACCGCGATAGATATTGTATCCCCGCTGTTGAGGATATCCAAGTTAAGTTATGCAGTGAGGCACATGGCTCTAGTGTTGCCTACCACCCTGGTTCTACCAAGATGTACCGAGATCTGAAGCAGTTCATTTGGTGGTCTGGTATGAAAGCTGATATAGCCAGGTTTGTGTCAGAATGCCTCACCTGCAAGCAAGTTAACGCTGATCATAGAAGGCCGGGTGACAAGTTGATGTCTTTAAAGATTCCAGGTTGGAAATGGGAAAGTATTTTCATGTATTTTATTACTGGTTTGCCGAGATCTCCCCGAGGGCATTATTCTGTTTGGGTTATAGTAGATAGACTGGCGAAGTGTGCTCACTTCGTGCCTTTCAAGATTGATTACTCCATGAAGAAAATAACAGAACTATACCTTGATGAGGTTATCAGGCTACATGGAGTGCCGGTGAGTATTTTGTCGGATCGAGACTCCAGGTTTATATCTCATTTTTGGAAAAGTTTATCGGAATGGTTGGGTACCGATCTGAGGTATTCCACCGCTTATCATCCGCAGACCAATGGTTAGATAGAGAGAGTAAACCAGATTTTGGAGGATATGATCAGATGTTATATTTTGGACCACGAGGGAGCGTGGGATGAGCGACTCAGATTGATGGAGTATGCTTATAATAACAATTATCAAGAGAGCTTACAGATACCCCGTTTCAGGCTTTGTATAGGAGACGTAACAGAACTCCCTTGTTTTGGGCAGAAGTTTGTGAAAGACCGTTATTGGGTCCATAAGCATTGGAAGAGATGAGTACTTCTGCGACGCATATTCGAGAGAAGCTTTGTATAGCTCAAGAGCGTTACGAGAACAATGTCAATCAGTGTAGGATTGATCTGGAATTTGCTGGGGACATGGTGTTTCTAAGGGGTTCTCCAATGTCTGGTGCTAAGAGGTTTGGAAAGGGCCACAACTTGGATCATAGGTATGTGGGACCTTTTCAGGTTGTTGCCCGCAAGTTTTCTTGGGGTGCACGATGTGTTTCATGTGAGCCAGTTAAGGAAATGTGTGCTTAGCGACCAACAAGTTCTTGATTATGTGCCCAAGTTGGAGCCTAATCTTTCCTATGTTAAGGTGCCTGTTCACATTCTGGATACTCAAGATCGCGTGTTGCGAAGGAAGATCATACTCATGGTTAAAGTTTTATGGCGGAACCAAGATGTGGAGAGCGCGACTTGGGAGTTGGAGTCAGCTATGAGGGAGGCTCATCCTCATCTATTCTCCTAGTTTCTCAAAACTGGGGTGTAGCCAAAACCTACTTCTCTCGAGCCTCGACCCTTGAATAGTTGCAAAGGACCTAAGACTGACCCAAAGCCTCAGCAGGGAGGTCTCACCTCACACCCAGAAGATCTCTGAGTGCTTCCCCTCCAAAGCCAAAAGCTGGGCTAGGAGCTCCTCAGAAAGCACTGAAGATTTGGAGGATAATGAGAGCTTGCTTTCTAAGGAGCCCTTATGGGTCTATTTATAGCCTTTTGCTGACCTGAGATTACCAAAATACCCTTAGCTGGCCTGCTAATAGTCAAAACCCGTTGTTTAAAAAGTACTAAATGCAGCCCTTGAGGGTATAAGGGTAATTTTACCTGAGGGTAATTAGGTAATTTTACCCCAGGCCCTGGGCCCCACTCGGCGAGAACTCTGAGCCGAGAACCTTCCTGTCTAGAGCTTGGCGCAAGCGATCTCGCCTGCTTATGGGCGAGAGCTCCTCCAAGGCGGGAGCTTGGTGCAAGCGCAAGCGTTCCCGCCCACTCATGGGCGGGAACTTCTTCAGGGCAGGAGCTCTTCTAGTCTGAAGCCCGAAGCTAGTCCAATCCTGACCGTTGGTGCCTCCGGGTCCTACTCAGCGAATATGGGGTTGTACACAATCCCCGCTCTTTTTGAGCTAGCTCTGCGCTCGAAAAGACACGTCTAACCCATAAATATTCGCTGAGCACGTGTCATCATTAGAGAATATTTTGGTGGGCCATACCATGGCTATATATATATGTGCTGATAGACGGCCTTAAATCCGCCCCCGAATCATCGCTCCTTGTCTAAGTTCTCGCTTCCTTTGGCGATGCGTTCCAAGCGTGTTGACAAACCGCTCCCGCAGGACCTTCAAGACCGTATCAATGCGGCCCAGGTGCGAGCCAAGGCTAACTGCGCTTTGGTTGCCCCCTGGCTGGCGAGAAAGTTGTCAGCCACTGAGCCCTCTCAGCTAAAGAAGAAGAAGAAGAAAGAGAATAAGAGGGCGAAGGTGGTCCAGCGAGACCTGTCTCACGAGAACAGGGGCTCACCTACCCCGACCCCAAGCCATGCAGATGATCCTTCTCCGCTGAAGGTATGTCTCTGACTCGCTGATCATTGAAACCACTAGCTGTTTACGCAAGAGGATTTGCAGCTGACGCGGTACTTCTCGCAGGAAACGGCCCCTGACGACGTCAGGCCCCCGCAGGAGCCCTTGGACTCGTCATCTCGTCCTCCTGAGAATCAACTGCGGGTCTCGGAGGTCGCTCCTCCGGCTGACTCACCGAGAACTGCAGGTATCTTTTCCACTCTATCACTCCAAACTCAGTCTCAGATTGCTGAATTGACTTCCCGCAGCACCAGCTTCCGCCAAACCGGGTCTCGTCACCCAGTAAAATGAAGCAAGGGCCGCTAACCGGCCTGCCCCTGCGGAGGAGTGGCTATCGAATCTTTCGTAGCTCCCCAGGATGCCAGCCATCCCGCAGGAGAGGACAACTCCCCCTGCTTCCGGCCAAGCCGGGATCACCACGCGTAAAATCTTCCCCCCGGAAAAAGGAAAGCCGCTCCACCTCCTCTTTGGAACTGAGGGGGGGGGGGGGGGGGGGGCTGGGCCTTCTCGCCTGCCGTCGACCGGCGGTTCTCACCATACTGCAGTTATGCGGTATGCTTATCATAATTATTGCTTAGCTCTCGCCATGACTGTGGAACTCTTTTGTCAGGGGATCCGGGCTCGCGGTCGGGAGCTGACGCAGAGGATGAAGATGAAGATGACGACGAAGACAGAGAGGGGGAGGACGGCGAGAGCTCCCCCTTCCCTTCATCTGATGAGATGGAGGAAATCTTGACCGGTGCTGAGAGCGCTAAAAGGCGGGGGAAGAGGGTTGCCACCGTCCTGTTGAAGTTTGTACGGCGGGAGAAGGCCCATGACTCTGCGGCGAGAGAGTTTCGCGAATCGGTGGAGAGGAGGCTGTAGGCTCTGGAGCGAGACTACTTCGTAGGCGAGACGGATCGGCCAGGTGGGCCTACCGCCGAGTCCTCTCCCGAGAGGTGTATTGCGTGGATCCGAGACCAGCCCCGCCGAATCAACCTAGGATGCACCGTCCTATCGTCCTATTTCAACCCGCAGGCACCACCGAGGACTAAGCGGCGAGAGCGAGGACGATGGCGGTGGGAACCTTATTGATTCGCAAAGTCTCATCCTTTTTGCCCCCCCCCCCCCCCCGGCCTTCCCCTTCGCCAATGTACCCTGTTATTTTCTTATTAGTCAACTTATAACCTATCATTATTATTATTATTTCTTTATCTGGTTCTCGCTATATTTCTGTCGGCTATATTTCTGTCGGCTTCACCGCGTGAAACCCTAGCAACCGTGACATCGTGAACTATGCGGGGGAGGGGGAGCTCGTCATTCCCCTTGAGCACTTCAAGGTGGGCCAGCTGAATCCTAACTCGGTCGCTATCCTTGTGGCGTTCATCTGCAACATGCGATCCGAGAGGATCGAGTTCAACCTCCCCATCTTCCGGAAGCTGTTTATCTTCCGCGCTAAGGGAGGGGCGGTCTTCTTCTCGGGGCAGCTGCTCAAGACCACCGGTCTCGCCAATAAGCATCATCACTGGGGCGAGATGTTCGTTTTCGTTTCCTACGATTTAGGCAACGTTCCTCTCACGCCCATTCAGTATTAGGACGCCGCCTACAAGCCGCCCTCCTTGGGCTCGCACGAGAGCGCCCTCCTTGAGTTCTTCGGAACCAAGGATTTCGACTTCTAGCTCCTCCAGCGGGGCGTCGATTCGCTCCCCCCCCCCCCCCCCCCCCCCGTGCCCCCGGGCGAAGGTATGGTCTCGCCTTTGACTCGCTATTCCCCCTTTTTTTAAGATTTAGTGCTGAGTGTTGTCGCCTCTGCAGGAGAGCGCGAGATCCCCCTGTGCCAACCCTTCGACGAGGCTCATACTGCTGAGAGCCAAGCCGCGAGAGATCCGCTGGCTCTCACGAAGTCCACGGCTCAAGCTTGTCGGGACGAGCCGGCCCCTCTTCCTTCGACCTACACCGGGAAGCGGAAGCCCGACATCCCTTTGCCCGAAGCGTTGAAGAGACCCAAAACAACCGCTGCCGACAAGGGTAAAGCCGTAGCGGTTCCGCCCTCCCGACCTCCCGCTCCAGGCCGTTCCTTTGAAGAGATCTTGCAGGCTGCCAACGAGATTGTTGTTGCCATGAGTGGAGCCGAGGCACCTGCCGAGAACCCCCCGGCCCCCGATGGGGCAGATGGTGAGGGAGCCGCCGCCGAGACCTCCACTCAGTCTCCGCCTAGAGAGGTGTCGCGGGGTCATCAAAATTTTGGTCTTGGCATGAAGTTCCTTGATGTGGAAAATAAACCGATGCTTCAGTGGGACCCTGATACCAACAGGGTCTTGATCTCGTCTCTTCTACACAGCTGGGCGGAGCGAGAGGAAGTCACCAGCGAGGCCTTCTCCTTGGGCTACGACCTTGACAGCCGG
The DNA here is from genome assembly GCA_039583875.1 of Platanthera guangdongensis. Classification (NCBI taxonomy): domain Eukaryota; kingdom Viridiplantae; phylum Streptophyta; class Magnoliopsida; order Asparagales; family Orchidaceae; genus Platanthera; species Platanthera guangdongensis. The sequence continues at coordinate 162,921,764 of CM077155.1, forward strand.
GAGAACGTCGGCATATACGACAAAATGACCACCCGGCTCCTGGCCTACGACTCCACCCGGGCCCTGATGCGCGGGATCGAGCTTGCGCATATGTGTGTGCGTCGAAGTATCACTATCGACCGTAACTTTCAAGACATGTTCAAGGCAAGGGAGGAGGCGGTGGCTCAGGCGGCTGCCCTGAAGAAAGAGCTAGTAGATGCTAAGCAACTGCTGTCCTCGCGCCCGACGGAAGTGGTAAGCGAGACCTTTCGCGGCATTTGCTCTCGCCACTGTAGATTTCAACCTTTTTCCTCTCATGCTAACCTCTCGTTACACAGGACTCCGCTCAGGTCGTGGCGCTTTGCGTGGAGCTAGCCCAGAAGCGATACGAGAACGTCCTGCCGAGGGACCAGCTCCGGCGCATGGAGGAGACTGCGGTCCCTCCTCCTCCTCCGCTGGACGAAAGGTTGAGGAGCTGTCACTATTCAGAATACGACATCAACAAGCACCTGCAGGCCAACGCTCAAGCGACGGTCAAGCTGACCCTGGAGACGCTGCGAGACGTAGGATGCTTGGACAGGAGAGGCAAGTCTGTCACCGCTCACCAGCACGTCCCTTGCATCTTCGAGCCCGTCCCGAAGCCCCCAGGCGCGCCCGATTCCCCGCCTTCGGATGTCCCGAAATCCCCTGCCGCAGGTGGCGAGACATCCGGGGAGGGCTCAGGCGAGAGCTCTCGCTGGAGTTCAAGTGAGAGCTCGGAGGGGTACAATGCGTCTCCCTGAAGGGCCCCCCTTTCTTTTCTCTTTTGGTTGTAAAGAGCGAGATGCTCCAAACTTAATTGTATTTTGAATAAACGATCGTAAATACTACAAGTGTTTCTCTTTTCTTTTGCGTTGTAAATATGTTACAAGTGTTTTGAGTAGATACGTCTGTAGAGGTCGAATGCCTCTCAAGTATGCTTTCGCCGAGGCCCTTAGCCCCTCTAGGGTTGTCTCCCTTAGCGATGGATAGGCGGGATCCTGTCGAGGAAACCCAGGGTTAGGTCGTCCCGTTTCTGCGTTCTACCGAGAACCGTCTGCTGGGAACGTCGTCCGTAGGCCTTTTAAGGGGAGACCGTCCCTCTTTACCTTGCGCGAACTGGCCGATCCTTCCGCCCAGCACTTCCCACTGTCTGACCAAGGATCCTTTGTCAGGAGCCTTCCTGTTGAGAACTTCCTTTGGCGAGATCTCCTTGGCGGAGACCTCCCCGTCGAGACCTCCTCTGGCCGAGACCTCTCCTTGCCGAGACCTCTCCTGCCTGAAGGGATCCTACCTCTTTTCATTCCGTGTTCTGGGTGCGTTTCTTGCCCTGCTTAGAACATCCGAGTCAAAGTGTCTCCCAGAATCAAAAACTTCCCTCCCACAGGCGAGCCTTCGGGCCTGCCAACTATCGAAAGCCTGCGCAGCGGGTCTATCTGGGGCCGAGCCGCGCTCGGGGTAGTGCAAAAGTAACCAAGGACCAAGAACCCAAAATCAGGTCTTTCCCCCACAGGCGAGCCTTCGGACCTGCCAGCTAGACGAGAGCCTGCGCAGCGGGTATACCTAGGGCCGAGCCTAGCTCGGGGTGCCGATGAAGTTTCCACAAACCAGACCTATCCCCCACAGGCAAGCCTTCAGACTTGCCAGCTAGATGAGAGCCTACGCAGCAGGTCTACCTGGGGCCGAGCCTAGCTCGGGGTGTCAATGAAGTTTCCATAAACCAGACCTATCCCCCACAGGCAAGCCTTCGGACCTGCCAGCTAGATGAGAGCCCGCGCAGCGGGTCTACCTAGGGCCGAGCCTAGCTCGGGGTGCTGATGAAATTTCCACAAACAAGACCTATCCCCCACAGGCGAGCCTTCGGACCTGCCAGCTAGATGAGAGCTTGCGCAGCGGGTCTAACTGGGGTTGAGCCTAGCTCGGGGTGCCGATGAAGTTTCCATAAACAAGACCTATCCCCCACAGGCAAGCCTTCGGACCTGCCAGCTAGATGAGAGCCTGTGCAGCGGGTCTACCTGGGGCCGAGCCTAGCTCGGGGTGTCGATGAAGTTTCCACAAACAAGACCTATCCCCCACAGTCGAGCCTTCAGATCTGCCAGCTAAATGAGAGCCTGCACAACGGGTCTACCCGGGGCCGAGCCTAGCTCGGCGGTGCCGATGAAGTTTCCATGAACCAGACCTATCCCCCACAGGCGAGCCATCGGACCTGCCAGCTAGATGAGAGCCTGCGCAGCGGGTATAACTGGGGCCGAGCCTAGCTCGGGGTGCCGATGAAGTTTCCACAAACAAGACCTATCCCCCACAGGCGAGCCTTCGGACCTGCCAGCTAGATGAGAGCCTGCGCAGCGGGTCTACCTGGGGCCGAGCCTAGCTCGGGGTGCCGATGAAGTTTCCACAAACAAGACCTATCCCCCACAGGCGAGCCTTCGGACCTGCCAGCTAGATGAGAGCATGCGCAGCGGGTCTACCTGGGGACGAGCCGAGCTCGAGTTGCCGATGAAGTTTCCATGAAACAGACCTATCCCCCACAGGCGAGCCTTCGGACCTACCAGTTAGATGAGAGCCTGCGCAGCGGGTCTACCTGGGGCCGAGCCTAGCTCGGGGTGCCAATGAAGTTTCCATGAACCAGACCTATCCCCCACAGGCGAGCCTTCGGACCTGCCAGCTAGATGAGAGCCTGCATAGCGGGTCTACCTGGGACCGAGCCTAGCTCGGGGTGCCGATGAAGTTTCCATGAACCAGACCTATCTCCCACAAGCGAGCCTTCGGATCTGCCAGCTAGATGAGAGCCTGCGCAGCGGGTCTACCTGGGGCCGAGCCTAGCTCGGGCTGCCGATGAAGTTTCCATGAACCAGACCTATCCACCATAGGCGAGCCTTCAAACCTACCAGCTAGATGAGAGCCTGCGCAGCGGGTCTACCTAGGGCCGAGCCTAGCTCGGGGTGCCGATAAAGTTTCCACAAACAAGACCTATCCCCCACAGGCGAGCCTTCGGACCTGCCAGCTAGATGAGAGCCTGCGCAGCGGGTCTACCTGGGGCCGAGCCTAGCTCGGGGTGCCGATGAAGTTTTCATGAACTAGACATATCCCCCACAGGCGAGCCTTCGGACCTGCCAGCTAGATGAGAGTCTGCGCAGCGGGTATACCTGGGGTCGAGCCTAGCTCGGGGTGCCGATGAAGTTTCCATGAACCAGACCTATCCCCCACAGGCAAGCCTTCGGACCTGCCAGCTAGATGAGAGCCTGCACAACGGGTCTACCTGGGGCCGAGCCTAGCTCGGGGTGCCGATAAAGTCTCCACAAACAAGACCTATCCCCCACAAGCGAGCCTTCGGACCTGCCAGCTAGATGAGAGCCTGCACAGCGGGTCTACCTAGGGCCGATCCTAGCTCGGGGTGCCGATGAAGTTTCCACAAACAAGACCTATCCCCCACAGGCGAGCCTTTGGACCTGCCAGCTAGATGAGAGCCTGCGCAGTGGGTCTACCTGGGGCCGAGCCTAGCTCGGGGTGCCGATGAAGTTTCCATGAACCAGACTTATCCCCCACAGGTGAGCCTTCAGACCTGCCAGCTAGATGAGAGCTTGCGCCGCGGGTCTACCTGGGGCTGAGCCTAGCTCGGGGTGCCGATGAAGTTTCCACAAACAAGACCTATCCCCCACAGGCGAGCCTTTGGACCTGCCAGCTAGATGAGAGCCTGCGCAGCGGGTCTACCTGGGGCCGAGCCTAGCTCGGGGTGCCGATGAAGTTTCCACAAACAAGACCTATCCCCCACAGGCGAGCCTTCGGACCTGCGAGCTAGATGAGAGCTTGCACAGCGGGTCTACGTGGGGCCGAGCCGAGCTCGGGGTGTTACAAAACACATAATTACATCCTATCATAAAATTTCGCAATAGGCAAGAGAAAAACAAGTCAATTGATGTAGTATAACAAGCTTGATTTTGGATACATAATTACACCTTCCCCATCTCACGGGTAGAAGCGTTTTAGGTCATCGCCGTTCCAGGTGTGGCTTAATGCCATCCCCTCCACGTCCTGGAGGTAGTAACCTCCTATTCCAAGGACTTCCTTCACTATGTAAGGCCTTTCCCAGTTCGGGTTGAGCTTGCCCACGGGGGCCGACCCTCCTGCCGCGTCAACCTTTTTCAGCATTAGATCTCCTTCAGCAAACTACTTGACCCTGACATGTTTATCGAAATACTTGGTCATCCGTCGCTTGATCTCTTCTTGCCTGATGGCTGCCACGTCCTGCAGCTCTTCCACCATGTCTAGCGAGAGGCGTAACCCCTCCTCATTCTCCAACCTCCACAACTCGTCTCCTTCGCCTGCGGCTGCGACCCGCGGGGACCGAACCTCGAACTCCACTGGTAGGACCGCCTCACACCTGTGGGAAAGCTTGAAGGGGGTCTCACCGGTGGCCGTGTTTGGAGTCATTCGCAAGGCCCACAGGACCGAGGGAAGCTGCTCCACCCAATTTCCCTTTAATTTTTCCACTTTCTTCTTGAGCAGGTTCACAATAATCTTGTTTGCCGCTTCCACCTGGCTGTTGCTCCGGGGGTGGTGGACAGAGGCAAATCTGAGATCTATCCCCAGTTGGGCGCAGAAGCTGATGAACTCTTCACTGGCAAACTGGGGACCGTTATCTGTCACTATCGCTTGAGACAGCTCGTGCCTGCATATGATCTCCCCCATACAAAGTTCCTTATGACTTGCGAGGTGAATTTGGCCAAGGCCTTAACCTCCAGCCACTTTGAGAAGTAATCGACCATGACCAGGAGGAACCTCCTCTGCCCACTAGCTGGAGGAAAAGGCCCAACTAAATCCATCCCCCAGATAGAGAACGGCCACGGGTCGCGATGCTTCGGAGCCTTTGAGCTGCCAAGAGCTGGAGGGGGGAGCAGAGCTGGCATTTTTGACACCTCCTTGCAAACTCCGCGGTATCCTTCCTTAGGGTGGGCCAGAAGTACCCCTGCCTGACCACCCTTGCCTCCAACATCCTACCTCCAGAATGACTGTCGCACTCGCCCGAGTGTACCTCTCCCAAGATCCTTAGGAACTCTTCTTCGGTTACACATCTTGTCAGGAGCCTTGACAACATCTTACGATGCAACCCCCCTTCTATCATCAGGTAATGAGTTGCCTTGCGCCTGAAGCTCTTTGCATCCTTAACCTCCTCTGTCAGCCTGCCTGTGGTCAGGAAGGTTACCAACGGGTCCACCCACGAGGATCACCGACCTACCTCCATCAACTCCCCTTCCTCAATTGCTGGCCGAAAAAGTTCAGTCAGGTTCCCTCCTCCCCGAGGCCCAAACTTCGCCAATCGATCGGTGGTCGCGCTCTCCTCCCTGGGGACATGCTGGATTGAGAATGACCAGAACCCACTGATGATCGCCCTTACCTTGGATAGGTATTTTATGAGGGTAGGATCCCGAGCTTCAAACTCTCCTCGGATCTGCGATGCTACTACCATCGAGTCAGTGAAGGCCTCCACGTCCTGGATCTCAAGCTCCTTTGCTAAGCGAAGGCCGGCGATCACGGCCTCATACTCTGCTTGGTTGTTGGTCACCGGAAAGTGGTAAGACACTGCCTGCTCTATTACGACTCCCTGGGGGCTTATCAGCACCACTCCTCCCCCGAGGGAATGTTTTCCTGAGGCCCAATCAACCATCATCTTCCATACTTCCTGTGGCTGCTGCTCCCCCTCCTCGACTTCGACAACATAGTCCGCCAGAAAGTCCGCCACCGCTTGCGCCTTAATGGAGAGTCTCAGAACAAAAGAGATGTCGAACTCGCTTAGTTCAATGGACCACTTGTCAAGTCTTCCCGAGTGCTCTACCCATTCAAAGATCTTGCGAAGAGGATGGTCGGTCACCACCCTAATCGAGTGTGCTTGAAAATACGGCCGGAGTTTCCTTGCCGAGACGACCAAAGCATAAGCCAACCTTTCAAGGATGGGGTAGCGGAGCTCTGCCTTCTTTAAGATCCGGCTGACGTAGTAGATTGGCAGTTGCTTCTTTCCTTCTTACCTTACTAGGACAGAGCTCACCGCCTCAACTCCTACTCCAAGGTACAAGGTCAGGTCCTCCCCTTATTTTGGGCTCTGAAGCAGAGAAGCCTGAGAGAGCCATCTCTTCAGCCCTTGGAAGGCTTCTTCGCACTCGACGGTCCACTCAAACCTTTGGTTCCCTCGCAGCACCTTGAAGAATGAAGAACACTTGTCTCCTGACCTGGAGAGGAACCTGCTCAGCCCAGCCAGTTTGCCTGTCAAGCGCTGGACCTCCTTGGCATTGCGATGTGATTCCAAATCCAGGATGGCCTTTACCTTGTTCGGGTTGGGTTCCACCCCTGCCGGAGTCAAGAGATGCCCAAGGAACTTCCCACGGCTGGCCCCGAAGACACACTTCAAGGGGTTCAGCCTCATCTTGAATCTCCGCAGGGTGGCGAACGTCTCTTTTAGATCCTGCAGGTGCGAATCCACATACTTGCTCTTAATCATCAGGTTGTCAACATAGACCTCCAAGTTTCTCCCACTTTGATCTCGGAAGACCCGATCCATCATGCGTTGATATGTAGCCCCTGCATTCTTCAACCCAAATGGCATCATTTTATAACTGAAGCATCCCTCCCTCGTGATGAAGGAAACATCCTTGACATCGAGAGGGTGCATCCGGATCTGGTGATAACCTGAAAAAGCATCCAAAAAGCTCATAATAGAAAAACCGACTGCTGAATCAACCAGCGCGTCGATCCAAGGCAAGGGGTAGCAATCCTTAGGGCATGATTTATTTAACAAAGTGAAATCGATACACATTCGCCATTTCCCACCCCTTTCTTAACCATTACCACATTGGAGATCCAGCTTGGATACTGGATCTCTGAGATGAAGCCGGCCTCTAGGAGCTTCCTGACCTCTTCGCAGATGGGTTCCTCCAGCTTGGTGGCGATGGCCCTCATATTTTGGCGTATGGGACGAGTGCGGGGGTCCAGGTTCAGGCGGTGGCAGGCCACGTCCGCGTCGATGTCCGGCATGTCTGCCGCGCTCCAAGCAAAGATGTCGATGTTGCTTTGAATGCAGGCCCGCACTCGCTTCCGGTCCTCGGGACTCAAGCCTCCGCTGACCCGCACCCTCTGCTCCTGTCCTGCGCTGGTGAAGATCTCCATCTCCACTACTTCCTCGGCCGGCTCCAGCCGTGATTGATCCCAGCCGACCCTTGCTTCTTCTTCCAGCTCCAACTCCTCCCTTCCTACTTGCTCCTCAATCTCCATCGCCTCCTTTAGCCCCTCCTGCTGCTGCTCGACTTCCACGCCCCTCTAGGCCTCTCTCTCCACTCCTCCTGCTACTTGCTCTTCTACCTCCATCTCCTCCTTCGGGCTCTCCCACTGCTGCTCGACCTCTATGCCCCTCTGGGCCTCTCTCTCAGCTTTCTCCTGCTCCTTCGCAGTCTCCTTCCTCGCCTCCTCTAGGCTCATCCCCTCTTCTTCGACGTCCTCCTCCTGCTCCGCCATCTCCCTCTCTAGATCTTCTACCTCGGCCATCCAGGACACGGTGTTGACCGCCGTCACATAGCATTGCCTCGCCACCTTTGGATCCCCCCTAATCCTAACCTGTACCCCTCAGTTATTGAACTTAAGACATTGGTGGAAAGAGGAGGGGATGCAGTGAAAGGCGCTGATGAGGGGATGCCCAAAGATGGCGTTGTAACTGCTCGGAGCGTCCACTATCACGAACCTGCAGTTCCGCGACACACCTCTCAACTTCACATGCAGCCCTACCCCTCCTTCTACTTCCTTCCTCTCTCCAGAGAATCCGAACAGCAGTCCATCTGAAGCCAAGATCCTTTTCCCCTCAACCCTCATCTCATCAAAGGCCTTCTTGAAGATAACATTTACTGAGCTCCCATTGTCCACCAGTATCCTCGAGACCGTGAAATTCTCCACCACCGTCTGGATCACCTGGTCGTCACAGAACGAATCTTCATAGTTCGGCATGTATGCCGATGAGAAGGTGATCTTTTCTTCCGGTGGGGGAGCCTGGGAGGTAGAGGCGACCCCCCTTCGGTACATGGTTTGAAGGCTCCCCTTGCGGGTTGCCTCGATCCCCACTCCTCCGTGGATCACCCCGATTCCTCCTCGGGTTCCCACGTCTACCCGGTCTTCACATCTATCCTCCATCTCCCCATGCTGTACTTCCACGATCCTAACCAGCGGATCCTGCCTCCATGCTCCTCTTGCTTCTCTCATCTCTAAGAACACAGGGCAGGTGGTCGTCGCGTGACCCTCCTCCTGGTGGAAGTCACAAAAGAGCAACGCCGCCCTACTCCTTATTCCTTCTCCTCTTCCTCTTCTCCCAGCTCCTCGAACTCCTCTCCCTGCTCCTCTTCCTCTGCCCACCTCCATGGCCTCTTGCGGCGGCGGGATGTGACCCCTTGGCTCCTGCCTCTACGCCGGTTGGTCGAACCTCCTGGGTTCTCGTAAGTTATCTCTTCCCTGGTAGCCTCCTCCTTGGCCCTGGGGGCGACCCTCCTGTGGCCTCCAACCCAACAGGTTGTTCGGCTCCCGGGCCCCCATCCCTGCTACTGCCCATGCCCTCGGGGTTCTTTCCTCCTTCTTTCTTCTCTTTGCTCCCTCTGCTCTCTTGGCTCCTTCTGCCTTCCTGATGCAGGTTCCTTCACATCATCTTCCTCCAGCCTGGCCAACTTCCTGGCGAACGCTGGATTTGCCCTCTCGAAGTCTATCTCTTTCACCGCCCTCTCCATGAGCTCTTCAAAGGAGAGGGGGACACTCTCTTCAACTCCATACTGAAGAATCTCGGCCTCAGCCCCAGGGTGAAGGCGAGCATCAGCACATACCCTGTGACTTCCTGGACCAGGAGGATCTCTTCCTGAAACCGGTCAACGTAGTGACCCAGTGTCTCGTCCTTCTTCTGCCTCACTTCAAACAGGCACTCCACCTCCTTCTTCCGCTTCTTAGACGTTGAGAACCTCAACAGAAACCCTCGGCGTAGATCTTCAAAGTTGTATATCGAGCTCGCTGGCAACTGGTGGAACCAGTCCCGGGTCTTCTCCTTCAATGTGATGGCGAACAACCGACACTTAAAGGCATCTTTCATCTGCCTTATCGAAACCACGTCTTCGAACCACTGTACATATTGTACGGGGTCATCCTTCCCTGAGTAATAGGACATGTCCGGCTCCCGGAACCCCTCCGGTACCGGAGCTGAGATGATGAGCTCGCTGAAAGGGCTCTCACCTCCTGCCTGGCGAGAGGGCATGTCCCGCGGCCTCGGCTGGCTGGCCCGATCTGCGAGACTGTGCCCAAGGAAGAGCTCTCACACAGCCGCCTCCCTCTCGCCCAAATCTGCCAGAGTCTCCTTGCCTGGACGATGGCCTGGGAAGAGCTCCCGTGAGGCCACGTCCCTCTCGCCAGCCTCCGTCGGGACCTCCTTCCCCGGGCGCTGTCCAAGGGCATTCTTGCCCAAGAGCGGGACCTCCTATGTTGGAACCTGAGGTGTGGCCCACTCGCTTCTGGCCGAGAAGGCCAAGCTGATGGTCTGCAGGACTTCTCACCTGATGTCCTCCAACATCTTCCTCGTCGCCTCCTCTCCCCGGGTGGGGGAGCCTCCAGAACCAGACCCTTCACCTTCACCTCCAGCCATGGGACAAAACTCAAGCCTTTCTTGTATCAGCTGCCTTCCACGCTCACTGCACCAGAACTGTTGAAGCCAAAAATGACCTCAACGGGAGTTCAAAACTGGGGTGCAGACAACACCTACTTCTCTCGAGCCTCGACCCTCGACTAGTTGCAAAGGATCTAAGACTGACCCAAAGCCTCAGCAGAGAGGTGTCACCTAACACCCAGAAGATCTCTGAGAGCTTCCCCTCCAAATCCAAAAGCTGGGCTAGGAGCTCCTCAGAAAGCACTAGAGATTTGGAGGATAATGAGAGCTTGCTTTCTAAGGAGCCCTTATGGGTCAATTTATAGCCTTTTGTTGACCTGAGATTACCGAAATACCCTTAGCTGGCCTGCCAATAGTCAAAACCCGTTATTTATAAAGTACTAAATGCAGCCCCTAAGGGTATAGGGGTAATTTTACCCGAGGGTAATTAGGTAATTTTACCCCGGGCCCTGGGCCCCACTCGGCGAGAACTCTGAGCCGAGAACCTTCCTGTCCAGAGCTTGGCGCAAGCGATCTCGCCTGTTTATGGGCGAGAGCTCCTCCAAGGCAGGAGCTTGGCGCAAGCACAAGCGTTCCCGCACACTCATGGGCGGGAACTTCTTCAGGGCGGGAGCTTTTCTGGTCTGAAGCCCGAAGCAAGTCCAATCCTGACCGTTGGTGCCTCCGGGTCCTACTCAGTGAATATGGGGTTGTACATTTGGTGTTTTGGTCTTCGGGGGAGTTTTTACCCGAGTTTGGTTTGTCAAATCTTAAATTCGACTTCGCAATTGGATTTGTAGCACTGATATTTAATTTCGGTGTGAATTTCGTAGAAATCCGAGTGGATTCGAGTTTTTGTGTTATTTGGATGTTTCCATATTAATAATTATATGATATTATATAATTCACTATTATAATATGATATTATATTATATCATGTGTATATTTTATTATATTTGTCTAGAAAATAATATATTATATGTATATAATATTATAATGTATTATATGTATGTTTTAGACTGATTACTATTCATTATCTTCCTCCCCAAGCTATCAGACTGAGAGTGCGGAAGAAAGAGGGCGGCGGGTTTTGCAAGGCTTTCGACCACCACTTATAGGAGTGCTGGTGCTCAAAATCGTCGACGAAGGGTAGATCCGGTTAGCTTTCTCCAAGATCTACGTTTCTACAGTGAGTTTTTCCAGTTTCTTGGATTTTTAGAGATTAAGGTATGTGGTTTTGACCTTCTCTCCTCTCGAAAAGTTTCAAGTTTTCCTGCTTAGGTGTTTCCACGGCCCGATCCGTGAGGAGGAGTGCTGGTGTTGCCGGAGTTCGGCGAGATTTGAGGCAAGTGACGATTTTCTCCCTTGCTTATCCTTTGCTTCTTGTTATCTTGTTTCCTTCCCTATACAGAATTAGGATTATGGTATGGTTTGGCCATATAGGCCTGTTGTTTAATGCTAAATTTCCAGTCAAGGATCATTTGTCGTATTTGATCGTTAGTATGAGTAAGATTTTTACCAAATAATCTAAGTAAATTCGTCTTGTCTGACTGTTAGTCTAAGCAAAATCCGTCGAGTATCGAGCTGTCTGTTAATCTGTCTAGATTCGGTTTATGCAGTTATTAGTGTAAGTCAGGATTAGTGTAGAAGGCTTAGCGTTGAGTGGTCTGAGAGGTTAAGTAGAAAAGCGTTGAGTATGCTGAATACACTCAACATAGCGTTGAGTGGTCTGTGAGGCTAAATAAAAAGCATTGAGTGTGCTGAATACACTCAACGCAGCGTTGAGTGGTCTGAGAGGCTTAGTAAAAAGAGTTGAGTGTGCTGAATACACTCAACCCAGCGTTGAGTGTGTTGGAACACCCTATTACTAATTTGGGTCAGGATCACTATGTCTCTAGGAAACCAATGTTTGACCTCCTGTATAGTTCTAAAGGTCAATTAGAATTGAGTCTAAGGGTTAGAAGTCTAGGTTTGGAAGCTGCCCTCAAGACCAAGAATTTTTTCAGTTTGAGACTAAGTCATATCGTCGAGCTCAGCACGACGATTCGTCGAACTCCGATCGACGATCATCTAGCTCAACTTCGACAGATCGTCGAACTCCATTCGACGATCGCTGAGCTCAACTTCCACAAATCGTCGAACTCCATTCGACGATCTGCGAGCTCAGTTCGACGATCTTTGACTCAGTATTGGATCTCTATCTCTGAGCTCAGTTCGACGATCTTTGAGCTCAGATCGACGATATTTTGTTGCTGTATAAGTCCTTATCGCTGAGCTCAGTCCGCGATAGTAGAGCTCAGTTCGACGTTTTCTGATGACTTCAAGGATTTATCAAGATTCAAATTCAGATCAGTTAAGGAGTTATTCTGCAATTAATTCAGAAGATCTTCTAGCCGTTTTCATTTATTTCTGGACCAAGTTTCAAGGGATTTTCAAGGAATGTTTCTTTGGACTTTCCTCCAGAAGACATTTTGCAATTAAGGATGCAATTAATGCAGGCCAACGGCTATTCTTGATAGAGGATGTTTCTTCTATTCAGTACCAGAGAATAAAAGACAAGATTTTTTGAATCTCTCAGAGACATCAACAATCCTCAGAACAAAGACAAGAAGAACAAGAAAAATATATTCTCTGTCTCAAAGAATTCTCTGAAGAACACACACCCAAGGAGATCAAACTTTCTAAAATCTTCTGATCTCTCTTGTCTCAAGTGTTCAAGGCCAACATCTTTCAAGACTCCAGACACCTAACATTTCAGCTGTTGCTGAAATCATCTTTTGCTGGAGATCAACTTTTGAAGGCCTATCACCCTACAGCAAAGCTTCTTTTCCTGAACATCTCAAGGACTCAGGGGGAGCTTTAACACCATCAAATCCACATAGTCTTCTCAGCTGATTTGAGAAAGAGAAGACTTCCATCACTCTCTCACCCCCATTTCTGTAAAGGGTTTCTCAAACTCCCTTCAAAAGTTTGAGCTTGGTTTTTGAGCACCTTGTCAAAAGCTCATTGGTGGCAAGACACCTGATCAAAAAATCTGATTTGGTTTTTGAGCACCTTATCAAAAGCTCATTGGTGCCCAGGACACCTGATCAACTCATCCTGCAGTGGATTCCTACCTAGGGTGGTAGAAGAGTGGATGTACCCAAGTTTAGGGGAACCACTATAGTTCCTTGTGTCATCTGGCTTGCTTGTTTTTATTTTTGTTTCTGGCTGTGATTGTTCTGTGATTATTTTGTGATTAGTTTAGTTCTGTGATTAGATTTAATAATTGCTTCCCTGCTCACTCACATTACAACAATTGTTGTAAAAAGTTTTCAAGCACCATATACTCTATTCACCCCCTCTAGAGTATATCAGATCTAGCTGCACTTTCAATTGGTATCAAAGCCAGGTTGGTTAAACATACCACACCTTGGTGGTTGCACAGGCTAACACCTGAACCCAAAGATTCCTAGTTAGATCTGTTTTCTTTTGAGTTTAGTATTAGATTATGCTTTCACAAATCATGGCCCAAAACAAAGATTATGCTAGCACCAGACCTCCAGTGTGCAATCTATCCAAGTTTGCACTTTGGAAAGCAAGGATCAGATTATACATGAATTCTATTGATGAGGATATTTTTAACTCTGTCTTAACAGTTTGTCCAAGACCTCCGGAGAACTCAAGTACAAATGTTGTTCCACCTCCATCAGGAACAGATGCTGACATCAAGAAATGGAAGGTAGCTGATGCCAAGGCTATGAACATCTTAGCCCAGACCATGTCTGATGACATCTTTCAAAAGGTGGCTGAATGCAATTCAGCAAAAGAAATTTGGGACAAACTCTCTGAAATAGTCTCAGGCTCAGCTGATGAGAGAAAGGATAGGAGATCCCACCTCATATCTCAATATGAGAATTTCAAGAAGGGAGAAACTGAGTCAGTGGGAGATATGTACAACAGGCTCAGTCTAATAGTCAGTGAACTCAGGACATTAGACAAAGAGATCTCACTAACTGAACTCAATGACAAAATTCTAATGTGCTTCCCTAGCACTTGGGATTCAAGAATCTGGCCAATCAAGGATGCCAGAAGTTTGAATGAGATCACCACTGAAGCTCTATTGGGTAAGCTCAAATCTTATGAGCTACTCATCAAGAATAGAGAAGAAGAACAGAAGGCTGTCTCACCAGCCACAAGAAAAGAGAAAACAATAGCCTTCAAGGCAACTGAAGATCAGCCTGAAGACAAAGTCACAGGCAATGATGAACTGCTCAGTCTGTTGGCCAAAAGATTTTACAAGATGGCCAGAAAAGACTTCAGAAGGAGATCATACAAGGAGCATGATAAGCCAAGGTATGATAAGTCAATTAATAATAAGGAAATTGTCTGCTTTGGTTGCAGGAAACCAGGGCATATTGTTCCTGACTGTCCAGAAAACAAAAACAAGGACAGAAGGGACAAGAAAGAAAGAAGAAAGGAGAAAGACTTCAAGAGGAATGGCAATGGCAAACCCTCCTCAAGCAAAAATAAACACACAAGAAAGGGGTTTGTTGCTGAATCCTGGAGTGAGACTGAAGAGGAGTCAGAAGCCTCATCCAGCTCCAGTGATGATGAAGATGATGCAGAAGAGAAAGAGTTCTGCATGATGGCAATCAATGTCTCTCAACATAATTCAGATGAAAAAGAGCCAGAGTCAGATTCAGAGACTCAACCTAAAGAAGATCAGGTAATTAGTTCATTTGATTTTAATTCAGAGGACTTTAAATCTGAATTTAAAGCATTATGTTTAGACCTGCTAAAATCTGAGAAAGAAATTATCTCTCTCAGAAATCATTTATCTGAACATAATACCTTAAAGTCAGAAAACCTCAAACTCTCTCAGGAGTTGGAGTGTTGTAGGGAGCAGATAGCTTCACTGAAAGGTGAGCTATCTGAGGCCAAGAATCTTGAAGAATCCCTTAATGGGAGAAGTATCAAGCTGATGGACATCACAAGCACAGTGAACTCTAGATTTAATAGTACACTGGGCTTGGGTGCTTCATCCAGCCAACTCATAGTTCTAACAACTCCAATCAAATTCATTTCTGATAAAGGAAAGGGAGTTGTAGAGGTAGCTAGAAAAAATTCTGATCTGCCCAAGAAAACCAAGTCCCAGCAAAAATCGTCGAACGGAGATTGACGATCGCCGAACGCAGATCGATGATCTCAGGCAAAATCGTCGAACTCAGGTCGACGATCTCAAGTTCCTGAACTCTACCATAGTCGACCGTCGAACGGAGCTCGACGATCTGACCCAAGATCGTCGAACGCAGATCCACGATCGTCAAACAGAGGTCAGAGCTCTGGAAAGTCCTTCAAGGGCAAATCAAAATCCAATCCTAAGGGTCCTTCATCCCAAATCTTTAACCCTTATACTGAATGGATTATACCTCCAAGGAGATATCATCCTGAAGGTTATAAGAGTCAACCTGGGATGTCTTTTATTTCAGAATTTAAAGGTTATCAACCTAGGCCCAAGGTAAACTGGGTCAAAAACAAATGAATTATTTTATGTGCAGGTGAAGACCTATCCAACATCTAACCAGCAATGGTACTTGGATAGTGGGTGCTCTAAGCACATGATAGGAAACAAGGACAACCTCACATCCTTTAGGGCCAAGCTTGGACCCAAAGTTATCTTTGGTGCACTACTAGAAAACATGCTTTTGGCCAGGGCAAATTGCCCTGGCAAAAAGTCCAAAACCGTGGCTAAAACCCTTTAGCCACGGTCTATCTACGGGAAAAATCCGTGGCTAAAGTCGGCGTGGCTAAAAAGTTTAAGCCACGGATTGGCCGTAGCAAATACTATTAGCCATGAAAAAAACTGCCGTGGCTAATATCTTGACTTTTAGCCACGGTTTTAATCCCTGGCTAAAAGTGAACTCATCATTTTTTTAAAAACTATTTGCCACGGTTACAAGTCGTGGCAAATAGTAATTTAAGTTTTTTTAAAAAAACACATTCAATACTTTAATGATTTGTTGGAGATTTTAATTGCTGTTGCGACGTTATGTGAACATTTTTTTCATAAACAGAAGATCATTGGAAGTTGGGACCAAGCACAATGTAGATCATATAATGCAATTATAGAGCATTAAACTATATAAAAAGGTTTGACATTAAGTAATTTCATTCTAAGTTAGAAATTTTCTCCTCGCCAACAGATAAATTTGCTTCAAGAGGATATAAAAATAATGCTAGTAATGATTTCTCCTCGCTAATAGAGAAATTTGCTTCACCATCAGTAACAAGAGCACATAGTCCAATAGACTTATGATAACTCATAAAGAGCTTCAAGAAATTAGCCAAATACACAGTAAGTATGCTCGTACAAAATGCAGGAAATTTGCAAAAAAACCAAACGATAGCTAAAATAGGATCAATAAGAATTAATGCTTGTAATCATTTCTATCAAGCAGTTATTTACAAAATTAATTTTACAAAAAATCAACAAGAACTCATAGTCTAATTTACCACAAGTTAACCAGAAAATGAAGTGAGTATATGAAGAATATAATTTTTTGTACATACTAGATAGAGTTCAAGTGTTTCCCAGTGAACATGTCCTTCAATTTGATTGATCACAGAACTTGAATTAATGTTCCCATCAGTATGTGTTGCATGATCATGTGATGACAGCAGAAAGTTGTTTACTCTCCTGCTGCTCCTAAGAAAATAAAATCAAAATACAAATTGATGAAAAACAAGAATGTATTTTAACTAGAAATGTATGAATTACAGTACAAACATATCTGGAATAAGATAATAAATACACTAAATAATAGGCATCTACAAGAAATCAGTAAGAGAAATGCAAACAAACTCAACAGGTGAAGTTACTACTCCTGAGAAACATTTTTCTGAGAGGTTGATAAAAGCTTGCTCAAGCTCCCTGGAAGGGAAAAAATTTTCGTTAGCATATTGTAAAGATACATGAATATGTTATTTTTTATAAAAATGCTTGGTAAGGCCACTTGGCATAGTTCCCTTTTAAAGGAAATCTAGTTAATGTTCATACCCAGTGGAATACAAGTTCTGTTGCATAGTTAATATGACAACCATCTTGCTTTTAACTATAATCGGATTCGCTAATAGGATATTAGCGAACCACTGATTATGTTCTATCCCTTTACCATTCTCACATTATTCTTACATTAAAACAATCTATCATTTTCATATATCATGCACTAATATAACTACCGTGCTGAAACAGGATGCCGAACTTTAGGTGAGGCCAGCGATATCCGCCACCAAGATCTTTTGTTCAGTTCACCTGATGAACTGTGTTCTGAAGGTTCTTCCAGTGTATCCATAACAACTACCTCATGAAGCGATGTGGTTGCACCAAGAAGAGAATAAGCTGAATAAGAAAAACCTTTCACTTGCTCAATTAATGCCCCTGGTCCTTCAAGCTCTCCGAATCTCAAAACTGTAGCATCCACAGGACTAACCTATTTTCCAAACAATATTCCTTAGAAATTAAAAAAGAATTAATGTGGTCAAACATATTATATAGAATAAAAACAAGAGCTGGTTACCAGTTACCAGACAGTATGGATCTTGATCAATTGGACGTGAACCATTTTTAAGACTGCGAGTAAAAAATTCCTGTAGTGTAGCATACTCTTCTAGAGGTAAGGCAGCTTCCTCCAAATCTAAAATTAAAGTGATGAAACTATTAATACAGAAACAGCATCATGAGATTGGATAATTCTGAGCAAATATACATCAAAAATAAAAAAATTCCACATATTGCTCATAAAGCAAGAAGATCAAATCAAACAATTTTCTCAAAGCCAGAAAGTTGTATCAATCAGAAATTAATTTATTACTGGACCATTATTCATACGCAGCACTCGTTGAAGAAATATTTGAAACATCAACTAAAGTATCTCTTTTATTAGCCCTATTTTACATATCAGTTTTATGAGTAGTATAATATCATTGTCATCCATGTACTTGTGATAACAACATGTATATCATGCATATTCCTCTAGCGCTCTATAGCATTCTTATCCCTTACTACACAACTCATAGCTGATCTTTTACAGCTATCCTGATGCAATTAATAATGCTATATATAACAGCAAGACAGCAGCAGCTGGAATCATTGGCTAGTACATACGAATGTGTTTATATATCATGTGCTGAAGCTTCAACCAGAATAAATCCTACATTCGACCGCAACAAAGAATTCAGGTGAGGGTGAATGGAGATTTTGCATCTTAAGCCCTTGTACATGACATCAACCTTCATCTTCTCCCAATCAGGGTGAACCTATACTTCCCTGTTCAAAGAAACCATATACTAGAAAAGTGTTTTTTCTCCACGCCTGCATTTTGCTCCATAATGTGAACCTTCTGAAGTAGAGTTTGCATCAATTGATGGTTTATCAACTCATAATCCCTGAAAAGAAAGCACAACACCCTCACCAGAGTGAGTTTAAACAGCTCAAATTTTATGAAGAATATGAAGATTAATCTCCTGCACCTGAAAAGAATGAAGATCTTGCCAGCAAAAATATTCGCCTGCTTCGTTTCAAACTCTTCCTGCGATTCAAAACTCATCTTCTATCACATTGCACATATCAAGGAACTCTATATAGAGAAGAAGCAGGAACTCACTATGGGGTCGGGGGCATCATCATGTTGGCACATTACCCATGGCACGCCTGTTTCAAAACTCATCTTCTACCTGTAAACAACAATCGGTAAACAAGAAGCAGATCACCGGAGAAGAAGATGATGAATAAAACGCAGAACCTTGAAGGGTTGGTTATTAGTCCTGAACTTTATCCCGCAATACAGTGCAGCCAAAGTGGAGCAGGTGAGGGATTTAGGTTTTAGAGTTACATGATGCCGGGTGATCTTTGATGTTGTGGAGGTGAAGCCCTAGACGCGATCCTGGAAGGCTTCGGCTTAGGCGAGATCGCGAGCAGGTGAGGCCGTTTGGTGGTTGCGCGATATTGATCGGGGAGGATGCGTGGAGGCTATGGCGTGGAGTAGATAGCAGGAGAGGTGGCGTGCGATTATGGCGTGAAGAGAAGGCTAGGGCATCGGAGAGGCAGGGAGAGGAAGGGCTTGCAGCGTGAGGGGGTAGATGAGGTCGGAGAAAGTAGGAAGCTGGCTGCACTGAGCTTTTCCGGAGGCTGCGGCGGTGTTATGCGCGGAGAAGAAGGAGATGGCGGGGGAGAAGGCTGGGGGGAACGAGAGAGACCTAACTATCAGGTTTTTGAGAACTAAAAAAATTTAATGCTGGATCATTTTTAAAAGAGGGTATTTTTGCCACGCTTTTTTGCTTTTCATGCCTAATACAATAGTATTAGCCATGTTTTTTTATAGTCGTGGCTAAAAGCTAAATATTAGCCACAATTTTGCGATCATGGCTAATACTGGTGTATTAGCCACGATTTTTGAACCCTGGCAAAAAAATGTGTAGCTAATACTCATTTTTCTAATAGTGGTGACTCAAACTTTGGACAGACTAAAGGATATGGTGCAGTCCAAATTGGATCAGTAACATTCAAGAAGGTAGCTTATGTGGAAGGACTGAAGCACAACTTAATAAGCATCAGTCAGCTGTGTGATGAAGGCTACCAGGTGACCTTCAGCAAAGCATTATGCAAAATCAAGTCAGAAGACAACACAACTGTGTTGACAGGTAAAAGGAAAGGTAACATCTATCTAGTAGATTTTCTTTCAACAGATGTGGATATTTGTCTGTTCAATTCTGTTTGTAGACCAAATATTTTATGGCATAAGAGACTAGGACACCTAAACCTTAGAACTATTGTTAGGCTATCCAAGGACAACCTTGTTAGAGGACTACCTTATGGCCCCTACAAGAAGGAAGGACTCTACAGGGCTTGTCAATTAGGCAAGCAAACTAAAAACAGTTTTAAGTCACTTAATAAGAGTGATTCACCTAGGATATTGTATCTGTTACACATAGATCTTTTTGGACCCATCACAGTACAAAGACTAGGAGGGAAATCTTACACTTTAGTAGTTGTAGATGACTTCTCTAGATTCACTTGGGTGTTCTTTCTAAGGAAGAAGTCTGATAACTTTAAGTGTCTGACAGAGTTTCTCAAATGTATACAGATTGAGTTCAATACTCACATTGCCCTGATCAGAAGTGATCATGGGACAGAGTTTGATTCTCTTCTTATGCAAGAGTTCTGTCAGAGTGAAGGGATCAGGCACACTTTCTCAGCTCCTAGAACTCCTCAATAAAATGGGGTAGCTGAAAGGAAAAAATAGAACCCTTATTGAATCTGCCACTACATTATTGTCAGATGCTCGCCTTCCTCTATCCTTTTGGGCAGAGGCAGTGAACACCTCCACCTATGTGATGAATAGAAGTTTGATACATAAACTAAAGGGAAAGACTCCCTATGAATTACTCAAAGGGAAGAAACCTAAAGTTGATTATTTTAGAGTTTTTGGTTGTATTTGCTATATACATAATAATGACAAGAAATATTTAGCAAAATTTCAAGATAAAGCTGATGAAGGAGTGTTTCTGGGATACTCTATGATCAGCAAGGCTTATAGGGTCTATAATAAATCATCTCTAAAAATTGAGGAATCTATTCATATATCATTTGATGAATCTAACATGTCTTTCAAGGAGAAGATCCCTTCTACCATAGAACCTTTGCAGGAACATTCTCTTATTGAAGACTTGAACAAGTTACAGGTTACCCAAAATGATAAAAGCAGTGAAGATGAAGAAAGTATTCAACATATTGAAGAACAACTTGAAGAGCCAGTTGTTGTACCACAAGAGGAAACAACAACACAGGTTGGTGAACAATCAACACCCCCTGTTGATTTAGTAACATCAAGAGACCATCCAATTTCCCAAATAATTGGAGACATCTCAG
Organism: Platanthera guangdongensis; assembly: GCA_039583875.1. Lineage (NCBI taxonomy): Eukaryota > Viridiplantae > Streptophyta > Magnoliopsida > Asparagales > Orchidaceae > Platanthera > Platanthera guangdongensis. The sequence goes on from CM077155.1 coordinate 162,942,322, forward strand.
CTGGTGTGCAAACTAGAAATCAGGTCAACCAAAACCTGTTGCACACCTGCTTCCTATCTCAAATTGAACCTCATTCCATTCAAGATGCAGAGCAAGATCCATACTGGATCATTGCAATGCAAGAAGAGTTGCATCAATTTGAAAGGAACAAAGTATGGGAACTAGTGCCAAAGCCTAAGGATCACTCCATTGTTGGAACAAAGTGGGTGTTCAGAAACAAACTGGATGATCAAGGAGTAATTGTAAGAAACAAGGCAAGGCTAGTTGCTCAGGGATATTCTCAAGAAGAAGGAATAGACTATGACCAGACTTTTGCATCAGTTGCAAGATTGGAGGCCATCAGAATCTTTTTAGCTTATGCAGCACATAAAGGATTCAAGGTATATCAGATGGATGTCAAAAGTGCATTCCTAAATGGAGACATCAAAGAAGAAGTATATGTCAGACAACCTCCAGGTTTTATCTCTCCAACTTATCCTGATTATGTTTTCAGATTAAACAGAGTATTATATGGTCTCAAGCAAGCTCCTAGAGCATAGTATGAGACCCTAGCATGCTTTCTTTTGGAAAATGGATTTATAAGGGGTAGAGTAGACCAAACTCTTTTCATTAGAACCCATAAGTCTCATACCCTACTAGTACAGATTTATGTAGATGATATTATTTTTGATTCTACTGACTCAAAATTATACATAAGGTTTTCCAACCTAATGCATTCTAAATTTGAAATGAGTAGCATGGGTGAGCTATCCTTCTTCCTAGGATTGCAAGTCAAACAGCATGCTGAAGGCATCTTTATTTCTCAAACCAAGTATGCAAATGAATTGGTTAAGAAATTTGGCATGTCTGAAGCATCTTGTATGAAAACACCTATGCCTACTAATGCTGTATTGGATGTTGATGAACATGGGAAACCTGTTGATCAGACAACATATAGAGCAATGATTGGCTCTTTACTGTACCTTACAGCTAGTAGACCAGATATAATGTTTGCTACATGTATATGTGCTAGGTTCCAAGTAAGCCCTAGAGAGTCACACCTAACACTAGTAAAGATGATTCTCAGGTATGTTAAAAGTTGTCCAAATCTAGGTCTCTGGTATCCAAAAGATTCAGCATTTGATTTAACTGGATTTTCTGATGCTGATTATGCTGGATGCAGAATTGACAGGAAAAGCACCAGTGGAACTTGTCAGTTCCTTGGTGACAGACTTGTCTCTTGGTTTTGTAAGAAACAAACTTCTGTGTCAACTTCAACTGTTGAAGCTGAATATATGGCTGCAGGCAGTTGTTGTTCACAAATCTTGTGGATTCAAAACCAACTCCTAGACTATGGCTACAACTTAGAGAAGTCTAAAATCTTTTGTGATAACACCAGTGCTATTTCTATAGCTCAAAATCCAGTCCTTCATAGTAGGACAAAACACATAGAGATTAGGCACCACTTCTTAAGGGATAATGTTGAAAAGAATAAAATTGAACTGCAATATATCCCAACTGATTTACAAAGGGGAGATATTTTCACCAAGCCCTTGGATGAAAAGAAACACACCTTCTTCCTAAATCAGTTAGGAATGATAGATGGAGGAAGTCTTAAATAATATCCAAGATTTTAAAAGTTTAAAAATTGACCAAGACTAGGCAAACATCTTGATTTTTCTTAGTGTCTAGAGTTTTTCTGGTCTCTGAACTGCGCTCGACGATTTTCCCCCAGATCGTCGAACGGAGATCGACGATTTCCGAAATCGTCGACCTGAGTTCAGCGCTTCTCAGATAGTCTGCACTATCTCTTCCGGTCAACGATCATCAAACGGCGCTCGACGATTTTGTTCTCTGAACGATCGTCGAACAGAGCTCGACGCTCTCCAATATCGTCGAATGGAGATCGACGATATTGAAGACTCTTCAGTTTCCTTTAGAAGCCCCGATCGTCGAACTGAGTTCAACGATCTTTCCATTTCTGCGTCGAACCCTAATATAAAATTCATTTTTCGCCGTTGTTCTCCTTTGCGCTTTCGATTTCTCTGCAAAAACTTTCTTTCCCTCCAAACATTTCTGCACTTGGTCGTTTTGTTTGTTGAATCTTTGCAGGTAACTATGGTTGTTTCTATTGCTGTTCTCGCCGCCATGAAATTTGATGTCGGCTTTGACATAGACATGGAATCCTTCAGCACAACAGACCAGGTTTTTCAGGATATCTTAGAGCTATTCAAAGAGCAGAAACTTGCTGCAATCATGACCACAAGGATTAAGCTTGCTTTTGATGAGATTAAAGAATGGGTCTACACTGCCCACAATCAGGATCAAAACACCATTGTTGGATCCATCTCTGGCACACAGGTACCCTTGACCCCAACAATTCTGACAGAGGTTTTTGAGTTAAGAACTGTGGAGATTCTACTGATTTGTCTGGAGAAGAATATGCTGACTTGCTTGTAAGAATGGGTCATTCTGAGGCTAACTCTAGCAAGCTGTTGAAAAAGAATCCGTCTGTGGAATATAGATTCCTGGCTGATGTAGTTGGGAAAGTCCTATTGGCTAAGCACTCTGCCCATGATACAATTTCCAGGTATCAGCTCTGCTTAATGGGAGCCATAGTGGACAGGAAGAATCTGAACTGGGGAGAGGTCTTCTTTGACCTCATTAAGAAGAAAATTAATAAGAGTTTTGTAAACTTTGGAAGGATATTAGGCATTTTTTCTGCAGAATATGTGCCCTGCCTTGCTGGTATCCTCTGGGATTCACATAAATGCTTCCAAAAGACTGTCTTGTGCCCTTTTTGGTAAATGGGACAGGCAGATCCTCAAGCCCAGCAGGCCCTCTTCCAGCACTCCTTCAGGCACCAGGACTGTCAGAGTCACTTCCCCTCAGGTCTCTGCCCCTGCAGCTGACCTGCCTGCTGATGCCTCTCCTCCTCCTCCAATTCCATCTCTTCCAATTCCGTCTACCATTCACACTCCATCCACTATCATCATCTCTAGCCCTTCTCCAACATCTACACCATCTCCAATCCCTACTCTTCCAACCACAGAAGAACAATTCCATCCATTATTCTCCTACCCTCAAACAGACATAGCCACTTCATCACCCTCCATTACATCCTTCAATCTTATTGATGATTCCTTCATGGATGACTCACCATCCTCTCCTCCCGAGCTACCCTCATCCTCAACATCTTATCAAGACCTTCTACAAGAAATCATTGATCAACCTACCTTCATACCATCTATCTTCATCCCACTGTCCTCCATATCCACCTTACCCACACCTCAACCATCTCTTCCTCCCTACCCTAGCTCTCCACTACCATCACCAACAGCTACACCTCCATCCTCTACCTATGCTCCAGTCACTACTGAGCAAGTAGATATTCCAGCCCTTGCTGACGGGCTTTATGAACTGCTAGCCCCCAGGCTATCTCTTCTTTTGGAGACCTCCATGGCTCCATTAATCCAGTCAGTGGCAGCTCTTTCTGCCAGGCTCTCCTCTTTATTCCCTCAGGCAGCCCCTTCAGCAGTGTGTCTTGATCCAGCTCTGTCTGAATCTAGGCAGGGGGAGATGCACTATGAAGTGAGCCTGCCTACTGCTGTTCTTGCTGTTTCTTCAGTTCTTGCTACTGCTACTGCTACTGCTGATGTGTTTCAAGATCCAGTTCCCCCTCATGTTGCAGTCTTTTCAATATACCTCGGGTCTTTGCTCTCAGAATTTGATTCAATGTATTTCAGTTGTCTGTCAGAGCAAGCTTGTCTTCCAGAGATAGTTTCTATCCAGCCCCCAGAGGATTTGCTCAAGGCCCTTGTGCCCTTCTCTTATTGTGACCCCAGCATCATCTCTTCCTTTGTTAACTCAGTTTATGCTGCTGCTACTCCTGCTGAAAGCAGTGTTGTTATTTCTGATGTTGCTGCCCTTTCTGCTGAAAATTTTGTTGATACTATTGCTGATACTACTAATGAGTCAACTTCTAAGGAGATCCTTATGACAGAGGCACATGAGTTTGAGCCCTCTGTATTTTCTGATGATATGTCTGCTGCTGATATTGTTGTTTCTGTTAGTGAAACTGTTGCTGCCCCAACTGCTGTCATTACTGCTCCTGAACCTTCTGTATATATTGTTGTTACTGCTGATTCAACCTCTGCTTCTGCTTCAACTTCAACTGCCACACCTTCAGTATCTACTGCTGTTGCTGCTGCTTCAACTCCTGTTACCAGTTCTGTATCTACTTCTACTTCAACCCAGCTCAAGAAAGAGTTGATGAAAAGGATTGATGCTCTTTATGATGAGCAAAGCTCTGAAAGTGATGAGTTTAAGACAGATTCTGATGATTCTTCTGCTACCATTGCCAGAAAGAGAAAGGTAAGGAGCAAATCCATGAAGAGGGTACCTCCAGCCAAGGTCAAGGACAACAATGACATACCATATTATATCCTTCATGATTGCCCCATAACTGAGCACTAGATGCAGTACTCAAAGAATCAACTTAAAGCAATGAAGAAGAAAAGGAAATATGAAAAAGGATCTTCTCAATTCCAACATCCTCATCCTCCTCCACCACCTCCTCCTGATGCAGGTGCAGGTGGAAGTCCAGCTGCTCAACCCCCTGCTAGAAGTCAAACCCCCTATCAGCCACATGCAAGATCCTATCATAGGGGAAGCCAGTCCAGGGGATCTCAATCCAGAAGAGGAGGCTATAGAGGCAATCAAAGAGAATTCCAGGTTTATTCTAAAGGATATTCAAGGCAACATCCCTACTCCAGGGAAGGACAAATCTCATCTGACACAACCTCTGGTCCTTTTCCCTATAAATTGAAGGAAACAGTTTCATCCAGGCCTCCTCAGGACAATCCATCTAATAGATATGAGCCACCAGTACCTTTTGAAGACCCTGAGAACAATCCAGCTGCTTGGACTGCAAGGATGAAAGAACTTGCTGCACTGGACCAGATCAAGAAAGCTAAAGAGCAAGGAAGAGACTCCTCCAACATCTCTACAATGTCTGAACAGAAAAAGAAAGAGTTGGAAAGATATGGATCAAGCAAATTCTTTGATTCTGATAGATACATGGAGCTGCATCCTGAAGCTGTAGTTCCCAGGCCCAAACAGCAAACCACTTTAGGTGCAGCAGATGATACAAGATCAAAGAAAGAAGCTCTCAACCCCAACAAAGAAATCAAACTCATTAAAAGCAAGGAAAAGAAATGACAATGTAAGGTGACAATCATCTTAACTTCTGATTATTATCTGGGATGATATATATATCTGTGGTTCTGCAATGTCCAGCTTTTTGTTTTTTTGTATTGCTGCTTGTATGTTGTTATTTTAATTTTTTGTTTCCAAACTCTGTAAATAGTAATCCTAACCCAAATAGGGGGAGATTGTTGGAACACCCTATTACTAATTTGAGTCAGGATCACTATGTCTCTAGGAAACCAATGTTTGACCTCATGTATAGTTCTAAAGGTCAATTAGAATTGAGTCTAAGGGTTAGAAGTCTAGGTTTGGAAGCTGCCCTCAAGACCAAGAATTTTTTCAGTTTGAGACTAAGTTATATCGTCGAGCTCAGCACGATGATTCGTCGAACTCCGATCGACGATCGTCTAGCTCAACTTCGACAGATCGTCGAACTCCATTCGACGATCGCTGAGCTCAACTTCCACAAATCGTCGAACTCCATTCGACGATCTGCGAGCTCAGTTCGACGATCTTTGACTCAGTATTGGATCTCTATCTTTGAGCTCAGTTCGACGATCTTTGAGCTCAGATCGACGATATTTTGTTGCTGTATAAGTCCTTATCGCTGAGCTCAGTCCGACGATAGTAGAGCTCAGTTCGACGTTTTCTGATGACTTCAAGGATTTATCAAGATTCAAATTCAGATCAGTTAAGGAGTTATTCTGCAATTAATTCAGAAGATCTTCTAGCCGTTTTCATTTATTTCTGGACCAAGTTTCAAGGGATTTTTAAGGAATGTTTCTTTGGACTTTCCTCCAGAAGACATTTTGCAATTAAGGATGCAATTAATGCAGGCCAACGGCTATTCTTGACAGAGGATGTTTCTTCTATTCAGTACCAGAGAATAAAAGACAAGATTTTTTGAATCTCTCAGAGACATCAACAATCCTCAGAACAAAGATAAGAAGAACAAGAAAAATATATTCTCTGTCTCAAAGAATTCTCTGAAGAACACACACCCAAGGAGATCAAACTTTCTGAAATCTTCTGATCTCTCTTGTCTCAAGTGTTCAAGGCCAACATCTTTCAAGACTCCAGACACCTAACATTTCAGCTGTTGCTGAAATCATCTTTTGCTGGAGATCAACTTTTGAAGGTCTATCACCCTACAGCAAAGCTTCTTTTCCTGAACATCTCAAGGACTCAGAGGGAGCTTTGACACCATCAAATCCACATAGTCTTCTCAGCTGATTTGAGAAAGAGAAGACTTGCATCACTCTTTCACCCCCATCTCTGTAAAGGGTTTCTCAAACTCCCTTCAAAATTTTGAGCTTGGTTTTTGAGCACCTTGTCAAAAGCTCATTGGTGGCAAGACACCTGATCAAAAAATCTGATTTGGTTTTGAGCACCTTATCAAAAGCTCATTGGTGCCCAGGACACATGATCAACTCATCCTGCAGTGGATTCCTACCTAGGGTGGTAGAAGAGTGGATGTACCCAAGTTTAGGGGAACCACTATAGTTCCTTGTGTCATCTGGCTTGCTTGTTTTTATTTTTGTTTCTGGCTGTGATTGTTCTGTGATTATTTTGTGATTAGTTTAGTTCTGTGATTAGATTTAATAATTGCTTCCCTGCTCACTCACATTACAACAATTGTTGTAAAAAGTTTTCAAGCACCATATACTCTATTCACCCCCTCTAGAGTATATCAGATCTAGCTGCACTTTCAGAGTGGTCTGAGGGGCTAAGTAAAAAAGCATTCAGTGCGTTGAGGACTTGGCGTTGAGTGAAAAAGCATTGAGTAGCTTCGAGACTAAGTAAAAAAGCGTTGAGTGTGTTGAATGAACTCGACGTGGCGTTGAGTGAACTCGACGCGGCGTTGAGTGAACTCGGCGCGGCATTGAGTGAACTCGATGTTGCATTGAGTGAATGAAGAATCGTTAAGTTAGCAGGTTGGCGTCGAGTGCGTTGAATGCACTCCACGCGGTGTCGAGTGCGTTGAATACACTCAACGTGGTGTCGAGCATACTCGACATTTTCCCTGGACTTAGCATTTTTAGCTGATTCGTCGTGTATTTTCTGCATTCATCCAGTATACTCAACGAATCAGCTTGGACTTAGAAATTTCTCGCCGAATTAAGTTGAATTCGACGAGTTTGACTTGGAATGATTTGTTACTTGAATGTTTATGGATGTTAAGTATGGCTTTTGGTTGGTAGTGGATACATGACCTCCAACCTAGTTCCAAATTATGAATCATTACACTGCTAGGGTTATTTTTTTGGACTGTGGGGTTAAGTTGGACAAAGTGGTTATCACCACAGTATATTGTTTATATGTTTGGATTGATGGGTTGAGTTGGATATTGAGGCCACCACTCTAGTGTCTTATTGAGACAATTGGACTGCCTAGTTGTGTTGGACAATGTTGTCACCACCACAGTACCTTCTTGAAATATTTTGGGTCTGTAAGTTCGGGTTGGACAATGTGGCCACAGACTCAAGACCATTTCTTACCAGTGTTAATAATTCAAGTGAGTAGAGTTGTTAAGTCTCTTTCCTCGTTTTGTACAGGCATATGTTATTCTGCTTACTTTTGCAGATATTCTCGAAGCATGACTTTGTTTCACACTTGGTGCAGCTTTCTTACTTTTGAATTCAATAAATAAATCTTTTACCATTGTCATATGATTAATTGCTGAGATTTGACAGGTTTCTTATGTTTGGGTTGGTAATCTTTTATTCCTTTTTGATTTATTGCTAACCTTTTAATCTTTGATCTTCACTTGAATTTTCATTCTTGTAGAGGTGTTCTTTATTTGAATGTCTCAGGTTTGGAGAGGTAGCCGGTTGAGCGGCTAGAGTTGGTTTTTGGTTGGTACTCTACAGTTATCGTTTCCTCACCGACTCTTAGGTAGTTGTTGTTTATTTTCTTTTAGTTCAGACATACATATCTTTTGGTGGGTTCGTTCAGGTTGTTGACGTCCACAGGATTTTGTTTAATGTTAAGTACTTGCTAACTGCTAAGTCCTTTCTTTTATGACTTATTTGATTTATTTGCTCTCTGGGAAGATTTTATGATAGGTTGCATGTTAGATATTTAAAGTATAATAATATCATTTTCACCACCTCATATATAACAGCCCAAAGTCTAGAAATGGGAAAATATTGGGTGACAGGGGTTGGGACACGGGCGTGTCCCAGGGCGTTTCCCGCTCGGGTTGAGCAGCTGGGTGCGTGGTCGACAAAATTCGGTCAACAAAGTTTTCGGGAGGTCACGCCCTGTGACACAGGTGTGACAGGGGGCGTGACAGGGGGTGTGACATAGGGCGTGTCCCCTCTGGTCGACGAACTGCGCTCGACGATCGTCGAGTGACAAGCAAGGGGTACACGGCCTGTGACACGGGCGTATCACAGGGCGTGTCCCGCTGTGTCGAGAGGTCGATAATTTTCTCTCGATGAGGTGTCGAGTGGGTTACACGCCCTGGGTCACGGGCGTGACTGGACCGAACCTCTAATTGGCGGTGTACGACTGGGATACCCGGTACACCAAGAAGGTGCCCTGAGTGCACAGAGCGTCTGGTGGATACCAGTGTTTGTGATATGATTGTGATTGGTAGTGTTGATTCATATGATTATGACAATGCATACAGGGAAGGAACCACTGCCCCAGGTAAGGGGTAGGGTCGTTATAAGTGGTCAGCTAAAGCTGACCGTTACTTTGTTTGCCACTCTCGGGTGGATAATGAATTGCATGTATTGATGCTTGAATTGAATTGCTTGAGCGGAATGGAGGCTTGCTGCTAAAGGCCCTCGAAGGTCGTGCGAATTGTGGTTGGATTTCATGTGTGGACAGCCTGCATGCCGATGTACGAAAATGTATTTGTGTAAAGAGAAACTTGTAAGGCCTTAAGTCCATGTGTGTGTGAGTTGTAATACATTCCTGGTTTGGATATATAAATGTGGAGTTTATATAGTAGTGGACATTCTTTGAGTTGAGTTCATGGTAACTTAAAATGCTGCGCTAGAATGGATTGAGTTAGGATGCGAGTAGATTTTGATTTCCACAAGTAATTCTGCCGCTTGTCCGTGACATATGGCGTGGGGCCCCGGCCGGACCCACCATTATATGCCACGTGACGAGTGGGGGCGTTATAAAGTGGTATCAAATCCAAGTTGAGATTGTTTGGGAGGAAGAACATAATTGAACTCATGAATGTCCACTAGGAATGTATTTCATGCACGTAAGTGGCATGAGTGTGTAGTCAATGTATAATTATCGTTATGACATGGCTGATTAATGGTGTTTTGTACATTGCTAGGTGGCGAGGAGTGGTGCTGGGCAGTCAGAGCCCCAGCGATCCGATGAGAGTGCAACACCTGTTGAAGCGCCTACGCCTCCCTCAGCAGAGACCATACGAGTGGTGACGGAGACGGTGCTTTCAGTGCTACAGGCACAGCCTAATGGGCAGGCAAGGCCTACAGGGGTGCCAATACGGGCTGGTGCAAGGCAAGAGCGCGCTAAAGTTATGGTGGAGGAGCAAGCAACGAATGAGTCATTAAAAAGCTTTATGGAGTTTCATCCACCTACGTTTGGTGAGGCGATTTCCCCAACGCAGGCGGAAGACTGGTTGGCTCGAGTAAAGAGGATCCTGACTGCAATCAGGACTGCAGAAGAGCAGAAAGAGACCCTAGCCACTTTTCTGCTGGAAGGAGATGTGAGACTGTGGTGGGATGAGATGGAGGTACATCACTTGGCAGGTCGAGGTTTAGCGGAGGTTTCAATTGGAATTCTCCAGATTGTTTCTCGCCAAGTATTTGCCGGTGTCGCAGCGGATTGCGATGGAGAACGAGTTTTAACGTCTGGTGCAGGGTGAGGCTGATATTGATACATACCTGCATGAGTTTACTAGACTGGGGAGATATGAGGGGTCTACCTTCGCAGAGGAAGCGCGAAAGACGAATCGCTTTTATGAGGGACTGCGGGATGAGTTGAGGTTGGTCCTCCCGAGTTCAGTGAACCAAGGCTTTCAAGCGTTGGTCGATACGGCCCGTGCCCTGGAGAAAGATTTGAAGTGGGTACAAGAAAAGAAGAGACTGGCACTGGAGAAGCCATAATTTAAGGTGTCGCAATCGGAGCAATCAGAGTTGCGAAGAAGAGAGAAGAAAAAGTTTAGGCCCGTTGAATCAGCTCCGTCGACTGTTTCTTTGGGCGCAACTTATCGGCAAGGACGTGTTGATACACATATATATTATAACTACGGGAAGCAGGGACACATCGCGAAATTTTGTTGGAATGCCCCGCGGGAAGTAAGAAAAAGACAGGTGTGTCTTATGAAGAAAAAGGGAAAGCAGTGGCCGAGTCATCTGCATCCCGGACGCAACCTCAATTGCATAATTTGGAAGTGCAAGAGCCGCCAAGCTCAATTGGTGAAATTCAGCCTCGAGTGTTTAATTTGGCTCTTACGCGAGAAATGCAAAATCTGGGGGTTGAGCGGAAGTAAGGATAGTGACTTGTATCACTTGGATGATGTGCATATTGTATATATATGATGACTCACTAGTAATGTGAATCCTGATAATGTGCCTACTGATGATATTCCTGTACATATATGTGATATGTTATGATGTATGTCAACAAGTTGGTGCAATTGAAGTGATCGATCAATTATGATATATGTATATGTTGTTTGAGGGTATATAGAATGTTTGTGGCTAGAAATCACCAAATCAAACTGTGGAAAAATGTGCATATGTGGAGGTTGTACAGTATAAAGGTTGTTGTAACATATTATTTTGATGTCATAACAGTTTGATTGATGTTTTCCTTCCTCTGTGCAATTTCGTGGGCGGAATTTCTTGAAGGAGGGGAGGGTTGTAATAGCCCAAAGTCTAGAAATGGGAAAATATTGGGTGACACACCCTGGCCCAGGGCGTGTCCCGCTCGGGTTGAGCAGTTGGGCGCGTGGTTGACGAAATTCGGTCGACAAAGTTTTTGGGAGGTCACGCCCTGTGACACGGGCGTGACAGGGGGCGTGACAGGAGGCGTAACATAGGGCGTGTCCCCTCTGGTCGACGAACTGCGCTCGACGATCGTCGAGTGGCAAGCAAGGGGTACATGGCCTATGACACAGGCATGTCACAGGGCGTGTCCCGCTGTGTCGAGAGGTCGATAATTTTCTCTCGATGAGGTGTCAAGTGGGTTACACGCCCTGGGTCATGGGCGTGACTGGGCCGACACGGGCGTGTACCCTGGCCGTGTTCTATGTTGGATAAGTCAGAATGAGTCGGTTCATGTGCCGCTTAAGGTACACGCCCTATGACACGGGCATGTCACAGGGCGTGTCAGGCCCGAAAAGTGATTTTTTTCAGAGTCTTCTGGTCGTTCATTTCCCTGTTCTGGATCTAATGGTCCAGGCTTCTTCCCTGTGGATAAAAGGGATGAGAATGAGGTTTCTTCCCTCATTTTCATTCTTCTTCTCAAAGAGAGAGAGAAGAGAGGTCAAGGGAAGGAGGAAAGTGAAGGGAAAGCTAGCTGATGAAGGAGCTGCGGAGCGCGGATTGAAGATCCGAGAACAGATTCGTGAATGCAAAGCCGAGGCGGTGACTTCCATCCGGCTACTTCATGGCGCCAAAGCGATCTTCAAGGGTAATGATCTCCTTCTTGGACATTGAAGTCCTTTCTTTATGCATATGCATGGGATCCTCCACCAAGAGGTGGACATCGCAAGAGATTCCTTGGTTGAGTTTGCATCTAGAGCCAGAAGTGAGGAGTACGGCATAGGCATGCTGTGTGAAGCCCATCTGGACGGGTAGTCTGGATTGGTGATGATCATGGGTAAACCAGAGAAGACTTTGTGGATTTGATGTGATGAAAGGTTTATGTGTTGTGGAATGACTGTATGATTGGATGTGGATTATGGATGTAAGGAGACTTTGAATAAGCTCATGGTTATGTTGAGAGATCAATAGGTAGCAGGGCTGGGGGAAATGCGGGATGAACCTAGCTTGTTACACCACATGGTGTGGGTTGATCTGTATTAGTGAGGATCGATGGGTGACAATGTCTTGGAGGATGTGAGGAGGACCCTACTTGCTGCACCACATAGTGTGGGTCGATCAGATATAGGTGAGGGGTCGATGAGTGGTAATGCCAGGGGAGCCTCGATAGACCTGGCTGCCACACCACATGGTGTGGGTCGATCTGCTCTGGTTGTTTGTGGATGCTGAGAGGTAGTACCTCTGAGTGGTATGGACGGGATGTCGCCAATAGTAAGATTGGCAGACTAGGATGTAACCGCCCAACCAACAAGTGAAGAACCTCTGATTGGCGGTGTACGACTGGGATACCCGGTACACCAAGAAGGTGCCCTGAGTGCATGGAGCGTCTGGTGGATACCAGCGTTTATGATATGATTGTGATTGGTAGTGTTGATTCATATGATTATGGCAATGCATACGGGAAGGAACCACTGCCCCGGGTAAGGGGTAGAGTCGTTATAAGTGGTCAGCTAAAGCTGACCGTTACTTTGTTTGCCGCTCTCGGGTGGGTAATGAATTGCAGGTATTGATGCTTGAATTGAATTGCTTGAGCGGAATGGAGGCTTGCTGCTAAAGGCCCTAGAAGGCCGTGCGAATCTTGGTTGGATTTCATGTGTGGCCGGCCTGCGTACCGATGTACGAAAATATATTTGTGTAAAGAGAAACTTGTAAGGCCTTAAGGCCATGTGTGTGTGAGTTGTAATATATTCCTGGTTTGGATATATAAATGTGGAGTTTATATAGTAGTGGACATTCTTTGAGTTGAGTTCATGGTAACCTAAAATGCTGTGCTAGAATGGATTGAGTTACGATGCGAGTAGATTTTGATTTCCACAAGTAATTCCGCCGCTTGTCCGTGACATATGGCGTGGGGCCCCGGTCGGACCCGCCATTATATGCCACGTGACGAGTGGGGGTGTTACATCATACATGTCATATTTTAAAGCTAAAGACACTATATTTCAACTAGCATACAAATTATTTCTATACTTATACTAAATTTAGAGTCGTGCATACCATGAGTTGTCCAATATGGATGTTTTGCTCATGTAGGATGTTAACTAAGGTAAACAAGGTATTTTTCGCAACACAAAGTTATATTTTCAGTTGTGGACTAGCTGATCCACTGAGCCGAGGGATATGGTCATCTAAAAATGTAACTTAAAACATGTTTTCTTCACATTATAATCCAGTATTTTCATAAATTGTGTTAGGATTGGAGTTTGTCTGAACGTCTGCAGTTATCCCCTGCATGGCGTGGCATCACGACACGTGTTTTCTTATACTCTGATATTCATTTAAATTCGAAGAAAATGCGTGTTGTGACACAAGTTCCTCGTCCTGGGGAGCCTCTGCGCTGTTTGTAAAGAAGAATGACGGGACGCTGCGCTTATGTATAGACTACATGGAGCTGAACAAGCTTACTGTACGGAATACATATCCGCTCCCAAGGATCGACGAGTTGTTCGATCAACTGCAAGGAGCATCCGTATTCTCCAAGATGGACCTAAGATCTGGCTACTATCAGCTTCGGGTCCGGGAAGAAGACATCTCCAAAACTGCCTTTAGCTCACGCTACGGGCTATACGAGTTTATGGTAATGTCGTTTGGGCTTACCAATGCCCCTCCACATTCATGGCTCTGATGAATAAAGTATTCGAACCCTTCCTAGATCTTTTCATAATTGTCTTCATTGACGACATCTTGAACTACTCGAAGACCAAAGTCGATCATTCTAGACACCTGCGATTGGTGTTACTTAAACTTCGGGAGAACTCTTTCTTCGCCAAGTTCAACAAGCGTTAATTTTTTTTGGAAGAAGTCGGATTCTTGGGCCATACCGTCAACAAGAACAGAGTGGTAGTGGACCAAGCCAAAATCCAAGCAGTTCAGAACTGGCCGCCGCTTAAGACGGCAGCAGACATTCACAGTTTTCTCGGTCTTGCGAGATATTACAGGAAGTTCGTGGAAGGATTCTCTAAGATTGCACTACCCCTCACCGCCCTCACCAAGAAGGATGTTACGTTCCGATGACGCAAAAATGTGAGGCCGCGTTTGTTGAGTTGAAGAGGTAGCTGACTTATGCCCCGATCCTCATGATCCCTTCAGGTACTGAGGGATTCTAGATTTATACAGATGCGTCCCTGAAAGGATTAAGAGCTATCCTAATACAGCACGGTAAGGTGGTGGCTTACGCATCACATCATCTGAAGCCACACGAGTTGAACTACATAACTCACGACCTTGAATTCGGCGTCGTCGTCTTCGCCCTTAAGATTTGGTGACACTAACTGTACTGAGTAAGGTGCGAGATCTTCTCCGACCATAAGAGCCTCAAATACATCTTTACTTAGAAATAGTTGAACCTCCGACAACATCGGTGGTTGGAATTTCTATGTGATTATGATTTCGCTCTCTAGTACCACCCTGGGAAGGCTAATGGAGTGGCCGACGCGCTGAGCCGCCAGCCCTCGACAGTCGGAAACTGGATGGAGCAAATTCCAAGAGATTGGTTTCATTCCTTGATAAATTTGGAGATTACCCTGGTTACTCGTAGAGATCCAGAAGAGTACCAAGCACAACTTTATTGGATGGAGATCCAATGCGATATTCAAAATCGAATACAAGAAGCTCAGCAGGTTTACCCACAAATAGTCCCAATCATCTAGTCCCTACAAGATGGGGCATATGAGGAGTTTAATCTACACGATGGGATCTTGTAGTTCAGACACCGTATATTTATTCCCTCTACCGGAGGAATCCGAGAGGAAATCCTTCGAGAGGCACACCAGTCAAGGTACTTTATCCATCCTGATGTGGTTAAAATGTATGTTGATCTACGCAGGACTATTTACTGACCCGGGATGAAGAGGGACATCAACAACTTCGTGGCACAGTGTCAGACTTGCCAGAGAGTTAAGGCTGAATGCTGCAACCCAGGAGGTTTGCTGCATCCCATGGCGATACCAGAATGAAAATTTGAGGATATTTCAATGGACTTCGTTCACGGCTTACCCCGATCTCGTACTAGAAATGACTCTATATGGGTTGTCGTGGATCAGCTTACCAAGGTGGCACAGTTTATCCCAATCCGACAAGGTGACAGAGTTGACATCCTGGCCAGGTTATTCATAGAACAAGTAGTCTGATTCCACGGAGTGCCGAAGTCCATTGTGTCGGATCGTGATGGACGTTTCACATCCAAGGAGTGGAGGCGGGTGCATGCATACTTGGGGACCCGGTTGGCCTTCAACACTGCCTTCCACCCGCAGACAGATGTACAGACAGAAAGGATAAACCAGATAATGGAGGATCTACTCCGACTTCGGATAGTAGAGCACAACGAGCCATGGGAGCAGTTGTTTCCTTTAGTCGAGTTTTCTTATAATAACAGTTATCTGGCCAGCACCAAGATGGCCCCATACGAGGCATTGTATGGGAGACGTTGCCGAACTCCGCTAACATGGGCTCAAGATGAGGACCCAGAAGCCTTAGGAGTGGCTTATATTGATGATACTACGACAACGATACGAATAATCCAGGAGCAGATGCGGGAAGCACATAGTCGACAAGCCAAATATTATGATGCAAGATATCGACCAGCGGAGTTTGTCGTGGGAGAAATGGTGTTCTTAAAAATCAAGCCCATGCAAGGTGTCTCCCGGTTGAGGAAATAAAAAAAGCTGGACCCCCGCTACTTGGGCCCCTATCAGGTGATAGAGCGTATTGGCCCTGTTGCCTATCGGTTAGCCCTGCCCCCAGAATTAGGAAATCTTCATGATGTGTTTCATGTCTCATCCTTGAGGCAAGTTCTCCGGCAACCAGAGCAGCATCTACCTACACCACAAGTGCAACTGCAGTCTGATAGATCCATCTAGCTTGAACCAATTAGAGTCATAGACCATAAAGTGAAGAACCTGCGTAACAAGACCATTCCGATGGTCAAAATATTGTGGTCAAATCACACACGAGACGAGTACACATGGGAACTAGAGATGCTCGTCCGAGAAAAATACCCGGGACTCTTTCCCCAGGTATGTTATTTCTTTTTCCCCTACTTTGGGCAAATTTTCAGGGACGAAAATCCTTTTATTTTTATTGGATTGTAACATCCTGACTTTTATTGGGACACCGGAACCCTAGTGGGCCCATTAAAAGTGACCCGAACCGAGCTTCAACATGCACGACTATACACATGCTGATTATAGGGGAGATTCAGACGACCGAAAGTCAACATCCGGTTACGTCTTCACATGTGGATCAACAGGAATTTCCTGGTGCAGTAAGAAGCAAGATTCAGTGTCCGTCTATACTACAGAAACAGAGTACAAGGCTTCGACCTTGGCAGCTCAGGAAGCCATCTTGCTTGGGAGGCTAGTAGAGGATGTCCATGAAGAAGTGCGCGGTCCTACTCTGTTACGCAGTGATAATGAGAGTGCCCTGAAACTTGTTAATAAACCACTTTGTCACGCGCAGACCAAGCACATTGAGATTGAGCACCATTTCATTCGTGAAAAGGTGTTGGAGGGGTCTCTTGTGGTTGGACATGTGCGGAGCGAGGAAAACATTGCGGACATCTTCATGAAACCACTGTCGAAGGGGTCATTTACTCGGTTATGGGGATTGCTAGGACTGGTCTCCACTTCTCACTTCAATTGGCAGTGTTGAAATTTTTGAAGTGAAAGTGGGCGACTTGTGCAGTCTGGGTGGTCTGTCTGCACGACTTATGCGGACAAAGGGCGGCGACTTACCAGGTCGGCTTATATGTGGTTGGCAGTCTGTTTCCTGTAGTAGCCAGGCGGATATGATGTTTATCCGCTATATTGTCGGGTTGGTCGGTGTTGCGGACTTGGTCTGGATTTGCATCAAGTCCAGGGTAGCTGTCCGAGAAGTCGCGCGGTTAGCGCCGACTGATGTCTATGTTCGTCGAGTTCAACAACTATATGCCTTGTGTGCCTTGGCTGCGAGCTCGGTGGTTGCGGTCTGTGTTGTGTCTGCAAGGGGGCAGACTGGAGCGGTATTCACAAAGTCCGCCTGTTTGGTAATCAAGCCTGGCTGGGCTTTGGCGACATGGAAGAGGCTTGGTATCCGGCCTTGGTGGAGCTACCTTGGTGGACTCCCTCTTGTCTAGTCGCAGCGGTCTGTTGTGTATTCGCAGCTTAGCCGATACACTTGGTGCTCGTACAGGATAGGGTGGTTATCCTATCGTCTAGGGAGGTGATCACACTCTTTTCTGCGTCTATAAATAGGACCCATATCACATCAGAACATACCGAGTGAATAGTAAGTGAACTCGCAGAAAGTTGTTGCGGTTAGGTTTTTCTATTCGCGCGGTTTGAAGAGGTTGATCGGTTTGTGTTGTGCAGGTTGTACGGATTGCATTGTGGAGCCAGGGACTTGGTTCTGACTTCGGTCATGGTCAGTGAGGATTCTGCGGTTTACAACCAGCAGATAGCAGCAGGTCGCGACTTGCGACTAGGCGGTCTTTATTCTGCAACTTGTTTTCCCAATTCAATAAGCTTTCTGCCTCTGGTAGCTTGTTCTGTTCGGTGGTAGCAGCAGTCCGCGTGATCTGGCAGCTAGGTGACCACACGGTCATGCGGCTTGTAGTTTAGTGACAGAGTTCTTTCTTCAGCACTGGAATAACGGACAGTCTGCACGTCTTGTTGCAGTCTTACAACTAGGCGGCTTCAGCGGACTCCATAGCGATTAGCAGTAGAGCCAGCTGTTACTCCTTGAGTCCGGGGGGTTTGATTCTTGCTTGTATTTTTTCATGCTTCCATTGAATACATTAGCAATCATGTCTCGCCATGTATGTCTTGCTCTGTAAAGATTTTTTATAAGTACAAGATTCTTGCTCTTCTGGTTATTTTTTGGTTTGCTTGAGCTCAGTTTGGTTGAGTGTTCCTGCGCCTGGTGTCCCGTTTTTCGTTATCACAATTTTTTACAGTGTCACCTCTATTTACAGGTGTGAACTATAATGGGTGGAAAATTTTAATGAGAAAATTTCTTATTTCATTAGACGTAGAGGTGTGGAATATGACTATTGTCAAGTCCCCAAATAAGTTAAATAGGAATGAATGTTATTTAAATGCTAAAGGTATATATAGTCTATTTTGTGGGCTTGGACATGAGATTTTCAAACTCATCTACACTTTAACTACTGCCTACGATATATGAAAATGTCTTGAGATTACTTGTAGTTTTCTTTTCACATGTAATGAATCTGAGCAATTCCTTATTATTCCAAGTGAAGAATCAAATCAAGACTTACTCTTGGAAGAAGTCATGTCAACCACATCAAGAGAAAGGGAAGATGAAATCTCAACTATGGATGAGGAATCACATGAAGAAGCTAAAGAAACTATATGCTTCAATTTTGTCTCATCCAAAAATGTTGTAAGAAAATCAAATTCTCTTCTTGTTTGTAATTCTATTTCTATATTGCATGTGATAAATGTAGCTAAATGCAGAATTAAGAAACTGAAAAATATTAATTCAAAATTACACTTAGAAAATAAAAAATTATAAGCATAGTTTCATGAAAAATCTATTTTTGATGTGTCCAGTTCTCCTACTTGCTCTTTAGTTAACATGTCTACACCATGTATAGATTGTAATGATTAAAAGAAAAATATAAGGTTTTTTGAAAAAGAGCACCTTTTTGCAAAAAAAGAGAAATTATGTTTAGAAAACTCTTTATTGAAAAGTGATTGTGCTAGATGCAATAATTATAAAATAAAAATTAAAGAAATTAATGAGATTTTTAAAGAATTTGGGAGTAAGTATGAAGCTCATATTGAATCTATAGTTTCCATTCTTAAAAATAGCACAATCGTTTATAATAAAACTAGACAAAACTTAAAAAGTAAAAAAATAATGATTTGAAAACTAAAATCAACTTACTTCAGGAAATAATGAAGAAAAATTCACAGAATGTAAATTTACAAAATCAACTAATATCCAAGAACAAATTGAACATGAAATTCCATAACATGAATATACTAATTAAAACCAGAGAGTAAGAAAAATCAAGTGCCTGCAAGTGAAACTCCACAACATAATTATCATCCTCATTTACCCACTCAAATCACTCCCAACTTAAAATCAAATGAACACAAATTTCCTTTAAAGAATCACTATGTTATGAGTCTTTGTGTTAAACAACATAAATCTAACTTGGAAAACCAATTCATCGCAACTAAATCTGTCATGCATGGTGTTTTAAGTAAAGATTACTATAAGAAGACTCAAACTAATTGGTATGGAAATTTGGTGCATAAAAAGAACATTTAACCAAAGTATAAGTGGAGACCCATTACTAAGAATGACGCACGACTTTCAATAGAAATGGGTCATTTGTCCCTTCCTCTCCATAAGCTAATGTTGTGTCCATTGATCACAATGTCTCAGATTTGAAGAAGACCTACAAGACAATGGTATACACATGTTTGTGTCTGATACATGTTATAAGTTCTATGTATGCAGGTGGTTACTTGTTGCACTGATTAGACATGTTGTCTAAGTAACAAAGACAGGTGGACACATGGAAGAATGTTGACAAGACTAAAAATTGTCTAAGTCCAAATGCTTTGAGTGAAGCCAGTTCATTCAATGTCAGATGGCCTTAAGCGTTGAGTAAAGACTAAACAGTCAAAGCCTCAGCATTGTCAAGGCAGAATTCTGGATAAGTCCAGAAGCGTTGAGTGAAGGCAGTTCACTCAACGCCCAGAGCCAGAAGCATTGAGTAAAGCTCAAGCAGTCAAAGACGCAGAGGATCTGTCAAGAAATCTGGCTAAGTCCAGAAGCGTTGAGTGTGGGCAGTTCACTCAACGCCTAGCCGAGAAAGCGTCAACAGAACATAGTTCAGTCAGAGCTGCAGTATTGTTTGATGCAGAATTCTGTCTAAGGACGGAAGCGTTGAGTGATGTCAACTCACTCAACGCTTATTCAACAAATAATCTGTCTAAGGATAGAAGCGTTGAGTGAAGGTCATTCACTCAACTCCTTTTCAATAAAACAGGCGAAAGCAGAAAGTGTTGAGTGAAGACAACTCACTCAACGACTTCATTCAGAGATAATCAACTAAGTCCAGATGCATTGAATGATGAAGGCTCACTCAACGCCTAATCTGTTTGACTACAAAAGTCTATATTTGTTGAGTGATGACTGATCACTCAACGCCTAGTGTTGCAGAAAACTGACTCAGTGTTTTGGCATCCAGTGACAAGCCTTCACTCAACTCTTATGCTGAATTGTCTGAATTTGACTGAGCCCACAAGTGTTGACGTCAGCAAAAATTCAAATATTGTGGGAAGTGTACAGTACATGACAAATGGCATTGCTTGCCTGTTGTACAATATTTAATGCAAAAGTAGAGCTGCAGCTACCAACTCCTGGTGGCCCCAATGCTCAAAGAGCTGTTGGACGGCAAGATAGAAAAGACGAGATCAAAGAAGGAGAAATCAACTTTTTGAAACAAAGCAGAACTTCATCTTCTTCCTCTCGACTGAGTTGAAGAGCTTGGAGAAGAAGTTCATTCTTCTGATTTTAAAGTTCGAGAAAGATAGTTGTTGATATTTTGATCTTCAACAGCATGTTCAGAGAGCTTTCTCTCTGAGTTAGAAGTTGCAGCACAAGCAAACACTAGCTATAGTGTCTTCACAACCCAAGCAAAACTACTCTTGAATATACATCCCTGGAGCTGTGAAGAAAGGAGGACTGAGTCATCTCAGTTTAGGAAGAGAAAGACAGAGTTTATTTCTCTGGTGTCTCAAATCAACAACAACTATTCATTCTGTAGGATCTTAATAGATCTGAGTTGTAAGCCTAAATCATAAAGGCTGAGTGGTAGGGCATCTGTGCCTGAGTTGTAGGATCCTTGTGTGAATTTGAGTTGTAGGGCCTTTGTGCCTGAGTTACATGATTCAGTTGTGAATCTGAGTGGTAGGTCATTTGGCCTGAGGTAGGATCTGGTTCAGATCTGAGGTAGAAGAGTTATTCTCTCTGAGTTGTAGGGATATCCTCCGAGCCTAAGTTGTAGGACTTTGAGAAAAGTCTGAGGTAGGTGATATGTGGATCACTGAGCTGTAGGAGCATTTCTTGCACTGAGTGGTAGGGTCTTGGGCCTGAGGTAGGACTTGGAGGAGTCTGAGATATCTTGAGGGATCTGAGTTGTAAGCTCATTAAGCCGAGTTTGGAGAAGTTGTCTTGTCTAACAATCTGTTGGAAAGGTGGGATGGACAGTAGATGTACTCATAATCTGGGAAACCACTATAAATTACTTGTGTGCTGGTTGTGTGATCTTGAAAGTTATCTTAAAATAAATCACAACACACCAAAGAATAGAGAAAGTTTAAAAAAGACCTAAAAATCTATTCACCCCCATCTAGGTATTTAGCTACTCTTGAAACTAAAGACTTTCAGCCAACACGAAGTATTTGGTACCCAAAGGAACTGCCTCACATGGTCTCGCTTGGATACATAAATCTCGTATCCATTAATATCTTCTAATTACGTGAAGTAAGTCAAAACGAGCTACAATATATTTTACTTCATGATATGTTTATCATTTTTTTTGTTCTTTCATTTGTTTGTTTGAGTCAACACGATATATGATTTTGTTAGGTATTTGTTACTTCATGTCCTGCAAACTAAAAAGAACTCTTGCGGTGTGTCACTTTGAAACTATACTTAACTATCCACAAAAATCTAAAAAATGTTAAATGTCAAGTTAAGCAGATTATTGTCTCAAAACCAATCACAACAGGCACAGTTAAAAACATGCTACCTATCACCAGCAGTACCCCTACCGGCGATAGTTCACAATAAATATAATAATGTTCAACCCGTCTTAATACAGTTTTTTAAAAAAAGGAAAGGGGGGGAGATAGTGCCTCTGGACTACGAGTAATGACTACCTATTTATTGATGTTACTCCTCTGAGGAAGTCGGAGAAATATTAAACTTATGCATCATCTTCTCCATCATCTTCTTCAATCCTCTCACTGCCTTGCTCGTCTCCTTTTTCTCCAAACCCTATTCCTCAACCAGCTCATAAAAATCTCGACGGGGTTCTCGGAGTGATTCTTCACAACAAAGATGAGGTTGTGAAGTACATGGTCGAGCGCTTGGTGTTGTAGAGATCTCCTCTACCCTATATGTCAGAGGTCGACTATAGTTTAGAAATGGTGTCAAATATATAGTCAGATATTTGTGCACCAAAATCCTTTGCGCCGCCCAAAGGCAGGGTGTTCAATCGTTGGCGCTCGGGAGCTTTCTGCCGAAAAGTATAACGCATCATAGATAAAATCAAATCTGAAACACTAAATGATATACCTGACAGGATACAATATATCACTATGGAGAGATGAGCGGTTATCCTCTTCGTATCTCCTGACTTGTACCTGAGGGAGTGACGCAAGATTTCCTAGATAATGAGAGCATCTGGAGTGAGCATAGATAGTAGTGATGACGTCTCGGCGATCTTCCTCACCATGGATAAACTAATTTATTAAAGTCCAATTTCTAGAAGTCCTGAAGGACTCGACGATGTCAAGTCATTCGGAGGCTGGAGTCAAGTCGTATATCTTCTCCAAGTCCACATGCTTAATGGTAACAATGTGTGAGCTTATGCTGGACTGCACCCCTCCGTCTAGTGTCATGATTGCTGGATCTCGGAGATTGTTATAAAAGTCACGAACGAGTACTGATAAAAATGGGGCTTCTGACACAAGCACTAGTAGAACTCCTGCATCTTCTAAGGGCATTAGCTCTACCATCAGCGGTATCTTATTTATAAGGATACGATAAATGTGCGTGTTTCTTTTTTTTTGAAATAGAGAAGTGGGATAATTACAAGACTAGGGTTCAGCCACAGCCTCTGTTATTGCCAACCACCGTCTCCATGCAAGGAAAAGCAAAATCTCTCCCTCCCATTCGTGATTGAAGAACTTCAAAAGCGAAGTCTCCAACGACCATCGGCAGTTTATCGAGTACGAGAAGAATAACATTTAGAAGCATCTACCATGCACCGTTCTACGGAGGAATTCCTTTCTGAGGGAGAAATAATTTCAAACTTCTTTATCTTTTTTAATCATTTTGTGTGTGAGGAAAATCGACCGGGGAGGCCGTCGGAAACAGGGGAGGAATCTGTAGGAAATCATCCCGGGAGGATGTCTAGATCTGGGAGATCTAATGGGCTATAAGACCCTTCCTGGGAGGAGTGTGAGGAGCCAGTTCGTCATTCTTCTTGGGAAGAAGAGAGAGAGAGAGAGAGAGAGATAGAGAGAGAGAGAGAGCCAACCGGTCCTGGTTGAGGGTCGGTATAGAAACCAATAGAGATTTGTTTGATTCATTGTCCCTGATCTCTGGTGTCATGGAGATCTAATTGTATTGTTTCAATCCATTATTTTTAGTTTGAATAAAATTATATTTCTCTTTATTTCATCTTGTATTCATGGTTGCATGTTTCTAGGGTTCTAAGGGGTATGTGGAAATTTAGAAAACAAACTTTCACAAGGAAAAGTGGTTCTATGACCTACCGTCGCGCATTAGTGGTCTACCACCCTATGGTAGCTTCCAGAACAGGCTGTCCTGCCAAACTTGTGTTTTTTGTGGTCTACCGCCACACAGTAGTAGCCTACCGCCCCACGGTAGCTTCCAGAATAGGTTGCCCCTGGTGAAATTCTTTTTAATTCTGAATTTTAATTAAAAACCTTATTCAACCCCCCCCCCCTAAGGTTGGCCACCATATCCAACATCGTGTGGTAGGATAGAGATCTGCAGCAACAAGTGATGGTTTTGCTTTGGGGAGAGGTATGACTACCATCATGGGAATACCCTTTATATATGGATATGTCTGAAACCACTAGGAGTTCCTCAAGTTGTGGAAAGAGCTCCCTCGTTGCTATTTGTCACCAAGGTGGGTGGGAGAGTGATTTCTCGCTTATCACCGGCTTTCCAGATCGAGGGGGTGTTGAAGGCCCTTTTCGGTCTTGCTAGTTGCGTGCAGGAGGACAAATTACTGCCAACCTATATTTTGTCAGATCTGCATCGCGGCTCTGCCTCTCCCTTAGCTCGTGATAAGAAGAGAACACTTATTTTCAAATATAGGGGTTCTGATATTACGTCTTCCACCTCCCGGGAGAAGAGTTATGCTGGCGAGAGTGGTCCTAGCCATATCATCGGGGAGGTTGCTATCAACAACCCTGAGGATGTTGAGATTCTGGTCACTTCTATCACTTAGCCACCCCCTCGAGACGATGCTCCTACTATTTTAGGGGTGGTGAGAAAAGTTTCTTCTTCGCTATATGCGACGATGACCACAGTAAGCGGAGTTGTTGTTGCATGTGCTTTTATTACTTCGTTTGTCGTAAGCTCTGGTTTCCTTTTCTCTTTGTAGCTTGGAGAGTTGAATAATATCGCTTATTATTAGAATGACTGTTATGTGGGTCTGAAGGATGGGTACTTCGCTCTCCAGGAGTTGTCAAAGGTGAAAGGTGCCCTATATGATATCAAGAAGAAGGGAGAGTGTGACACCTCCCGTATCTAGCAGCTGGAGTCTGATCATGACTATTCTTTGGCTGAGCTCAGACGAGTGAGATGGGAACACCTGACAAAGAAATCACTCACTCAAGACATTGTTGGATAGTTGTCGGAGGCCCAGTGATAGATGTTTTGTTGGGACAGCGAGCTAGGATTCTTGAGTAGCGAGGTGGAGAGGCCCTTTTCCTTAGAGCAGAACGTCAAGAACACTAAGGATACAAGACTTTTTGAGTACAAGGACTCTTTGACCTTCGTGGAGGAGCGGTCTCGCATGTTAGAGGAGCTACGCTCTGAGATCATGACCCAGAAGTTGAATCCGTTGTCGGAGTGTGAGTGCAAGATTTCATTTCAAATGGGCATCAGGAAGACTCTTTGCATGGTGGAGAGAAAACTTGGATGCAGTTCTGCTAGTATTGGTACTAGAGACCTCTTCGAGGATGAGCATTCTTATGTTGAGGCTAAGGTTGATGAGCACCTCGAATGTATCTTTGTTTTTGTAT
Source organism: Platanthera guangdongensis (assembly GCA_039583875.1). NCBI lineage: Eukaryota > Viridiplantae > Streptophyta > Magnoliopsida > Asparagales > Orchidaceae > Platanthera > Platanthera guangdongensis. The sequence goes on from CM077155.1 coordinate 162,967,577, forward strand.
TCTATTTTGAAGCTTGTCCGTTTTCATGTTCGACATCATGTTGTGATATATGTATATCCATTTTGGTTTGTATTTGTTTAATGGACTCTACATCACTTCATATGATGGCCTATTTTTGTCTAGCTTGTCTTGTTGGTAATGTTTTTTAGCTCACAACCTTATTTATTTATTTGTGCATAAATGCATTTGGGCGATAAAAAAGGCGTAGGTTTGCAGTGCGGGTGAAGAGCTTGTTGGTTCGAACCATTGGCCTTCCACCGGTCGCTCCTTGAGTTGTGGGTAGTTGATCTCTTGCTGGCCTAGGAGGTGATTGTTGATTGTGCACCTCTCCCTATAAGAACCTTCCAAGGAGCGCTTGTCTAACAAGGCGCTCAATCTCCTTCTTCAACTTGTAGCATTCTTCATTGTTGTGGCCGACTCAATGATAGAATTCACAATACTTAGATTGGTCGTCCCTATGATTTAGGGGAAGTTCTATTGGCCTTTACAATGCCAAATTGTCTTGTATGGTGTAGAGCACGTTGATTCGAGATGTATTTAAATGAGTGTTCACCCGAGTTGGCCGAGGACCCAGATCTCTCTGGGGGTCTCAAGGTAACTCATCATCACGATGCTCATCTTGTCTCTTATAGGCTTAATCATGCCCCTTTCTCTTCTTCTACGCTCCTTTGAATTATTAGCAATGTGCTTCAATGACTTTATCAGCGGCTATTTGTGCTTCCACACAATTCACAAGGTATGGATGGCTTTGCATTGTCTCCCTCATTAGTGTTGAGTAGAAATCGTTTGGGCAGAGTCCTCCCAGAAATATACCCCGCAGGAGCTCAGGGTCAACCACAGGAATTTACCACGCCTCAATAGTGAAGCAACGTAAAAAGTCCTTGAGCGATTCTCCCTCATTTTGGTGGATTTATGAAATATGGGAGGGATCTCGAAGGATTCTACGGTTGGCTTTGAAATGGTCGAATAATTGCTGAGACAATTACGCAAAACCGTCTATGGCTCCTTCTCGTAGAAAATAAAGCCAGCTGCACACTTACCACTTAAGTGTTTCCAGGAACACTTGGCACGGTAGCTGGTCTAGTGCATTATAGATCCTCCTGATGGTGGTGAAGTAGTTATCATGTTCCAGCAGATCACCTGTCCTGTCGAATGTCTCGACATGAGGGAATTTAAAACCATGTGAGATCGGATGTGCAAGGACTTGGGGCATCAACGGAGATCCATGGAGAAAAGGGTAGTGGGAAAGAGTGGCATGTATTCTTTGATAATCACTTCATGGATCTCCTTGTGAGTGAGCCCTCCAATTACATGCCTGAAGTCTGCTGCTCATGGATAGTGGTGATTTGGCCTCGGGTTCCCTGGTTGGCCTATATGGGCATGCTAAGATGGACGCCTTAGAGAATTCGTATTCAGTGGCATGATACTGGCATGCGGTATGCTCTGTCGGAGCGTGGTTATGAGCTGGCAGAGGCGGATTGTCTAACTCGGGGCAGATTGAGGGCTCAAGTAGCTCTTAAGTTTCTTAAGAGGGCGAGCAACTCGTCCTGCTGCTCTTCCATCTAGCACATGCGTCCCTCTAATGCTGCTATTGGAGCATTCATGGCCTCTTCCGCGAGAGGTGCATTGATAAGAGAGTGAGAGAGACATGATCAACATGCCCCAATGGACTGACCCTTCAGTATTGTGTGTCCCTCTTCTTGTCATTGTTGTTTGTCGTAAATATTGCATCGAAGCTAATACTGTCTTTAGAGGATCTTTGTAAAGTTTGGGAACTATGTTCCCACAAATGATGTCAAACTATAGCAGGTAACTCAACGTGCTTGTAAACCGGTCGAGGCAAACCATCTTAGCTCATTAGCAGTCAAATGCACAAATATTTACAGAAAATTCGAACAGCTAGCAAAGAGACATTTTTAACGTGAAAACCCCGAAAAGGGTGAAAAATCATGTGCCCAGTTCGGTGCCAACCAAACTCAGCTAATTCTTCGAGTGTTGCAAGTTGTCGAGTTATCGAGGGTGACGAGCCACCGCTCGTTATAATGGAATTTAACGAAATACGAAGGTGAATTCTTCAATTTGCCTTCAAAGGAGGTCTTTGAAGGGGAAGGAGATCTTCAATGGCCAAAGGAGAGTTTCAAGTCACCATCGAAGGAGAGGGATATCTTCAAAAGCCAAGGGAGATCTTCAATGAGAACTTCAAATGTCGAGGGAGAACTCTGAAAAATCTTTGAAGGAGCTCTCTCGGGCACTAAATGCAAAATGTCTTGAAATGAAGCCTCTGGACACCTTTTAAAGCTTTTGACAGGGGAAGTTTGGTAATTGCATCATTATAACCGCCATAACTATCAGACGTATGAATCACAATCCACAACCAAAAACCTCATTTAGTAGGGAAATTAGAAAGACAAGATAACTATTTGTTAATTAGCATTAAATTTAGCAAAATAAATGATTTCCTACTTTACCTACAAAACTAACAACAATTTTGTTGTTGCAAATTAGCAACAAATTATTTTGTTGCAAAATAACAATAAATTTTTTTGTTGCAAAAATAATAACAAATTTTTTTTGTTGCAAAAATAGCAACAAATATTTTGTAACAAATATTTTGTTGAAAAATATTGATGGAAATATTTCCCTCCTAAAGCATTTGCTCCCTTTCTTAAAAAAAAATATAACTTCCTTCTCATAGTCTTAGCTAAAATTAGAAGGGAAACGATTATATGTCATGTGTGTGTGTGTGTGTGTGTGTGTGTGTGTTTATTTATTTATTTACGAGAGACAGACACGGGGCTCCTCCCCTATCCAAGGTGACATTTGTCATGAGCGGCGACATTTCTTGTGGAGGGTGACATTTGTTGTGAGGCGACATTTATTGTGGGGAAGACAATTGTTGTGGGGGACGACAATTGACGTGTGTGGAAGGGCTACCGTACTGTGATTTGTGAATGGCCAGGTGGATAGGCCTTAAAGCTTTTCCTTAAGTACATAAGCGTATGTTTGCGACTTTCTAGAGTTAGATATTGTTTCTTAATACAAATAGTAAAATGAGAGTAAATCAAATGAAGTCAGAATATGGAATGACATTTCTGATTCCTAGCTTTTCCTTAAGTGCTTTTTAGGTCCTAGTTGCTCCGGTGCACGGGGTCGCTCCTCATCCAGGCTACATCTGCTGTAGATACCATATGCGGGCAATTTCCTGGTTCCCACATACAACTTTGACCCATACGGGAGTGACGAACTTCATTGAGAGGTGGGGGATGGATATGATGTTATGAAAGTTGCTTGGAGCGGTCGACCAAAGATCACATTATAAGGTGATTCTGACTCAAGCGCAACGAATTGTACGTTGTGAGTGGCCTACTTCAAGAACTCCCCAAGGGTGACTGAAAGAGTGATAGTGCCTTCAACTGGGATTGGTCCACCGTTGAATATGTAGATGGGCCCGGACACTAGCTGAAGTTTCTCCTTTAAGATCTTCATGCTCTGGAGAACGGGCATGAACTGGGATTGGTCCATCTGTATCTGCTTGACGCAGAAGCTGGGATCGCCAGTCTTCGCGCTTATGGCAAGTGGTCCTGGTGCGGCACGAGCAGTCCCTTCAAGTCCTCATCTACCGAGCTTATTGCTTTCACCAGTTGTGCTTTCTAACTCTCCCCCTGGTGCTATGTGATCCAATTAATGGTGGAAACGACAGAGCCAGAGATGGTCTCTACTATCCCAACTACTTGTATGTCCCTCTACGATCCTATTGTGATGATGGCTTCTCTCTTCTTGGTTGTGTCGGTTGATTCCAAGTCTGATCCTGGAGGAACCTCCAAAGGACGCCTTTCCGGATGAGGCATTCAAATTCATCATTTAGCTTGATACACTCCTCAATAGCGTGTCATGTTCCCCTATGAAACTCGCAATACTTCATTCGAGCTTCTTTATCTGTCGAGATATCTTGCAGCTTGTACAACACTGTATCGTCTCGGATTGCATAGAGCACGTTTGTGTGGGAGGTGTTGAGCGGCGTCCACTCCTAGTAAGTTCTGGGAGGGCGGTCCCCGCGGAGATCCTATAATCGCGTATTGTTCTGGCGCTCTTCTTGTCACCACAGGGTCGATTCTTCTCTCTTTCTCTTCACTCCTCCTTCACAATGTCGGTGGTGGGCTTCGAAAGCTTTGTCGGCCGCAATTTGTGCCCCCACTCTGCGTACAAGATCAAGGTAACTAGAGACTATCTCCTTCATCAGGGCGGAGTAGAATCCGCTCGGCATGAGTCCTCCAACAAATACTCCCCGCAAAAGCTTATGGTCTACTCCAGGAATCTGTCTTACTTCAGTCGTAAACAAGCAAAAGAATTCTTTGAGGGTCTCCCTCTCACTTTGATGGATCCCTGAGAGGAGAGAGGGATCCTTCATTATCCTTGGATAGCGATGAATTGATCAAGGAACTATTGGGTCAGTTCCGCAAAGCTTCTGATAGTTCCTTCATAAAGGGAATGAAACCACATTCTGTCTTAGCCTTTCATAGTGGCAAGGAATATGAGCATAACAGTTGGTTGGGAGCATTGTAGATTCAGAAGACGATAGAGAAGTGGTAATGTACTCTAGGGCGTCTTCAGTCCCATCGTAGGACTTAATGTTCTGAAGCTTGAATCCTAGCAGGATTAGGTGCGATGAGACCTCATGCGCCGGCGGTGACCCATTGCAGACAGGACGGTGGATGTAGGTGATGTGACGACCCACGTGATCATACTCTTTAGCGATCAACTCTTTGATCTCTTCTCTAGTCATTCTTCCTGCGGGATTCTCGAGGGCACCCGCCCACTAGTATTGATGCTGCGTGCAAGTTACGACTGCCCTAGCTAGATGGGCAGGGTGCATTATACTAGCTGCTTATGAGAACTCGGTGGTGAACCCAGAAACCACGGTTCAACGAGGAGTTTGGACCAGAAGGGCAACTCGCCCTTACTTTTCCCTTGTAAGAACCTTAGGTCGACTATTCGGGACTGAGATCACACTCTCGATGGTTAAAAAATGAAGGAACAGACCCCAAGCTGTAGCAAGTAGGTCCCTCCACACACTCAAAAGATCTAAAAAAACTTCCCCTCCCAAGCCAATGATGAGCCTGAGCACCTTGGAAAGCCTTGGAAACTCCCGACTACCCACCTAGAAACCATTGTGAGCAATGAACTTGATCCCTTGTCAGCCAAAGCTAGCCAAAGTAGAGAGAAGTCTTACAAAAGTCCTCTCTAAAGGTGTTCATGGGGGTTTATTATTACTGTTGATATTTGCTAACTGCACCCCAAATTAGTTTACCAGCAATTGAATCTTGTTGCTTGGAGCGGCTACTAACATTCCAAAATGGGTTAGCTGGGAAAATGGATGTCAAGGGTGAGTCGAAGTATATCACTCTTGCTCGCCAAGTAGGGGCGAGCCCCTGATGTTGTTGGCACTCATCCTCCTCCCCTGAGGGTATGGGTAAGTGCAGGACAATTCTCCCATTCGCCTTCCGCTCCTGGGTCGGGGCGAACACAAGGTCGGTTAGCCCCACTCTCCCCTTCTTCCTTCCCAAGTCCAACTCCCCCTAGACTGCTTCATGGACGAGGCCATTCAGTAAATACGAGATTGTGTTGGGTACATTGGAAAATGTGTAACAGATTTGAAGAAGTCTCACCTTACTCAATGATATGCATCAAGGTGTATTTGATGTTGTTTTGAGTTTATACGTGCAGGTTAAGTAAATGCAGGAATGCAGAAAAATTTCTAAGTCCATATATCGACACTAGAAGAAGCTGTGTCGACACTTATGAAGGCTTGTGTCGACACTGGAGAAAAGCTATGTCGACACTTGGAGTTAATTGTGTCGACACTTGGAAAGACTGTGTCGGCACCAGAAGAAACTGTGTCGACATACAGAGGCAGTGTCGACACACAAAGAAGCTTAGTCGACATCAACTGTGTCGACACCAAGAGGCAGTGTCGACACACAGAGAAGCTTAGTCGACATCAACTGTGTCGACACCAAGAGGCAGTGTCGACACACAGAAGACTTAGTCGACATCAACTGTGTTGACACCAAGAGGCAGTGTCGACACACAGAAGACTTTGTCAACATCAATTGCGTCGACACACAGGACTTGTGTCGACATACATCAGAGTTTCAACAAAGTTAAAGCAAAGAAGTGATTGTGTCGACACACAGAATTAGTGTCGACATATTCTACAGAAGCTGTGTCGAGAAGCAGTATCAACAACAAAGGAGATGTGTCGACACCACCAAGGCTTGTGTCGATACTTAGTCAACTTGTGTCGATACTTAGTCCACTTGTGTCGACACTTAGTCTACTTGTGTCGACACATGAAGAAATTCAGTCTCGACACTTTCCTGATAGAGACAGAGTTTCAAGAAGTGATTGGATGACTTGACAGCTGCCATTACCAACCGGTCTACTATAACTGTCAGAGTTGTCAGAAGTTTGTTAAAAACCGGATCAGCCGGTTACCATGGAGAAAGTCTATATAAAGGCATTCTCCTTCAACAGATGATGATGATTGAGGATAGAAGTAAAAACACTGATACAGATTAAAAAGAAGAAGTTGGAGAGAGAGAGCTCCATTTACTAAAGTGCAGTTGCTGAACCAGGATGCTAAGAAGGATTCAGATTGTGATCTGAATATCAAGAAAGAAGCTGATTGAAGATCAACTTCATAGGAGATTCAACCCTACTGAGTTCATATTCAAGAAGCTTTGAAGAAAGCTAAGAGTGGTTGTTCTCTGTCATCAGATTCTTCCAAGAACTGATCAAGAAGCCATCCATCCATTCTCTCTCTACCAGGGTGGTGGTTAAATACATTGTTAAATCTATTTTCTGTAGGATCTTTATAAGATCTGAGTTGTAAGTCTGTGTTTATAAAGGCTGAGTGTAGGAGAGTATTTTCTCTGAGTGGTAGGCCTTGTTGAAGGTTGAGGTAGGGCTGTGAGCCTAAGTTGTAGGAGATTGTGATCTCTGAGTGTAGGCCTTGTTGAAGGCTGAGGTAGGGAAGTTTGCCTGAACTGTAGGAGTGTGGACTCACTCTGAGTTGTAGGAGCCTTGTTGAGTTCTGAGCTGTAAGATCTGAGGATCTGAGGTGAAGAGAAGAAGTTAGGCCGAATCTAGCACACTGCTAGATAGGCGAAGGGGGAAAGTGGATGTAACCAGACCTTGGGGAACCACTATAAAATCTGTGTGCAATCTGTGATTGTGTGATTCTGTGAATTTTGTGTTGTATTAGCTGTAGAATTATCTGTGTTTGAGTAATTTACTGAATAGATATTCTGCCTTAGAAGGAAAAGGAATTACACCTATTCACCCCTCCCCCCTCTAGGTGGTTAGGTACTAATTCTTTCAAGTGGTATCAGAGGGAGGTTACTCAAAATTAGACTTAACAGTCTGAGTGAGATCTGTAAGGCAAAATTAAGATCAAGAAGATGGGTTCAGGAGAAAACCATAAAGAACTTGGTTCAATGAAATTGCCCATCTGCAAGAAAGAAATATTTGGAATCTGGAAGGAAAGGGTCAGATTGTTTATGGAGGCATCTAATCCTAGAATCTATATAACAGTTAAGGAAGGGTCATATGTTCCAATGAAGATTTCTGTTCTTGATGCCAATCAAAGAATTCCAAAGGATTTTTCAGAGATGACTAAAGATGAGATCATCTTGGCAACAATGGATAAAAGAGCCCAGAATATTATAATAAGTGTCATTGATGATTCAACATTCCAGAATCCAATACACTGCAAAACCTCCAAGGAAATATGGGACACATTGATAGTCTACATGGAGGGTTCTAAAGAGGTTAGGCAAGATAGAAAATCTATGCTTAATCAAGAATATGAAAGTTTCAGACAAGCCAAGTCTAAAGGTATTACTGAATGCTATAAGAAGTTCTATAGGATAGTCAATGAACTAATGTCTTATGGAAGAGTTTTCAGTACTTATGAGTTAAATGATAAATTCCTTAGGTCATTGACTAAGGATTGGGATACAAAAATCTGTGTCATAAGAGAAGTGGCCAGACTGGCTGAGATTTCTCCTCCAACACTGTTTGGGAAATTGTTGTCATATGAGATGCAGCTGTTAGCTAGAAAGGAGGAAGAGCTACAAGGAAGAATAGGAAAATGTCTTCATCTTTTCCTAAGAGAGATGCAGAAATTATCTCAGAAAATTCAGTTAATCCTAGTTCAGACAACAGCAATTCAGATGAAGACTTTGCAGCATTTACAAGGCAATTCCAGAGATTCTTGAAGAAGAAACAGTGGAAATCTAAGCCTTCCACATCACAGTCCAGAGATGACTATTATCAAAAGGGGAAATCATCCAGGAATGGGATAAAGCCTGACAAGTCAACTTCATCCAAGATTATATGTTATTGCTGCAACAAAGCTGGACATGTTGTTGTTGACTGTCCAGATAAAAGGAAGGAGTCTGCTAATAGAAATAAGTCACAACACAAGAGCAAGAAGGAGAAATCCTTGGTTGCTGAGAAAGAGAAAAGCTTGACAGATCAATCAACTTCAGAGTCAGAATCTAAGGCTGAGGCATATATTGGTTTGTTTGTAGAAGAAAAGGATGAGTTCATGCAATTGCTGGACTCTATCTATGAGCAGGAAGACCATCAGTGCAAAGGATTGATGGCAGTGTCTGAAGAAGACCAGTGTCAGGATCAGCCTGGCCCCAGTAAGGTAAAATGTGTATCTGTAGATTCTGATTATTTCACTGGGTCAGAATCAAAAGCATCTCCATCAAGAGATGAAGATGAGTCTGAATCAGAAGGAGATATTCATCAGTTAATAGATGAATATGGAGATTTATTGCAGGCACTTAAGAGAAGCAAAAGCCTGGCCAAACATCAGGCTAAGAAAATTGCAGCTCTTAAGTTGGCTGCATCTGATTCAGAGAAGTTGTTGGATCAGAAGTTGAATGAGATAGCCAGACTGAAAAACATTACTGTTATTCAGATGAGTACTATCACATTTAAAAATGATCAGATTAAAAGTCTGGAGAATAGACTTCAAAAAGAAAAGGAGATAGTGGCTAGTTTTTCTAAGCCAAAATCTGTATTACCCTTGATTGATGAGTTTGTGTCTCAAAAGGGTAAGGCTGGATTAGGGTTTAAGAGAACTGCATGGACTGCTAAGTCCAATTCTAGAGGTAGAGCCCCAACACAAAACAATAGACCTGCTGCAAATATTACAACTAAGATTGCACCTAAAAAGAGATACAATAAGTTTGAGTGTTGGTGCTGTGGTAAGATAGGCCACTATGTCTTAGACTGTTGGCACAATACCAGTGTCAAGGAGAGTAGCAGTCTGCCTGTTAAAAGAGCTGCAGACAGATTTGTTAAGTTTCAGACTAACTCGCACCAAGGACCCAAAAGTTATTTGGGTTCTAAGGTTAAGTAATCTGTGTTGTAGGTGAGTCCAAGTTGTCATGCCCCTATATGGTACTTGGACAGTGGATGTTCCAAGCATATGACTGGAACAAGGGGATTGCTGAAGGACTACTCACCTATGCTGAATGGGCCTAAAGTAATCTTTGGTGGTTCTGAAAATGGAATCATCAAAGGTTTTGGTAACATTTCTAATAACTCCATTACAATCACTCAAGTGGCCTATGTAAAGGGTTTGAAACACAACCTAATTAGCATAAGTCAGCTGAGTGATTTATGTTATGACATTTCATTTGTCAAGAATGGTTGTCATATCAGGAGGTCAAGTGATCAAGAGGTCATGCTGACTGGATATAGAAAAAGAAATGTATATTGCCTAGACTTTGTGTGTGAGAATAAGAATTCTCCTATCTGCCTTCTGGCTGATGAGAAAGTTTCTCATTGTATCAAATGGCACAAGAGGCTAGCCCATCTTAACTACAAGACAATTGGTCAACTCTTTAGCAACGAGTTAGTGAGGAATGGTCCTCAAGTTAAGTGTTATAAGGATGGAATATGTTCTGCTTATCAAAAAGGCAAGCAAACTAGATCCTCCTTTCATAGCCTTGAAACTAAGGATTCAGTGAGGTGTTTGTACCTTTTTGCATATGGATTTATTTGGTCATATGCCAGTTCAGAGCCTAGGTAGGAAGGTCTACACTTTTGTGGTGGTAGATGACTATTCTAGATTCTCATGGGTATTCTTTCTGAGACAGAAATCTGAAATCCCAAAGGTCTTCTACAATTTTGTCAAACAAATTCAGAATGAATTAGATAGTTCAGTGGTCAAAATCAGAAGTGACCATAGAACTGAATTCCAATCTGAAAGTATGACAAGGCTGTGTGAAGAGTTTAAGATTCATCGGGAATTCTCCTCACCTAGAACACCTCAGCAAAATGGCATTGCTGAGAGAAAGAATAGGACATTGATTGAGGCTAGAAGAACACTATTGAGTGATACTTCTCTCTCAGAATATTTCTGGGCTGAGGCAGTTAACACTGCATGTCATGTGCTCAATAGGGCTTCCATCACCAAAAGGCACAAAAAGACACCCTATGAGGTTGTGAAAGGTAGAAAATCAAACTTATCATATTTTAGGATCTTTGGTTGCAAGTGTTATGTACTTAACAATGGCAAATCTCACCTATCTAAGTTTGCTGTCAAATCCCAAGATGGGATATTTGTTGGGTATAGCAATAATAGTAAGGCCAATAGAGTCTACAACTTGGCTACTCAAGTTGTAGAAGAGTCAGTTCATGCCATCTTTGATGAAACTAGACTTATTAACTGTGAGTTGCCAAGTAGTTCTTGTAGCTCCACAGGTATACAGCAGAAGATGGACCAGCTTACTATCAGAGAAGATCCAACTGCAAAGTTGGATGTGGAAAATGGTAGTTGCTGTCCAGGGGGAGTACAAGACACTCAGGATGCTGAAGAAGAACATGAGGTGCAGTATGAAGAAGAGATTGGAGAAGATCAAACTGCTGATAGATTACCTCCAGCAGTTAGACAGTTAAAGGATCATCTTGTACACCAGATCATTGGTGATCTAAGACAAGGAGTACAAATAAGGAGCAGGAACTTGAACACAGTTCTTTGCTCTAGCTTCTTATCTCAAGTGGAACCCAAGAGATTTGAAAAAGCTATTAAGGACCCACACTGGATTGATGCCATGCAGGAGGAGTTAAATCAATTTAGAAGATGCAAGGTCTGGGATTTGGTTCCAAAACCAAAGGGCCACAATGTCATTGGGACAAAGTGGATATATAGAAACAAGTTTGATGAGAGTGGGATCATAGTGAAGAACAAGGCAAGATTAGTTGCCAAAGGATACAGACGGGAGGAGGGCATATACTTTGATCAGACTTTTGCTCCAGTGGATAGGTTGGAAGCTATCAGACTATTCCTAGCCTATGCAGCATATCAAGGCTTCAAAGTGTTACAGATGGATGTGAAGTCTGCCTTCTTAAATGGAGACTTAAAAGAGGAGGTCTATATAGAGCAGCCCTCAGGTTTTGTTGATTCACTCAATCCTACTTATGTCTATAGACTTAGGAAAACTTTGTATGAGTTAAAATAAGCTTCAAGGGCTTGGTATGAAACTCTCTCTACTTTTCTCATTGAGAACAAATTCTCAAGGAGGAAAATAGACAAGACTCTATTCCTTAGGGAATTCAAAGGAAAGATTATCCTAGTCCAAATATATGTTGATGACATAATATTTGGGTCTACTGAAAGTAACCTTTGTAGAAAGTTTGCAAAACTTATGCAAGGGAAATTTAAAATGAGCAGTATGGGAGAACTAAAGTTCTTCTTGGGTCTCCAAGTAAGATAGACTGATGATGGCTTGTCCATATCCCAGTCTAAGTTTACCCTAGAGTTAATTAAAAAGTATGGTATGGAGTCATCCACTACCATGAGAACTCCAATGGGGACAAGTGTATCTCTTAGCAAAGATGATGCAGAGAAACCTGTAGATGAAACTTTGTATAGAGGAATAGTTGGCTCCCTCCTATATCTGACTGCTAGTAGACCAGATATTATGTATGCTACATGTGTCTGTGCTAGGTACCAATCCTGCCCTAAAGAATCTCATCTTACCGCAGTCAAAAGGATTTTGAGATATCTTAAGGGCACACCTAATCTAGGCCTTTGGTATCCTAGGGATAGAGATTTTCTACTAATGGGTTATTCAGATGCAGACTTTGCAGGTTGCAAAGTAGATAGGAAAAGTACTACAGGCACCTGTCAATTTCTAGGAGGAAGATTGGTGTCTTGGAGCTGTAAGAAGCAGACTAGTGTGGCAATCTCCACAGCTGAGTCTGAGTATGTTGCTGCTGGAAGCTGCTGTGCACAACTATTGTGGATACAACATCAGTTAGAAGACTATGGTATTCAGGTAAGTAGAACCTCATTATTATGTGATTCTACTAGTGCTATTTCTGTTGCACATAATCCAGTTTCTCATAGTAGAACAAAGCATATAGAAATAAGGTACCATTTTCTTAGAGACCATGTAGAGAAAGAGGATATCTCTTTAGAATTTGTTAGTACTGATTTACAACTAGCAGACATGTTTACTAAGCCTTTAGATGAAACTAAATTCAACAATTTCAAAATTGAAATAGGTATGTTGAATATAAATTAGTTTACAAAATTTGGCTAAGTAAATTTGTGTCGACACAAGAAGTTGTCTGTGTCGACACATAGTAGTTGGTGTCGACATTCTAGAGAAGTGGTGTCGACACATAGTAGTTGGTGTCGACATTCCAGGAAAATGATGTCGACACATCTAGAGAATCCGTGTCGACACTTCAGAGAAGTGGTGTCGACACATTCATAAGTGGTGTCGACACTTAGTGTAAACACACAGATTCGTCGACCTCAGTTCGTCGAACTCGATAAAAACAAATAGAATTGATGTCGAGTCATTAGAAGTCTGTGTCGACACTTTTCAACAGTGTCGACACATTAAGAGATTGTTGAAGCGACTTTTGATCTGCATTACTTAGAAAGGTATAAATAGGTCAACACTATATTCTGTCGACACATTCTCCTTATTTTCGAGACCAAAACCCTGTGTCGACAACTTCTCTCTTCTTAATCCAAGCTTTCACTCAACTCTAATGGCGCCAAAGCTAGAAGACAATGTCAATGAAGGCTATGAGCTGGTACGCAATGCCTTTGATCATGCGGAACCTGAAATTAAAGCCATAGTAACCCTAATTGCTGAGAATGGGTTAGAATTTTTGGTATCTGAACCAACAAAGATTTGGAAGAAAGAAATTCTGGATTTCTATGGCGCAGCTTCTATAGATTCAACTGGACTTAAGATCAAATCTATAGTTCATGGTGTTAAAGTTAAACTAACTTTGAAGAGCTTGAGGAAAACTCTTCAACTACCAAGAATTCAAGAAGAATTAGAAGTTGCCTCATCCAAGACAATGGAAGCACTTCAATGGTGTGGATTGGATCCCACCATGAAGATTGGATCCTCAATGAACAGAAAAGGGATTAATCTACAAGGCAAATTCCTTTCAGAAGTAGTGGGAAAAGTCATTCTCTGCAAGCCAGGGGGCATGATAGGATTTCTGCCTATATATTCAGCCTGATGACCAGGATCATCTACAGACTAAACACTGATTGGTCAGCAGTAATATTTGAAAAGATTAAGGAAAGTATTAAGAAACCAAATCTGGGAAGGATTATGAGTCTCTACTTGGCTGGAATAATTCCAGAAGTAATGACACAGACTGCTGGTTCCAAAATTAATCATATGAGGAGAATGGATATTAGTATTATTTCCAGATGGGATGGAGTCCTAACTAAGGACATGCCTGATGAGGAGAGGCAAGAGATTCCTGAACAATCTACAACACAAGATATTCCTGCAAAAGACCCTACAGATGGTGCACAAGTGCAGGGGGAGCCTCATCTTGAGGAAGAGCCAATACACTTGGAAAGTGATATGGCTACACAAACTATACTTGAGGTAATACATGAGGTTAATCAATCAATTCTCATTAATAAAGATGAAACACTAACTGAATCTTTGATTGATGTTGATCAGCCAACTCAACTACACAGTCAAGCACAAGATGTTATCATGGAGGATACATCTGCTACTGATAATACTCCAGAGATAAGAGTATCTCCAGTCCCAACTTAACAAGAATTTACCCTTGAAGAGTTGTTCCCTGATCTAGGGCAAACTGAATTTGAGGGGGTGAAAGCAGACTTTGAGGGGGAGCAAGTTAACCTTGAGAAGGAGCAAGTAAGTACTGTGGGGGAGGAGCAAGAGACTCAGGGGGAGCTACCTAGAACTGCACAGGAATTGCCTCATAGTCCTAAGGATAGAGTTGATATTGTCAGTACCTCAGCTTCAGAAGAGGAAGCAGAAATTCAAGCTAAGAAAAGAAAACTGATGGTTTTTAAAAGGAGTCAAAGTTATAAGAGGGCATTACAAACTACTCCATAATCTACCCCAGTTACAGATTATAGTTCCTTATTAGTCTCATTGCAAGTAAAGTTGGATGAACAAAGGATTGCAATGGAGAAATATATAGATGAAACTCACAAAGATCTACAACTCTCATTGGCTACAGATATTAAATCAATAAGATTTGAAGTTAATCAGAATAAGAAGGAGATGACAGATTGCTTTCACAAAGGAGGCAATGCTGTAGTTTTCCTAGCAACACATCAAGAGAAAATCAAGACTCAAGTTGATGATATAGCTGTGAAGCAAGGCTATGTCCTAGAGAATCAAATTAGAATGAATGATAATCTGACAGAATCACATAATGTGATTGTTACAGAACTGAAGAATGTTGCAACTGCTCAGACTGAGGCAAGGACTAAAGCCATGACAGATTTTGACAAGCAATTACAGGAAGGACTAGCTGCTGTCCAAATAGTTATTAAGGATTCTCAAAAGACTATTTCTGCACAGCTGCTGAAGTTAAAGTCTTTTTATAAAGATGGTGTAAATTTTCTTGATGAACAAATCAGATTTCAAAAATATGATCTCAGGGATCATGTTGTAAGAGAAGTCATAAAGGGGGAGAGAGTGTTAGTCAAAGCTGGCTCTGATCATGCTAAATGGATCTCTAATAGCATCAGAGGCACCCTTGGATATCCACCCCTCTGTGATGATGACAATGTGGCTGAGTCAGGTATACATCCTGCTTATTTTGGAGGTGATCAAGCTGAAGTTGCTCAGGTTATTTATCCTCCAGCAGATTTTGACATGATTCACCAAGAAGTACAGTCTATGTACAGTCCTCCAGAAGGTGCTCAAAATATTATTCTTAAGAAAGTAGACATGCCAGTGCCAGAGGCAGTTTTGAACAAAGAGCAAGAAGCTCTATTGTCTAAGAAAATATTCAGAGAACGGGCAGAGTTGAAGCCTGATTTTGAGCAGTGGAGTCCAACATCTAGGAACATTATACTGACTGCTTGGAAAGTTGTAAAGGACAAGACCCATGATAGGGGCAAATGGTACTCTGCACAAGAATGGCAAAAGTATGAAGTCAGGCAGGAAGCCATTGTTCAATATAGAAGAAAGGCAAAAACTGAGAAGCTACCTCCTAATGCTCAGGAGCCTAGCAAATATTTCTCAAAGCCCTTTCACTATTTTGAAAGGCAAAGGATAAGGGCTGAAGAGCAAAAGAAGAAAGATCCTAAGGGCAAGAAGCCAGCTGATGATACTGATGCTCCAGTACAATCCAAGATCCAATCAGGCAAAGACATAGTTATCAAGGAGCCAGATCAACTTTAGATTAGATTTACTTGATTTTACAACTTTGTAATCTTTAGTGTTTTAAAATCTATGTAAACTTTTGATTAGAAACTTTTGAAAGTTGAAACAAAACAATAATTAATGCTCATTCTGGTTGCATTATTATTCTGTGATGACTTGGTATGTATGTTTTGTTTAGAAGTTACCCTATCATATAATGTTGTTATACATCATAATGTGTATTTGTTATGAATGATGTATATCATTGACTAAGGGTTATGACTTCTCCAAATAGGGGGAGATTGTTGGGTACATTGGAAAATGTGTACCAGATTTAAAGAAGCATCACCTTACTCAATGATATGCATCAAGGTGTATTTGATGTTGTTTTGAGTTTATATGTGCAGGTTAAGTAAATGCAGGAATGCAGAAAAATTTCTAAGTCCATATGTTGACACCAGAAGAAGTTGTGTCGACACTTATGAAGGCTTGTGTTGACACTGGAGAAAAGCTGTGTCGACACTTGGAGTTAATTGTGTCGACACTTGGAAAGACTGTGTCGACACCAGAAGAAACTTTGTCGACATACAGAGGCAGTGTCGACACACAGAGAAGCTTAGTCGACATCAACTGTATCGACACCAAGAGGCAGTGTCGACACACAGAGAAGCTTAGTCGACATCAACTGTGTCGACACCAAGAGGCAGTGTCGACACACAGAAGACTTAGTCGACATTAACTGTGTTGACACCAAGAGGCAGTGTCGACACACAGAAGACTTTGTCGACATCAACTGTGTCGACACACAGGACTTGTGTCGACACACAGCAGAGTTTCAACAAAGTTAAAGCAAAGAAGTGATTGTGTCGACACACAGTATTAATGTCGACACATTCTACAGAAGCTGTGTCGAGAAGCAGTATCAACAACAAAGGAGATGTGTCGACACCACCAAGGCTTGTGTCGACACTTAGTCCACTTGTGTCGACACATGAAGAAGTTCAGTCTCGACACTTTGCTGACAGAGACAGAGTTTCAAGAAGTGACTGGATGACTTGACAGCTGCCATTACCAACCGGTCTACAGCAACTGTCAGAGTTGTCAGAAGTTTGTTAGAAATCGGATCAGCTGGTTACCATGGAGAAAGTCTATATAAAGGCACTCTCCTTCAACAGATGATGGTGATTGAGGATAGAAGTAAAAAATACTTATACAGATTAAAAAGAAGAAGTTAGAGAGAGAGAGAGCTCCATCTACTGAAGTGCAGTTGCTGAACCAGGCTGCTAAGAAGGATTCAGATTGTGATCTGAATATCAAGAAAGAAGTGATTGAAGATCAACTTCATAGGAGATTCAACCCTACTGAGTTCAGATTCAAGAAGATTTGAAGAAAGCTAAGAGTAGTTGTTCTCTGCCATCAGATTCTTCCAAGAACTGATCAAGAAGTCATCCACCCATTCTCCCTCTACCAGGGTGGTGGTTAAATACATTGTTAAATCTATTTTCTATAGGATCTTTATAAGATCTGAGTTGTAAGTCTGTGTTTATAAAGGCTGAGTGTAGGAGAGTATTTTCTCTGAGTGGTAGGCCTTGTTGAAGGCTGAGGTAGGGCTGTGAGCCTGAGTTGTAGGAGATTATGATCTCTGAGTGTAGGCCTTGTTGAAGGCTGAGGTAAGGCATTTTGCCTTAGCTGTAGGAATGTGGACTCACTCTGAGTTGTAGGAGCCTTGTTGGGTTCTGAGCTGTAAGATCTGAGGATTTGAGGTGAAGAGAAGAAGTTAGGCTGAATCTAGCACACTGCTAGATAGGCGAAAGGGGAAAGTGGATGTACCCAGACCTTGGGGAACCACTATAAAATCTGTGTGCAATCTGTGATTGTGTAATTCTGTGAATTATGTGCTGTATTAGCTGTAGAATTATCTGTGTTTGAGTAATTTACTGAATAGATATTCTGCCTTAGAAGGAAAAGGAATTACACCTATTCACCCCCCTCCCCCCCTCTAGGTGGTTAGGCACAAATTCTTTCAGATTGTACACTCGAAGTCCTCGTCCAGGTCATTTTCTGAGGCATGATCTAGAGGCGGAGGAGGCAGGTTGATAGGTGCGGGGGCACAGCGGTAGCTTGTGCAACCTCTATATTTCTAAGGAGGCTCAGCATCTTAGCTTGATGCTCCTCAATCTATCGTATGCGCCTCTCAAGCTCGGCTGTGAGTGCAGGCATCACCTCCTCTAGTCAAGGTGCGGTGATGAGTGAGTGGGTAGGACCGGGATCGATGCGTCCCTCACGGACAGAACCTTGGGTCGTGCAGGTGCTTCTTCTCATCATGATCTCTTTCTTACAATATCATTGTGCATGAAATACCGTCTTCTAGGTATGTTGGGAGTGTTGGGAATCCTTTCTCACATGTGGTGTTGAAACCGGAATTCGGTCTCCTGTGCAGTTCGACCCTTGGGGAAGGGGTGGTCTCGCGCCTACTTCACTCCTGCAAGAAAAACAACGAAGAAGACAAGGAGAAACCGACCCAAGGGCTCGGCGGGGAGGTCCCACCACAAACCCAAAAGATCTCAGAGCGCTTCCCCTCCTTAGCCAGAAGCCGAGCTAAGGTACCCTCAGAAAGCACTTGAGAACTGGAACTAGGAGGCACAAGGAAGCATGTTTTTTGGGGCACCCCTTGGGTCCTATTTATAGTTTTTAGAATCTGGACTCCCAATAACCAAAAGAACTGACCTGAAATTACCAGAAAACCCTTGGTTGGTTCTGCCAACAGCCAAACTCCGCTGTTTTGAAGGGCTATGGGCAGACCAGCGGGGGCAAAACAGTAAAAAGTACCTCATTCATTCAGGCGAGCTGGGGAGCTTTGACCACCTCGGTAGGTCCTGCTCGCCTACTGTTGTCGAGTTCCACTGTCAGGGTGCGAGCTGGGACTAGCTTGATGGATGCCGAGCTCTGGGTCGGCGAATACCAATCTCCGGTCGACGATCGCCAATCTCTGGTCGACGAATGCCGAGCTCGGGCTCGGCTCCCCTGCTGCCGAGCTCACCTACTGTCTCCAGCCAGATCTGTCAGGTTCCTCACAGCCTTGCTCGCCGAACACGGGGTTGTACAGAGACTACATCCTCAAACCATTGCACATGCTGGACCGGGTCTCTCTTCCCAGTGTAGTAGGACATCTCGGGTTCCCTGAACCCATCTAGAACTGGAGCTGAGGAGACCAGCTCGCTGAAAGGACTGCCTCCCCCCACTGGGCGAGCCGGCGAGCCTCACGAGCCCAGCTCGCCAAACCGGCCTCGGCCTGCCGAGCCGGGGAATAGCTCGCGCCGGGGGAGCTCGCACCCTCGGCCTTCCTCGGCCACCTCCTTCCCAGCTCGCCTGTCGGGAGCGTCCTCGCCCAAAGAGGGGGCGGCCGCGATCTGGACTGCCGGGGTCGAGCACTCGGCCCGCATGTCGCGTGCGAACTTGACGAGGCTCAGCACCTCGTTCCTGAAATCTTCCAACATCCCCACCGTGGCGAGAGGTGGGGGGAGTTCGGCCTGTCAGATCCCTGTCCTCCTGTCATTGAACTCGCTGAAGCTTTTCTGCACTGACCACTCTCCATGCTCACCGCACCAAAATGTTCAAACCGGAATTCGGTCTCCTGTGGAGTTCGACCCTTGTGGAAGGGGTGGTCTCGCGCCTACTTCACTCCTGCAAGAAAAACAACGAAGAAGACAAGCAGAAACCGACCCAAGGGCTCGGCGGGGAGGTCCCACCACAAACCTGGAAGATCTCAGAACGCTTCCCCTCCTTAGCCAGAAGCCGAGCTAAGGTACCCTCAAAAAGCACTTGAGAACTGGAACTAGGAGGCACAAGGAAGCATGCTTTCTGGGGCACCCCTTGGGTCCTATTTATAGTTTTTAGAATCTGGACTGCCAATAACCAAAAGAACTGACCTGAAACTACCAGAAAACCCTTGGTTGGGTCTGCCAACAGCCAAACTCCGCTGTTTTGAAGGGCTATGGGCAGACCAGCGGGGGCAAAACAGTAAAAAGTACCTCATTCATCCAGGCGAGCTGGGGAGCTTTAACCACCTCGGCAGGTCCTCCTCGCCTACTGTTGCCGAGTTCCACTGCCAGGGTGCGAGCTGGGACTAGCTCGATGGATGTCGAGCTCGGGGTCGGCGAATACCAATCTCCGGTCGACGATCGCCGATCTCTGGTCGACGAATGCCGAGCTCGGGCTCGGCTCCCCTGCTGCCGAGCTCGCCTACTGTCTTCAGCCCGATCTGTCAGGTTCCTCACAGCCTTGCTCACCGAACACGGGGTTGTACATGTGGTGCCAAACTATTATGGGTCACTCGAGTCTCTTTGTAGACCGGTGTAAATTGAACTATGGTAGCTCTTGAGCAGTCGAGCGTGCAAATGGTCATAGAATAGGAGAATAGACAATAAGATTTTTTACGTGGAAAAATCGGGAATATGGTGAAAACCTCGTGGTCGGATCGGTGTCGATCAAACTTCATTATCTGTTATTGTTTATAAGCCTTTGGAGAGAATGTGAGGGCGACGGGCAACTCTTTGTTAATATTTGAGGGGGAGAGATATGTTTGGAGGGTGGCAGGTCACCGCTTACGAAGCTAAGTGTTTGTCTTTGACCGCAGAAGAGAGCTCATGTCCTGAGGTCTGTGCAGATTTCTTCTTGCGCTTTGAGGCTGGAGCGGAGAGCGCTTGCGGATAGTCAGCGAATGACGATTGTTGAGCTTGCTACGTGCGCAAAAGGTGACGCGCATAGAGTGTTGACAGTGGAGTTTGCGAAGCACTTTGCACGTATGAGAACGTGGCCTTCGAAGGTTTTTCAAGGTGTTCGGAGATCTTTTAAGAGGTGAGGGAGAGCTCTGGCGCATAGGGGGAGAAGTCAAAGAGGAGAAAATGTAAGAATGAAGGAGGATTTATGCTCCTATTTATAGGCCCTAGGGGTGGTTACAGTAGTTATATGGTTATCCGCAGACCGTAACCACCCTATTTGATTTTACTATTCGTAGTCTGATATAATTTCAGATATTTGCACCCACCCATATTTGGGTATCGGGATCCTCTCCATTTCACTTGAAATGGAGGGGATCCATTTCATGGCCATGATGGCTTGTATTTTGATCCAACGGGTTCAGTTATTCCTATCCTTTTATATTTTTTTTATTCGAAAAAATCTCATCCACTGGATATTATTTGGGCTGATCTTGATCATTAAAGGCTGAAATGGATCCCCTCCATTTCATGTGAAATGGAGAGGATCCGGATCCCATATTTGGTGGCTACGCGGGTGGTTACTCATACATCGGACGACAGAGACTGCGCGGAGACGATCGGACGGTGGGGAGATGGTCGGCGGTAGAGTGGGGGACGACCGACAGAGGCTCAACCAGATGGCCAGCTAAGGAGGCCGGCCGGCCGGGACGAGGCTGGTCGGGCGGGGCCAGCCGCGCACTTCCCCCGTGGTCGGGCGCGGGCGTGGGGTGGCACTGGAAGGAGTTGAGGTCGGCCAGGCGGCCAGCCACAAGCGGTTGGAGTGTCAGGGGGATCACACGCGTGGTGGTTGGATCGTGTGCGCGGTGATTTTCTCCATAACTCCTCAATTAAGTGGTGGGGAATATGGGAATTCCGATTATCCGCAGCCCGAAATTCCTATAAATTGAGCGGGCCCCATCAGGAACTAATACTTCAAATAATTGTAACATGGTAATTAAGAGACTTCAACTTAAAAATTCACTGTGATTAAAAACAACAATGTGAATAGAGTTTTTCCCACCACCGTCTCAAACATAGCACCCAAATATTCACCTAGGACTCGGATAAATTTGTATTACAACAGGTGCAGATGCCAGAAAAGGTCTAATTTGTTGGCCTAACCGCCAGAGGACAAATGAAGTGTAGGCTTTACTGGGCCCACATTGCATTGCTTGACGGTGCAAGGTGGGCCCAATGCAGGCCCAATTCAGGCGAGGTGGACCCACTTTGGGCCCATGGCCCGGCTAAAGAACTTTCGAATATCATCATCATTCATCATCTTCCCCGACTTCTGTAGTCCCTTTCTGGCTTTCTCCATTTTTTTTGGCCGCCTTTTTCTCTAGAGAAACTTTTAAAAGTCTTCTCGAGAAGCGTAAAGTCTCTTCTCTCTCTGCGCGTCTGCCGCAGCGTGATATTTTGTACTCCAAGCGGCGGCGAAAGGGCTCGCACTGTAGCGGTCTAGGGACTTCGGGGAATCGGGCTTTCGTTCGCTGCTCGTCGACGCCGGTATGCAGGCGAATGGGGAGGCAGCAGCGGCTGCCTTGACGCTGACGGCGGCGGCGATCGGCGGAAGCCCGACGGTGTCGCAGGATACGAGGGGGAAGCACAGGATCTTTGCCGAGCTCAAGCATTTGGAGCAGGAAGCGCGATTCCTGGAGGTGACTTCCATTTCTTTCTCATGTGTATGTTTTTTGTTTTGTCAATTTTCAATTAGCTCAGTTGGTTATGGTAGGCTCTTTGTTCGGGTCTGAATTATTTATGTTGCTGTGAGAAATGAAGTTTTGAAGCTCTCTAATCTGTTTCTTCTTCGGTTGGCTTTCCTTTTCCTTGAAGGGCGGCTTAAACAGTTTGATTGAGTATCCGAGGGAGAAAATCAGAGATTTAAGATGTGAGAGAAGAACAAAAAGAAAGAATTTTTATTTGTATGATCATGCAATGTTATTGGAAGGTAGTAAGATTTCATACCTTATAGGCCATAGCCATGTATTGTTATTGGTATTTTGAAGATGGGAATGTAACTACAGCTTCGTTTGGTGCGGCTTTTTTGCTCAGGTTGTACCACCCCGTATTTGGCAAGTGGGCCCCTATGATGATGTCTCTACCGGAAAGGACCATTCAGGTCAAGGCGAGTGGCCAAATCTCACCTAGCTCGCCAGTGGTAAGGTCTTGCCTGACTCGCGTACAGTTTATGTCAAGGGCAAGCAGAGAGCGAGTGGGGTGTTTTGACTTTTGACCCACACTCGCCCGGCATCAAGGCAAGCGGCGAGTGCGAGCCTCACCAAGCACTCGCCTCCCCCGAGCGAGTGATGAACTCACTCAGTAGTTTTCTTCTAGGTGAATCCCGTTTTGGCCTGCTAATATCCCCCTCCGAATAACGGAGTTTCGTTGTTGGCAGACCGATTTTGACTGCGTATAGTAAA
Source organism: Platanthera guangdongensis (assembly GCA_039583875.1). Lineage (NCBI taxonomy): Eukaryota > Viridiplantae > Streptophyta > Magnoliopsida > Asparagales > Orchidaceae > Platanthera > Platanthera guangdongensis. The sequence goes on from CM077155.1 coordinate 162,990,461, forward strand.
ATCAAAAGGCGGGATTCTGCTATGTGCATGTCAGGCTTGAAAAACTATAAATAGACCCTTAAGGGCACCTTTGGAGGGGATCCGTTTTTTAGCTTCTTCCTCCTATGGTTAACTTTGGTTGGCTTCGATAGCTCTCCGGGGTGTTCAGCTTTAGCACTGGTTTGGGAGGGGAAGCTCTATTAGATCTTCCGGTTGTGTGACGGGACCTCCTGGCTGTAGCTCGGGGTCTGTTCCTTAGTTTTCAGTCATCAGACAAGAGCCTAGGCTCAGGAGAAGTAGGTGCGGGCTACACCCCTTGGGTTCAAACTCTTCTTGAGATCGAGATCCGGTTTCAACATTTTTGGTGTAGTGAGCGTGGACCGTAGCATGCATAGGAAAATCCTGAGCTAAGCTTCATGGCTGGGGGTGAAGGAGAAGGAGCTGACTCGGGCAACCCGTCACCACCGGCAAATGGAGTCACGGTAAGGATGCTCGAAGATTTCTGGAGGGAGGTTTTGTAAACCATTTATCTCACGTTCGCTGCAAGAGACGAGTAGGCGACGCCTACCATCCCGGTGGCCACTCCCCCATCTCTGGGCGAGGACGCCCCTGGACAACGACCTGGGAAGGAGGTGTTTGCCGAGGGTGGCTAGAGGGATCTTGTCGGGCGAGAGTTGTTCCCCAGTCCGGCGAGTGCTGCCGGGACCCGTAAGCTGGCACTGCGAGATGGGTCAGCTCGCCCTATAGGAGGAGGGAGCCCATTTAGAGAGTTGATCGTCTCGGCTCCAGTTCCAGAGGGGTTTAGAGAACCGAAGATGTCCTACTATACGAGCAGGGATGATTTTGTACATCATGTCCTAAGGATTGTTACCATTTGCCTAGAATCGACGTGTTGATAGACTCAGTTGTCGGTTTTTCTGTGATGAGTTTTTTATATGCTTTTTCAGGTTATCATCAGATCAGGATGCACCCTCCGGATGTCAAAAATGTCTCCTTCATCATGAGAGATGGGTATTACTCTTATAAGATGATGATCTTTGGGTTGAAGAATGCAGGGGCAACATATCAAAGAATGATGGACTAAGTCTTTCGGGAGAAAGGGGGAAGAAACTTGGAGATGTATGTGGACGACCTCATTGTGAAGAGCAAGGACGTGAGCTCTCACCTTCAGGACTTGGAGAAGACCTTCGCCACACTGCGAAAGTTCAAGATGCGGTTAAATCTCTTGAATGTGTTTTGGGGCCAGCAGAGGGAAGTTCCTAGGTCACCTCCTTACCCCAGCGGGAGTGGAGCCTAACCCTGATAAAGTGATGGTCATAATAGAGTTCGTGTCACCGTGAAGCGCCAAGGAAGTCCAGCGCCTGACAGGGAAGCTCGCAGGGTTAAGTCGGTTCTTCTCTCGGACATAGGAGAAGTGTTCTCCCTTCTTCAAGGTGTTACGAGGCAACCAAATATTTGAGTGGTCAAGAGAGTGTGAGGAGGCTTTCCAATACTTGAAAAATCAACTCACCAAGGCTCCACTTCTCCAAGGACCCAAGGAGGGAGAGGATCTAACTTTATACCTTGGGGTAGGGGCAGAGGCAGTAAGCTCCGTCCTGGTCCGGAAAGAGAGTAATAAGCAACTGCAAATTTATTATGTGAGCAGGGTTTTAAAGAAGACAGAGCTTCGATATCTGATTTTAGAGAAATTGGCTTTTGTCTTAGTCATCTCTACCAGGAAGCTCAGACCATACTTTCATGCGCACTCGATCTGAGTGGTGACCGACCACCCATTTCACAAAATCTTTGAAGGGGTGGAGCATTTGAGAAGACTTGCCAAGTGGTCGGTGGAGCTAAGTGAATTTGATATCTCTTTCATCCCCCGCCTATCGATAAAGGCTCTGGCGGTAGCGGATTTTTTGGCCGACTATGTGGTCGAGGTGGAGGAAGAAGGGACTGCTCAACAAGTCTCCTGGAAGTTGCTGGTAGATGGAGCTTCGGGGAGGCACTCCCTAGGAGGGGTGGTGTTGAAAAGCCCCAAAGGAACAAGGATAAAACAAGCTGTGGCGATACACTTTCCCGTCACTAATAACCAGGCGGACTATAAGGCAGTGATCGCGGGATTGCATCTGGTCAGGGTACTGGAGGTGCATGATGTGGAGGTTCTCACGGACTCAATTGCGGTAGCGTCACAGGTCAGGGGTGAATTCGAGACGAGGGAACCCGTACTTATAAGGTATTTGGCCAAGGTGAGGGGCCTCATCGGGGGGTTTTGAACCTTCTCTATTCGGCACGTACCATTGGAAGAAAGCACCCAGCTGATCGGTTGGCCAAGTTTGGACCTCGGGCTGGAGGGACCTTGACAGATTTGTTCTGCCCATCCATCGAAGAGGGAGAGCTGATGGAGGTAGATCAACGCCACTCGTGGATGGACCCCTTTGTAGCTTTCTTAACAACGGGCAAGTTTCTGGAGGAGATCCCGAACAAGAAGCGCTTCAGGCACAAGTCGTCATACTACCTATTACACGAAGGCGGTTTATATTGAAAGACCCTTTCAAGGCCCTTGGCACGGTGTGTGGCCGAAGAGGAGGTCCCGAAGATTTTGTAAGAGGTTCACTCCGGCGAGTGTGGCAGCTACTCGGGAAGCAGGACCTTGGAGTCGACGGTGATGAGGCAAGGGTATTTCTGGCCGACCCTGATCAAGGATGCGACGGTGTTTGTAAGAAGATGTCAAAAGTGTCAACTATTTGCTCACTCTAACTCTTACCGGCTCAGAGACTTAGGAGTTTCAGGGCGTCTTGGCCTTTCGCAATTTGGGAGATGGACTTGGTAGGACCTTTTCCCCAGACAAGTGGGCAAAGGAGGTTCCTCATGGTCATGGTCGACTACTTCTCGAAGTGGTTGAAGGTCAAGGCGCTGACCAAGGTGACCTTCCAAGCAATCCGCAACTCCGTGTGGGGAGAGATCATCTGCCGACATGGACTTCCTCAAGTCATAGGCACTAATAATGGATCACAGTTTGTCAGTGAGGAGTTCGTCAGCTTCTGTAGCCAGCTGGGGATAGACCTCAGGTTTGCGTCAGTCCACCACCCCAGGAGAAACAAGCAGGTGGAGGCGGCAAACAAGATCATCGTGAACTTGTTGAAGAAGAAGGTGGAGAACCTGAAGGGAAACTGGGTAGAACAGCCTCCCTCGGTCCTATTGGCCCTGAGAACTACCCCCAGCACAGCCACAGGAGAGGCCCCCTTCAAACTTTCCCACGGCTGCGAGGTTGTTCTTCCAGTGAAGTTCGAGGTAAAGTCGCCACAGGTGGTAGTCGCAGGAGAAGGAGATGAAGAATGGAGAGTAGAGAATGAAGGCGAGCTGCGACTCTCACTAGACCTGGTAGAAGAGCTCTAAGACCTAGCCGTCATTCGGCAAGAGAAATTCAAGCGTCGGATGACCAAGTACTTCGACAAGCATATCAGAATCAAACAGTTCGTGGAAGGAGACCTGGTCCTAAAGAAAGTCGATGCAGTCCGGAGGTCGGCGGCTGTTGGGAAGCTCAATCCTAACTGGGAAGGTCCCTACGTAGTCGAGGAGGTACTAAAGTCGGGAGGGTACCGCCTCCAGAATGTGGAGGGGGTGTTCATAGGTCACATTTGGAGTGGTGATGACCTGAAACGTTTCTACCCTTAGTTTGAATGACAAGATTTTAGATTTTTTGTGATGTATTGTTTGTAATTTATTTCTCTCTGAGTATTGGATGATATTCTCTCATGATACGGTGAAGTTGAAATATTAGCCTCGAGCAAACCCGATGTTCAGGCTCTCACCAGCTGGCAGGTCCGTAGGCTCACTCGGAGACAGGTTGGAAAGAAAGTGATAGTTGAAATATTATCCCCGTGCAGACCCGCTGTCCAGGCTCTTACCAGCTGGCAAGTCCGTAAGCTCACTCGGAGGCAGGTTGGAAAGAAAGTGATAGATGAAATGTTAGCCCCGAGCAAACCCGTTGTTCAGGCTCTCACTAGCCCTCAGGTCCGTAGGCTCACTCGGGGGCAGGTTGAAAAAAAAGTGATAGTTGACATGTTAGCCCCGAGCAGACCCACTGTATAGACTCTCACTAGCTAACAGGTCCGTAGGCTCACTCGGAAGCAGGTTGGAATAAAAGTGATAGTTGAAATGTTATCCCCGAGCAGACCCGCTGTACAGGCTCTCACTAGCTGGCAGGTCCGTATGCTCACTCGGAGGCAGGTTGGAAAGAAAGTGATAGTTGAAATATTAGCCCCGAGCAGACCCGATGTCTAGGCTCTCACTAGCTGGCAGGTCCGTAGACGCATTCGGAGGCAGGTTGGCAAGAAAGTGATAGTTGAAATGTTAGCTCCGAGCAAACCCGCTATCCAGGCTCTCACTAGCTGGTAGGTCCGTAGGCTCACTCAGAAGCAGGTTAGAAAGAGTGTTATAGTTGAAATGTTAGCCCTGAGCAGACCCGTTGTCCAGACTCTTACTAGCTGGCAGATTCGTAGGCTCACTCAGAAGCAAGTTGAAAAGAAATGGATAGTTAAAATGGTAGCCCTGAGCAGACCCGCTGTCCAGGCTCTCACTAGCTGGCAAGACCGTAGGCTCACTCGGTGGTAGGTTGAAAAGAAAGTATGTGAAATTGATGGTCCCGAGCAGACCCGCTGACCAGGCTCTTGCTGGCTGGCAGGGCAGGAAGTCGCTCGGTGATAGGTTGTGTGTAAAGAAGGGATAGAGGAAATAAGGAAAATGAAAACAGGGGTAGTGAGTGGAGCCTTGCCCAGCGCACTCGCCTTGTCGAGATCTTGCCTGCCAAGATATCTCGCCCACTCCATTGGACATGCGTTTCCTAAAGGGTCGTGGGCGTGTCGGACACCAATAATCCTGCCCGTGCATGCTGGATTGTACCCATACTTGAAGGACGAGTCTTCCAAGTCCTAGCTTTCAGACCTTGTCATCATCGCCGTCGGCGTCGCTCCCATCCTCTTCGTTATCCTCGCCATCAAAGAGCAAGCCACCCTCCTCTGCGGACGAGTCTTCCAATATGAACAGCTACGGGACCAGATCCTTGGCGATAATCTTCTTGCAGTCAACTTTTAGCACGCCAAGGGTCTGCATTATCAGGAGCGTGTACTTGACAGCCTTTCGTGCAGTGCCCTTGACCCTCTTTTCCGTCTCCCGCTCGGAGAACATTCTTGTTGGAGGGGGGGCTTTTTGAGACGGCTCGCCACGCTCTGGAGGGAGATGGGTGGCCATCAAGCGAGAGGCCTCAGCCTTCAAGCCTTTGTTCTCCTCCTCCAATCATGTGACGCACGCACAAAGCCAATCTACTGCGGCGGCGTCTTGAGGAAGGCGAGTAGAGGCTGGTTAGAACGGAGAAAGGGAATGACGGTACGAGCATCCCAAGGAGTTGAGGATTTACCACCCCACCAAAACTCGCGGACAGGAGCTTCTCGGAAGTCGTCAACCGGAGCGTTAGATCTTTCACCTCCTCGATCGTAGCCTCCCGCGCGGCTTCATCTTTGTCTAACTCCTTCTGGAGATGAAGGGTGCGGCGCAAGCTTATGTGGGAGAGCTCGAGGGCTCGCAGCTGAGCCCGCGAGCTCTCGCGGACTAGAGTTTGGGAGTCGAGGTCGTGATATCTCGCCGCGTCCCGCCTCCCGTAGAGCCCGTAGCAGAGGGCATAAGAGTGCCCGCTGGGGGGGCTTCAATCTGACCAAGAAGGGAAGAGGGTGAAGAATGAGGCTCAGTCCGACTTCTTGTCCCACAGGACCATAGACTCGTCGGAGTTGTCTTTGACCTTCTGACCCAACCCAAAGTCCGGGTGAGTGTTGGGCTCCCCTTCCTCTTGCTCTGGTGATTTCGACTGGGCAGGAGGGTCAGGAGCCCCACCCCTTGTCGACTTCTCTTTGGAGACTCGCCCCCCCCCCCCCCCCCTGGCCTTGGACGTTATTTTCTTCATTTGTTTGGGCAGGACAGCTGGGGGGGGGGGGGGGGGGGGACGAGTCATAGCAGGCGGGTGCCGACCTTTTCTTGTTGTTGGAAGGAGCGGATGAACCCGACATCTCGCTGTGGGCAAGCAGCTGTTTTTTCAGCTCGCGCTATCTCAGAAGTTTGGGTTCGGGCACTCACATAGGGAGGGTTCTCACTTCTCAGGAATGAATCGCTCACCTGTGTCGCAAGGGTAGAACTATTAATAGAGGTGCAGGGAAGCCGCAAGAGATGGGGAAAGTACGAGGCGAAAGTTGTTTTGTACCATCACCGGGAAGCACCGGGGGTAGCGAATTGACCGGGCGCCGGAGGTAGGCGACTTCGAAGTTCTTCTGGAGGAAGAACTGATGAAGTTTCGCATACATGCCACTCACCTGCGGTGCGCGGTAGGTCGCCTCTCCTGTTAGGTTGGCGAGTAGGGGATACCCCCTAGATTACCTTTGACGAAGATGAACTTCGTGATCCAGTGTTGGTGTTTGTTGGCGGTCTCTCACACTTTGAACTGCGAGTCGAAGAAGAAGAGGATGTCGTTGTTCGTCGCTCAGAAGATGAAAAGCTTGCGAAATACGGTGAGGTTGAACTCGATCAGCTCTTCGCACATGTAGCAAGTGAATGCCATGAGCATAGCAATCGCGTTGGTATTGAGCCGGGCCGGGACAGTGCTGAAGTATTTCAGGGCCTGGCGGATTTCGGGCCACAGAGGAAGACGCAGCCCCGCCTCAAAGTGTGAGATGGGGATCACGAGCTCCTCATATATGGAGTTAATCGCTTCGTCTTTGGTGGGGGAGCGTGTGACGAAGCCCGGGGTGTACTCGGCAACACATGACAAGTACTCCTGCTCGGTGAGATTGCCTAGGAAGGAGTGGTCCAAGAACTGTTACGCGCACTTGGACCGGCCATCTGCGGGGTCGGCGTCTCCCCCCTTTGCAGCGACGCGTGTCATGGTAAAAGTTGAGGGGCGAGTGCAAGAAGAAAAAGACTGCGGGAACAATAAATGAGGTAGTTGGGGTGTACGATGAAAAGTAAAGGGGGGTATTTATAGGGGACAGGGAAATGATTAAGCGGTCAGGGAGGAGCAGGGTGTTTGTGCTAATATAGGCCCGCCACTCTGCGACCTCGCCTGCAGACCTGCCCCCTCCCCCCCCCCCCCCCCCCCCGATCCCCACCTCGCCTTAGCGCGAGTCCATTAAAGATTGTTCCTCATGGCAGCATTCGTAAAATAATCACAACATAGCATCACAAAAAACTTAGGTTATTAATGCTCGCAGAGCGAGCCGAAGTTCGTTAACACGGTGAAAAATTAGAAACAGAAGAGAGACAGGGCAAAAACAAGTGCAAAGATAAAAAAATAATAATAATAATAAGAGCAAGAGGGGACGGGGGGGGCGAGTGTCGGTAGGCACAGTACTGGAGTCATTTCCACCGTCCCCGGCCTCGCACCCTCGCCCAAGGTGGTCGACAAGGATTGTGGTACTTCCGAACCGCGTCGAGCTCCAGTTGCACAATGCGAAGGTGTTCCTCGATTCGCCCAATATTCACCCGGGGAAAAGTCGGCTCGCCCCCCGCCCCCTGCCTCATCTCCTCCGACAGCAGTAAATAATCCCTTTCCAAGTCGCTCATCCACTGCTCGTTGGAGGCTCGATCCGCCTAGATCTCGCGGAGCATTTGTCCGTGCTTTCGAATAACCCCCGCGAGCCGCCTACTCTTCTCATCGGGGTCACCGGCGTCACCAAGAAAGTTGTCCATATCTGGAGGCGAGGGACGGCGAGTAAGCACACACTTCCGAAGATTCGATCACTGAGACATCCCGGCTTCCTGCGAAAAGAGGGTTCGAATGTCAGAGTCGGGACATCATAAAGCGGAAGCGATAGCTACGACTAACCCTGTGAGGGACCAACTTATCCGCCAGGGAGACGATGGGATGCGCTTGGTCTCCCTTGAAACGGATTACCGTGGGGGAGCGAGGGCGACTTTCCGAGACCTGTAGGGAAAGAGATCTGCTCCTGAATTTGTGTAACGAAAGGGATTTGAATGTTGAGGGTGCCCTTAGCCTTAAGGGTAGCGGTAGAGGCGGGACCGTCTCCGGTCCCGCGAGTTGGCGACTTAGGTGACGTCGTCCCCAGTCCGGTAGTCCCAAAGGGTGGGGTTAGAAAATGAAGGCAGAAAGTCAGCACGACGAAGAGGGAGGTGATAACGTCAAAACCCGGACAAGCAACTCACCAGGCGTTTGTCGAAGGTCGCTCGGTGTGGCGCTTGGACTCTCTACTTCAGTGGGAGTGGTCTCACGAGCCCCTGGATGGCTTGCGCATATAGAAGGAGGCGCGTTGATGTCCGTGGTGATGCCTTCCAGGGCAATTTCTTGAGAACCTGCGGTCTCTCGGATTGCACAACCTGCTGAGATGCAGAAGCAAGCAAGCTGGTGGGGGCGGGGTCGTTGGTGGCCGCACCGCGCTTCATTCTCTTGGTCGTTACCTTTCGCTTGGAGGGGGAGCCAGCGGGTTTGGGCGGTAACAACGACAGCATCGCGAGAGAGGAAGACTTGTTCTTCTCCCGGGCGGCAGCGAGTTGCTCTTGAAGTTCTTTAGAAAGAGGCATCTCGGCAAGACGGTCGACATGATGGAAAGAAGTGAGAGGGTGAGTAGGTCTTCAGGGGGGGAGGGGGGTCATATATATAGTAGGTTGTGGGACCCACTAAAAAGATTCTCTTGGGCGACCAGCAACCACTTGCCAAATACCCGGGGTTGAATTTTTCTTTTCGAGCTTTTAACAATCTCGTAAAGAGTGGGGATTGTGTACAACCCCGTATTTGGCAAGTGGGCCCCCGTGATGATGTCTCGGCCGGAAAGTGTCATTCAGGTAAGGCGAGTTGAGTAGACGAGTGGTTGAATCTCACCCAGCTCGCGAGTGGTAAGGTCTCGCCTAACTCATGTACAGTTTATGCCAAGGGCAAGCAGAGGGCGAGTGGGGTATTTTGACCCACACTTGCCCGGCGTCAAGGCAGGCGGCGAGTGCGAACCTCACCAAGCACTCCCCCCCCCCCCCCCCCCCCCGAGCTAGTGGTGAACTCACTTAGTAATTTTCTTCTAGATGAATCCCGTTTTGTTCTGCTAACAGCCCCTCCGAACAGCGGACTTTCGTTGTTGACAGACCGATTTTGGCTGCGTATAGTAAAACCAAAAGGCGGGATTCCGCTATGTGCAGGTCAGGCTTGGAAAACTATAAATAGACCCTTAAGGGCACCTTTGGAGGGGATCGGTTTTTTGGCTTATTCCTCATCTGGACAGCTTTGGTTGGCTTCGAGAGCCCTCCAAGGTGGACGGCAAGGATTGTGGTACTTCCGAACCGCGTCGAGCTCCAGTTGCACAATGCGAATGTGTTCCTCGATTCGCCCAATATCCACCCGGGTAGAAGTCGGTTCGCCCCTCGCCCCCTGCCTCATCTCCTCCGATAGCAGTAAATAATCCCTTTCCAAGTCGCTCATCCGCTGCTCGTTGGCGGCTCGATCCGCCTAGATCTCGCGGAGCATTTGTCCGTGCTTTCGAATAACCCCCGCGAGCCGCCTACTCTTCTCATCGGGGTCACCCGCGTCACCAAGAAAGTTGTCCATATCTGAAGGCGAGGGGCGGCGAGTAAGCACCCACTTCCGAAGATTCGATCACTGAGACATCCCGGCTTCCTGCGAAAAGAGGGGGCGAATGTCAGAGTCGGGACATCATAAAGCGGAAGCGATAGGTACGACTAACCCTGTGAGGGACCAACTTCTCCGCCAGGGAGACAATGGGATGCGCTTGGTCTCCCTTGAAAGGGATTACCTTGGGGGAGCGAGGGCGGCTTTCCGAGACCTGTAGGGAAAGAGATCTGCTCCTGAATTTGTGTGACGAAAGGGATTTGAATGTTGAGGGTGCCCTTAGCCTTAAGGGTAGCGGTAGAGGCGGGACCGTCTCCGGTCCCGCGAGTTGGCGACTTAGGTGACGTCGTCCCCAGTCTGGTAGTCCCAAAGGGTGGGGTTAGAAAATGAAGGCAGAAAGTCAGCACGACGAAGAGGGAGGTGATAACGTCAAAACCCGGGCAAGCAACTCACCAGGCGTTTGTCGAAGGTCGCTCGGTGTGGCGCTTGGACTCGCTACTTCAGTGGGAGTGGTCTCACGAGCCCCTGGATGGCTTGCACGTATAGAAGGAGGCGTGTTGATGTCCGTGGTGATGCCTTCCAGTGCAATTTCTTGAGAATCTGCGGTCTCTCGGATTGCACAACCTGCTGAGATGCAGAAGCAAGCAAGCTGGTGGGTGCGGGGTCGTTGGTGGCCGCACCGCGCTTCATTCTCTTGGTCGTTACCTTTCGCTTGGAGGGGGAGCCCGTTGGTTTGGGCGGTAACAACGACAGCATCGCGGGAGAGGAAGACTTGTTCTTCTCCCGGGTGGCAGCTAGTTGCTCTTGAAGTTCTTTAGAAAGAGGCATCTCGGCAAGACGGTCATGATGGAAAGAAGTGAGAGGGTGAGTAGGTCTTCAGGCCCCCCCCCCCAATCGGGGAGGGGGTCATATATATAGCAGGTTGTGGGACCCACTAAAAAGATTCTCTTGGGCGACCAGCAACCACTTACCAAATACCCGGGGTTGAATTTTTCTTTTCGAGCTTTTAACAATCTCGTAAATAGTGGGGATTGTGTACAACCTCGTATTTAGCAAGTGGGCCCCCGTGATGATGTCTCGACCGTAAAGTGTCATTCAGGTAAGGCGAGTTGAGTAGACGAGTGGTTGAATCTCACCCAGCTCGCGAGTGGTAAGGTCTCGTCTAACTCATGTACAGTTTATGCCAAGGGCAAGCAGAGAGCGAGTGGGGTATTTTGACCCACACTTGCCCGGTGTCAAGGCAGGCGGCGAGTGCGAACCTCACCAAGCACTCCCCCCCCCCCCCCGAGCTAGTGGTGAAATCACTTAGTAATTTTCTTCTAGATGAATCCCGTTTTGGTCTGCTAACAGCCCCTCCGAACAGCGGACTTTCGTTGTTGACATACCTATTTTGGCTGCGTATAGTAAAACCAAACGGCGGGATTCCGCTATGTGCAGGTCAGGTTTGGAAAACTATAAATAGACCCTTAAGGAGACCTTTGGAGGGGATCGGTTTTTTGGCTTATTCCTCATCTGGACAGCTTTGGTTGGCTTCGAGAGCCCTCCAGGGTGCCCAGCTTCAGCACTGGTTTGAGATGGAAAGCTCTTTTAGATCTTCCGGGTGTGTGGCGGGACCTCCTCGTTGTAGCTCGGGGTTTGTTCCTTAGTTCTCAGTCAACATATAAGAATCTAGGCTCAGGAGAAGTAGGTGTAGGCTACACCCTTGGGTCCGAACTTTTCTTGAGACCGAGATCCGATTTCAACTCCGGTGAGTTTGGACAAAAACATCATCCTCATAGAATGCATGTTTGACAAGACAATGTTTATGACCGCCTTCAAGAAAAGAAAAGTAGTTTTGAACATAAAAGTGTGTGAAGTTTCTTAGGTGAGGTCTGGCGTTCACGAACAACAGTTCGTAACCACTGCATTCACGACCGCCGCCGCCGTACCAAACGGAACACGACTGATCAACCCACAATATTTCTTAAAAAAATATTTACAAATGCTACAAAAATTGAAACAATAGAGGGCATATATCAGTGGTAGTAGGGCAGGAAAACTGGTCCACAAGCTTTCTTAGAAAGTTAGGCTGCATTTGGTTCGGCATATTCACGTCGGTGGCGGGAGCAAACGCCGCGCGCAGAGCGGAAAAACAAATGGCAGGTCCGACATTTACAGCGTTTGCTCCCGCAGCAAGGAGAAAATGCCCTGTCTCCCCTCCGTTTCAAGCCTCGCCTCCCTCCCTTCAATCTGAGATCCCCCCTTTCCACCTGCCGGGAGCAAACACCACCTCCGCGCCAAATGAAGCCTTAATCACTCTCAATATCCGTAGGGTAAAATCATGAAGTATAATATAAATACATTTGACCTAATCGTGGCTAACATTCCATTTAAGAAATTAAGTCGACGGTTAATAGATTTGGATGCATCTTGTTAAGTATCTTCTCCTCCGATAGCCTGATCCATCCTCAGGCGGGAGCACACCGAAAACCCCGAGAGCACCATGTCCAGATAATAGGAGAAGCCCTAACTCGCCTCAGTTATAAAGGATGGTGTGCACCGAACACCCCCCCCCCCTTAAATTCACGGGGGATCCTACACCGAGAATTTGGAGAGAAGAAACTCATGTTGAGCGCAAGTCAGAGGCTTGGTATGCAAAGTGGCAAGCTGGCGCTCGGTGGGAACATAATGAGGAACAAGAGTGCCCTGAGTGTGTTGATTACGGAGGAAGAAGGCGTCAATATGCTTGGTGAGCGAGTTCTTGGTTGGATTCAAAGTAATCTAGATAGCGTCGGTGTTATCACAATATAGAGTGGTAGGACCAGAAGGAACAACACCAAGATCAACAAGTAGCCAACGAAGCCAGACAATATTCTCAGTTGTAGTGGCCATGGCACGGAGTTCTGCCTCTGTGCTAGAACGAGAAACTCCAGTCTGCTTCTTGGATTTCCAGGCAATGAGTGAAGGGCCCAAGAAGAGGCAGAAGCCGGTGACAAAACGACGATCAACAGGATCACCGGCCCATGTAGCATCAAAATAAGCATGTAACTGGAGAGAGCTGTTGCGGGGGTAGAATAGCCCATGAGACATAGTAGCACGAAGATTTCAAAGAACACACAGCAGGTAAGCGTAGTGAACTGTTGTGGGAGCACTCACAAATTTATTCAACACATGGACAGCAAAGGCAATGTCAGGTCTAGTAATGGTGAGGTAAACCAAGCTTCTAACCAGATGGCGGTACCGTGTCGGATCGAAGAGAGGAGAGCCCTCATCAGGAAGCAGCTGAAGGTTGAGCTCCATGGGAGTAGTAGCAGTACGAGTATCGGACAAAGCAGCACGAGCTAGTAAATCAGAGGTGTAGCGCTGCTGAGATAACTGATAGTCAGCGGGAGTGGCAGAGGACTCGATGCCCAAGAAGTAACTCAGTGTGTCAAGATTAGTCATTTGAAACTGTTGTTGAAGATGATGCTTGACAAACTCAACATGAGCGGGATCATCACCAGTGATAATCATATTGTCCACATATAACAGGAGAAGAGTCTGACCCCGTGATGAGGAGTAGACAAATAGAGTTGGGTCATAATGACTAGGCTGAAAACCAGCTGCAAGGACTGCTGAACTAAAACGCTCAAACCAGGCTCATGAAGCCTATTTGAAACCATAAAGAGCTCGACGAAGACGACAAACAAGGTCAGGAGCAGTAGAGAGGCCGGGGGGAGGGAGCATATACACCTCCTGCTGCAGATCACCGTGAAGAAAAACATTCTTCACATCCAGCTGAAACAATGACCACTGACGGGCTGCTGCAACGACAATGAGGGTCCTGATAGTAGTCATGTGAGCCACAAGAGTGAAAGTCTCATCATAGTCTCGACCATGCTCCTGCTGAAAGCCACGGGCCACCAACCAGGCCTTGTATCTCTCCACTGTGCCATCCGAGCGGTTCTTCACTTTAAAGACCCACTTGCAGGTGATAGGGATTTTCCCAGAGGGTAATGGAACAAGATCCCAAGTAGAAGTGCGCTCCAAAGCACTCAACTCTTCAGACATGGCGGCCTGCCACTCCGGAATCAAGATAGCCTCCCTATAGGTACTAGGCTCTGGAACACCACAAGTAGTCGCTGGAAGGGTTGATAGGTCAAGTACCGGTAGATCAAGCAGTTGAGTAGCATGGTTTAGGCGATCGGGAGGATGCCGATCATGAGTGGGGTAGCGTCGTGCTGGAGGATCATCCACAGGTAACTCACTGGAAGAGACTGGATGCAGAGGGGCAGATGGAGCATCTGTAGGACAAGACTGTCGAACATAGTGTCGAGCATAGTGCTGAGGAGGAGGGGAACGAACATGAACTGGAAAGTCAGGAGACTGTGGGGAAGACTCGGGAAGAACGGGAGCATGAACCTCGATAGGAAGGTCAGGAGACGGTGACTCTGGTGAAGACGGAGTGTGAGATGACTCAGAGAAGGGTGACACAGGCGATGGTATGGAGAGAAAGAGAACGTCATCAACTGTAGTAGAAATGTGAGTAGAGGGAGAAAGAGACGAAGGTGAGGATGGAACAAAAAAGGACGGTCCTCAACAAAAGTAACATCTCGAGAGATACGAACACGACAAGCTATAGGATCATAGCATCTATAGCCCTTATGTTTTGGACTATAACCAATGAAAACGCAAGTGGTGGACTAAGCAGAGAGTTTGGTGCGCTCACGAGGAGAAAGAAGAACATAACATAAACAACCAAACGCACGTAGGTGGTCATAACGAGGAGGACAACCAATCAGACGCTCACCAGGACTGCTACTCTATAGGAAAGAGGATGACTGAAGGTTGATAAGATAGACAATAGTGGATATGGCTTCATCCCAAAAGTGTGGAAGCACATGAGAGGCAATAAGGAGAGTACGAGTCGTCTCAATGATATGACGATGTTTCCTTTTCGTAGTTCCATTCTGAGAATGAGCACCAGGACAATAGAGCTGAGGTAAGGTACCATGAGAGGCCAAAAGGTCACGAAAAGCATGTGACAAGTATCCCCCCTGAATCGGAGCGAAAAGTGCGGATAGACGTGGAGAACTGAGTACGCACCATAGAGTCAAACTCAACGTAAATGCAAAAGAAATCAGTGTGAGAACGCATCTTTGAAACCCATGTATAACAAGAGAAATCATCAACAAAGGTAACATAATAACGATGACCACCTTTTGAGTAAAAGGGGCAGGACCCTATACATCAGAATGAACTAAGGCTCCGTTTGTTTCGTAGGAATTGAGATGCAGGAATTGGAATTGACTTCAATTCTGATTCCCGAAGGAATTGAAATTCAAGTCAATTCCAATTCTGTTGTTCGGCTAACCGCAGGAATTCTGTCATCAGGATTGGAATTGATAATTCCGATGTTCGGCTGTATGTCAGATTTCAACGGCTGGAATTGATAATTCCGTGAGCTTTAAAATATTTGTAACTACACTGATGAGCTTGTAACTACACATTACACAATAGATTTGCAATTTAACATTACAGCTAAAATTGTTAATAGCCCCAGGAAACCCAAAACTACTAGAAATTACTCCTATAGTACCAATAATTGAATAATAGAAGCATAGATTTTTTTTCACCAATACAAGCAAGCCAATAACCTCCTGAAGCAGCAACATCTTGTACAAAACTATGAACTGGAATTTTATTTTCTTCTGATAAAGAAGAAGGTTTCAAGAGGTAGCAAAAGTCCTTTTAATTAACTCATTTAAACGAAGAAGTAGTAGTAGTACCTGCCGGATCGGGAGCCGGAGCGACGGCGGGAGCCGGAGCGACGGCGGGAGCCGGAGCGACGGCGGGAGCCGGAGCAGGTGCAGGGAGCGGCGACGGGATCAGGAGCAGGAGCGGGGAGCGGGATCGGAATTGCGAATGCAGACTTAGCGAGGTCGGAAATGATATCACGGGATACACCTTATACCGAATTCCGATAGAATTGATTTTGATTTATGATTCCCACGCTGTTTTGGGCATACCGAACAACCACAATTGGAATTGGTAATTGAATGTCAATTCCAACGCCCCAATTCCCGCAAAACGAACGGAACCTAAAGGAAAAGGAAAAAAATGAGCGAGATTGTTGGACCGATATTGGAGTTGTAGTTGTGTACCAAGCTTACAGCCCGTACATGAAGGCGCGCAATCAACAGACACACAACCTAAGATACCCTGACGAATAAGATAGGATAGACGAGCTCCACTAGGATGGCCGAGACGGTGATGCCACTGTGGAAAGCTGACTGACGAAAGACGGATAGGAGATGCAACATGGACGACATCAGGGAAAAGTGATAGCGACGTGGGTGAAGGAAGGCAGAGATGGTCGAGCACATAAACCTCACTGCAACGACGGTCAGTTCCAATGAGCTTCCCGGTGTGACGATCCTGTACATAACACAAAAGAGTATCAAAAGTAATAAGATAACCTCGAGAAGCAAGTTGACTGACAGATATGAGGTTCATGGAGAGTTGAGGGATATATACAACATCAGGAATATGAAAGTGAGCGGTATGCAGGGTACCACAACTAGTAACAGACAAGGTCGTGTCATTAGCAATGATGACACGTAGGTCAGAAGGAGAAGGCCGACAGGAATGTGAGAGAGCTGCATCAAAAGTCATATGAAAATATGCACTAGAATCAAGTAACCAGAAAGCATTGCTGATACCTGCTGAGGCTAGGGGTGCAAACGAGTCGAGCTCGAGTCGAGCTTGGCAAAATTTCCAAGCTTGAGCTCGAGTTTTTCATTTCGAGCTCGAGCTCGAGCTCGACGAGCTCATTTATCCCAGCTCGAGCTCAAGCTCAATGCCAACTTATCAGCTCGAGCTCGAGTTTCGATCTCGCGATCTCGAGCTCGAGATCGAGCTGCTCGCGAGCTTTTTAGCTCATGAGCTTTATTTTCTTATTTTTTTTATATTTTTTCATATTTTTTATATATATTTTTTGAAAAAAATTGGAATAAAAAGCTCCCGAGCTCATGAACATTAATATTCGAGCTCAAGCTCGTCGAGCTCGAGCTCAAGTTCCACAGGCTCGAGCTCGAGTCGAGCTTTTTTCGAGCCGGCTCATCGAGCTTTCGAGCCAGCTCAACTCAACTTGCACCCTTAGCTGAGGCATACACAACAGCTGAGTCGGTCTGTGAAACGGAGGCATGGATGACAACAAACGCCGGGGACGAGGTGGCACTACTCTGAGAGAGTTGTTGAACAAACTGCATGGTCTGATCGGGTACAGAGATGGGACTGCTAGGAGCAACTCGATGTGGTGCGCGTTGTTGGCTTAGGACACGCTGTAACTTGCGACACTCTGAACGGATGTGTCCTAAGTTGTGACAGTAGTGACAGCGGGGAACACCACGCAGAGATGAGGCCATGTAGATAAAAACAGCGAAAAAAAAGGGCAGCAGGAAGGAAGAAGACCTGAATATATTCTTGCTGCCATCCAAAGAGAGGGGTCCGGGTATTTATACCCCCGGACCCAAGACCGGCGGCCAAGGGGGCCGGCCGGCCCAATGGGGCTGAACCCGGCGTGGTTCAGCCCCCACCCGAGCCATATATTTAAGAAGAGGGGGCTGAACCCATTGGTTCAGCCCCAATAACGCCACAGCCGTGCCGCCGCCGCTTGTAATGTTGTACAAACAACCGAGCCTCATCCGGGGGCGTAACATTCCCTGCCCCATCAAAAGTCAACTTGTCCCCAAGGTGATAGTCCGGGTAAAGCTCCCGGAACTCCAGTAAATCGACCCAAGTATTGTGCTCTGCCGAGAGATCCTTCCACTTAACCAATAGCTCGGGACAGTACGCCGTGCCACGGCGTTTCCACTTAACCAACAGAACATCCTCCGAAGCGGGCGAAGCTCGCCACCACTAGTAGCCTCGGGTAACACGGGGAAGACCGGAACAGCAGGCCCCAACTTCCGCTTCAGCAAGGAGACATGAAAGGTAGGATGAATCCGGGAGCTCGCCGGTAAGGCTAAGGTATACGCCACCGGCCCGACACGCCGCGGTGATCCGAAATGGTCCATAGTAGCGGGTGCCAGTTTCTGATTTGTCCGCTGGGCCACCGACAACTGGCGATAAGGACGAAGTTTGAGGAAAACGTCATCCCCCACCTGAAACTCCCGCTCGGTACGATGACGATCGGCCTGAATCTTCATACGATCCTGTGCTGCTCGAAGGTTCTCCCGTAGGGTGGTGAGAGTCCGATCACGATCACGGAGCGCCCGATCAACTGCTGCCACGGCCGTACTCCCGGGCTCATAACTAACTGCTCAAGGTAGGAGGTGGACGCCCATAGACGACCTCAAACGGCGTGAGTTTACTGGCCGAGTGATAAGAAGTGTTGAAACAGTACTCCGCCCAATGTAGCCAACTAGTCAGGTCCGCGGCTCATCCATGACAAAACAGCGAAGGTAAGTCTCGACGCCCCGATTTAAGACCTCGGTCTGGCCGTCAGTCTGGGGATGATGAGCCGTGCTGAAACGTAAGGAAGTCCCCTGCAAACGGAATAGCTCTGTCCAAAATCGGCCTACGAAGGTCGGATCACGGTCGGAAATGATCGCACGGGGAACACCATGCAAACGAACAACCTCCCGTACAAATAAGGTCGCAACAGACTCCGCGGTGTAGGGATGGCTCAGAGCAAGGAAGTGCCCATACTTGGACAACTTGTCCACCACTACCAAAGATCACGTTTTTCCCTTGCGACTTAGGTAGCCCATCGATGAAGTCCATAGAAACCGTGTCCCAGATCTGATGTGGAATTTCCAAGGGAGTGAGGAGGCCGGCCGGAGAAGTAGTCTCATATTTTTGTCGTTGGCACACCGCACACGTCTGTACGAACTCCTGAATGTCGCGGCGCATGCCCTTCCAAAACACGTTGGCCCGAGCCCTGAAGGGTGCGAAGAACGCCGCCGTGGCCGCCTGTCGGCGACGAGTGAAACTCATGCATCATCACCGTGCGCCAAGCAGAATGAGCAGGAATGACCACCGCCCGCCCGTGATAGAAGAGGCGGTCATTCTGTAAATGGTAGCCGGGAACTGTCGCATGACCGTGCTGCAAGTCCTCCACAATAGCCCGTAACTCGGGGTCGCGCTGCACCGCGTCTTGAATTTCATCCATCGACTCCAACTGCGGCCCGGAAATGTGTGCCAAACCCCCTTCGGGTAAGCGAGAGAGGGCGTCAGCCACCCGATTATCCTTCCCCGGTCGATATTCGATCGCATAATCATAGCCCAACAGCTTGGTGACCCACTTTTGTTGCAGGGGGGAAGAGATCCTTTGCTCCAAGAAATGCTTCAAACTCTGGTGATCGGTCCGGATCGTAAAATGACGCCCAAGTAGGTAGGGCGCCAGAGAGCCACCGCATGAATCACCGCCAGCATCTCCTTTTCATACACTGAGAGACCCAGAGTCCGGGGAGCCAAAGCCTTACTGTAAAAGGCGATCGGCCGCCCCTCCTGCATCAAAACCGCCCCCACACCCACGCCAGAAGCATCTGTCTCGACCACGAACCGTTTGGTAAAGTCCGGGAGTGCCAACACTGGAGTCGTCGTCATAGCTCGCTTGAGCGCCTGGAAGGCGGTCTCGGCCTCAGCGTGCCACTCAAAAGCATCCTTCTGTAGCAGCTGTGTAAGTGGCCTAGCAATCTTCCCGTAGTCCTGTACAAAGCGTCGGTAGTACCCAGTGAGGCCTAAGAACCCCCGCAGTGCCCGAATGGTCAACGTTCGGGGCCACGACAGCATATTCTCGATCTTCCGTGGGTCTGCCTTCACCCCTTCAACAGAAACTAGATGCCCCAATATTCCACCTCAGGTTGTCCGAAAGAACACTTAGACCGCTTAGCATATAACTGGTGTTGCCGAAGAGTAGAGAAGACCTGAGCCACATGAAGTAGATGATCCTCCCAAGCAGCACTGTAAATCAGGATGTCGTCGAAAAATTCAGGACGAAGCGTCGCAGGAAGGAACGGAAAATCTCATTCATATTGGCCTGAAAGGTAGACGGCCCCCCAGTCAATCCATTGGCCATCACTAAGAACTCATAGTGACCGTCATGAGTTCGGAAGGCAGTCTTATGCACATCCTCCTCTTCATCAGGATCTGATAGTAGCCGGACCGCAGATCCAGCTTGGTGAACAGGGTCGCCCCATGCAACTCATCCAAGAGCTCCTCGATCACGGGAATCGGAAACTTGTCCTTCACAGTTACACTGTTCAAGGCCCGGTAGTCCACGCAAAATCGCCATGATCCGTCTTTCTTCTTAACCAAAATAATCGGTGCGGAAAAAGAACTGGTACTAGGCCGTATGATACCTGCATCAAGCATTTCCTTCACACTGCGTTCAATCTCGGCCTTCTGCATGTAGGGATACCTGTACGGCGGATGTTGGGCGGTTCCGCCCCAGTCTGTAACACAATCTGATGATCACGGAAACGTGACGGTGGAAGGGTACTCGGCTCCTGGAAGATGTCATCATACTCCTCTACAAGCGGCCGCAACTGATCTGGCACCTGTGTTAATCCCTCCTCGTCCGACCGCCGACCCCCAGCAGGATTGCCATCAAGCTACTAGACTCCTCCAGCTGCTGCAAACTGCGAAGGGAAATCTCCTTAACTGGAGACGATCTGAGCCCCGTCAAACAGAACTGTCGTCCGCCTTGCATGAATTCCATCGTCATCTGATCCAATCAAAAGTAACCCGCCTCAGCTGCTGTAACCACTGCACTCCCAAAACCATGTCTGAGCCTCGGATCGGTAAGAGGTAGACGTCCGTGCACCCCACATATTCCTGCATCCGAAGCTCTACCGCCTTCAACATCCCTTGGCACTGTAACTTGCTGCCGTCTGCAACCATGACCTGAAAGGCTGCACCCGTGTCGATCTGTTGCCCCACCTTCCTTGCTACATCAGGAGATTAAAGTTGTGGGTGCTCCCACTGTCGACCAAATCGTCACCCTCTCACGCCGAACCCGTCCAACCAACCGCATCGTAAGCGGGGGGGGATTGCATCCCTCCATGGCGTGTATGGAAACGCCCAACTCCGCCAGGTCTAGGTCTCCCCCAGACTCCACCTCCTCTGGTAATACGTCCTCCTCGAGCTGCTCCTCCTGCTGCAACATGAAGACTTGGACCTTCTGGCACTTGTGACCAGGGACGAACTTCTCATCACAATTAAAGCATAAACCCTTCTCCTTCCGGAGCTGCCAACTCGCTCCAAGACAACCGAGTCACCGTTGGCTTGGGACCCGTGGGGGGCTCCCGCCGTGCTGCCATCGTCGGGCCCAAAGCTGGTCTACTCGTGTTACGTGCTCGTTGCCTGTTGAACCTCTCCTCCTGAATACGTGCCAACGTAATGGCATGGTTCAAGGAACGGGGCATGAGTGCCTGAACCCTCATCCCGATATGCTCCTTAAGACGGATATAAAACAGCTGTAAAGCGTCCTCTCTGGCCACTGAACCCGATTCGCCAACTTCTCGAACTCGGTCCGATACTCCATAACCGACCCCTTCTGACGAAGCTTCTGAAGGAGTGCCTCAAAGTTCTCATACTCCAGTGGCCCAAACCGGGCCGTAAATCCCTCCACGAACTCCCCCCAAGGCACGTACTCCCGTCCCCGCAAGAACCACTGTGTCCATTGGAAGGCATCATCCTTCAGATGGAAGGACGCTAGCTGCACCCACTGGCCTTCAGGCACCTCCTGGTACTGGAAGAATAATTCGGCCTTGTGAACCCATTCCAGGGCGTCGCCGCCCTCGAACTCTGGAAAGTACATACGTTAACCCGGGGGTCAACCGTTGTGCTCCTGGACCTCCGTCCCTCCTTGCGTGTTCCCCATGCTCAAAACCCCCGTACCCGTGCGGCTGTCCGCCCGCTCCCCAAGGCGGGCAGGCTGCGGGTGCTGCTGCTGGCCGCCCCACCCACCCGGGCCAAATCCGACCCCCTCCTGGGGGCCCAAACCCGCGTGGAGGAGGAAGGAGCCCCCCCCTTTGCTGTCCCACCATGTCGGGTGGCCGCCGGAGCCCCAAAAGCTCCTCCCCGCCTCGGCGCCACTCTTCCGGGCCGATCCCAGTCCGCCGACACCTGCGGCAGCGCGAATCCGGGCGGAAACAGCCCGCCGGACCCCCGTAACCCGCTCCCGAAGCCGCGCAGGAGCCCCGTATCCCGCCGATCCCGTGCCGCCGACCCCTCCGTGCCACGCCGCGCCGACCGGAGCCCCTCCCGCAGGCCGCACGCCCCCCGATACCTTCCGCAGCCCCGCGCAGCGACGGAGCCGGCTGGATCGGCTCCCGATCCGGCCGAATCCTCGTTGGCCGGGCCTTTCCCTTTCAGTAGGGTCTTCAACTCCTCCAAACGGGTCTCCAGACGCACTTCCAACGCCGCCATGGAATCGGTGAGGCCAACAACATTCTCCTCTAGGGTTTCGATCCGCGAGGATTCCTCCTGATTGCGAGTATTCACCATTGCCCGCGAGAATCGACTGCTTTGATACCAATTGTTAAGCCCTAACTAGGAGAGAAACTAAGAGAAGATGTAGAGGAAGCTAGAGGAAGAGATTAGGGTTAGGGTTGAGAGAAGAGAAAGAACCTGAATATATTCTGCATGCCATCCAAAGAGAGGGGTCCGGGTATTTATACCACCCGGACCCAGACCAGGCGGCGGCCAAGGGGGCCGGCCGGCCCAATGGGGCTGAACCCGGCGTGGTTCAGCCCCCCCGAGCCTATATTTAAGAAGAGGGGGCTGAACCCATTGGTTCAGCCCCAATAACGCCACACAGCCGTGCCGCCGCCGCTTGTAATTGTTGTCCAAACAACCGAGCCTCATCCGGGGGCGTAACATAGTGACAGCGGGGAACACCACGCAGAGATGAGGCCATGTAGATTAAAAACAGCGAAAAAAAAATGGCAGCAGAAGGAAGAAGACAGAGCAGGCTCTGACAGGATCTTCACTTCCCCGACGGGATCAGCGGGCGTCTTCCACGACGGGATCAGCGTGGGGCGTCTTTCCACAATGGGTTAGATCGGCGTTGTCTGGGCGCGATCTACAAGCGGGAAGAAGGACAGAGGAGCGGAGCAGAAGATGTGTAGGAACGGTCGGCAGGAACCGCGGCGGATCGATCGGCAAGCGGATCGGCAGGAACGGAGGCGGACCGTTCGACGGGATCGAACGGCGGCGGATCGATCGGCAGGATCGGCAGAAGATGCGCAGGATCGATCGGCGGGATCGATCAGCAAGCAGTGGGATCGCGACTGGAACGGCGGCGAAAAGGGTAACCTAGCTCTGATACCATGTTAGGAAGTACCTTCTCCTCCGATACCATGTTAGGAAGTACCTTCTCATGTCCAGATAATAGGAGAAGCCCTAACTCGCCTCAGGTATAAAGGATGGTGTGCACCTAACACATGTGTTTTGAACTTTCGTGGTTAGACGCATTGTAGTGTTTTGTAATCGGGTTGTCTAGGTTTTATCGCGCTTCTGATGCATTCATAATTATCTAGTTGTGCGATATTAAGAGAAAGCATCTTATAGGCTATCATATGAAGCACTTAAAATTCAGATCTTGATATATTTTTTTCTGCCGGGTCCCTTATTGTGGACGCCTAATATAGGTTCTAATTGTTGTGGCATTGGAGGACAACGATGATGGAAATCATGGAAGGGGAGTTACTACTGGGATAGCTTCAATATTGGCAACATGTTCTTCATTGTACGGGTTAAGTATGGTTTAAAGTATATGAGGGTATTTTTCCAGTACTCGACCTAGGCTTGCCGGTGGAAAAATGTGCATGCATGTGTGGTTCATTGTTTGTACTTGTGTTCATCATAACACGATATAAGGGAGAACGGATATATATAAACACCGAAGTATTTCTTCACAAGGAATGATGGACAGAAGATCCCCCCCCCCCTCCTCACAATTGTTTTTAGTTTTTCCCCACTTAGTTTGGAGCCAAAACACAAACACACCTAAATGAACCTATAAAATTCTCATAGGAAGAAAGATCCTGCAAATTGTTACCGACTCCTGCATGCATCAGTATAAGGAAAGCATCACAACCCTTGTTTATGTTCATGATGCCTTTAACTGATAAGTTAATTAGTTTTGAGACTCCTTTCGTACCTTGAAATGTAATGATGGACTAATCGGACCTCTCCAAAAGGTTTCCTTTCTCCTACAATTTATTTTGGCATTGACTTTTGATAGTCAATTCATACCCAAATTAGATCGAATTCTACTATTGGGAGGATGTATACTTCTTCAAAAAAAAGTTGATTCCTCAAATTGAACCCAAACTCTACACATTTGCCTTATCCACATAAAGGAATTGTTTGATATCATTACTCCTAAAGTTGACACAACTTCAAAGATCTTAAAACTCAATCCAATCGCAAAAGATTGTGTTATGAGTGGAAGCACCTGTGCCAAAGAGAATCTTTGATGAAACATTACGTACGACAAGGATACCTAATTACATGAGTGAAACATGTGTTGGTGAAGAAAAAAAGGACATGATAATGCAACTAAAACTACTAAATTATTACAATGTAATTACGTCATCATCCACTTTGGCCCCATGCTGACCAAGCTCATAGGCTCTAGTCTGAATTAATCCTTAGTAGGTGTTGGCCTCGCAGTAGTTGTCTCCGCCACTTTTCCTTTGCCAATCTTACTAGGTTCGCCAACCCCCAATTTATACTGAAATTTCAACTAAGGTGACAAATAAAAGAAACATGATCATGATTCATGATTAATTATTTTTTGTCTACCTGGCGGTAAGTGGATCCTGGCCTCCTGGGTAGTAGCTTGTTTTTTCTGCGTAGTTGCACATATAGCAAACTCCTGATCCAGCTAATCATCCCCCCTGGTGATGACGATTGCACTTGGCAGATAACGGATAATCTTTAACCCTAGTTCCTACTTTGTTTTAATGTGTCTCAGTAACCTTCTATTTTTTCTTCCAAGGTTGTCCTTGGTGATTGTTATTTGAAGGGGCATTCTGAGGCTCGCTCCTTGAACACTCGTGTTTGAAACTATTGTGTCTCCGGACTTTTTTCTTTATCTACCTCCAACTTCCGAGTTGTATCCACTTTCTTCTTGTAGCTAGTGATGTCTGTTAGAGATATTAATATTTTAGTATTATTATGTTTAGTCTCACACCGCCTATCGGTGTTGTGAGTCCTGTTGTAGTTCCTATATAAAGCCCCTTTGTGGAAGAATAAGATTGCACTTCCTATTTCCCTTCTCCTTTCTACATGGTATCAGAGCCTAATATTCTGAGACCTAAAATTTTATTCCCAGTTCCATTTCCCCCCCCGGCTCCCGTCCCGAACCAAAAACCCCCCCGCTCCCGTCCCGACCAGTCCACCCGGCCCGCGATTCCGCCCCGCGCGCTGCTAGGGCTTACGCCCGCTGCTCCCGCTCCTGTCGACGGAGTGGATCTCTGATCCCGTCGACAGGAGCGGCTCGGATGCTTCTTCCGACATCGTCGCCGTCGACATCTTCCTTCCTCGACACCGACGCATCCTCCGGCTTCCTTCATCGACACCGACGCCTCCTCCGGCTTCCTTCATCGACATCGACGGCTCCCCTCTGCCTCGTCACCGCCCTGGGCTGCTTCATCTGCGACATCACCGGTTCTTTCTCCCGTCGAAATCGACGGCCTATTCTCCCGACGAAGTCGTCGTGCGCCTCTTCCATCGACATCGGCGGCTCTTTCTCTCTCCCGTCACAATCGAGGCCTGCTGCTTCTCCCGTCGACAGCAGAGCTTCTTCTTCTCCTCCGGCTACCCCTTCTCCAGCCTGCGGCCTCTGCCACTGCTTCTCCTCCGACCTCCTGCAGCTGCAGCTGCTACTTCTCCAGCTGCTTCTTCTCCGGCTACTTCTTCTTCTCCAGATGCTCTGTGCCTGCCGGTGCTCATCTTCTCCGGCCTGCTGCTGCTGCCGCAGCTGCTTCTTCTCCGCTGCTCTGCGAGCCGTGCTTCTCCTCCGCTGCTGCTGCCGTGCTGCTCCTTCGTACCGACGGATGCTTCCTTCTTCAGATCCAGCCCGGCCCTAGGGTTTAAAATTTAAAATTTTTTTTTAAGTTGTTGTTTGTGTTTTTTGTGTTGCGTCTATATGATTTCCGCCCTTCTTGCACGTGATCTACGTGAGGGGAAGTGTACGTCACACAGCCCCTAGGCGTAGTCTAGTCTATACCTTCATGCACGTATTCCACGTGAGGGGGAGTGTTTGTGATATCGGCGACTCGGATGCTTCTTTCCCGACTCCTGCCTTAGTCACACCCGGCCCCTAGGTATAACCTATGTCTTCTTGCACATGATCCACGTGAGGGGGAGTGTTTGTGATCATGGCGACTCGGATACTTCTTTCCCGACTCTTGCCTTAGTCACACATGGCCCCTAGGTTGTTTTCATATGTTGTTTGTGTGTCTCCTCGTCGTTTTCTCTGGATTTGGTAGGGTTGGTTTGGTCTTGCGTGGTTGACCTTGTTTCCGCTCCGAGTGTATCCAGCGTTGTCATGGTCGGTTTGCGGACCAACGTCGTGTGGGCTCTTGCCCGGTGTTGAAGTATCCCCGGTGACACGCGGTTGGCCTCGGTGGCTGTTGCTTTGCTTTGTCCCACGCTGTCTTCCTTCTTTTACCCTCTATTTTATGTTGTGTCCAAGCTGTAGGCTTCCCCTTCAGCTTGAGGGGGAGTGTTAGAGATATTAATATTTTAGTATTATTATGTTTAGTCCCACACCGCCTATCGGTGTTGTGAGTCCTGTTGTAGTTCCTATATAAAGCCTCTTTGTGGAAGAATAAGATTGCACTTCCTATTTCCCTTCTCCTTTCTACAATGTCCAATGTGAGGAAGGGTTGTCTAAGAGAGTCTCGCAAATCCTCCATGAAACGGTAACACTTGTCTTCCTCAATCCCAAAGAGTGTCCCCACATAACACGACAGATGTGTAAAACCAATAAACCATGTTCATAAGTGGTCATTGTCTTATTGCCTTGTACCAATTTGTGATACTTGTCCCGCAGAAGACTGCGTTCCGTATGAGGTATGAACCAATTTGAGAGAGTTATTGTGAGCATGTCCCAAGAGATTTTGATGTAGGGTAGGCTGTGCAGTGGCTTTCCTAAAATGCAAGCTATTGATGTGTTGGGACGGACTCGCGCAAGCCTAATGACTATATGACAATGCGAGTCCTTGTTCAGGCGAGTTAATCAATTTAAAATAGTGAAGCATCATAAACAAACATTGCATTCAATCACATAGGGATGAATAATTTCATTTAGGCGTTTAGGCGATAGCCTTCCTCCGCACGGAGGGCTAAAACAAACGCGCGGCGAATTAGGCAACCTGCAGGGCAAGAGATTCACGGGCAAAACAACTACAAACTTTAATTCCTTTCAAGCCGAAGTTCCACACAGAGCGCAATGTTCACAACCCAACAATAACTTGCATATCACAGATAATAAAATAAGACAAAACCAGGAGATGAACGAGGGCTGCAGTAACTCTACGTGGGTCTGAATTTTGGAGGCGAAATGGAGTTGCCCGGATGGTGCAAGACTAGATCGGGTAAGGGAGGGTGGTTCCACGGAAGAAAAGGAGGTGGTAGCTGTAGGTAGGGCTGCAAGGGGGCTGGTTTGGGGGCGTAGCGCTGGATCGGGACAGCCCTGGCCAGATCTGTCCAGATCCGGCCCAAAAGCTGCAGGTAGGGGTTGTTTAGAGGGGCCGGAGGGGGTGGCTGGGTGGTGGGAGGCGGGATAGTGGAGGGGAAAGGGAGGCGGCGACGTGGGGGGTGCGGGACGGGGCTTGGCGGCGGCTGTAGAGGGGCCGCACCTAGACGGGACAGGGGGAAGGCCGGCGGGAATCTGAGAGGGGGGGGGGTTTCTTGCGGAGGAAAGTAGGGGAAAAGGTGGGCGGCGGCTTTGGATCTAGGAGAGGGAAAACAAGAGGAGGTAGGAAGCTTACCCAAGGAATCGACACCAAGGGCTCCACGGCGTCGGCACCGCGGAATGACCACCGGAAATGAGGAAGAGATCTTCTCCAATTTCAGCAATGACTAGAAACTGCAGCCCTAGGTTCATATATATAATGAAATAAAATTAGGGCACCCAAGGTGGATGACTATGATTGGCCGTCGATCTTGGTGCCAAAACAACACTAAATATTATTCAAAATACAACATGTTATATATGAAAATCCATCAGAACGACGAGCCGGACGCAACCACGGTGGCCGATCGGCGAGTCGGTCACGCCCTCCTGCAAGAATACACGAACGTGGGGTCCGCCTTGCGCCGCGTCGCGCTGGATGGTCCCCCATCAACTCCCCCGGACTGAAAAGTCATCATCTCCGATGAATGGAGACGCTCGTACTGAAGTCGAAGTCCCGGGGCGAGGTGATCCAACTCCGCAACAGCAATCCAGGTGTCATCGGTGAAAGGTCGTCCGAGCCAACGAACCAGGTAGCGACACACGAGCCCATCCGTAGAGGGGACGAACTCATGCGCAATGATCTCTGCAATCTGCTCGGTCCTCGGCACTCTGGGAAAGCGATCCGGTGGTGGTGGTGGTGCTTCCGGTGAAGCCGATGGTGAGGAGCTCCAGTGGGAATCAAGTGGAGGTTGGGTGGCGGGAGAAAGGGGTGGTGGTGTGTGCTCGGGAGGGCCGCCAAGGTAAGGGTCGGGGTACTCGTGAGGTGCATATTAGGGTGTCAGGTCCTCGACATTGAACACGGGGTGGATACCCATGCTCGCAGGAATGTCCAGCTCGTAGGCATTCAACCCAATTTGTCTCAACACTGAGTAGGGCCCAATTCGCCTGTCGCTTAGTTTCTTGGCAGGCCCCTGAGGGAGCCGCTCCGTACGGACTCGTACCATCACCTGTTCGCCAACCAAAAAATGTTTTTCCCGTCTATGCCTGTCTGTCAGTTCTTTATAATGGTCGTTGCTTAAATTGATTTTGCGTCTGATAGACTCATGCAACTCATGCAAATGACGCGTGAAGGACTCAGCAGACTCACTAGCGCGTGACTCAGTCGGGATGGGTATAAGATCAATAGGTTTCCTAGGATCATAACCTGATACTACCTGAAACGAACTCAGACCAGTCGACCTATTGATGGAACTGTTGTATGCAAACTCGGCCATAGGGAGCACCGAGTCCCAGCTAGACACATGCTCTCCAACTAGACACCTCAGTAGGTTACCTAAGCTTATATTCACCACCTCGGTCTGACCGTCCGTCTGAGGGTGGTATGCAGATGAGAATTTGAGGGTAGTTCCTGTTTTCCGCCATAACGTTTTCCAAAAGTAGCTGACGAACCGCACATCTCGATCGGACACGATGGACTTTGGGCGACCGTGTAATCTAAAGACCTCACTCATAAATAAGGCCGCAACGCGGGGGGCATCGGCGGTCTTACTACACGCAATAAAATGGGCCATCTTGGAGAACCGGTCGACCACAACAAAGATAGAATCATGCTTTCGCTGGGTGCGCGGAAGCCCAAGCACGAAGTCCATACTAATGTCCTCCCAAGGACGATGGGGAACGGGTAAAGGGGTGTATAAGCCCGTGTTCTGCTTCGTTCCCTTGACCGTTTGGCATACGCGACAATGTCGGACGACACGAGCCACATCTTTCTTCAGGCTCGGCCAATAAAAACGATCCTCTACCATAGCAATCGACTTATCCCGCCCAAAATGGTCGGCGGCACCCCCGGCGTGTAGTTCCCAAACTAAATAATCACGATACGAGGTGTTGGGCACGCACAAGCGGGAGCCCCAGAATAAGTACCTATCAATGATTTGAAACCCCTCAATAGGATCAGGAGGGTCCCTTGATAACGCAGCGTAGACCTCAGCAAAATCAGGACAAATGGGGTAGTCCATAATCATCCTCTCGAAACCATCCACCTGGGCCCGCAATGTGTGAAGTAGAGAGACTCGACGACTGAGAGCGTCGGCGGGCTTGTTCTCAACACCAGTGCGATGCTTGAGAACGTAGTGGAAATCCTGTAGGTACTCTACCCACTTCGCGTGGCGGTGACTCAGCTTCCTCTGAGAGTCGAGGTAGCGGAGGGCCTGGTGGTCTGAATACAGTACAAACTCCCTGGGGAGGAGGTAGTGTCTCCAATAACGTAATGACTGGACGATAGCATAAAATTCTCGATCGTAGTTCGAGTATTTTTGCTTTGCTTCGTTCAGTTTCTCACTAAAGTAAGAAACTGGGTGTCCCTCTTTACTCAACACTCCTCCAATACCCACACCCGACGCGTCACAAGCGACCTCGAAGGCTCTGCTAAAATCGGGGAGTCGGAGAACGGGAGCGGTCGTCAGTTTGTCCTTAATTTCCTCAAATGCACGAGTGGCCGCGGCGGTCCACTGAAACTCTCCCTTACGCAAACAACTAGTAAACGGGGCCATGATCGAGCTAAACCCCCTAACGAATCTCCTATAAAAGGTCGCAAGTCCATGAAAGCTACGGACCTCATGAATGGTCGACGGTACGGGCCACTCGCGGATGGACTGGACCTTCTCAGGGTCGACTGACACGCCTGAGGAGGAGATGATGAAGCCCAGAAAGTGGACTGTCTCGGATAAGAAAGAGCACTTCTTCAGATTGATAAACAGTTTCTCCTTCCGGAGAATATCAAATAAGAGTCTCAAGTGCTCGAGGTGATCAGGCTCCGTATGGCTATAGATCAGGATATCGTCAAAGTAAACGACTAAGAATTTGCCCATATAGGGCCGCAGGATCTGGGTCATGACTCGCATGAACGTGCTCGGAGCGTTCGAGAGCCCAAATGGCATAACCAGCCACTCGTACAGGCCGTCTTTTGTCTTAAACGCTGTTTTCCACTCGTCTCCCTCTCGAACTCTGATTTGGTGGTGCCCGCTTCGGAGATCGATCTTCGAGAAGATCTGGGCTGCAGACATCGTGTCGAGGAGGTCATGCAGACAAGGGATCGGGAAACGATACTTCACCGTAATCTTGTTGATAGCTCTACTATCAATACACATACGTCAACTGTCGTCCTTCTTAGGGGTAAGAAGGGCGGGGACGGCACATGGACTCAGACTCTCGCGGATAAACTGCTTCCGAAGAAGCTCATCAACCTGCCTCTTGAGCTCAGCGTGCTCAACGGGATTCATGCGATAGTGTGGCAGATTTGGGAGCGAGGCCCCCGAGACTAAATCTATAGCGTGCTGGATGTCCCGCAGGGGGGGTAACTCGTCAGGGAGCTCCTCTGGCATAATATCTGCAAACTCACCTAATAAGGATCGAACGGCAGGGTGGATCTCAGGTGTAGGACAATCAGATACCATAGTGGTTGTCACTACATACATGATACCAGCATCGGTGTTGTCTCTCAGAAACTCACCGCGTCTCAGGATATGCACGGGTCTCGATGCAATTGTGCCAGTGGAAGGCTCAATCTGACCTTTAGGCCTCTCTCTGGGCTGGGTAGGGGATAAAGTGATCTTTTGCCCTTTGTCATAAAAGACACACGTGTTCGAACGACCGAAGCACGTGACGTCGCGATCGAAGAGCCAAGGGCGGCCCAATAGAACGTGAGCGACATCCATGGGGATGACGTCGCACCAGACTCGGTCCTCAAAGGAAGCGATGCTGATCGGCACGAGACAGCGTTGGGTAACCTGTATCGCGGTCTTGTCTACCCAGATGACACGATAGGGGTGTGGGTGAGGCTCTGCCTTCACCTGCATACGGTCTAGACCCTTCTGGGCCACGATATTCACGCAACTCTCACTATCTATAGCTAACTTGCAGGGTCCGCCTGCACTCGGGAAATATGTATAGAAAATGGTAGTGCGGCGCCAATCCTCATCGGCTCGTGGGGTGTGCAGGAAGCGCCTGACCACTCCCACCTCTAACGAACGCTCAGCATCGCTCTCCCAACCCTCCTCAACGGTGGCAGTGATCTCCTCAGTAATCTCCTCATCTCCCTCTAGACCGTGCTCCTCGTCCTCGATCAACAGATTCCTCGTAGGGCAATGGGCCGCTACGTGTCCTCTGCCCGAGCACCTAAAACACTGAATACCCCCAGGCCTCTGGCCCTCAGTAGTGACAGCCTTCCCCTTCATGTCAGGAGTGACTCGAGGGGATGGAGTGGCCGTAGCAGTCTGGGCGGGAGCGGGCTTCCTAAAGGTCGACGAATCCGTCCGGGAAGGAAACTGCTTCGTACTAGAGGTGCGAAGGTATTGCTCATACTCTAGAGCGAGCTGGAATATCTGGTCTACAGTCTCCAAGCGATGGGGAATCAGTTCTCTCCGGAGATCCGAACGGAGGCCCGCCTTGAATCGAGAGGCAGTGGCGATGGGTTCCTCCGAAATATCACTCCTAACCACTAGCTCGTCGAATCGAGCCATATACTCGGCCACCGTGGAAGTCCCCTGATGCAAGTTCTGTAATTGCTCGAATAACTGATCTCGATAGGACGCAGGGAGGTACTTCTCGCTCAGCCTCTGCTTCATCTCGTCCCATCTGGTGATGGGGTAATAACCGTCACGCTCTAAGCCTCGCTCAACACTAATCCAGTACACCTTGGCCTGCCCGACTAACTTCATCTTGGGAAACCGGACACAACGCTCATCACTCATATCGTACCAATCAAAATAGTGGTCCATGTCAAGGAGCCAATCACTAAAGGCCTTCGGATCCAGGCGTCCATCGAATGTCGGGGCATCGAGGCGAATCCGACGGGTGATGTCAAAGGCGTGGTCACCTCTCCGCGGGTCAGGGTAATCAGCAGGAGGATCGTCTCGGTTGTACTCGTGCCGAGCGGGTGGGGGTCCGCGCTCACGTCGACCCGGCGGGTAGTACTCCTCACAACGCTGGTCGTAGCGACCGTGTGGTGGTACACGGTTCCTAAGGTCAGGCTGACGTGGCAGGCGGTATCCATCACGCTGAGGCGGTGGTCGGACACGCGCTGGCGGCGGATCATCTCTTAACGGCTGGCCGCGACGGGGGAAATCGTCAGGGTCGTCCGCGATCTCATCGTCATGTAACGAGGGAGTGTCCCTAGCGTTCTCTAACTGATCTAGACGACGATTCACCGCGGCGATATCGTGACGCACGTTTTCAAACTGGGTACCCATTGCGTCAAAACGTTCTAGAAGGAGGCGCTGAAAGTCTGTGGTAGCGGTGCTCGAATTCGAGCCCGTTGCCCGGTCAGTGATGGCTGGCGGATCGACCATGCTTCTAAATGCCCTACCACTACGGAGCATGCAAAATGGCCCGACCTGGGCTCTGATACCAACTGATGTAGGGTAGGCTGTGTAGTGGCTTTCCTAAAATGCAAGCTATTGATGTGTTGGGACGGACTCGCGCAAGCCTAATGACTATATGACAATGCGAGTCCTTGTTCAGGCGAGTTAATCAATTTAAAACAGTGAAGCATCATAAACAAACATTGCATTCAATCACATAGGGATGAATAATTTCATTTAGGCGTTTAGGCGATAGCCTTCCTCCGCACGGAGGGCTAAAACAAACGCGCGGCGAATTAGGCAACCTGCAAGGCAAGAGATTCACGGGCAAAACAACTACAAACTTTAATTCCTTTCAAGCCGAAGTTCCACACAGAGCGCAATGTTCACAACCCAACAATAACTTGCATATCACAGATAATAAAATAAGACAAAAGATAATAAAATAAGACAGGAGATGAACGAGGGCTGCAGTAACTCTACGTGGGTCTGAATTTTGGAGGCGAAATGGAGTTGCCCGGATGGTGCAAGACTAGATCGGGTAAGGGAGGGTGGTTCCACGGAAGAAAAGGAGGTGGTAGCTGTAGGTAGGGCTGCAAGGGGGCTGGTTTGGGGGCGTAGCGCTGGATCGGGACAGCCCTGGCCAGATCTGTCCAGATCCGGCCCAAAAACTGCAGGTAGGGGTTGTTTAGAGGGGCCGGAGGGGGTTGCTGGGTGGTGGGAGGCGGGATAGTGGAGGGGAAAGGGAGGGGCGACGTGGGGGGTGCGGGACGGGGCTTGCTTGTGGCGGCTGTAGAGGGGCCGCACCTAGACGGGACTGGGGGAAGGCCGGCGAGAATCTGAGAGGGGGGGGGGGGGTTCTTGCGGAGGAAAGTAGGGGGGGAAAGGTGGGCGGCGGCTTTGGATCTAGGAGAGGGAAAACAAGAGGAGGTAGGAAGCTTACCCAAGGAATCGGCACCAAGGGCTCTACGGCGTCGGCACCGTGGAATGACCACCGGAAATGCGGAAGAGATCTTCTCCAATTTCAGCAATGACTAGAAACTGCAGCCCGAGGTTCATATATATAATGAAATAAAATTAGGGCACCCAAGATGGACGGCTATGATTGGCCGTCGATCTTGGTGCCAAAACAACACTAAATATTATTCAAAATACAACATGTTATATATGAAAATCCATCAGAACGACGAGCCGGACGCAACCACGGTGGCCGATCGGCGAGTCGGTCACGCCCTCCTGCGAGAATACACGAACGTGGGGTCCGCCTTGCGCCGCGTCGCGCTGGATGGTCCCCCATCAGATTTGATCTACATTTTGACCTTTAGTATTATTAGTCAAATGCTTATCATAGATGTATCTTACCTTCCGGTAGAAGGGTTGTCGAGGCCACCTGTTGGTCTTCATAGTGCTTCATTATTGTTAACAGTTCCCTAATCTTTATTTTCTCTCCATCGGAGTTTCTTCGCTTTTAAAGGCCGGAGGGTGAAGCTCCCTAAAGTATCATAGGTAATGATCCTTCCCGATTTCAGTAGCTATGGGTGCAAGGGCAGGCATCCTTGCAAGTAGAGTGTTCCTAAATTCTGACAAGGCTTCTACTATATCTCTAGTTATCCCAATTTCAATTCCCGCAGGTGTCGGGTCCGATATCACATTAACAACCTCCATCCGAATTTCAAAGGTTTGATTTTGTTTTGACAGTTCTCCTATATCATTACTGCATGGTATCTGCAAGACGTAAAAGGATTATACGTCTACTAAACCTTACAACATAGAAATTATCAATGATCATGTTTTAATTCACCTTTATATCAACAAACTACAAACAAACAAACTATCCTAACATTCCAAAATTTTCAATGAATTCTTAAGACTTTGTGATTTCCTAGTGATCAAAGGATCATAAACATGTTCTCTGATACAAATTGTAACACACTCCCTGGTTTATCAACATGTCAAAAGCTCGTATGCCACTCATATTATGAAGTAAAATCAGAAAACAACATATAATTGGTACAGTAACAAAAGAAAACAATAAATGAAATTAAAGTTCAGAACGATAAGTAAATTGGGCTAAAGTTTAAAAAGAATAACCTCAGATATGAATCACAGTGCCACCTAGTGATAATTCTAAAAATAAAAAACTAATACTTTGAAGTTAAACTTTGTTTGATACAAAACTTGATCGCTTAATACTTATAACTTGAGTTCAAATGTTTTCATAGTGTTTTAAATAAAAGATAAAAAATGAACTAGGACTGCATATTATTATTCCTCAGTAGGTCAACCTCGATGAATATTCAGACTTGAGCTTCCTGGAAAGAAAACCCATAAAATGTGTTTGTCCATTGACGAGTAAGGATATCCTTTTCTACAAGCAACAGTAAAAAATATTCTCAAGGGAATATGATATATTAATATTAATATTGCATATTATTTCATGTTCAAAAGGGAGTGTAAGAATCATATGTATGCAAAACTAAATTTGATATTGACTGTAATTGAACATGAGTGGTTGTTAGCAAGATATAGCACATTAAACATGACATTTAATATTTAAAATGTTTCATGTTTTAAGCTTATCTTAATAATCATTAATATTTAGGAATGTCAAACACAAAACTATCAATGCAAATCTTTAACAGGTACATCGATCATATCCTCATCATCAAATATAGCATTTTTTTCACCATCATCATTGGCATTCTCATCATCTCATTCACTCTCACTAATATATTTGATAGCATCGAGGTCACTGCGTCTTATGGTGAGATCCTCGACTCCACCTAAAATAAAAGAATTTAATTAAATGACAGCATGATACATAATGTAGTTGAGAAATTTTGCATTATCAAATGAATTAATATCAAACTTATATTCTTCATTTACTTCTGTAGTGGATTCTTCAATATTCATTTCAGCACTATCACAGGACCCTATGAATCAACCATTCTAAGCATTTTGATGAGTGGAAGTGCTGCTTTAAGCATACTGTAACAT
Source organism: Platanthera guangdongensis (assembly GCA_039583875.1). Lineage (NCBI taxonomy): Eukaryota > Viridiplantae > Streptophyta > Magnoliopsida > Asparagales > Orchidaceae > Platanthera > Platanthera guangdongensis. The sequence continues at coordinate 163,026,273 of CM077155.1, forward strand.
GAGACCAAAACGACATGTATTCAAATTTCAAAATAATTTTTTGAATTGATTATCCCTCCTTTGAACCAACAAATCTACTGGACTTTCATGTTGTTATTGTTCTACCATTTGTTATCTTTAATTTATGTAGCTTAATTTTTTTAAAAAAAAATTCAAAATCAAATCAATACAATGTGTATCACATGGCGTCCAATATAGATTTTTCTCTTCTCCATCGATAGATAACCTCCGCCTTATAGTTTGAAGCATTATTTTTTACCACTTGCACAACATTTTTTCCCCCAATTTTCTCCGCAACTTTATTTAACATTTGAAAAACGTTGTCTGATGTTTTGGAGATATCAAAAGTATCTATGAATGACAAGAACACAATGTCTTTTGAGCTATTCATCAAAAAAGTTGCATATGGATCTCTTTTTCGTATCAGATCATTCATCAGACATAATTGTATAACCAATTTTTCTTCATTCTACCTTGTACTCCTCTAGTAACTCTAGAGCTTTATCCACTTCTTGTTTTAGGTATTTAACTTTATTGTCATTATAAGAAGGTGGTTTCATTCCATGGTCATGTTGGCCGATTGCTTTGATCATGCTTATGAACTCTGAGTTTTTCACACTATTGAATGCAATTGCACTTAAATAGAAGAAACGAGCAATTTGTTGACATGTCTTTTCACGTGTATCTTTCTTGAATATATGATTAATTGTAAATTGACTAGTTTTTCCAACAAAAACATCTATTGGCTCCTTTCTCTTTTGTTTTTTTGCTTGACCCAATTCAACTTCATAATTAACTGTGGATTCTTCAATATTTTTTTCTTTTTTAGAGCCTCCTCTTCATGAGCTTGAAGAATACTCAAAAATTGATTTCTCACATTTTTGGGTACTTTTGCGCATGCTTTCATATTAAATTTTGTCTCTGCTAAGTGATGTTTCAACTTATATATTCCACCAGATCTAATGACTAGACAATATTTGAAATGCACTTTTTAGTCTTATTGTCAATTTCAATCTCATACTCCCAATCCGGATCACTTCCTAAACCAGAAGCATTCTTTCAGGACTTTTAGCTAATGTGATCTGTACCTGTACCTGAAGCAGACATCTAGAAGTTACATAAATTGAACAAAAATTGAAACTAAAAGAAAATGTGCTACGAACCTATGACAAAAAATTGAAACTAAAACAAAATGTGTTACCTTACCCTCGGATGGCTGGATGGCTGGATGGCTAAATTAAAATAATCTGAAAGCCTGAAAGATCAAATAGTTGTGAGTCCAACAATTAATTTGAAAACCTGAAATATCAAATAGTTGCGATTCCAACAATTAAAGATAGTCAAATCTTAAAACAATATGTATTGTTATTCCAAAAATTAAAGATGGACAAAATCGTAAAACAATATACAACATTCATGTTAGATACGTTGTATATTATGAGTAGTAGTGTTAGCTTAGAATCATCTCGGGTGTTTGGATCACACTCCGTTATTCATGTATATGTATTACTTTGTTCAATTGTGAATGTGGAAATCTATTCTTCCATCATGGTATCAAAGCTCTAGGTTTTGATCTCCTCTGGCTCCCACACCCGCGCGCTGCCGCTCCTCTCCTTCCCGCTTGACAATCGCAGGTCTGCAAATATAACATAAAATAAAATATCGGATGATATATTTAAAAGTCGTGTCGGCTGATATATCGGAAAAGATCGGACATGTCGGCCTATATTTTACAAAAGGACATAATCTATTATTTTGAGAAAAATATATCGTTTTCCTCTAAAAAATGACATGTCGGGAGACATGTCGGACATGTCGGAGGACATTTAAAACAGTGGAAAGGAGTAACCTCGCACCTACTTCTCCTGAAGAAGTGCACAAGACCAAAGACTTAGGACTAGGAATAGATCCTGGGCTACAGCGCGAAGGTCCCACCACACATCCAGAAGATCTTAGAGTACTTCCCCTCCCTAGTCAATGCTGAGATGGGGTACCTTGGAGGGCACTTGAAAGCCAACCAGAAAACCAAAGAAGGAAGAAGTCGAAAAGGGATTCCTCCAAAGGTACCCTTATGGATCTATTTATAGAATTCCAAGTCTGATCTGCAAACAGCGTAACTCCGCTGTTCTGATCTACTATATGCAGCCCAACTGGGTCTACCAACAGCGTAACTCCGCTGTTTGGAAAGACTATTAGCAGGCTAAAACATAACATTTCACAAAGGAGTGGTGAATGCCTAGACGAGATGGCGAGCATCCGCCTACTCCTGGTTGAGGGCGAGTGCCCGATGAAACTAGCACTCGCCTATTACTTACTTGCTGCCTAGGGCGAGTGCGGACCGATTGTCACACTCGCCAGGCTGCGCGCCATCCACAGGCCCTGAGCGAATGCAGGTCTGTTGATCTCATTCGTCCGGCCATGCGCAAACCTGCGGTCTTGGGCGAGTGCGGGCCTGATTGCCCCGCTCGCCTACTCGGCTTTCCTGGGTCATAGGGCCCTTTTGCCCCTGGGATTCTCTGAGGGACCCACTCGGCGAACACGGGGTTGTACACAATCATCGCTCTTTGCGAGATTGTCACAAGCTCGGAAAGAAACATCCAACCTCAGGTGTTCGATGAGTGTCTGCCGACCTGGCGGGAATCTTTTGATGGGTCCCCCCACTTTGCTATATATATACCTAGTCACAGGTAGGTGATGCTTGCACTTCCCACCCTCCTCGACTTTCTCTCCCACATCTAGTGCATAATACCGCTCTCGAAAGATGTTTAGGACCGACTTGCTGCCATGAGAGAGGAGTCTAAATTCTAAGTCGCTAGGTTTTCTCCCCGGCTTTCTTGGAAAACTTTGTGCCCATCCCCAAAGTTAAAAAAGGCCAAGATGGTCAGGCGCGACCTGACGGTGGGTGGGTCCATCCCGCTGACTCCATCACTACTCCTTGGGACTCCACAGGTATTCATTTTCGTTCTTCCACTCGCCACCTTTTAGAGGAAAGATAACCAACACCACTGCAGCTATTCGCAGGAAAATCCTTTGAAGGAGAAAGATGTTGGGGAAGGGACAGTGAATGTCGGCCTGCACTCGCACGAGGTCGGGGGAGATCAGCCGGCCCCGGAGACCAATACCCAAATTACCCCAGATGATCTCCCGCATACCCCCGGTAAGTCACTCGTTGCGACCCTCCTTTCTTATCCCTTATCTCTTCCCTATTTATACCTCTCGCAGCTCCCCCCTTTGGGATCACAGGCCTGGGCGCTTTACCGCTCAAGTATCCAGCCCGCTCGATCCTTCCTGATCTTGCCTCAGGCTCACACCTCTCGGCGGAAGGGGTTTGTCTTCTCGCCTCCTGCTAGCAATCATGCCGCCAAACAGGCGCTTCTTCGCCCGGGGCTCGGGAAGGCGCACATTACCTTCAACACACCCTTCGAGGGGCGGCCCAGTACCTCTCGCCGGAACCCGGGCAGAGGCGTTGATACTTTGTTTGGTAAATAAGCGCATTCTCCTCGCTCTTACTAGAATTCGATCATGCATGACTGAACCTATCCACTGCAGGCTATCGTTAGATCTCGTCGACTAATGTTGACATCAATGAGGAGTTCTCGTCGCCTCCCTCTCCTGTCCTGAGTGCAACTTTCTTGGGCGACCTGAAAGACGTCGTAGTACTGAAGAGGCGAATGACTGAGCTGTTCCGAAAACACACCCTCATGCTCTGCCTGGAAACAACTATTCGTAGTTGATGGACGAGTTAGGGGGAGAAGCTGGCAGTAGGACGGACTACCCTGGGATCCACATCGCGCGAGCCGAAGATCAGTTGCGCTTGGCGCAACAGGAGCTACAAGCCATTTGCGCGCATCAATATTCGCACAAACCACCTAGGGCGGGTAGGAGAGGTCGGGGACAACGGTAACGACCCCCGTGATGGGCCTACCGGCTCTCGCCCCCTGTCCCTTCTTTGGTTCTGAAAGTCGGCTGCATTCGCCCGGGGCCCCATGATGGTCCTATCGGCTCCCCACCCTCGGTGGTATACAACCAGGAAGGCTGAACTCTATCCGCTCCTACCGCATGAAGCAGGTGAATGCTACTAGCAGGGCAATGGAGTTGGAATTGAGCTGAGCGGGAACAACTCCAAAGTACCGCAGGGCCTGGCGCATCTCCGACCACATGGGGAGGCGGAGCCCTACCTCGAAGTGTTCTGCGGGTATCGCAAGCTCGTTCGGCAAGAAGTGGTTTAGTGATTCTTCCTTCCAACTCGTGTATCATCCTCGCCCAATAAGCGAGAGCTCGTAGGCCCATCATGGGGGTCGTTACTGTTGTTGAAACCGAAACTCGGCTTCTTGTGGAGTTCAGACCCGAAAGGTTTAACCTCGCACCTACTTCGCCTGAAGAAGGGCATAAGACCAAAGACTTAGGACTAGGAACAGATCCCGGGCTACAGCGCGGAGATCCCACCCCACACCCGAAAGATCTTAGAGCGTTTTCCCTTCCTAGTCAATGCTGAGCTGGGGAACCTTGTAGGGCACTTGAAAGCCAACAAGAAAACCAAAGAAAGAAGAAGCTGAAAAGGGATTTGATCCCTCCAAAGGTACCCTTATGAATCTATTTATAGAATTCCAAGTCTGGTCTGCAAACAGCGTAACTCCGCTGTTCGGATCTACTATATGCGGCTCAACCGGGTCTGCCAACAACGTAACTCTGTTGTTTGGAAAGGCTATTAGTAGGCTAAAACATAACATTCCACGAAGGAGTGGCGAATGCTTAGACAAGATGGCGAGCATCCACCTACTCCTGGCTGAGGGTGAGTGCCCGATGAAACTGGCACTCGCCTACTACTTACTTGTTGCCTAGGGCGATTGCGGACCGATTGTCACACTCGCCAGGTTGCGCGCTATCCACAAGCCCTGAGCGAATGCAAGCCTGTTAACCTCATTCGCCCGGACACGCGCAATCCTGCAGTCTTGGGCGAGTGCGTGCCTGATTGCCCCACTCGCCTGCTTGGCTTTCTGAGGTCAAAGGGCCCTTTTGCCCCTGGGATTCTCTGAGGGACCCACTCGACGAACACGGGGTTGTACATTGTTCATGTGCTGAGCCAGTTTGTTAGTGCGTCCACCTCTGTTCATTATGGTCATTTGTTGCGGCTCCTGCGCTATCTTCGGACGACAACCTCTCGTGATCTTTTCTTCTCCAGCAGTAGTTCTCTACGGCTACGTGCTTACTCCGACTCCACATGGGCTAGTGATCCTGTTGGCTGTCGTTCTGTCACTGGTTTGTCTGTTCTTGGGTTCTTCACTTAATGGAAGTCTAAGAAACAGACTGGCTATGTTGTTAAAGGCGTGCCTCAGGCGCGCTTAACAACATAGCGGCGACCAAGTAGCTTGATTGGGTAGTTCGGCGCCGGCTGCCATCTTTCTTCCGGACCAACGAAAGTTGGGCTGGTGGCAGTCTCGTCGAAGGCTGGATGGCATCGGTGTGCGCGGTCGAAAGCTCTCGGTGGTTCGTCAGGAAAGGAAGAGGCACAGCGGATGTTCCCGTGAGGTACCACAGCTTCGTGGAGAGGCCAACGTTCGTGGTCCCACTGGATCGTGCAGAGGGAGCTCGGAGAGCATACGGGGGCGGAGTTGTCGTCAAGGCGACATGGCTGGCCCTTCTGCAGGAACTGCATGGACATAGCCTGTCAATTAACGCACACATCGCCGAGGGTAGCGAGTCAAGCCACTCCAAGAATGGCGTTGAGACCGCCTAAGCCAAATATATAGAAGTCTGCGGTCACGGAACAGATCCCCGCCGAGAGGGAGACGGCAGTGCAACGGCCCATAGATGGACGGTGGCGCTCATCGCCCAAACGGACCGCAACATCCGGGGAGGGAACTGAGGGAAGACGGAACTGTTGCACCAGGTGCTCTGAGATGAGGTTGTGGCTTGCGTTGTTGTCCACCATGATGATGATCGGGCGATCCCGTAGTGTGACCGAGAGCTGCATGGTTTGTTGGTTAGGGATCCCGCCCGTGGAGGTGCAAGATACCTCCACCCGGTGGAACAAAGTTGTGGTGGAGTCGAGAGGTGTGTCCTCCGGTGAGAGCTCCAGAGCCTCAAAGTCGGCCAAGGTAACTTCTGGGTCGACGTCGCCGATGATGGCACGGAACTCCTTGACAGCGCAAACGTGCGTAGGAGAATAGGGCTGACGGCAGCGGAAACACAACCCTTTTCTACGGAGGTCGTCCAACTCGCGGTTGGAGAGTCGCTTAGGAGGGGTCGGTCGGCCTGGTTGAGCGGCTGGAGGAGGCCGAGGGGCTGGTATCTCTGGAGTAGTGGTCCGCCATGGTTGGCCTCCCGGTGGAGATCCCCCTGGTGGTGGTGGTGGTGGTCGAGGAGACAAATCCGCCTCCACGATGCGGGCCATGTCGAGGGCCTCTGAAACTGCCCATGGATGGTGAGTGCGGAGTCGGGAGCGGATGTGGCGCAAGAGGCCATGCATGAAGAAGCCGAGATAATGATCTGGTGGTAAGCCCGAAACATGGGTGACGAGGGTCACAAACTCATCGATGTATTCATCCAACGCACCGACTTGACGTAACCCACACAGTCGTTCGATGGCGGAGCCGAAGTAACGGCTGTCATAGCGGCGGATCATCTCCTTCTTGATCTCTGGCCAGGAGATGTTTGGAGTGGGCTGTCGTAACCATCGGACCTAATGTAAGGTTGAGTCGTCGAGTCCCACGACGACGGTGGAGACCTTGTCTTGTTCAGGAGTGTGGTGGAGGTCAAAGTACTATTCCGCCTTTGCGATCCACCCAATCGGGTCCACACCGGCGAAGGTGGGGAGGTCCAAGGAAAGGGCTGGACGGCCAAAGGAAAACGGGGTTGCGGTCTCCCCGTTGTGCGGGAGAGGTGGCACCCCGAGGATGGACGCTTCGTTGGCCGGGCATGCGGATTCGCTGGCGGACGAAGCAGCAGAAAGTTATAACGCATCAAGCTTTGCGTGGATGGCAAGCAAGGAGGCCACGATGGACTCCTGGGTGCTGACACGACGTAGGAGGGCCTCGTTGGCGTCCTCCGATGGCGCCTCGGCGGTGGAACGGGTGTTTGGCTTCGTGGCAACGGAGGAAGGTCTACAGCAGCTGGAGGGATGCAGCGGTGCGGCGGTGGGGAAAAGCCGCGGTGCGACGCTGGAGTGCGGTGTTGCGGTGCAGCTGGCTGGAGTGAGGAACGGCGGCGGGAGGGCGGTGCGGCGCCGGGAAAAAATGTTGTGCAGCGCTGGACGGCGGTTGGGAGCAGCGTCTAGTGGCGGATGCGTACTTGGATCGCGGAACTGAACTGGATCGCGGGTGCGGAAATTGGCCAGGGTCGCTGAACTGCGCGAGGCTGAGGCGTCGTGGTTCGGGCGGGATCGCGGATGCGGAAGTCGGGCGGAATCGCGGAGTTTACGGCGGACGCGTTGTGGTCCATGTGGGATCGCGAAAGTGGAAACCGGACGGAACCGCAGAAACGGCAGTAGGTCGTTAGCAAGGGGCGCAACCGGCGGCCTGCGGCGGGCGGGACGGCGGGTCGGACCAAATTGTTGCGATGTAGGGGGAGGGTAGGCGGTGGTGGGGAAAACGGTGTGTGCGGGCGGGCGGGCGGGCGGGCGTGCGAGCATGCGTGCGTGCGTGTGAGAGGGGATTAGGGTTAGAGATTAAAGGAAGGGAAAGACATGCATTCATCCAAGATAAGAATTACATGGTCTGCTTGCCCTCTTATACTGGCGAGTAGCGAATACAAAAGGAAATACGCAAAATAGGAAATGCAGAAAATACTTAAAACGCCTCGAGAAAATAAAGCAACATATTTAATATTTAAATATCCCCCGCGCCGACCCCATCTGCGTCGTCCTCGTCGGTCCAAGCCGCTCCCGACGCGCCCAGTTCGTCTTCATCGGTTCGCGCCGCATCCACCCCGCATATCTGTAACATAAAGCCTATATTTTCAACCGTCGTTCCGTAACGCCGCATGAAGCCAAACAGCACTGGCCAGCATTGGCGTTTCCGTGGTACTGACATGGCATCAAAACGGTGTGCCAAACGCCGCATAAATGTCAGTTTATTTCAGTTATAATTGGTTTAATTTGTACGGTTTAGAAACCTTGTCTATTTTTGCCCCTAATGGTCAATTAACAAGTGCAAGCAATGAATTAGTTCTAGATTAAGGCTCTGTTTGACACGGCGGTGGTGGTCGTGAATGCAGTGGTTCTGAACCGTTGTTCTTGAACTCCCGACCTCACATAGAGAACTTCATCCACTTTTATGTTCAAAACTAGTTTTCTTTTCTTGGTGGCGGTCGTACCGTTGTTTGACAAACCGTTGTTCTTGAACTCCCGATCTCACATAGAGAACTTCATCCACTTTTATGTTCAAAACTAGTTTTCTTTTCTTGGTGGCGGTCGTACCGTTGTTTGACAAACTGTTGTTCTTGAACTCCCCACCTCACATAGAGAAATTCATCCACTTTTATGTTCAAAACTAGTTTTCCTTTCTTGGTGGCGGTCGTACCGTTGCCATGTCAAACATATATTCTATGACGGTGGCATTTTTGTCCAAAGTCTCCGGAGCCAAACGGAGCCTAAGTGCTCTCTCTCCATCCTCTTTTTTAAGGTACCGTACACAATTCCTAGGGGACATATGGCTCATCATATAGGTCCCATTCCTTCTCCCATTTGGATTCTCCTCTTCATCTCTAGTGATTTCCTCATTCTACTCTATCGACCCCTCTAGACATCCTTGGTCAAGACTTCAATTCTACACTTTTGGTTCTCACCGAGGATTATCACCTTGTTGCTAGATCCTTATTTAAGGTTCCTAACAATTTGATAAGACAACCATCACTGGGATTCTATTTATTAATTAGGTGAAATGATTGAAATAATGAAGAAGATTGGTTGATAAAGCCGCAATAGGTGCCCAGAATCACATTGCCTTTGTTGCACAGTCTGCACGCATTGATGCAATTTCTCTTCCCCCAGAAATCGTGAATGGTGGGTGTCATGGACAAGCATGAAATAGTAATGTCGTCCGGCAAGCCCAAGATTGCGTTCAGTCCCTTTCAAGGAAGCCAATTCGAAGCTTACTTCATTCTTATGTACATACAACTTGATTTTTCCAACGTATGATGCTAAAGATGATTCTTTGCCGCGGATTACTGGATATGATTAACTTGTTGGTAACCAATGTACTCTTTATTGTGAATAGAGTGAGATATATTATTTTCATCTTAGGAAGCAATTTTATTATGTTTATTTTATTTCATTTATTTTAGTTTTGGATTGAAGGGGAGCCTTGGCACACCGGTTGAGGTGTTGCCGTGTGACCTTGAGGTTATGGGTTCGAGTTCTGGAAGCAGTCTCTTGCAAAAATGCAGGATAAGGTTTGCTTACATTTCACTGGAAGCAGTCTCTTGAAAAAATGCAAGGCAAGGCTGCCCTTTTTATTTATTTTAGTTTTTGAATCCCACTCCATTGGTTCTCACCTAAGATTCAGAAGATATGGGAATAAATCAAGTTCCTTTTTTATCCTCCATTGATCATCGCCCTATGACTACATCCTTATCTAGTGTTCATAACAATAAATTCATGTAATCCTTCTAATAGAGTTTGGACTCCCCCAGAGCTCTTTACAATTGTATGCCTTCATGGATATAAACTTCAAATTTCCTCTGGTGACTTCTATAAACAGTTGAAAATCTCATGAAAAATGAAGTCTTGCATTCTACTAACTTTTTATTACCCAAACCTACCTTCGGAGTTAGCATAATTACAGATTGCACGCCTATCTTTTGAAATTACGAAAACCTCCCCTGTAAGTTTACATTTCATAGCTTGCATGCATAAAAATATCTCTCAGGCGCTATCCTTCGAGGGGTATTTTTGTGCATGCATATTCTGAAATATAAACTTACATGGGAGGTTTTTGTAATTTCAAAAAGCAGAGTGGTGCAACCTGTAAGTTTGCCAAATTTCCGGGGAGGACCGGCAAATGATCCTAAAACTAATTCATTCGTGAAATTCTCACCATGAATAGGAGGAGCTGGACAAGCTCAACAGAATCGAAAATGTTTCAGCATCACTACAACTGTAAGTATTAAACTCCGCCACTCCAATCATTACCGGAGATCCGTCGTAAAACCATAAGCAAGGGGAACTAACTAAAGTTATTTCGCTCTTTTGCTAGATTGCTGCACAGGATAGAAAACAGCCCAGATCCTCTTCTACCGATGTAAAATAGGCCATTCTTTTATATTCCGATCTTTTGTGTATATCTCCGTTCTCTTTTTACATCTCTTTCTCTTGCAGAACCAGCGGACCTACAATATACGTTGTGGGATCGGTGGTTCGAACGGCTTCAGGACTCGCATGGCTGTAAGTGCTGGCTTCTCTGACCTTGATTTATGACAATTCTGTGGGAATGGCAAGTAATTTCTGCTTAAGATTAGTTGCTAGGTTGATATGTTAAATGTAAAAGTTCTTTTTTTTTATTGAAGGAATGGATGGGTTGGTTTCCCATTTTAGAATCATTATGTGAATTAAATACATCTGATTGGGCTGTGTTTTTATATATTACTGTGTACAAAATGTTTAGTTAGTTGCTGAAGCAAATTTGCAGGTGTATATTTTTGGCTTGTGTTTTAGTATGTATTTGAGTAGTTTTTCAAAGTTTTTTGTAGTCCCACTTTATCCAGCACAGTAAACTTTTAGTCCCACTTTATCCCACATACCACAGAAAGAAAGGGATAGAAGGAGTTGTCACCTGCTGATATAAGTGGAGCAAAATTCGGCATTACTGATTCGAATATCATTTAACTGTGTACATGTGTGCACACATTGAGCCTTAAATCATAACCCTTAAATTCTAAATCATTAATTCTAGACCCTAAAGTCTAAAATCTTCAATAGAAAACTCTAAATCATAAATCTTAAACCCAAAACTCTAAATCTTAAATCCTAAGCCCTGCATAGGCATTTTTTGTTCGTAAATCTAACAACTTGTGAATGAACCATTATCTTTACTAACTATTATTTGTGTATATTCTATACCCTTGTTGATTGCATCAAGTGCCCTCTTATTCTTACATTTATTATCATTTGAATGATCATGAATCCATTGGAGTTGCCATGGGGGGGGGGGGATGATGGTGACAAGAATCTGCCCTAAACAGACTAAATTTCTTCCTCAAATTTAGGTGGGTTAGTCTCATCTAGAAATAAATGCTCAGTTAAATACTGATCGTTGATCTGATATCCTACGACCCATATGATATTAAATACTGACCTTTGATCAGTATTTTGATCAATCATATTATTTCTGTCAGAAATCAACAGTTACTATTTAATAATGTACCTATTTCTAGATGAGAGTAACTCACCTAAATTTCCTTCCAAATTTAGACCTAGTTATTCACACATCAAAAATCAATTTAACAAATATTATGATAGCACACAATCCTAAGCTTTTCAACACACAAGACCCTACAAATCTTGTTGCTCACTAATCAAGAGTATTACAAAATATGCATCATTATCTATGTCTACTAATGAACAAATGGAAGGCTAGGATCATCTCTCCAATCAATTTGATGTCATATTGTTCCCCCTTTAACTCTTTTCATTTTGCTCCAGATCCACTCATGTTCCATTTCCGACACCCCGGCCTTGTTTCGAGCTGGCATTTTCCTTTTGCACGTGATCCCAGGCCGTCAAATGGGGCGAAATAAGAAAGAAACATCATTCACAAAAGCAAGAATATCCATGAACCCAAATCCTTTCAACATCCAACACATAAAGTCAATAGTCAACACCTACAGAAAGAACAAAATACATCTAACAAGTCTTGCGCATAGCATGCCAATATAAACATTTATATAGAGAGAGAGCAAGAAAACCAAAACACAGCATACAACAGCCAGAACTGAAGGCTTCAACACCCTCCCTCCCTTCCCCAAAAACCTATCCTTCACTCCTTGGAGGACTTGTTGATGAGCGACTTGTGAATGTGAGGAATGACGCCGCCGCCGGCGATGGTCCCCTTGATGAGAGTGTCGAGCTCCTCGTCGCCTCGAATTGCCAGCTGCAGGTGGCGAGGGGTAATCCGCTTCACCTTCAAGTCCTTGCTCGCATTCCCCGCCAACTCCAAAACCTCGGCGGTCAGGTACTCGAGGATTGCTGCGGAGTACACTGCCGCCGTCGCGCCGACGCGGCCGTTGGCAGCGATCCTGGATTTTAGCTGTCGGTGAATGCGGCCCACCGGGAACTGGAGATGAATCAGGAAAAAAAGACTATTCATTTCAGTTTAAAACCCATCAAAATTATAGTTGCCATATTCGAATTATTATTATTATTAAATAATGACATATAAATAATCAACCAAAACAAATTAATATTATTTAACAGAAAAAAAAAACACAAGTGCAGTTATGCCCAAATTTTAGGGGCTGGAAACAAAAAAAACAGGCTGATAATCAGAAATATTCATATTTGGCTCAGTTTGGCATGGTGGTAGCACTCGTGAACGCCCGACTTCACATAAGAAACTACGTTCATTTTTTGTGTTCAAAACTAGTCGTCTTTTTTTTATGACGGTGGTGTTTTTGTCCAAACTCACTGGAGCAAAAACTCCATGCCAAACGGATCCCAAGTCACTACAATCCCTCCCAGATTAGATCAATAAAACATTGAATCTTACCTCCTTCCCATTCAATGTATGATCTCAAGTTCTTGAGAAAATCATGTATTTATCAATTGTATTATTGAGCATGCTAAAAAAAACACTTTATATATATATATATATATAATATATATATATATATTAATATATATATATATATATATCAAGTACAAATCATTATCCTAAATAAATTATTTATGAACTTTGGTAAATTAACATTTTATTAAGCAAAACCCATACCCCTTACCAAACACCTAAAAATCATTTATTTGATGTACAACAATCTGCAAAACAAACGTTCCTTCATCTTTCATCTTATTAATAATGAGTAGCCGATTATAAATAAAGTTTAGTTCAAAGATAATAATAAATTTGCTATAAATTCAGAATCTGATTCCCTTTCTGTGAGCATAGAACATGCTGAAAGAAAGTTAAATATAGTTCATTAGTTTTAAGAAACTGAAAATAAAGCAGAGCTAGGTAAAGGCTATTTTCTATGCCAGAAAGCAAAGCTGTGGAACAAAGGTGGGGGCAAGAAAGGGCATGACAGCAGTATGGTTGTTCATGGAAACAAAAAGAAAATGAAAAAAAAGTAGACAAATATCTATAATCTTATGAATGGCAGGTCCTTTTTTAGGCTGCCTTTAGCAAGGTGGTGGTTATGCGCACATTGATTATGAACCATCGTACGTGACTGCCTGACCTCATTTGAGGAACTTAATTCATTTTTATGCTCAAAACTAGTTTTTTTGTGTTGATGGCAGTCAAAACCATTGTCATACCAAACATATATTCTATGGAGATGAGCTTTTTGTCCAAGCTCATCGGAGCAAAAATGTGGTGTAAAATGAAGCCTTAGGGTCAATTTGGCTCGACGGAATTGGAATTGAATAATTGAAACTCAGCAATTCCAAAACCCGAAGGAATCGCGGTTCTGCTGAATTCCAATTATGACATCCAACTGTGTAAAGAGAGGCCAAAACCTTGTGTATACATCTTGAATGCCAAAAACATAAGTATGAGTACAAATATATAGGAGAGAAGAGAGAGATCTAGCTATACAATCAATGTGGGACTAAACACTAAAACCTATATAGGCCAAGTTAATGAGTCAATACATCATTTTTCCTAATATTCTTTAACACTCATCCGCAAGCTGGAGCGTACAAATCGTAGGCACCAAGCTTGGACAAGAACTGATAGTAGAGACGTCGTGGTAAGGCCTTGGTGAGGATATCAGCAACTTACTGAGCAGCGGGAACATGTGTTAACTCTATTTTCTTCAACTGAACCTTCTCCCTAATGAAGTAACAGTCAACTTCAATATGCTTTGTCCGTTCATTGAAGACCGGATTCTTGACAATGTGTATAGCAGCTTGACTGTCGCACAATAAAGTTGCAGGTGAGAAAAGCTTGACTCCTAGATCATTAAGGAGACCCTCAAGCCATGTGAGCTCAGACACAACAGTTGTCATAGATCGATACTCAGCCTCAGCAGATGAGCGAGCAACCACAGACTGTTTCTTGCTGCGTCATGTAATAAGATGTCCTCCAAAGTAAATGCAGAATCCACTTGTGGAACGATGATCATCCAAAGAGTCAGCATAATCAGCATCAGAGTATGCAATCAAAGATAAGGAAGACGAACAGGGTTTGTATACAAGCCCTTGTCTAGGAGCAGTCTTCAAGTATCGAAGAATACGTGGCTCATGCATGAATCGACTGACAACTCCAACAACAAATGATATATCAGGTCTAGTAACAGTGAGGTATATCAACTTTCCCACAAGACGTCGATAATACTCTGGATTCGGAAGGAGAACATCAGAGTCCGAGGCATGAGCACAAAGCTTGTGATTTATCTCCATGAGAGTGTTAGCAGGCTTGCATCCAGAATAGCCTGCATCATGAAGTAAGTCAAGACAATACTTTCTCTGAGATAACACAAGTCCATCATGTCTCTGAGCCACTTCGAGACCAAGAAAATATCGAAGGCTTCCTAAATCCTTAGTTTGAAACACAATTACTAGATGTTGTTCGATCATCTGTATGCATAAAAGGTTGTCTCCTGTAATCAGAATATCATCCACATAAACTAGAATAATAATTGTGCCCGTTGGACGATGACGAGTGAAGAGAGAGAAGTCGGCCGAACTCTGAGTGAACCCAACAGCACTAACGGTCTTACTAAATTTGTCAAACCATGCCTGAGGAGACTGTTTGAGATCATAAAGAGACTTCTTTAGACAACAAACAAGAGACTCTCCCGTGGTCTCAAACCCGGGAGGTTCTGCATATAAACGGTCTCTTGTAAATCGTCATTTAGAAAATCAATTTTGACATCCAGTTGGTGCAAGGGCTAGTGGCGGTGAACGGCGAGGAAGATCAACACACGAACAGTATTGAGTTTATCGACTGGAGAGGTCTCATCATAGTCCAGACCTTATTGTTGAGTGAAGCCGCGAGCTACAAGACGAGCTTTCAAATGTTGAACCGCCCCATCCAAACCCTGTTTGATGGCAAACACCTACTTACATCCCATACAAGATTGCCCAGGAGGAAGCGAGACCAAATCCCAATTGTGGTTTGCCCAAAGAGCAGACATTTCCTCGTCCATGGCCACTCTCCACCCACGATGTTAGAGAGCCTCCTGCACAGAATTAGAGGTGGAAATGGAGGATAAAGAAAGAACTCTTCCGGAGTTCAGGAGAGAGGCGGTGAAAGGAGACATAGTGTGTCATCGGGCGGGCAGTGGAACCTGTTGCCGGATCCACAGGCTGCAAAGCATCATTAGAGGAGGGCATCTCCCGTAGGGTAGTAGACGAAGAAGGGCGTCGAGAATACAGACAGATGACAGGTGGTTTATGTGGGAATGGAGTGGGAAGTACAGATTGTGTAGGCGAGATTGGTGTGGGAAGGGTAGGTAGTTGAGGTGGGATTGACGTGGGAAGGAGCTGAGGAAGGCTTGAATTAACAGGTATAGCCGGCCGCGGAAGAGGTGGCGGAAGTGGAGAATCAGCTAGTTGAGAGTAATAGGGCTGATCTTCAAGAAAGGTGACATCAGCAGAAGTAACGACCTTGCGATCTTGGGGAGAAGAACAAATATAGCCATTTTATGTCCGCGGGTAGTCCACAAACATATTTGTGGGCACGTGGAGCCAGTTTGTCAGTGGATGGGCCAAGATAGTGAATAAAGCACACACGGCCAAACACGCGGGGTGTGATGAAGAAAGGAGATTTGAAGGGAAAAAGAAGATTGAAGAGAACCGCAAAATTGAGAATGGAGGAAAGCATGTGGTTAATAAGAGTGCAGGCGGTAGAAACCGCAAAATTCCAATACTGTTTGAGAACATTCATTTGAATCATAAGAGAGCGGATGACCTCAAGCAGGTGTCAGTTCTTTCGTTCAGCGGTGCCATTTTGTTTGGGGGTATAGGTACAGGAGGTTTGATGGATGATTCCAAACTCTGCACAGAGGTGTGCAAAGGCATGACTAGTATATTTTCGGGCATTACCGGTGCGGGGGATTTTAATTGTAGTGGAAAATTGATTTCGAGTTTCAATGAAAAAAGTACGAAAGACATCGGGTAATTCAGAGCTGTCACGAAGGAGATACAACCAAGTCACCCGCGAGTAGTCATCTACAAATGTGACAAAGTAACGATATCCAAAAACACTCGTAATTTTATAGGGTCCCCAAATGTCGGAGTGTACTAGATCAAAGGGAGCAGGACTCCGAGTAGGATGTGGTGAGAACGTAGACCGATGATGTTTCTCATAGATACAGGACTCACACGTGTACTCTTGGAGGGGCACATCGGAGAGAGATTTTTGGAGTATGTTTAGAGGGGCGTGACCAACGTCGATATCAATCAACAGAGCTAATAGAGGACAACACCGTTGGGGGAGAGGGATCAAGGATATAGAGACCATTTGATAGATGCCCTTGTCCGATGATAGTCCGCGTTTTGCGATCCTACTCGGAGTCCTGCATGGCGTCAACTTGATCGATTTTTGGATCGGGAATTAAAAAGCATGAACCCTCTCATTTTTGCATATTTGGCAAGATGAAAAAATACACACCCTAATGAGTATTAAATGATCGGGAATTAAAAAGCAAGAACCCGAAAACGATTTTGACAAAATACCACTCATATTACTAAATATTTTAAAATGCACATCCTAATTAGAAAAAAATATGTCACTTTGCACTCCGATGGGAGTGCATTTTGCCATTACAATACATGATCAACGAAAACAGATCATATTTAAAAAATATCTAACGGTCCGTTCAGCCTCCTGAAATTGGAATTGTAAAATTGGAATTCATTTAATTTCCCTTAAATTGTAGAATTGGAAAAGAGATCAATTCCTGTGAGAATTGGAATTGGTCTGAATTCCAATGCAGTTGTTCGACTGCAGGATGAATTTCTAGAATTAGAATTGAAATTGGTTTAGAATTTCTTTTTTTCTCATGCCCGCAGGATCGGAAGACATGACAATTTGAAGTTGAAGTCTTGTGTCACTCGGTACGAAGTTATTACAACAAAACCAAGTAGTGGAGGGAATTATTCATTTACAATCTTTAAGAAAATATAAAATTTGACAAAAAATGAACACAACATCAGAGAAAACAATTTCAAGTAGTGTACCAACAATTAATTATGATCGGACATCAACGGCGAGATCAGACGATGATGACGAGATTGGGTGACGGCGACGAGATCGGTCGACGATGGAAAAATCGGGCGACGACGAAGAGAACGGGGGCGTGATCAGGCGGCGACGACCAATGTTTTAAATATCGGATCTCGGACACATATCGGATTGTGTTTTAAAATTTCGGATGTCATAAGTCGGAGACATGTCGGAGATATTTTAAAATATCGGATCTCCATATATTATAAATAAAATTTTTATTTAATGTATACTAACTATAATTATATGTTATAAAAATAGAAAAATAATATAACAAATAGATAAAAAATGAGTCATTTATATTATGAAATAAATTTAAATAGTATCTAAGAAAAAATATTATTAACAAATACAAAATGATACATTGTAAAATATATTTAATACTATACACTTTTTGATAACAATAAGTTTATTGCAAATAAAAAAAGATTTAAAAGTTAAAAATACTTGATTTATTATAAATTTTTTCAAACTTATAAATTTATATTAAAAATATGAAACAATCACCTAATAAATGTATTAAATATTTTCCTATTTTTTATAATATGAAATTAAAAATTTGTGAAATAATTATACAAAATTGATTGTAAAAACAAAACGTTAAAAAATTGAAATAATAAGTTTAATCGATTTAAACATACATAATATAGTATCCATAGGTGATTTAAATATCTGATATTTGTCTGGAAATATAACATAAAATAAAATATCTTGTGATATATTTAAAAGTCGTGTCGGCTGATATATCGGAAAATATCGGACATGTCGGTCTATATTTTACAAAAAGACATAATCTATTATTTTGAGAAAAACATATCGTTTTTTCTCTAAAAAATGACATGTCGGGAGACATGTCGGACATGTCGGAGGACATTTAAAACAGTGGCGACGACGAAATCGGGCAGTGGTGACGACGAGATCGGGCAGTGGCGCGACGAGATCGGGCAGTGGCGGCTGCGAGATCGGGCGGCTGCAGCGAGATCGGGCGAGATCGGGTGGCTGCGGGGAGATCAGGTGGTGGCGGCGAGATCGGGCGGCGGCGGCGGCGGCGAGATCGGACGGCGGCGGCGACGAGATCGGGCGGCGGCGGCGGCAAGATCGGGCGGCGGCGGCGAGATCAGGCGGCGACGGCAAGATCGGGCAGCGGCAGCGAGATCGGGAGGCGGCGGTGGCGAGATCGGGCGGCGGCGGCGGCGAGATCAGGCGGCGGCGATGAGATCGGTCGTCGGCGGCGAGATCAGGCGGTGGCGGCGGTATCGGGCGGCAGCAGTGAGCGGTGGCGAGATAGGGAGACGGCGGTGAGAACGGGCGGCGACAACGAGAACGGGCGGCGGCGGAGAGATCGGACGACGATGATGAGATCGGGTAACGACGATCATAGTAAAAAATGAATTCTATGAAATATCTGTCTTTACCCCCAAGAATTGGTCATAGTACAAAATTGAATTTCATGAAATTGGACCAATTCTAATTCCGAGTTAATTCCTAACATCCGAACACTGGAATTGGGATTATGTTGCCACAATTCTAATTTCAGAGAGCCGAACGGACCGTAATAGTAATAGGATTTCTAATATTCAGATCACATTTGAAAAATACGATTGAAATTGTTTTCAAACATCATCGGGTTTATAATAAACAAAGATCGGAATTTTTTTCAAATATGACTCTTTTTCAATGACGAAGTTTTTAAAGCAATTGCAGAAATAAAAATATTTTTATTCCGCGATTTAATACAAAATTTGATTATTTCGAACCTCAAAACATAATTTAGAGCAGAAAAAATGAAATTTCAAACAAATGAGGCTCTTTTTGGGAGGGACTTATTTTCATCGGTCATGCGATTACGATCGCATGAAATAATCGCATGAACCGGACAATAATTAATGAAGGTCTGATTCATGCGATCATAACCGTTTGACCGATAAAAATAAGTCCCCAAACAGAGCCTGAGTCAGTTCTTATCTATCAAATAACAAGGTGAGATGACTACAGTAGTAGAAGAAGGGTATTTAATGTGTTAATAATGGAAAAAAAATTGGCCAATCGGAAAGAAGTAAACTTAGGCTCCGTTTGGCATGACCGTCACCACCGTGCCAAACGTAATCTTAGGCTTCATTTGGAAGGACTTATTTTCACCGGTCAAGCGGCTACGACCGCATGAACCCGACATTAATTAGGGTCGGGTTCATGCGGTCGTAACCTCTTGACCGGTGAAAATAAGTCCCCCAAACAGACCCAAACTGTTTTTTAAATAGGTCCCAAACTGTTTTTTAAATAATTGAGTGGTCCAACATGCATGAAGTGGAATTTGTTGATTGGCTGAGCCCGGGTAATAAAAATTTACTAATTATTAACGTTTTGAAAACTGAATTGGTCGGTTTAACCGGTCGAACCGTAGATTGATGCACCAACCAGTCCCGTCTAAGCTCTAAAACCGCTCCCGTTTAAAACCGGTCATGAAATAAGCAAACTGGCTGGTCCGCCCATAAAAAAGTGGCCAATCTGAAAGAAGTAAACTTAGGCTGAGTCGGCCAATAAAAATGATTTTTTAAACATTTATGAGTGGTGCAACATGAATGAAGTGGAATTTTCTGATTGGCTGAGCCCATGGAATAAAAATCCACTAATTTTGGCAAGCTGCACTTAGTATTTTGGCAAAATGCACCCAGAAATGTAGGTAATTTGGGGTGTATTTTGTAATACTTAACAATTTAGGATGTATTTTACAAAAATCCTATAATTTAAGGGTGTAGCAGAGTCCTGGACAAAAAAAGACTGTCGGGCCGGTCCGGGACCGGTCTTTTAAAATACCGCTCTTTTGGGCGACCGGTCCCGCTCAAACCAATCCCGGTCCAAAACCAGTTTTCCTTCTCTGGAGGAGGACCGGCTGGGACTGGAGGACCAGTCCAAGCCGGTCCCGGGCCAGTCCGGACTGATCTTTTTTACAGGTCTTTTGTTTGGTCTTTTACTAAAATGACTAATGCTCTATTTGTTTGGACGTTTCGCAACTCCGTTTTGGGCAAACTACGCCGGAACGAGGGTAAACAAATAAACCTCCGGAGGCGTTTGCTCCATTTCTACCCGCCCGCCTTGAGAAACGCCCCCAAAAGCTCCGTTTGGAGCAGCCACCTCCTCCCTCCGGTTCGAACTCTCTGTTTCTACCCGTCGGATCGATCTGCCACCGCTAAAACAAATGAAGCCTAAAACTGACCGGTCTTTTGCTAAAATGACCGATCTTTTACCAGTCTTTTGACCGATCCCGGTCCAGGGCATGTCATTTATTGGTCGTGGTCCTGGACCGGTCTTTTACCGGTCCCAGTCCGGGACCGGTCTTTGATGAAAAAATGGGAACCACTTGAGATCCCTGGGACCGATCCCTAGCCGGTCCAAATCGGTCCGGTCCCAACCGGACCGATTAGGACCGGTTTTTTTGTGCACCCAGCAGCTTGCTGATTACCCCCATAAATTTCATAAATCCCAATTAAAAATGTAAATATATTTAGCAGTTTTCGTTAATTACAACACGGTGGAAGAAAAACCTAGCCCCAAAACCGTTGCCCTGTTTGAGAAAACTTAAACAAGAATCTGATAAATCGCTTCCAGGAGACCAAAACAGGGCTTATTTTATACAAAGATAGCAATAGAAGAGGGAAAGGGGATTAGGGTTTCTAAACCTGGAGTCCGGCGCGAGTAGAGCGCGAGACCGGCTTCCTTTTGTCCTTCTCCTTGGACGCCGTCGTCGTCTTCGCTGCAACGAGTCCTTTTCCACCTTTACCCGCCGCCATCGTCTACCTGCAACCAGAAATCTACACAATAAAACGAAAATCCCAACACAGACCCACTCAAACAAGCCCTAGATCTTGAATGAAGTGGTAGACCAAAGTGAAAACCTACCCTCGAGGAGATTTGAACCAGAGATGAGAAGATTTGAGAGAGAGAGAGGGGGAGAAGGAGAAGGAGAGAGAGACGAATGAGGAAAAAGAGCGCGCCCAGGGAATTAATATTTGGGGGTTTCGGGCGGTTAGTTTTGGGGGAAATAGGAATTTCAAAATGTTGGCACCAATTTTTTTAATAGCCCCTTAAAAGAAAATAATTACAAAAATGGCAGGCTTTGCTGTACGGTAGAACTTATCGGGCTTAGTAATATTTGGTCTAATGTCATTGTCATGACTAATGCTGTATCCTATCTAGGCAACCAGGCCCACATGGGCCAATTTTCTTTAATTTTGAATATTATATCTCTCCTTATTATTGTATAAAGATAGCTAATTATAGTGTAATCTGGTGGATCATCAATGTTGAAATTGAAAAAATCCTTACTCTAAAATTCAGATCAATGTACGCTAAGGTTATCGGCTCAGCGGTCATGTTTGACGGCTTAGCAGATGGGAACACAAAAACAGAAGGAAACACTAGAAGGACCTCAGGTGTTGCGGCAGAGGGGTCTCACCACATACCCAGATACTTGAAAAAAGCTTCTTTTCGGCAACCAAAGATGACTGAGCAGGGTACAAGTTGAACACTAGTTGACGACTATCAGAGGATTGTAATCAAGGGGATGGTCACTATCTCACACGGCTGGAAGTCCCGAACAAAGGTCCAGTTGAGATCTTTTGCGAGATTCCGAAGTCCAAAATCTTGTACTCATGAGGTCCTATTTATAGGCAAATCCGAGGGGTGAGGGTCTTATTTATAGCTCAACCCCAACCGGCGACTAGGCGACCTTCAGGAGAACTCGCACGGCTTGGGCGGGTATCTGGTCTAGTTGCCCACATGGTGAGTATGTGAGGAGAGCTCGTCATACTCATTCAGGCCTTCAACAGCCTTGAATGTTGACTCTGACCTCTCTCTTGACCTGCTGACTTTGACTTCTTAATGACCTGACTCTGAGTGGGTCTACCCTCGACGAATCTGGGTTGTGTAATCAAATCAATTGTAATTTTTTGATTTAATTGAAATCAAATTTAATCGGCTGATTACATACATCTTTTTTACTCGAGTTCATGCACCTATTGTAATATAGTGTCTTTGGCTTCTATTAAGGTGAAGGGTATCCAACAATATGAAATGACAATTTTACCTCTAAAATTATTGAAAATGGAGTCATATGATCTGTTTTTTAATTTCACAAAATTTGTCAGTGTTGGAAATTGAGCCCGGGTTCCAACTTAATCAAACAGAGAAGACAATCATCACACCATATGATTTTTATTGAACAATATTAAACCATGTTTCATATATACATACAAGCAGTCGTGCACGGGGTACCCCGTGCGGGCAACATTCGTCGTGAGTGTGATATTTGTCGAGGGACGACATTTGTCGTGGGTGCGACATTTGTTGAGGGGGTGACATTTGTCGTGGGGCGACATTTGTCACAGAGGCGACATTTATAGTGGGGGTTCATTGGTCATAGTGGCGACATTCGTCGTGGGGGCGACATTCGACGTGGGTGCGACATTCGGCGTGGTGGCGACATTCGGCGTGGAGGCATCACTTGTCGTGGTGGCGCCACTTGTCGTGGTGGTGACACTTGTCGTGGTGACGACATTTGTCGTGGCCCGTGGGCGCGACTTATGTCGTGGGGGCGACATTTGTCGTGGGCAACATTTGTCGTGGAGGAGACATTTGTCGTGGGCACGATATTTGTCGTGAGCGCGACATTTATCGTCGGAAACTGTTCACCTTGAGAAATCAACAGCCAATGTGTTGTTTTTTTTGGAATCAAAAGCTATAGTTGCATTCACAATGACATTTTGAGTTTCTCTAACGGGTTTAAACTGAGAAAAAAAGATTATTTTTTCGTGGGAAAAATAATAAATAGAACATAATTGTAGTTAGGGAAACTGTTCATAAAATTGATGTTGTTCATCCACAAAAAAAGGATCCCAGAGTTGGAAATGCAAACAAAATCATGAGAAGCATTCATAAGAGGGAGGGTTCATAAATTGATGTGGTTCATTAAAATGTGAGAAGTGCTAATTGCAAAAATTATTACCTTTGAACAGAGAAGAAGAGCAGAAATGGGCAAAACAAATAGTAATAAGAAACATGGATAGGTAAGAAAAGTAATCACGTGGAAAAAACTATTGCAATAGCAGTGGTTACTGCAGTACCCAAAATGGCCCACATGAAAAAGTCAATTGTTGTTGCTACAGCTGCACCCATAATGGTCGTGGACGATCAACTACAACACCAAATCAAGTATGGTGGCCGGTCTTCTATTGTTCTAAAAAACAATGGCTTGAAAATCGCAGAAAAAGTGTGGAACGACTCAACACGTACAAAGAAACCAAAATCTGATTCAATCTGCTGAAACATAAATCTTGCCTCGTCTGAGAAGAGGAGCTCGGGTTAATTGCGATAATTAAAACCGATGGTGGTAATTGATGAAACGAATTTGCGTACCATTTTCAACTGGCCAAAGAGATCGGAATCTCAAAGTAGGTCACGCATCGTGGTGGTTCGAGGGTGGTGCATCCACATAGTGCCGTCCATGAACAGGACGTTGGCCTCGCAGGCCTCGAGTATCTGATCGAGCTCTGCAACGCAAAGCGCCGTGGGCTTCTCCAGCAAGACGTGTTTTCCCTTTCTGGCAGCCGCCGTCGCCCATCAATGGTGGAGGCTAGTCGGCAGCGGCACATACACGACATCAACCTCTGGGGCATCAATTAGAGATTTATAGGTCCCGTGCGTCCACGTGTTGTCGGGCAGGCCATTATCGTCGATGAACCGACGAGCTTTCTCGACGGATCTGCTACCAACAACAACAATGGTGGCATTTGGAGAGAGCTTGATGGCTCGAGAGACCTTCTGTGCTATTCTCGCGCATCCCAAGATGCCAAATCGAATAGGTTGCGCCATCTCCACTTTCTCCCCGCCTCCACTCGCTTGCAGAAAGAGGAGATGTTGCAAATGACGGAGATATCAAGATTTTGAGGGGGGATGAACAATGCACAAAGAGATGAAATGTGTATTAATTAAGGCTTTATTTGTTTGGGCGTTTCGCTTCTCCGTTTTGGGCAAACGTCGCCGGAAGGAGGGTAAACAAATGGAGCTTTTTGGGACGTTTCTCAAGGCGGGCGAGTGGAAACGGAGCAGACGCCGCCGAAGGTTTATTTACATACCCTCCTTCAGGCGGCATTTGCCCAAAACGGAGCAGAGAAACGCCCAAATAAATAGAACATTAATCTCATCCACCGGATCTTGAAATGGATCCTCTCCTTTTCAAGTGGAATGGAGAGGATCCGGATCCGGATCCGATATCTTTGGGCTAGGGCGAGGTCTCAAGTCCTTCATTGCGCTCTAATTAACAAGGGTATTAGAGACTGATGCATAAAATTAGGCTTCTAACGAGAAAAGCTTCCCCCTTGCCTCTCCGTGAGGCTACCGTTCAAATCCCCTGCTTCGCCGTCTGTTTCCTGCCTTCGCCAAATCCCAACATCATCAACTCCCTCGAAGAAAAACCCCTCGGCAAGTCGCCGGATCGAAACCTTTGCCTTCTCTTCTTCGATATTCCTTCACGCTGCGCACGATTCTGGAACATTGACCCATTTGTGCACGCCTCCGCTCTCCGGCATCTCTCTCCTTCCCCTTCTATGCCTCTCCGGGATATCATTCTCAGTTGGCATCTCTCTCCATCTCTTCATCCCCGCTTGTCCTGAAGTAGGAGCTGGGTTGCCAAACAATGGCGACTTTGCCGGGCTTTCTTGTGATCTGCCTCACTTTGGGGTGGCTATTGGTACCCGGCTCATGCGAACTCAACGAGTTCCAGCGCGCGTAAGTGACTTTGTGGCTGAAATGTGTTTTTTTTGCTTGAGCTGTGGATTAAATGTGTCATGAGGAAGGTTTTTGCAGCTGCCAGTTGATGTGTTCTTATTTTATGTTAGGGCCCGTTCGTCTGTACCGTGAAAATGGTTTTCGTTTTGCTTCAAAACGAAAAATCAACTGTTTTCGTTTTCGGATAAAACGAATACTTCTGTTTGTTTGCAACATGGTTTTCAAGTCCGTTTTGAGGCAAAACGAAAACTTATGTTCGTTTGCACATGGTTTTCAATTTGAGTCGGTCTGTACAAGGTGAAAAAATGCGTGAGAAAACCTGCGATTCTGTGAAAAAATGCCTGAGAAAACTGGAATCAAAGCAGGAAGAAGGAGATGAAAAAAATGATACAACAGAAAGGAGGAGGGCGCAAACCTGAGATTCTGTGAACAGTCGCGAGTACCGAAGAATCGTTTGCAGCGACAGTCCTGGGAGGAAGAAGATGATCGGCTGCCTGTAGCCCTTCCGTTCCGGGTCCAGCAATATCGCAGGGAGGGGCGTTTGCTGGGAGGAGATCAGCGCACGGTGTTGGTCGGAGAAATTTCACGGCGCGGGAGGGTTTCCGCAACTTTTTCGCGGGAAGGAGGCGGGCCTTTTCCAGAACACGTGAAAATGGAGGGGATTAGATATGTTTTGAGAGAGAGGGTTTAATAAAGGAGTGAAAACGTGGGGTTTTGAATCAAAACGAAAACTGATCAAAACAGAGGCAAACGAACAACAACATTGGGACTACGAAAACTCAAAACGAAAACGGGCTATGAAAACGGTGCAAACGAACGGGCCCTTAGGGATAGTTATGTAATTCCTTAGCCTTCTACAAACAGTTGGGTTTGGTTTGGGTTATGTTATGTTGAATGTGTGTGTGTCTTGTTGATGTGTTTTTAGTGGCTAAACGAAAACTCCTCCCCTCGCCGGAAGATGGATCTGTTAGAGCTTCGACTCTTAGGAGAGATCAGTTATCCTGTATTTGTTCTTCAATCAATTACTATTTCAAGTTTATGATTCAATCTCTATTCTACCATTTGGATCGTAACACCAGTAGTTGTGGAATTATGAGTTTATCTTCTTCCCTTTCTGGGATAAGCTAGGGTTATTTGGATTTGTTTGTTGTAGATTTTCGTAAACAGGATCCAATAGGCGCAATCTATCAATCTAAATTTTTCTCTTGGTTATGTGTGCAACTTTACTAGTGATGTTAACAAGTGAATCTCTTGAGCTGAAAACCCGTGGACAATGTACTATCATGCTGCCATTTTTTTTATTGTGAGTTCTTAAGATTATCTTACTAGCGAGAGCGATCTCAACAATATTTCTACTCATTGAAGTAAATGATGTTGATGGCATCAAATGTATCTTCATGACACTGCAATTTTTTGTAGGTTTCCTGTTGTGGAGCCAGATTTTGGTCATACAAAGCTTAGACTTGCAAGAGAAGGTTTGGATGTGATTCGAAGAATTGAGTCCCCTATAGCCGCTGTTTCCGTAAGTTTTTGGAGTTTTATGTTTTTGTTTATCGTTTTGGTGATTGCTATCGAGGCTTCTTTTGTTTGAGTTTTGTTTTATAATGTAATTGGGAATGTGCCACGTTTTGAAATTTAACCTTCATATACATACTTACTAACTTACATAGTAACATGGCTATTTTGTTGAGCACCTTTAACGTTCCGTTCGTTACAACAAAATTGAAGACTTGAAATTAGAATTGGAGGTCATTTTATATTGAATTTAACCTCAAATTCTAATTCTGATTTTATTATTTGGTTTTGTAAGGATATAAAAGAGTGCCAATTTATCCAAGTTTATTTATTCTCAATTTTGATTATTTTATTCCTTTAATGGGCAATATTTCCTATGAAATCTTACTAATTCAATAATTGACACTCTTTTATAGTACAACATACATGACTAAATCCTAGGAAGCACCGGTACAGGTATGAGTACGATATGTATCCAGTATGATGACATGAAAAAATTTAAAAAACATGGATATAGGTATGTCGGGATACGTTGTATTAAATATAATAAATATATTTGTATATATCACAAATGCAATTATAAATCCTCAAAACAATAAAACATGAAGCATAAATAATCAATTGAAGTATAAATCCACAACTAATGGAATATATCATAAAAGTTTTTAAATATAAAATATTCATAATCATTTCAAATTTAAGGTTGTTCATCATTCATTTTTTTCATCTTCCTCCGTATTGTTGGAGCAGAGCATTATCATTATTGTTTGCGTGGTCAGAAACAGATCAAATTGTTGATGAGGTAGAAGTTAAAGCAGTGACACTAATAGGAGATTGTGATTGAGACATAACTGCTTGAATACAAAAAAGACGGGAAAAACAAACAAAATAATAGTAATAAGAAAATAACATTTAAGATTTAACCTAATCTGAACCATAATGGTTCATGATATTGAAATAGCAAATTAATTCATGTATATGAAAAAAACAACAATAATTATAGTTGCAAAGAAATAACAAAAGAAATATGTATAGAAATCTATATTTGAAATAACAAAAGAAATTTGTGCTTATCTCTTTAAGAAAAGTAGACATGCACAAACTAGACCTTCAAGTTCAGGGTTTATGAAAATTTTGAAAGGAGGAAGAAGAAGAGAAAAAAGAAGAAGAATAAGAAGAGGAAGAAGAAGAAGAGGAAGAAGAAGAGGAAGAAGAATAAGAAGAGGAAGGAGAAGAAGAGGAAGAAGAAGAAAAAGAAGAAGAAGAGGAAGAAGAAGAGGAAGATGAAGAGGAAGAAGAGGAGGAAGAAGACGAAAAAGAGGAGGAAGAAGAAGAGAAGGAGGAGGAGGAGGAAGAAGAGAAGGAGGAGGAGGAGGAAGAAGAGGAAGAGGAGGAGGAAGAAGAAGAAGAGGAGGAGGAAGAAGAGGAAGAGCTTACGAGCAGGGCGGGATCCAGAGTAGGGAGCGAGATCTAGAGTGGCAGTGGACTGACAACAACAACAACATCAGCGTGGAGCGGGCATTGAATGAAATGAATCTTAAAACCTAAAATCGCGACAATAAGCGCGTCCCAGCATGCAGTATGCATACCCGTGCCAGAAACGAACCCGGTACAGGTACATGCCTCTTTTTGGCGAATATGTGCTTCGTAGATTAAAACATTGAAGAGAGTACAACATACACAAATAACAAAGAACACAATTCCAAGCAAAAATATAAAGTAGTAGTTAGATTACATGATAAAAAATTCTAAAACCAAGCATGAAAAAATAAAGCGAAAATAAAGACATCATTGGATGCTATTATTGTTGTGATTCCTCGACCAGACGAGGTTCTTATGACTTAGGATTTTCGAGAACTTGGCTCTGTTAAAAATCGTCAAAAGAAATATAGTGACAAAATCAAACAACTCTGGATCATCACATATCATTGGGTGGCTTTGAAGCTCTTCAATCGCTTCTTCCAGTAGGGATACACTTGGAGGAATGACGATGGAGATTGCCGGCCACATATGTTTATTCCTGCAGGAGGCGGTGATTTGCTACTCGTTCAAGCATTTCAAGTCCACGGATGCGCCCGGATGGTCGTTCCGAGTCGATTTCATATATTTATTTTTGAGTTGTATTTGACACCCGATCGGTTCAAACATTGAGTCGTACAATTTGGGTGTCCTATCAGTTATGTTCTTTTTATGTGCGTATGTAGGAAGCTGTTTTGGTCATTGAGGTTTTGCTTCAGTTTCAGAACCGCCGGTCCCCTCCTCACTGCGCGAATCCGTGAGGTTCACCCTTAGTGCGACTTCAACGGTTCTTCGTCCTTAGCTCTCTCTTCTCGTTGATCTAATGTTTTCTGTGCTCTCCTACTCTCGCAAGCCAACACCTGCATTCTCCTTTGCAGCCGACTCCCACCACTTCCGTAATCCACTACCCCTTCCTTTTCCTTGACCCGCACATTTCACTCCTAGCTGCGACCCACCGCTGCCTCCCATTTCCAGTTCCCCTCCCTCGTCTCTAGCCTGACGCCAGGTCCGCCATTCTCCATCTCAATCCGGCGATGGCCTACCCACTTCCCCTTATACCGGATGTCGGCACCCACGCTCCAGTCACAGGATCACCATCCCTCCACCGCAGACACTTCCAACCCCGGCTTTCTCCCTTCCCGCCACTAATTACACCTGCTGCAACTCCTTTTGCCCATCATCGAGCCACTTCCTTCATCATCTCTGCACGCCCGTTCTTCCTTCCAATCCTTATTCCTATCTCAACCATCCACCCCACCCGAGCCCCCCTTTGCTTATTGGGGCCAACAACCCTCGGATATCCGCAGTACCACATTTCATTGCCACATAGACATGTCATAGCTTGGTGTTTTTATTTCTCTATTTTGCATGTTTGTGCTATATTTGTTGGGTGTGATATAATATGTTTTTCGTCTGTGAGATTGTCTGACTTATGAGACTTATTCGTTGCACACTTAAATTATTTGCGTTTCAATTACTTGTGAATTAACATGCGCCTCTTAGTTCATTTTCTGTAATCAAATGTGCTACTGAATATATTTTAGTCAATTAATCGTTGTTATTTTAATCAGACTGCCTCAATTGCATTTGTATCTACATTAAGATTTTTTTTGATAGTAGTACAACATTCCACTTAAAATTGCTTTTTGGAGCACAAACATTTGCAACCTGCCCTGCATCAAATGATAGGTACCTAGATGCTAGTGCCAACAATGTGATGAATCAACTAGCTCATCCACACGTGATAATGACAGATGCTTTGTGCCTCCGTCTTTCTCAACCTTACATGATCGCGTAGGACCTTGCGAAGTTGATGCACTCTCTTTAGGCCCACTCGAACCAATGTCACCCATTGTATACATTGTTGTAGAAATGTTCTCTACAATATTATCATCATCTTCAGACACCACTTCCTGTTGAGAAAAAATAAGTGGCATAGTCTCAGTTTTAGGAATCTAAACACTTTCTCATGATGCAAAGACTTTACTGAACATCTTATTTGGTTATTCCTCTAACTCGAGAGATGTGCCTGCATGGAAGAACTAATTTTGCTTGGGGAATCATATACAATAAGAAAAAATAGGTCACCCTTAGGCAGAGAACACATTATTGTAAATATTTGATGGAATATAACCTTTGCTCTCTCTTGTCACCACTCATCAGAAGCGTCAACTGTTCTTTCGATTGAGTCTCAACCCAAGACTATCTCCCCCTTTTTAGTTCCATCCATAACTTCCACTCCTTTTTAATTGAACTCAATAATTTTTTAGCTGAGCGTGATTTTATAGTTGCCCAGTCCTCTCATTAAAATTTTCCACCTATCCTTACTGAAATGGGTTGTTAGTCTGCTACCTTATTTGATTTCTTTTATGAACAAATCACAGTAAATCATCACATGAGATGATTCTCAGGTGGTGGAGATTCATCCTTCTTTAGGTTACCCATATATCTTGAAACACACCCATTCAACAAAACATCAAAAAACAAATTTAAGATGCACACAGACATACATATATTTGAGACCAGAGTTGTCCCCCCAAACCATAATACATTTTAGACCAGAGTTGTCCCCCAAATCTAGACACTCTCAAGCAACCATAACTAAAATTGCTTTGCATTTTTTATAACTACATAACAAAACATTCATGTTGTTTGGATGATGAGAAATTTATGAAAATGTTCTAAACAAAAAGTTTGTCAATATCCACTAGATCATGGGCTGAACAAAAAAAATATAAGAAAAAAGTAAATTTTTATAACTTATTATAGATTTTTTTGAGAAATCAAACAAAACAAAAAAAGTACCAAATTTGTTTGCTTGCAGATGGTGACTCTACTATCTTGTGAGTGATTAATGCTCTTATAAAATTTCTTATAAACTTTGAATATAATGTGTTACATGCCACATTATTATAATTATCTCTATTATTGCGGTGTCTAGATGTTATCATTATGTAGGAGCCTCGAGCCCCGAGTCTAGTATTAGGTGTCATCATTAGTGTTTTGTCTTCTTATATGTTGTAGCCTATAGTAGGAATCAAGCAAGAAAGAATTCTAATTCTCATCTTTTGAATGTGAGATCATGGTGGCTTTCTCCTCTAACGAGCAACCCCTCCTAGGCAGCCGCGGTTCCAGCTCCACGATATCTCCGCCATTGTCATCTCCACCTCCGGCCACCCCCGAGATAGGCCCATAACAACTTGGTATCTGAGCCACACACCTTTTTTCATTATCTCCTACCGCCTCTCACCATCTAAACTATCGGCTTCCACATCCAGTTAATTTCTTTTTTTCTCCAACACATTACTTCTGGCGGAATATTACAGGCTGGTATATTTAATTCCCCCTTCAGCGGCTACTTTTAATAATATCATCTTAATTCCCTCTCTGCTGTGCCTTATTAATTCTTCATTGCATTATTAATAATATCATCTTATTATTACGGGGAATACTAAGTTGACTGTCGCGGATGCCGCCGTCATCCACTCGAAGCTACAAGAAATGATGTGCTCCATGGACATAGTCATCAGGAATGCCGACGCACTCCACCACATTAAGAATCCGACAACCGCCTTTCTGCCGCAGCCCGTGTCCCTGCTGCTTCCACCGCCGCCTCTTGTCGTACAATCACCATCTGCGCCGGCCGCTGACGTGCCCCCGCTCTCAGCGGTAATTTCCCTTCCGCCATCACCTGCCGTGGTGGTGCCGCCCCATCTTGGGCCACCTTCATCAGACATCATGACCGCCTTTCTGCCAGCACTTGCTCCGCCTACCCCGACGGTCACCTCACCGCCTACAGATCCGTTCCTTCTACCTGCCGTCACCTCCCCGACCTACTTGTTGTTGCTGCTGCTTCTCACCGCTCCACCGACCTTGCCGAAGCCATTACTTCCGCCGCTCGTCTTTCCAACGGTGCTGCCGCTACTCACCGACGCTGCTGCTGTCGCTACGCGATATCATGCATTGTTCTGGCGGGAGATCAAGCTGCCAGCTGCTCCAGTCATCACGTGGAGTTCGAGCTTGAGGGAAAACTCGATTTCAAGGGCGAATGAGATGTTACATGCCACGTATTATTATAATTATCTCTATTATTGAGGTGTCTAGTTGTTATCATTATGTAGGAGCCTCGAGCCCCAAAATTTACGTGTCATCATTAGTGTTTTGTTTTCTTATAGGTTGTAGCCTATATAAAGACATTGAATGTGCTGTAGGAATCAAACAAGAAAGAATTCTAATTCCCATCTTTTGAATGTGAGATCTTGGTGACTCTCTCCTCTAACGAGCAACCCCGCCTAGGCAGCCGCTGTTCCGGCTCCACGGTATCTCCGACATCGTCATCTCCACCTCCAGCCCCCCCGAGATAGGCCCATAACATAATGTTTAGCTGAAAAAACATTGGTCAAGCTGTTGGACGGAGAGGAGAGCCATAATTGAGAAGCATACCTTCTCTCTGCATATCGAGGATGATGACTTGCTAGATGACAAGCCAACGAGAAGTGGGAAGGAGAAGAAGGGAGGAGATCCTCAATAGATGCTAGATAAGGTTTACTGGAATAAGTTCTTGGACTGATGACTAAGGAGAAAATCCTAGCACGGGTGTGATGACTATTGAACAACGAGTCAATGAGAAGCAGGAAGGAGATACTTGATGGATGCCGCAAATGGTTTCCTGTAATGAGGTCCTAGGCCGACAGTGAAGAAGAAAATCCTAGCATGTGGAATTGTAATTGTCGCAGGGTAATGCACGTCTATGTGAGTGGTGCAGAATGGACTCAAACGAACTTAAACTATATGATGCGTGTATGATTTGATTCGATCTAGTATTAAATCTAGCAGTAAGGGCTTAAAACGCAATGTTCACGACAATTTCAAGCAAACACGCAAACACGTCTTCCTTCGCACAAATGGCTTAAAACTATACTTGCGCAAATGAGAAATTTTGTAGGAAAACTAAGAAAGGGAAACAAGTACACTAACAAGTCAACATTTCAAACATGTATATGATAATCAGCCAACATTCAATACAATAAAAAAACATAGTACAAAAATATTCACATGTAGGGGTACAACTCAGATCGGTTCGTTTCGGTTCCACCCAAAACCAATAACCGACACCCATATAGGTTTGGTTCCAAAATTTTAGAACCGGAACTGACCCACGTTCTTGAAGTATAGAACCAGATCTGAACCGTTTACTTCAGTTCTGTTCTACCCATGTTTCAAAATGACTCTTTCAACTCACGATTCTTTGTCATACAACTAACTATCAATGTCTCAAATAATAATTTAATCACGTCTCTCTATAACATTGAAGTCATACAACTATACGAGTAAAAAAATTATTCTCTTTAGCAATACAATTATATTCTCAATCATTTTCACGTATTAAGGCATATTTTGACCCCGTCTGATTCTCGGTTATGCGGTTATTTTTGCACACCCCTATTCACATAAAAAGGAGTTCAACAACGGAGAATGTAGATGAATAGTTGTAGCGGATACATAGCAACAATGAGAGTCAACGGGCTTGTGCTTGGGCTGGAGAGACCCCATCCTGCAGGTGGGAATAGGGAGGGGGTAGTTGGTTTAGGTGAAGTTGGGCGCCTATTGAGGGGTTCAATTGCAGAAAACAGGGCTGGGGGTGGTCGGTTTTGGTGTTTGCGTTTAGGGAAAGGGTAGGGCAGGGGGTTGGCGGTCTCGGGTAAGCACAACCGGTGTCATGAGATTGGCGCAAATTTGTGTGCGGGAAACTAGAAGAAGGCGGCCTGCCGTGGGATCGAGAGGGAGGGTTGCGGGCTTACTGGATTGAGAGAGAGGTAATGTTTTGGAGCGGATCGAGAGGGGGGGGGGGTCGACCTTCAGTCGGAATGAGGACTTGCCGCCTTCAATCGTGGTAGAGTAGCAATAATCGATCAGGTATAAGTGTCGAGAGGGATTCGTGTGGGAAAAGGGGGGTAAGGGCTACAAAAAATAAAATGGAAAAACTAAAATGAACTGGGACATTGCACCCCGGATTCTCGCGGCGTCGCATCGCGATATGATTGTCGGCTCTGGAATCTCACACAAGGATAACAATTCCTCATATTGGCAAGCCTCACCTTTAGTTATAGCAAAATGGGGGCTAGTGCATCTGGCGTGAACGGATATGATTGACCACTACGTTTGATGTCCAAATCATACCAAATAATCTAAAAAGACAAGAAACATAAAAAAATATAAAAACAGTGCTGTTGATGTGCTCGTGGTATTGGATCGGCGATTCAATCAACGCCTCCTGCGCGAGTACACAAATGCACGCCCTGCCGTGTGCTGGCCCGAAGCCCAATGTCGATCCTGCGGCCGATCCCCATCAGTGATCCATGTGAATGCCCCGGTTGCTTCTCGAAGAAATCAATGTGAGAGAGCGTGGAACCCCTTTTGCAATCTTAGTAGACATGGTATCGCTGTATAAATAACGCAGTGAGCAAATATAGCGCTTTATCTACACTATTTAGAAAATCACAGCATGTAGCAATAAGATAAACTCTGTTTGCTTTTAAGAGCACGTTTGGCAGGCCGGAGTCCAACTGCGCTGTTCCGTGTACAGCGTATCAGAGGAACGGCCGAAAACCATGGGATTTTCAAGGTTTTTCCTCGCGTGTAGACGGTGGAATGGTCAACTCCGGCACAACCAAATGGCTGCGGAGCCGTGGTCGACTGGTCTGGCATCCACACCATGGAATTTCCACCCAGCCAAAACAGAGCCTGAAGCTCTCATCTCTTACATGCTTATTTAGATAAAATCAGCAATTCTGCTTTCTTTTTCATACACTCATGTTGCTTGCTGTTTCAGGTCATTGGTCCATACCGCTCTGGAAAGTCATTTCTTCTTAATCAACTTCTATCACTTCCCTGTGATAAAGGTTTTATTTTATGCTCATAATTTCTATATCCACTTCTTGTATCTATATGCTATTATAGTATATTTACTATCTACTGTTATCTGTGTTGGGTTTCTTTTAAGGTTTTGGTGTTGGTCATATGCGAGACACAAAAACAAAAGGTAAATGGATTCGAGGACAAGCTTTCTAATGTTAGAAATTTGATTTCTTCAATCCCATAGTGTTCTTTGGTTGGAAGCTAGAGTATCTGTGAACAAGTCTTGTGTGTTTCATTGAAGGTATTTGGGTTTGGGGTGATCCAGTGGATGTGGTTGTTGATGGTGTAAAAGTTACTGTCCTGTACCTTGATACTGAAGGATTTGAGAGTATTGGCAAGTCAAATGTATATGATGACAGGTAGAAACTTATAAACAGAATGGCCTATAACCATTATAGACCCTGTACATCTTCTAAATCTATCTCGTCTTTGTGACAGGATCTTTGCTCTTGCAACTGTCATGAGCTCTGTACTTATATATAATTTGCCTGAGACGGTCGGTGCTCTATATCGAGGCAAATTTTATTGGCTTTACTGTGCCTCGATAACCTATTCCAAAATTTAATACAAAGATTAATCTAATTTTTGTCTTATGCGGGTTGATTTATGTTGGGCATGTATTTTATAGATTCGTGAAGCTGATATATCCCGGTTGTCATTTGCTGTTGAAATCGCTGAAGAATTTTATGGGAGGTTAGATTTATACTAGTTGCTACTTTTCAATGTGTTCTATAACTTGATTATAATTGTCCTCATGTCCTTACCTGGCTGGATCATTGGTGGACAGAGTAAAGGTAACTTTGCATTGAATTTATACCTAATATTATATTGCACGTTTTTGTTTCCAATATTTAATACCATCTGTTATTTCTGCAGGGGCAAGATGTTGCATTTGAGCCTGCTAAACTCCTGTGGCTTATCCAACGGGATTTTTTGCGTAAATTTTTTCTTCTTCTTAAAATAAGTGACTATCTATAATAAATAAGTTACAACTTAATGGAATTTTTGTTGATGTATAACTCCTATTTCTTTTTATCCTTGGGAATGGCTTGATAGAGAATGTAGAGGAAAATATAATCTTCTTTGTATCCCAGTAAGAGAAAGATAGCGATTAACCTCAGAAATTGTGTCCCGACGAGAGATGAGGAATGGCAAAGAGTTCGAGAATAGATAATTTACTTTAGTGGTTTACTGGCTAGAGGGGAGATGGAGGGAATCAAAGGAAAACATTTTAAGTCATTTTGTAATAATGAAAAATAGCATCCTTGTAATTGCTAAAATTATTTGAACATGATTATCCAATTCGTTAATATCAACTTAATTAAAAAAACGAAATTCATGGGCATGTTTTATTCAATCCAGACTAAGGGTGCAGTCATGAGTCTTATTTTGGGACCATGTGCACATCACATTTAATGGAGAAATATTTCACTTAGGCTTCGTTTGGCGCAGTGGTGGCGGTCGTGAATGCGGTGGTCATGAACCGTCATTTGTGAACGCCTGACCCCATCTAAAAAAATTCATGCATTTTATGCACAAAACTAGTTTATTTTCTTGGTAGCGGTCATAACCGTTGTTTTGCCAAACATGCATTCTATGAATTACGATAATGACGTTTTTGACCAAACTCACCGGAGCAAATAAGCCGTGCGAAACAAAGCCTTAGACTGCTGCATGTAATATTCTTACCGGATATCTAGTTTATTCATCCCAATTATATGCAACATTTATTGTCAAGATTTTACATATTTTGTTGTTGTGCATGATCACAAGTTACAACTCAAGAATATGAGATACTATTATGCATGATGTACTGATATGCCATATTACAAGTTTATGTCATGTCAATCGACACTTCAACAAATGCATGCCGATTTAGCTTGCAATATCATGGCATGTGACAAACACTACAAAAGAAGCATTCTAAAAAACACCAGGGCTGTTGCAATTTTAGACAATGCAACTTGTTGTAATATGTAATAGTATTTGTGTTGTAGTTTTTACAAATATTTCTCATTGTATTATCCACCTTCATATTGTTAGGAGAGAACTAGAGGAGTGGAGGCTAAGGAGAAAGCTATAGAGGAATTAGGGTAGGAAGGAGGGAGAAAGAAAATATCTGGAAATACTCTTGCTTGCCTCCACACGAAGAGGCCCGAGTATATTTATTCCCGGGCCAAGAGGGGCCGGCCGGCCCCGCCCAAGCGGGGCTGAACCGGGGTGATTCAGCCCCCCAAACCGCCGACTTAGAGAGTGGGGGCTGAACTGGATGGTTCAACCCCGTTGTTGTTTGCCATCTGCTTCCGCCTGCCAGCGTATGTACGCCCAAAGAATTGAGTCATGTTCGGGGGCGTAACATTCCCCTCTCCATCAAGAGTCAACTTGTCCGCAAGGTGATAATCCTGTTAGAGTTCCCAGAACTCCAGCAGATCAACCCATATATTATGTGCTTCTGACAAGTGTTTCCATTTGTCAAGGAGCTCAGGTCGGTACTTAACACCTCGTCGCTAACATTTGAGCATCAGGACTTCCTCGGGTAATGGGTGGTGCTCTCCCGCTACTGTCGCCTCTGGAAGAAAAGGACCGGCCTGTACGGAATCACCGATCTTTCGTTTCAATAAGGACACTTGAAATGTCGGATGAATGCACGACCTCTCGAGAAGAGCCAAAGTGTAAGCAACAGGGCCTACGCGACGGAGAATGCGAAAGGGCCCATAGTAGCGAGGAGCTAATTTCTGGTTCGCCGACGGGCCACAAAGACTTACCGGTAGGAACGTAGCTTGTGGAAGACTTCATCGCCGAATTCGAACTCCCTTTCCTTGCGATGCTTGTCTGTTTGGGTCTTCATGCGTTCTTGTGCTGTGCGGAGATTCTCACGCAACGTGGCTATAGTACTGCCCCGGTCGCGGAGTGCCCGATCCACAGCGGACAATGCTGTGCTGCCCGACTCATAGCTGCTCAAAGGGGGGGGGAACGACCGTATACGCCCTCAAACGGGGTCATCTTGCTGGCGGAATGGTAGGAGGTGTTGTAGTAGTATTCGGCCCAGTGTAGTCAACTGGTCCACGTTCGCGGCTCGTCCATCACAAAGCAACGGAGATATGTTTCCACCCCCCGATTGAGAACCTTTGTCTGGCCATCCATCTGGGGATGATTTGCCGTGCTGAAGCGTAGGCTAGTCCCTTGTAATCGAAAGAGCTCCCGCCAGAAATTGTCCACGAAAGTCGGATCCCGATCTGAAATGATGGCGCGCGGAATGCCGTGGAGACGAACAATCTCTCAAACAAAGAGATCAGCGACTGACTCGCCGGTGTAAGGATGGCTCAAAGCCAAGAAATGGCCATACTTGGAGATCTTGTCGACCACGACCAGTATAACTATCTTGCCCGGAGACTTGGACAATCCGTCGATGAAATCCATGGACATTGTCTCCCAAATGTGGTGCGGGATCTCCAGAGGTGTCAGTAAGCCAGGTGGAGAGGTCGTCTCGTATTTCTGACGTTGGCATGCCTCGCACTGCTGCACGAACTGCTGAATGTCGCGTCGTAATCCCGTCCAGAAAACATTCGCCCATGCTCGCTGAAGGGTACGGAGAATTCCCGCATGTCCACCAGATGGAGATGAATGGAACTCGTACATCATGACCGTCTTCCAAGCTGAGTTGGGCGGGATGACCACTCGTCCCTGATAATACAGTTTGTCGTTCTGCAGCTGATAGCCTGGCGTAGTGATCTGCCCCTGTCGAAGAGCCTCCACAATGGCTCGCAGTGCGGGGTCCCGCATGATCTCCTCTTGAACATCATCTAGCGAGTCGAGCAGTGGCCCGGAAATTTGGGCGGTGGTGCTCTCCGGCAGGCGTGATAAGGCGTCGACAACCACATTCTCCTTGCCCTGCCGGTAAAGGATCTCATAATCATATCCCAACAGATTCGTCACCCACTTCTGCTGAAGCGGAGAGGAGACCCGCTGATCCAAGAAGTGCTTCAAGCTTTGATGGTCCGTGCGGATTTTGAAATGTCGCCCCAACTAGTACGGTCGCCACAAGGCCACCGTATGGATGATCGCCAACATCTCCTTATTATATGTAGAGAGCCCCAGAGTACGGGGCGCTAACGCCATGCTGTAGAAGGCCAGTGGCCGCCGCTCCTGCATCAACACCACGCCAATGCCTACGCCGGACGCGTCAATCTCCAGGACAAACTCCTTGGTGAAATCAAGAAGAACGAGCACCAGAGTGGTTGTCATGGCCCCCTTAAGGGCTTGGAAGGCTGCCTCCGCCTCGACCGGCCAGTGGAAGGCATCCTTCTGTAATAGTTGAGTCAACGATCGAGCGATCTTGCCATAGTCTTTGACAAAGCACCTGTAATATCCTGTAAGCCCCAGGAAACCCTGTAGCGCTCGGACCGTGTGTGGGCGGGGCCACGATAGCATGCTCTCGATCTTCTTGCGGTCCGCCTTGACCCCGCTAGCGGATACCAAATGTCCCAGGTACTCCACCTCCTTCTGCCCGAACGAACACTTGGACTGCTTGACATACAACTGGTGTTTGCGGAGGAGGGTGAAAACGTGCTCGACATGGACCAAATGCTCCTCCCAACTGGTACTGTAGATGAGAATGTCATCGAAGAATATCAACACTGATCGACGGAGGAGCGGCCGGAAGATCTCGTTCATCACTGCTTGGAACGTGGACGGTGCGTTGGTGAGCCCGAAGGGCATCACCAAGGATTCATAGTGCCCATCATGAGTACGGAAGGTTGTCTTGTGTATGTCCTCCTCGCGCATCCGAATCTGATGGTAGCCCGATCGGAGATCGAGTTTGGTGAAAAGGCGAGCGCCGTGCAGTTCGTCTAGCAGTTCCTCGATCAAGGGAATGATGAACTTGTCCTTGATGGTAGAGTTGTTCAGACCACGGTAATCCACAAAAAAACTCCATGTCCCGTCCTTCTTAACTAGAATGATGGGGGACGAGAAAGAACTGGTACTGGGACGAATAATTCCGACAGTCAGCATTTCCCTGACGCTGCGCTCTATCTCTGTCTTTTGGATGTACGAGTAACGGTAATGTCGGATATTGGTAGGTTCTGCGCCCGTTTTGAGCTGAATCTGATGATCTCTAAATCGCGGTGGTGGCAGTGTGCGGGGGTGCCTGAAAGATATCTGCATACCGCGCCAGTAGCGCCTGCATCTGAACTGGTACAATTGAATCATTGCCATCGTGCTGCCCTGGTTCTCTAGTCGCTCCAAGCTCCGAAGGAATATTTCCTTCATAGGCGAAGACTTTAGGCCCCCAGGCAGTACCGTTTCCCGTGCTGTAGGAACTCCATCGTCATCTGATCACAGTCAAAGGTCACTCGCCTAAGTTGCTGCAGCCACTGCACCCCAAGCACCATGTCAGAACCTCAGATGTGTAGAAGGTAGACGTCCGTGCACCCTGCGTACCCCTGTATCCGTAGCTCCACCCCCTTCATCACCCCTTCACACTACAGTTTACTTTCGTCCGCCACCATGACCTGAAAGGGGCCCCTTTATCAATCACATGCCCCACCCGTTGTGCCACATCAGGATGAATGAAGTTGTGGGTGCTCCCACTATCCACCAAACTCGCCACCTTCTCCTGACTAATCTTTCCCCCAATCCGCATAATAAGGGGGTGCTGCATCCCTCCATTGTCTGTATGAAAACACTGAACTCGGTCAAGTCCAAGTTCTCCTCCGACTCTGCCTTGGGTACGAGCTCGTCATCGGCATCCTCATGTAACATAAAAACTTGTATTTTCTGGCATTTGTGCCCAGACGCAAACTTCTTATTGTAGTTGAAACATATGCCCTTCTCTTTCCTTGCCTGTAGCTCAGCCCACGATAATCGTGTCATAGTTGGCTTGTTGGCCGCCGACGTCTCTCTCCGTACAGCTTCCTGGGTAGTCGCGGGCTGCCCCGTGGTGCGCGTCCGCTGCCGGTTGCAGCGCTCTTCCTGTATGCGGGCTAGGCGGATGACATGATTCAGACTGCGGGGCATATAAGCCTGAACCTCATCACACAAGTGCTCTTTCTGTCCCGAGACGAAACAGTTGTGCAACGTCTTCTCTTCCCAGTGCACCCGATTTGCCAATTTCTTGAATTCGGTCCGATACTCCATCACAGTTCCCTTCTGTCGCAACTTCTGCAGAAGGGGCTCAAAGTCCTCATACTCTAGTGGCCCGAATCGGGCGGAGAAACCTTCCACGAAATCAGTCCAAGACACATAATCACTGCCCCTCAGAAACCACTACGTCCACTGAAATGCGTCGTCCTCCAAGTGAAAAGATGCTAGCTGCATCTATTTGACCCTCCGACACCTCCTGATAACTGAAAAAGAGCTCGGCCTTCTGTACCCACTCTAAAGCGTCCGCTCCGTTGAACCTTGGAAAATTCATGCGCGTTAGTTTAGGAGGCATGTACGCTCGCGGAGCGGCTTGGCCGTGCCAACCTTGCCCTTGCCCATTCCATGCCAGTCGTCTCAGCTCCATCAGACCGGTGTTGGCGCCCGGATAGCCCTGAAATGGCTGGCCGCCCCAAGGAGAGCTAACTCCGTAGGCCCCCGGAGGGCCGACGCCACGCGGTGGAGGCAAGATACCCCTGCCCCACCCATTGGTCCTCCTGGAGCCCTTCTGGCTCCTCCTTGCTCGCCGCCGAGCCGTATCCAAGGCAGACGGCCCGTGCCGTAGTCCGCCTGCTCGTCGTGGTACCGCACCCAGGGCGGGTGACCCGTGTCGACGTCCGCCGCCCGGATTTTGGTCGATCTGGCCCCCGGTGATGCCCCACGATTTCCCCACGTCAACGCGGTGCTGCCGAACGCGCCGGCTCCCGATCCGCTCGATCCCGCTCCTGCACGCGCAGGATCGGCCGATCCGGCTATTTCCCCCGTTTGTGGACCCGGATGATGCGATGCATAGGTCTTAGCGGCCTGATTTTGTAGTCCGCCGGCCTCTTCGTGCGCCGTCGTCTTCCCTTTCAGATTTTGCGCTAACAACGCCATGATTTCCTCCATCCAGGTGTCGATCCGTTCTTCCAATCGCTGCGTAGAATCCCTCATTTCCCCCTCGATGGCAGCCACCGAGTCCGTCAAGCCGATGTAGTTTTCTTCTAGGGTTTCCAGTTGAGTGATTTCCTCTTGCGTGCGTGTGGTAACCATGGTGGAGAAGCGAATCCTCTGATATCAAATGTTAGGAGAGAACTAGAGGAGTGGTGGCTAAGGAGAAAGGTATAGAGGAATTAGGGTTAGGAAGGAGGGAGAAAGAAAATACCTGGAAATACTCTTGCTTGCCTCCACACGAAGAGGCCCGAGTATATTTATTCCCGGGCCAAGAGGGGCCGGCCGGCCCCTCCCAAGCGGGGCTGAACCGGGGTGGTTCAGCCCCCCAAACCGCCGACTTAGAGAGTGGGGGCTGAACCGGATGGTTCAGCCCCGTTGTCGTCTGCCTTCTTCTTCCACCTGCAAGCATATGTACGCCCAAAGAATTGAGTCATGTTCGAGGGCGTAACACATATAAAGGGAATATTGGCTCGTATTGAAGTAATGAAGCATTATTTTTCATCCTTCAACATGGTATCAGAACCCGTGCTCCTGGTGCCCTAGCGGTTCCGCTGTTCGCTTAATCCCGCTTCTGCTTAATCCCTCTTTCGCTTCCGCTTTCGAACCCGTCTCTCCATCCCGTCTGCTTCTGTGCCCTTCTCGCTCTTCGTCACTTGGTTCGCCGCTCCCGCAGTAGTCGTTCTCGCCTCTCAGGTCTTGGTTCGCCGCTCCTGCCGCTCTTGTTCTCGGACACAGCA
Source organism: Platanthera guangdongensis (assembly GCA_039583875.1). Taxonomy (NCBI): domain Eukaryota; kingdom Viridiplantae; phylum Streptophyta; class Magnoliopsida; order Asparagales; family Orchidaceae; genus Platanthera; species Platanthera guangdongensis. Next base: position 163,069,198 of record CM077155.1, read on the forward strand.
GCCAGCGGTCCCTTCAACAACTCTTTCCGGCTCCTTCCTCTTCAACAGCTTCTTCAGCCAACAGTTTCTTCAACAAATCCTCCCTCTTTAGTCCATGTCTGGCGCAGGATTCACCATGCATTGTGTTTTGTTTGGCTACTCTCCCACACAGAAGTGATACAAGTGTTTTCACCCACATACGAAGAAAGTATTTGTCATTATGGATGTCACGTTCTGTGAATTTGAGGCGTACTACCCCGGCTCGGGGGACCCTCCTTCTATACCTCCTCATACCATATCTCTGTCAATACCTTCACTGTATCCCTCACTTCAAGGGGAGTCTACACCAGTGGAAGTGAGTCCCTCTACTGTTTCTCAACCTATTCCATCCACTGCTCCGAGCTTGCGTGTATATACCTAGCGCACAAAGAGGAAAAGCACTCAAGATCTGACTATGCAACCAAAACCATCATTGGATCCTGGCTCGGAGCCTTCTGATCCACCAATTGCCCTAAGGAAATATATCCTTCTTGTACTCAACATCCTCTTTCACATTATGTATCTTACGACTCTTTTTCTACTTCCCACAAAACCTTTGTGTCTTCCCTTCTCTTTCCTTACCTGCATCTTGGCATCATACCTTGAAGATCCCTATGTGGAGAGAGGCGGTGTTTGAGGAAATGACTTCCTTTGAGAAGAACCACACGTGAGATTTGGTGTATATTCCCCATAAAAAGAACGTTGTGTGTAAATAGGTGTTCTCTGTCAAACAGGACTCTCAAGTGATTGTTGAAAGGTGTAAGGCAAGACCGGTGACAAAAGGTTATACACAAATCCTCGAAATCAACTATCGGGAAATATTTGCTCTGGTGGCAAAGATGAACACTATTAGGGTCTTATTATCTTTTGTTGCCTGCAAAGGTTGGGACCTTTGACAACTTGACGTGAAGAATGCATTCATTCATGGGAATCTGGATGAGGAAGTTTACATGTTTATTCCACCAGGGCTCGTCCCTAATGGTGTAGAAGGAAAAGTCTGTAGGTTAAAGAAGATTCTATATGGGCTGAAACAATCTCCGAGAGCCTGGTTTGAGAGATTTCACAAAGCTATGATGTCATTTGGGTTTCACTTGAGCAATGCTGTTCATACATTGTTCATTAAGCTTAAGACTGGTAAACTCATTGTTCTCGTTATATATGTTGATATTGTCATAACATGTGATGATGTGATATAAATAAAAAATCTAAATTAGCTAGTGAGTTTGAGGTCAAAGACCCGGGAAAACTCAGGTATTTCTTGGGTATTGAGGTCGCAAGGTCCAAGCTGAGGATCTTCATCTCCCAGAGAAAATACACTCTGGATCTCCTTGAGAAGGCGAGGATGAGTGGATGTAGACCGTCTAACACCACAATTAAAGCTAACCACTGATTGGGGTGTAATGATGGCGAGGTGATCAAAAACATCTCTGAATTTCAAAGACTAGTAGGGTAGCTGATCTACCTTGTCATCAGCCAGTTCAAGCATGCTTCAAAGACGCGTCATGTGGATGCTGCTCAAAGAATTCTTAGGTATCTCAAATCTTCACCAGGAAGTGGGTTCTTGTTTGCTCCAAATTTATGTCTAAATATTGAAGTTTACATTGATGCCGATTAGGCCGGATTTGTTGAAGATTGAGATGATCAACCTCAGAATATTGTTCCCTTGTTGAGGGTAGTCTCGTTACTCGGAGGAGGAAGAAACAACAAGTAATGACAAGTTCCAACGTAGAAGCCGAGTTTAGAGCTATGACTCATGAGTTTTGTGAAGGAAGCACAGATACACCAAAAATAGGGCCGTACCCGTACCGGGTACGTTTCTGGTACAGATACGCGTACCGCACTGGCCTGTTCGGCTATAATTGCGATTTTAGGGTTACGTTTCCGTGCCGCTCCCGATCCCGTGTTGCCGCTCCCGTGCTGCCGCTCCCGTCCTGCCGATTTCCTGCCGGCGATCCCGTACGTTTCCGGTCCTCTTCCTCTTCTTCTTCTTCTTCTTCTGTTTCCGGTCCTCTTCTTCTTCTTCTGTTTCCGGTCCTCTTCTTCTTCTTCTGTTTCCGGTCCTCTTCTTCTGTTTCCGGTCCTCCTCTTCTTCTTCTTCTGTTTCCGATCCTGCTCCTCTTCTTCTTCTGTTTCCGGTCTTCTTCTTCTGTTTCCAGTCCCCTTCTTCTTCTTCTTCTTCTGTTCCGGTCCTCTTCTTCTTCTTCTTCTTCTGTTTCCGGTCTTCTTCTTCTTCTGTTTCCGGTCTTCTTCCTCTTCTTCTTTTTCTGTTTCCGGTCCTCTTCTTCTTCTTCTTCTTCTGTTTCCGGTCCTCTTCCTCTTCTTCTTCTTCTTCTGTTTCCGGTCTTCTTCTTCTTCTTCTGTTTCCGGTCCTCTTCTTCTTCTTCTTCTTCTTCTTCTTCTTCTTCTGTTTTCGGTCATCTTCTTCTTTTTCTTTTTCTTGTTCTTCTTTTTCTTCTTCTTCTTCTGTTTTCGGTCCTCTTCTTCTTCTTCTTCTGTTTTCGGTCCTCTTCTTCTTCTTCTTCTGTTTCCTGTCCTCTTCTTCTTCTTCTTCTGTTTCCGGTCCTCTTCTTCTTTTTCTTCTTCTCAGAGTCATTCCATAACAGTATATAACATTATGTTAGTCACTTACAGTTGCTTCCTAAGTTATGACTACATTCCTTGATGAGTGACCTAGGACTTACTGAAACCAAACCCATTCGGTTGTATTATGACAATAAGGCTGCTATCAGTATCGCCCACTAGTCCACAACCCTATCCAACATGACCGCATGAAATTCATTGAAGTAGACCGTCAATTTATCAAAGAGAACATTGAGAAGAGAGTTGATGGTGCTCCTTTTGGTCCCTCTGGAGGACAACTTGCTAACATCCTCACAATAAGTTTGAGTAGGAGTATATTTGGAAGGATTGTTGACAAGTTGAGCATGATTAACATCTCACGTCCAACTTGAGGGGAAGTGTTGTAATATATAATAGTATTTGTGTTGTTATTTTTTACGAATATGTAATAGTATTTGTGTTGTTATTTTTTACGAATATTTCCCATTGTATTATTCGTCTCCATATATACAAGGGATATTGACTCGTATTGAAGTAATGAAGCATTATTTTCCATCCTTCAACACAACCTCCTCCCTCTCATCATTCAAAAATTTCAAATTAGTTGATTTGCTCAAGCTTAACTTAGCCAGATATAAAGTCATCATAAAAGAAGCTAAACATGTAGTAAGGAAAGCAAAGAAGTCAAACTTATGAAGAATTTTATGAGCGATTAAATACCAAAGATGGAGAACGTGACATATATAAAATTGTCCGAGTTAGAGAAATGAAGACACGAGATTTCAGCCAAAGTAAAATGCATAAAATATGAAACAATTACAATTTTGACGGATGATGTGAATATTAAAGAGCGATGAAAAAGATACTTTTATCAACTTTATAATGAAACAAAAGACAATGAATTGAACTTGAAAGAATTAAGTAAATCAGAAATGTATAAAAATATAATATTTTATCGTAAAATTCAAATATTAAAGGTAAATGATGCTCTAAAAAGATGAAAAATGGAAAGACGGTTGAGCCAGATGATATACCCATCGAAGTATGAAAATGTCTAGAAAATGAAAGAATTTTGTGACTTACATGTTTTTTCAATAAGATACTGAAGTCAAAGAGGATGCCAGATCATTGGAGAGAAAATATTTTGGTACCATTGTATAAGAATAAAATAAATATACAAAATTGTGTTAATTATAGAGGAATTAAAATGATGAGTCATACCATGAAGCTATGAGAGCGAGTAATAAAAAGAAGAGTAAGAAGAGAGACTAACATCTCAGAAAATCAATTTGGATTCATGCCTGTGCGGTCGACCATGAAAGTTATACATCTCTTGAGGAGGCTCATTGACAACTACGGAGAAAGAAAACAAGATTTGCATATGCTGTTCATCGATCTTGAGAAGGCTTATGATAGAGTTCCAAGACAGATCTTATGGTGAGTCTTAGAAAAGAAAGGTGTAAATGTATCATACATTGACGTAATCAAAGATATGTATACAAATTCAGTGACAAGGGTGAGGACATCTGGAGGATTAACATAGGAATTCCCCATCACTGTTGGCTTACATCACGGTTCAGCTTTAAGCCCTTGTCTCTTTACCCTTATCTTAGATGAGCTCACCAGACATATCCAACAAACAATACCTTAGTGTTTATTGTTTGCGGATGATAACGTTTTGGTCGATGAGACGCGCGGGGGTGTAAACGCAAAACTTGAATCTTTAGAAAAAAAGGATTTTAGGTTGAGCAGGGCAAAGACGAAGTATATGAAGCTTAAATTTAGCAGTGCAAGAAGGACGAATGACTTCGTTATTAAGTTATGTGATCAAGATATTCCCCGTAGTGAGTGTTTTAAATATCTTGGATCGATAGTTTAAAAATACGGAGGTATTGATGAAGATGTGACGCATAAAATCCAAGCGGGTTGGTTGAAGTGGAGAGGCGCGTCAGGGATCTTATGTGATCGTAAAGTACCATTAAAACTTAAGGGCAAATTTTACCGTACTGCAATTAGACCAGCGATGCTCTATGGTTCTGAGTGTTGGGCAGTGAATTGTAATCATGAGCAAAAACGGGACTTGCGGAGATGAGAATGCTTAGGTGGATGTGTGGACACACAAGACTTGGTAAAATTCAGAATGAATGTATCAGGGATAAGATAGGAGTAGCACCAATTGCAGAGAAGATGCGAGAAGCTCAACTAAGATGGTTTGGACACTTACAAATGAGACCATTATAGGCACCTGTTAGGCGTTGTGAGAGTTTAGTCACTAGGCTCGTTAAACGAGGGAGGGGTAGACCAATAAAGACTTGGAATGAAACTATAAGGAAAGACATGATGTACTTAGTGTTATGCCGCCGCATCCGCTACAATTTCAAGGGCAAACGTACACTCGGCGACCGAAAGAACGGAGGCCAAACAACGGGGCTGAACCATCCGGTTCAGCCCCCAACCTATGAAGACGCCAAGGGGGGACTGAACTGACCCGGTTCAGTCCCCAAGTGGGGGGGCCGGCCGGCCCCCTTGAGCCCCAGGTATTAATAAACCCGGGGCTCCCTTTCGATGGCATGGATGATTATTCTCAAGGTATTTCCTCTCCCTCTCTCCCTAACCCTAATTCCTCTCCTTTCCCTCTCTAAATCTTCCCCTAGATCTCTCTTCTACTTGCAAGGTCTTATCATTTGGTATCAGAGCAACATCCTGCGACGATGGTGACTCGCTCAGAAGCCGAAACCGCGCGTCTTGCATCCCTCGAGGAGAACTATGTAGGGTTGTCAGACACGATGACAGCGCTCGAAGAACAAGTGAAATCCTCCCAAAAAACCCTAGAGGATCGCTTGGATGCGCGCATGGAGGAGATCAAAACCCTACTTGCACAAAATCTGAAAGGAAAAAATCCCGCGGTGGAAGGATCGGAAACGGAGGCATCCTACCATCCTATTGCGCAGAACGACACTGGAATCGGAAGCGGAGTGCAGCAGGGGGCCGGATCGGGGCCTACGGGGGGCGGTTTCTTCGTTGCGGGATCGGCGGAAGCTGATCCTACGCGGATCGACGCGTACGCCTACCGCGCGGCGGGATCGACCCAGGAGGGATACGGGGGCCCTGGAGGGAACGTCAGGGGGTCGACGGAGGCCGGCTACCGCCGCCCAGGCGGCTGGAGGCCGCCGTAAGGCCTGGCGGCTCCGTGCGGGCCGTTCGGCGCCAAGCCCGCCTGGAACGGACCCGGAACTCAGGCTGGCCCCTCTTGGCGGGGTCCGGGGCAAGGAGTGGCCCCTTTTCGACCAACTGGAGCGAATGTGGCCCCAATCGGAGGAGTGGCGGGCATCCTACCGACACCTCCGCTCTACGGAGGACCGGCGGACTACGGAAATGGCAACCCATGGGGTGGAGGGCAACAAGGAGGGTACGACATGGACCGGGGGCGGCCCGGGCCCGCAGCGGCCCCGGCGCAACCTTACCAACCAGCACCTGCAGAACCCCGACCATACATGCAGCCCAAATTGACACGTATGAACTTCCCTAAGTTCAAGGGCGGCGACGCCTTAGAGTGGATCCAGAAGGCGGAGCTTTTCTTCAAGTACCAAGAGATTCCGGAGGGGCAGTGGGTCCAGTTGGCGTCTTTCCATCTGGAGGAGGACGCCTTCCAGTGGACCAAGTGGTTTCTGAGGGGACGCAATTACGCACCGTGGGAGGAGTTTGTGGAGTCCTTCTCAGCTCGTTTCGGGCCTTTAGAGTATGAAGATGTGGAGGCTATGTTACAGAAGCTGCGGCAGAAAGGATCAGTCACAGAGTACCGGACAGAATTCGAACGGTTGGCCAATCGGGTCAATTGGGAAGAGAGGACAATGCTGAGTTGTTTTGTATCCGGACTGAAGGACCATTTGAGAGACGAGGTCCACGCGTACATGCCACGCAGTCTGAGTCATGCCATCAGCCTAGCCAGGATACAGGAGGAGCGGTACAACCGGCAGAAGACCCGGACAACAGGACGGGCACCCACAGTGACAGACGTAACCAGGAAGGAACCACCGGCCGGGGGCCGTCCCACTGTGACGAAGTTGACGTGGCAGGAGCTGCAGGCCAGAAAGGACAAGGGGTTGTGCTTCAAGTGTGATGAGAAATTCGTTCCAGGGCATCGGTGTCAGAAGGTCCAAGTCTTCATGCTGCGGAACGAGGACGGCGAAGAAGACACTACGGGTGACTCAGTTGAGGATGATTTGGATCTTACGGAGTTTGGAATATCTCTTCAGGCGATGGCAGGGTGCACAGCTCCCCTCACTTTACGGATCGCAGGGGAAATTGGCCATGAGCGGGTTACTATACTAGCCGATAGTGGGAGCACCCACAATTTCATTGACCCCGAGGTGGCTCTCAAGACAGGGATTCCTATTGATCGAGAGGCCGCATTCCAGGTCATGGTTGCGGATGGGAGCAAGTTGCGATGCGAAGGGGTCCTGAAGGGGGCCGAGCTGCGGATGCCGGGGTACATCTGCCACACCGACGTCTACCTTCTCCCCATTCGAGGCTCAGATATGGTCTTGGGAGTGCAGTGGCTCCGGCAGTTACTGCGAGTGACCACAGATTCGGACAGGATGACGTTGGAGTTTACTCAGCAGGGCAAGGACCACTGTTTGCAAGGCATCAGGACATCTCCACTCAAGGAGATCTCACTCAGGGGTTTGCAGAGACTGGAGGAGCATGGCGGGACAATAGCCATGATTCTGGGGGTGGCACCCGTGGGATCAGAGGCTAGCGCGGAGCCCGAGCAGATACAGACACTTTTGGGACAGTACGATGATGTTTTCCAGGAGCCACGCTCCCTTCCACCGTCCCGCTTCCGGGACCATCAGATCCAGTTGAAGGTTGGGACGGATCCCACCAACATCCGGCCTTACCGCTACCCCCATATTCAGAAGATCGAGATAGAGCGCAGCGTACGCGAGATGCTGACGTCCGGTATTATACGTCCCAGTACTAGTGCTTTCTCTTCCCCGATCATACTAGTGAAGAAGAAAGACGGTTCGCGGAGATTTTGCGTGGATTATCGGGGGCTTAACAGTTCCACCATCAAGGACAAATTTCCCATTCCTATGATCGAGGAGTTGCTGGATGAGCTACACGGGGCGCACTTATTCACCAAATTGGATCTCCGGTCCGGTTACCATCAGATTCGCATGAAGGAGGACGACATCCACAAGACGACCTTCCGTACCCACGATGGTCACTATGAGTTCTTGGTGATGCCATTTGGGTTGGCCAACGCACCCTCGACCTTCCAGGCAGTCATGAATGAAATATTCCGCCCTCTTCTTCGAAGGTATGCGCTGGTTTTCTTTGACGATATACTTATCTACATCAGGAGTTGGGAGGATCACTTGGAGCACGTCCGCACCGTCCTCACCATATTGCGAGATCACAAGTTGTACGCCAAGCGGTCCAAGTGCTCATTTGGACAGCCGGAGGTTGAGTACTTGGGACACCTGGTGTCCGCACACGGGGTACAAGCTGACCCAAAGAAGATCGCGAGCATGGTAGATTGGCCACCCCCCACGACGGTCCGGGCTTTGAGGGGTTTCCTCGGGCTGACAGGGTACTATCGGCGGTTCGTGAAGGATTATGGCAAGATAGCCCGCCCCCTCACTCAGTTGTTGCAGAAAGACGCTTTCCACTGGAGTTCAGAGGCAGAGGTCGCCTTTCAGTCTCTGAAGGCGGCTATGACTACTACCCCGGTTCTGGCGCTTCCAGATTTCTCCAAGACATTCGTAGTGGAGGCCGATGCGTCGAGGGTCGGTATTGGAGCTGTGTTGATACAGGAGGGACGACCCTTGGCCTACTTCAGCAAGGCGTTGGCCCCCCGGACACTGGGCCTTTCGACGTACGAGAAGGAGATGTTAGCCATCCTGCATGCGGTCGCCTTGTGGAGGCCTTATCTCTTGGGACGACACTTCCAGATCCGTACAGATCACCAGAGCCTGAAACATTCTCTGGAGCAGAGATTAGCCTCACCGTTGCAGCAAAAGTGGCTGACAAGGTTGCTGGGATACGATTATGAGATTGTGTATAAGCAGGGGAAGGAAAATGTGGTGGCTGATGCACTCTCCCGCCTACCAGAGAGTTCCTTGTCCCATATTTCAGGACCAGTGATTGAGTCACTGGAAGAGATACAGGCAGAAGTTCAGCAGGATCCGGATCTACAAGCCATCATTGCAGCACTGCGACAGGGGGAGCCTACTGAGGCCGGCTACCACTTGCAGGGAGACAGACTTTACCAAAAGGGCCGGCTAGTCCTCCCTGCCACGTCGGCCTGGCGGACGGTCATGATGCAAGAGTTTCACGCCTCACCCACCGGCGGACACGCCGGCATCTTGCGAACATTACAACGGGTCCGGGCGAATGTTTTTTGGAAAGGGCTGCGACGCGATGTTCAGCGGTTTATACGTGAATGTGAGATCTGCCAGCGACAGAAGTACGAGACTACCTCTCCTGCCGGGCTGCTGACACCGTTGGAGATTCCCCGTCAGATTTGGGACACTGTCTCTATGGATTTCATTGACGGCCTGCCCAAGTCTCAGGGCAAATCCGTCATCTTGGTCGTGGTTGACAAGTTGCCCAAATACGGACACTTCATCGCTATGAGCCATCCGTACACTGGAGCAATAGTTGCTGATGTTTTTGCCAAAGAGATTGTGAGGCTTCACGGAATTCCAAGCGCTGTCATATCAGACAGGGACCCCGTCTTTGTGAGCAATTTCTGGCAGGAGCTGTTTCGACTTCAGGGGACTTCCCTCCGCATGAGCACGGCCCATCACCCTCAGACAGACGGGCAGACGGAGGTCCTCAACCGTGGGGTTGAAACCTATTTGCGGTGTTTTGTCATGGATGAGCCACGCTCCTGGACTCGGTGGCTCCATTGGGCGGAGTACTGCTACAATACATCTTTCCATACGGCCAGCAAGCTCACTCCTTTTGAGGTGGTCTACGGCCGCCCCCCGCCTAATTTGAGTTCTTATGAGCCAGCCAGCACCGCTCTGCCCGCGGTCGACCGGATGTTACTGGATCGCGACCGGACTTTATCGCTACTCCGGGAGAACTTACGCATCGCCCAAGATCGCATGAAGATTCAGGCAGACAAACATCGTACCGAGCGGGAGTTTGCGGTCGGCGATGAGGTCTTCCTTAAACTCCAACCATATCGGCAACTATCGGTCTCTCGGCGGACCAACCAGAAACTGGCACCGAAATACTATGGCCCGTTCCGCATTCTCCGCCGGGTGGGGCCCGTGGCTTATACTCTTGCTCTCCCGGAGGGTTCTCTCATCCATCCCACGTTCCATGTATCCTTACTGAAGAAGAAGCTCGGGAACTCCGCTTCCATCAGCCCTACTCTTCCAGAGGCTACTAGCAGCGGCGAATTGCGGCCTTCGCCGGAGGCGATTCTGTTGACCAAATGGAGCGGCGGGGTGCCGAGTACCGGCTCGAGCTACTCGTCAAGTGGGCGCACATGCCCGCCGAACATAATTCTTGGGTTGACTTCTTGGAGTTTCGCGAGGCGTTTCCGGATTTCCCACTTGAGGACAAGTTGCCGCTTGAAGGGGGAGGGAATGTTATGCCGCCGCATCCGCTACAATTTCAAGGGCAAACGTACACTCGGCGACCGAAAGAACGGAGGCCAAACAACGGGGCTGAACCATCCGGTTCAGCCCCCAACCTATGAAGACGCCAAGGGGGACTGAACCGACCCGGTTCAGTCCCCAAGTGGGGGGCCGGCCGGCCCCCTTGAGCCCCAGGTATTAATAAACCCGGGGCTCCCTTTCGATGACATGGATGATTATTCTCAAGGTATTTCCTCTCCCTCTCTCCCTAACCCTAATTCCTCTCCTTTCCCTCTCTAAATCTTTCCCTAGATCTCTCTTCTACTTGCAAGGTCTTATCACTTATTCATTAGTGTGTTTATGACAAAAGATAGGGCACAATGACGACAAATGATTCATATAGCCGACCCCACTATAGTGGGATAAAGGCTTGAGTGTTGTTGCTCAAGCTCAACTCCCTGTACCTATCATAGAAGTCTTATCTGGTCAATTGGCAGCTTCATAACTTATTAGTATTTTAGGGCTTTCGAACCTTTTGCAATTAAGGTCCCTCTTGCCCCGAATGTTGCGATCATAAACACAATGGTCGCTAATTGTCGCTCGTGAACACTCAACCTCTCCCTTTGAACCGTGCATGCCTTTAAGTTTTATATGGTTTTCATACATTGGAGGTTGTACTCGTCGTGCCAAATATGTTTTTTATGAGGTTGAAGTTTTTTGTCCTGATGCACCAGAGAAAAAGCGTCGGCCAGATTGACCCTAAGAGTAATTATTTATGACAAAAAAATGTGTTTTAGAATGTTCATTGTTTACTGTTGAACTCCGATTTCTCTTTGGAGGTGTTTGAACAGAGGCTTACTTCGGAGCAACTGTAGAGAGGCTATTGGAGAACCCACCACTCACCCAAAACCCCTAAAGTTCCTTCTCCCGACCTCCTGTCTATAGTATTCCCCTTGGCAAGAATTAATGAACTTTTTCTTCTTAGTTTTGGGGGGTGGGTGGGCGTGTTGGGGGGTGGGACGGCAAGTGATAACCCCGTTTGAAGAAGGTGGTCACCACATGTAAAGTACACAGAAGACTCGGTAAAAACCCATTAAGGGTCAATGGTCATAACTTTTTATATGAAGACCTCCTTTGTGGGCGATCTATCATTTTGCCGTGAGAGCACTGGGCGTGGGGATGACTCCCCGCGTGCTAAGTCACACTGGGACTACATTGCCATGCGAGGACTATCCCGAGCAGGATACGTGTCACAATCTCTTGTTGGGCTTAGATGACCTAATATGTTATCTGATCAGATTCAAATCAAGGTATGCAAATCATCTATTGAGGATTAGGGTTTAGTTAATTGGCTTCAATGGTTTACGATGTGTTGCTCTTATAGCAATGAAACTGCTCTTTTAAGCTTGTGGGATAAAATCAATCTAAATGAATAGGAAGAAAAGGGTTGAGCAGCTCCTATAAGTTTGGGAAAAAATCATAATGTACATGAAGGAAAGATAATAAACTGAACATATTATGCCTAGAAATTGTTCCTTTGTATAAGTTTTTGTTCACCAACATCACATGTAGTGTGTAATATGACGGATTGACAAAAAAAGAATTCTTAAGTATGGACCTATATAGATTGGACAAGACAATTGAATATGTTAATAATGATACTTTCTTTTGGTGACTTCACAGAAGGGAAATCTGTTCAACAAATGGTTCATGAAGCCCTCCAGCGAGTCCCCAATGCCCATGGTCCGTTAAACATGCTACCTAAAGTCGTGTTTTTTCTAAACCTTGCCAAGATTTGATGAAATTTTGTCATATATTCTTCTCTTTTTTTGCTCTGCAGGGGACAGATACATTGATCAGGTAATTTTCTTGTCTGGAATATCTATCATATTTTTATAGTTCATCTTATTGGTTCTCTATCACTCTCTATTTATCCATCTCTTTCTGCAATGACTTTTGCAACAGATCAACCAAATTAGGAACTCTTTATCCATCATGGGTAATAGCACATCCTTTGGTTTACCTCAGGTATATTTTATTATCTTGTGTTGATATTCTCAATATGATTTTTTCTATGTTTTATTTTCTTTCTTTTAAATATGTACATTATATACATCTACTGATCTACATATATATACATATATATATTTTTATTATGCATTTGAGAATTAAATGTTTTAAATTTGCAGTGTTTCTAGTCGTTCAATATAAATTTTTTCTATATTTTATATTCTTCCTCTTTTAAAAAAAGGTGGCATTCATATATAAGTACATTATATACATGCATATATATGTGTGTGTTTGTGTGACTGCACCGGAATCGTACCCGGTACTTGTATCCGTACTGGTGCTGCATAGCTAACAGTATAAAACTCAAATTGCAGCCTCATCTGCAAAGGACTAAACTTTGTGATATGAAGGATAATGAGCTTGACCAGTTGTATGTTGAGAAAAGGGAGCGTTTGAAACAACTTGTTACATCAATTATTCGTCCAAAGATTGTCCAAGGGAAAACCCTCAATGGTGAGGAATTTGCATCTTTCCTAGAGCAGGTGATTTTGTTTACTTTCTCTCGTTCTTATTGCAAATTTGTACTATTGTCAAAAAATGATTTTTGATTGCTTAGATACTCGGGCAAAATAGATTTATGAACTAAAGTTATAGTCAGTTTACATTTTCCTACTGAGCCTCCAAATTCCTATGTGGGCTCCAGATTCTCGAGGCATTAAACAAAGGGGAAATCCCATCCACTGGTTCTCTTGTTGAGATTTTCAACAAGGCCATCCTGGAGCGGTGCTTGATGCTATACAATAAGCAAATGGAGAGATTGCATCTTCCTTTACCCGAGGAGAAGTTGCACCAGTCCAACATTGAATCAAAAGTCGAGGTAAAAAAGCTCTTTGATGAACAACATTTTGGTCGTCATCACGCCGAACAGTCTTCCATCAAACTCGAAGAAGAATTACAGAAGGTAAGATTAAGGTAATTTAAAAAAAATCTAGACCAACTAATATTTTTTTCTTACATTTAAAAATGCTACGGTTTTTGAGTGTATAGCGGAGTTGATTAGGAATTTATTGTCTTGATATCTGTCATTGTCGGGAAACTTTTTGAAGTTCTCAAACATGAGTGTAAAGAGCTTTTTTCCCTTACATATTTTCTTCAAACTCTGAAATCAATTACTTTTTCTCTTTTTTGTAACGACCCGGGTTTAGGCCCATTGGGCCGCCCCACGGCGTCGCCGGCCTACCAGCGGCCCGGGTTTAGAGCTCAGAGGCCCACCGCACCCTTGCCTGGGCCGGCGGCTTGTCTCGCCCCACGACACCACTGGTAGTAAGCCTAAACATCAAGGCCTGCATGCCCATTGCACCCCAACCAATGAGGAGTGGTAATAAGACTCTCTTATCAAGGTTGCGGGTTCGAGACCCCGTGGCAACAACCTACCGTTGCTGATAAACAGGCGCGGAGATTTGGTTGGGGTGCAATGAGCCTGCAGGCCTTGATGTTTAGGCTTACTACCAGTGGTGCCGTGGGGCGAGACAAGCCGCCGGCCCAGGCAAGGGTGCGGTGGGCCTCTGAGCTCTAAACCGGGCCGTTGGTAGGCCGGCGACGCCGTGGGGCGGCCCAATGGGCCTAAACCCGGGTCGTTACAAAAAAAGTGCACTTTTTTGTAACGACCCGGGTTTACGCCCATTGGGCCGCCGTATCTGATGTAGGGTTGGCTAGTGGTGCTCGAAAACTATGACTCTAGGTGCGGGTGCATGAGTGACACACTAATGCAACTCTAAATGCAATGCAACCATCGGTCGACGACGACAATTAAAATAAGCAATGAGATTATTAACACCACGCAGATAATTAAAAGGAGACAAACAATTAATTTTAGCAATTAAGCAATGACTTCCTCCGCTCGGAGGGCCAAAGCAAAGCGCGCGGCGAATGTCTCCTCCTGCAAGTTATGAGTGCACAAACAAAATATCGCAACAAGATATGCTAAATTACCCATATGCAAATGTGTATCAAATAATACAATACCACAAACGCTCCCAAAATATAGGGCTGAACCGAGACACTGAAGATTTGGAGGGCCGGATGTGTAGATCGGCGATCGGAGGTGGAACCGGTGGCGAGACGACGGTGACGGTGGCTGCCCTCGGCGGAAAACGGTGGGAACGGGTAGTAAAACGGCGGATCCGGTCTCGAATAAGTAGATCCGGGCCGGGGATGGGTAGATCCGCTATTTATGGTCGGATCCGGGCAAAATGGAAATTTTGGGCGGTGGAAATAACGGATCGGGAGGCGATTGTTGCAGTATGGAGACCGGGCGGTCTGGCGGTTTGTCTGGCGGTCTGGCGGCTTCTCCCAGCGGCTTGATAGCCGGACCGTTGCTGATTGGTGTCTGGCAGTCTGGCGGCTTCTCCCAGCGGCTTGGTAGGCGGGCTGTTGCTGATTGGTGTCAGACGGTCTGGCGGCTTGTATATGACGACTTGAAGATATTGTCGGGTTGTCTTATGCACATTGTAGTTGCCGTGCGGTTTGTCTAACCGCGCGGCTTAAGCGGCTTGTATAGATGCTTGTTCCTGTAATTATTAGTCCCACATTGCTTATTTGTAATCTCTCTTCTCTCCTCCATTCTATAAAATGGAGGTCATACCTTTGTATAGATACCTTTTTAGATAATAAAAATTTTGTTACTCCAAATTTTCGGTTTACTTGTTTTCTGTTCGCACATGGTATCAGAGAGACTCGATCTTTTCCTCCTGATTCTGTGAGCTCTCTGTTCGCGCGACCTGTCCGCGCGGCTTGATCCTTCTTCTCGCGACCTGTCTTCGCGACTTGTTTCTTCCGCGTGTTTGCGCCCTGTTCGCGTGGTTTCTTTCTCTCCTTGTTGTTGCTCTTTTGTGTGCGCGACCTCTCTGATTCCCCTTTCTTCTCGCCGCGACCTGTTCTTAAGTCGCCGCGACCTGTTCTTCTTGCCGCGACCTGTGCTTAGTCGCCGCGCACTCCTTTGCTAGCCGTTCTTGTTCTTAAGTCGCCACGACCTGTTTTTAAGTCGTCGCGACCTGTTCTTTTTGCCGCGACCTGTGCTTAGTCGCCGCGCCCTCCTTTTCTAGCCGCGACTTGTTCTTCTCGCTGCTCTCTGCTCTCTTCTATGACAACCTCTGATATCTCTACCACCAGTACTCCTGTTGCCGCTCCTCCTCCTACTCCTCCTACTCATTCGGGCAACCTTGACACCGTTTCCCAACTCATCGGTCCCAACTACCCGAACTGTAGTGTCTCCTTCACCTTCCTTCTCCGCTCTCAACGCAAACGCCATCATCTAACCGATGACCCTCCTCCGCAAGACTCCCCTCTCTTTGATGATTGGGATTCCAACGGCTCTCTTGTCCGCACATGGCTGACTAACAGTCTTTCTGATGAATGCCTACCCGTCATCCGTCATGATGAAACGGTCAAGGCTGCTTGGCTTCATCTTGCCGCTCTCTACTCTAAGGGGGCTCAGACGTCTCGCATCTATATTTTGTATGCGGACCTCTTTGCCCCTCCCTCAATGTCTCTTGCTGCTGCTTACCAACAAGTTCACGCTCTCGGAGCTGAAATACTCCAGAATCGCCCCTTCTCTGCGGATCTGGCTGAGCAACACAAATACTTCCCGGAACTTCTGGTTGTGTGTTATTTTCTGCGACTTCCTGAGTCCTATGACATGATCCGTCAACAGATCCTTGGCTAGGCGGAGTCTCCCACACTGGATGCCACTGCTGCCCGCATAGCCGCGGTTACCTCTCTCCTACAACGTCCGCTGTTATCCTCCCCTCCTCAACCGGACAACTACGCTCACCAAACTCTGCGGAGTGGCTCTGGTGGCCGCAACCACCAATCTGGCGAACGGGGTGCTTCCTGTTTTCTCTGCTCTCACCATGGCCGCACCGGCCATACGGTTGATCGCTGCAGGAAGAAGCATCCTCATCTTCGACCAACTGGCGACGCTTCCACCTCTTCGAAGCAGTCCGCCTCGGTGGCTACATCTTCAGGTAGTGTCCACGTCGCTACTCAAGGTAAATGACTGATCGACTCTGGTGCTACCAATCACATGACCGACAAACCTCAGTGTTTTTCTCTTGTAGAAAAGCATGATCGGTTGTCCCCGGTCTTTATTGCGGACGGCTCTCCCTCACCGGTCAATAGAATGGGAGTGGTTCAAGTCACTCCGTCTCTTCGCTTGACAGATACCCTCTACGTGCTCAAGTTCCCTTGCAATTTATTATCTGTTACTTCTCTGTGCAAGCAACCACAGTGTTCTGTCACATTCACTCCTACTTCTTATTCTTTTCAAAATCCGGGCTCCCAACGGACGATTGCTACTAGTACTGAGAGCGGCGACCTCTACTTCCTCGACAACGTTTCCGCGCTGTCCGCCTTCTCCTCCTACTCTACTGATCTTCTCCAGTGACACCTTCGTCTTGCTCACGCTGCTACACGACTTCTTCTTCAGCTTATGCCCCACCTTCCTCCGCAGAGTTCTCCTCTCAACTGTGACGCATGTCAGCTTGACAAACATCTCCGCTCCTCCTTCCCACCAAAGCAAGGTCGTGGATCTTCCCGACCGTTTGATCTCGTTCACTCTGATATTTGGGGTCCTGCTCCTACCCTCACCGTAGGTCGGGGTAGTTCATATTTTGTAACTTTTATTGACGATTTCTCCCGTTGTACTTGGGTGTATCTCTTAAAAGATCGCTCTGAATTATTCAATGTATGGACATCTTTTTATTTTATGATTAAAAATTAATTTGATGTCTTTGTTACAATCTTTCGCTCTGATAATGCAAAAGAATATCTTAGTCATGATTTTTCCTCTTTCTGTATGAAACATGGTATTGTTCATCAAACTAGCTGTGTTTATACCTCACAGCAAAATGACGTAGCAGAACGCAAAAACCGTCACCTCCTTGATGTCGCGCGCACTCTGCTGACTCAAATGTAGGTTCCTCGCTCCTATTGGGGCTATGTTGTTCTCATCTCCTGCTATCTTATCAATCTCATTCCCTCCACCGTTCTCCACGACAAAACCCCCTTTTCCATTCTCTATCCGGGCAAGGATCTGTTTCTTCTCCCTCTGCGTGTCTTTGGGTGCACAGCCTTTGTGCACTCTCCCTCAGCCACCCGTGACACTCTCACCACGGGCCACCAAATGTGTCTTTCTGGGGTACTCTACCACTCAGAAAGGTTATTGTTGCTTTGACCCGGTTGCCCGCAAACAGCTCGTCTCTGCGGACGTCGCCTTCTTTGAAAATGCATCCTACTTCTCTCACGACTCCTCTCCTCCTCCTGATGTTCCTACTTCTCATACCACCCCTTCCGTCCCCTCTACACCTGCCGAGATTCCTCCACCTCCACCGTCTCCACCATCTCCTCCACCGTGTCCACCTCCCGAGATATCTCCCTCCTCTCCGCAGCCGTCTCTCTCTACTCTCGGGCCAGCTCTCTCCGCCACGGATGCCCTGGAAACTGAGCAACACGCCGACCTGGATCTTCCCATTGCTTTTCGCAAAGGGGAGCGGACGTGTACCCAACACCCGCTAGCTGTTGTTGTTTCCTATGATCGTCTAACTCCTTCTCGCAGGGCGTTTGCCTTGGCTATCTCTGCCACTGCCACTCCCTGCACCTACCAGGAAGCTCTTACTGTTCCTCATTGGAAGACTGCCATGGATGATGAAATTGCTACCCTCACTGAAAGGGGTACATGGACCCTTGTTCCTCCCCCTTTGAGCACTGATATGGTTGACTGTCGCTGGGTTTTTGTTGTGAAGTTCCGTCCGGATGACAGTGTGGATCGATACAAGGCCCGCCTGGTCGCCAAAGGCTTTACTCAGACTTATGATGTTGATTACTTTGACACCTCTCCCGTTGCTCGTCTCAGCACCATTCAGGTTCTTCTCTCTGTGGCTGTCAACAGGGATTGACCCATTTCTCAGCTGGATGTCAAGAATTTCTTTCTCTATGGTGATCTTCAGGAGGACGTTTACATGGAGCAACCTCCGGGGTATGTTGCTCAGGGGGAGACACGAGTATGCCGACTGAAGAAGGCCATCTATGACCTAAAGCAAAGCCCTCGGGCTTGGTTTGACAAGTTTAGCAGCATTGTTGCGGCCATTAGTTTTGCAAGAAGTTCAGTCGATCACTCCTTATTCATCCGCAAAACCTCCTCTGATATGGTGGTTCTTGCTGTATATGTGGATGATATTCTTCTAACTGACGATGACCAGCTGGGGTAGCTTTGACAAAGAAACACCCCCGTCAACACCTGGTCACGAAGGATATGGACTCCCCCAAATACTTTCTGGGGATTGAAATCTCTCGGAAGCCCAACTCTTTGGTCCTCTCCCAATGGAAGTATGCTCTTGATTTACTAAAAGACGCAGGGTTGACTGGTGCTAAACCTGCCCGATGTCCCATGGTTATTGGAGAAGACAAAACTTGGACAGATGACTCGCCTCATCTATCCGATACTACGAGATACCGGCGTCTGGTGGACAAACTCATTTATCTCACGGTGACCAGACCCGACATCTCCTATGCTGTAGGCAAGGTTAGCCAATTCATGCAAGCTCCTAGAGAGTGTCATCTACAGTCTGCCCTGAGGATATTGGAGTATGTCAAAGTAGCACCAGGGAAATGATTGTTTTTTCAGAAGAATGGTCACTTGAGGGTTGAAGCGTACTCAGATTCGAGCTATGCTGATGATAAAGGAGACCACAAGTCAACATCAGACTTTTGCACATTTGTTGGAGGAAATCTTGTGAGCTGGAAGAGCAAGAAACAGTCTGTTGTCTTCAGGTCTAGTGCAGAAGCGGAATATCGTAGTATGACGTCGACCACATGTGAGTTAAAGTGGTTACGGGCTCTCATGCTTGACTTATGAGAGACATACAACTATCCTCTTCCTATGTTCTGCGACAACAAGGCCGCGATATACATCTCAAAAAATCCGGTCTTTCATGAGAGAACAAAACATATATAAGTCGACTGTCATTTTATTCGAGAAGAGATTTTGAAAAAAACAGATTTGTACTCTGTTCGTCACTTCTGACAACGAGTTGACAGATATCTTCACCAAGCCGGTGTCCGCTTCCTTGTTTCACATTTGCGACAAACTGAGCATGATTGATATCTATGCTCCAGCTTGAGGGGGAGTGTTTCAGTATGGAGACCGGGCGGTCTGGCGGTTTGTCTGGCGGTCTGGCGGCTTCTCCCAGCGGCTTGGTAGCCGGGCTGTTGCTGATTGGTGTCTGACGGTCTGACGGCTTCTCCCAGCGGCTTGGTAGCCGGGCTTTTGCTGATTGGTGTCTGGCGGTCTGTCGGCTTGTCTATGACGACTTGAATATATTGTCGGGTTGTCTTCTGCACATTGTAGTTGTCGTGCGGTTTGTCTAACCGCGCGGCTTAAGCGGCTTGTATAGATGTTTGTTCCTGTAATTATTAGTCTCACATTGCTTATTTGTAATCTCTCTTCTCTCCTCCATTTTATAAAAGAGAGGTCATACCTTTGTAATAGATACCTTTTTGGATAATAAAAATTTTGTTACTTCAAATTTTCGGTCTACTTGTTTTCTGTTCGCACAGCGAGAATCCTAGATCTGGACAGATCTAGAATTTTAGGGTGATTGGGGTGGTGGATCCACAGAGGGAATTTAAAGGAGTGGCCGGTTAGTGTTTATGGAGAATTCCGGGCGGGGGGAAGGGAGGTGGGGTGGTCAGCTGGCTGAACGGAAGCAGGGGAGTAGTCGGCTGGCTCTGTAGCAGGGAGGGGAGGCGAAAGGCACAGGGAAAATTAGAACTTAGGGAAATGAACAGTAACATTAATTAGTGAAAAGTAACTGAATAGGAAATTGCTGGTATGGTTTTCAGCGGCTGTAGGGGTGATTCCGGGTGGTGGATGGAGGGTTCGAGGTGGGGAAAACAAAGGTGGAGGTAGGGATTACCTTGGGGAGGAGTTTGGCGGCCTACGAGTCGTCACCTAGGGTTGCACGACATCGACACATTGGAGGGATCGCTGGAATCCGGAAATACTTCTCCGAATTCTGCAATGGTTCAATTCAGCCCCCAAGACTCTTATTTATAAGAAAAGAAATGCTAGGGCATCCCCATCAACGACTATGATTGGCCGGTGGGTTCGGCCCTTAAAATACATCGATAATAGACTGAAAAATATAAACTAATATAATGTTTTGACTCGCGGCGCCGCTCCAGCCACAATCACGGAGCCCGATCGTCGATCCGGGCACGCCATATATGGAAAGTTGCCAAATCAGCCCCGAACGGGCCCAAAGCGCGTCCTCGTCTCTGCTCCGCATCAATCTCCCCGACTTGAAAGAATTCATCTCCCGATGAATTGAGATCGGAATTCTCTCGCTGATCGCTAGGTACAACTCGAAGAGATCCACTAGAAGTCGTCCAAGTGTCCTTGAAACTTGCCAATCAATTTCCCCTGACTGAAAAACTGTCATCTCCAGCGAAAGGAGACGGTCGTGCTGAAGTCGAAGTCCATGGGTGAATCGATCAAGCTCTGTTGCAAGTATCCAAACGTCAACTGCCTCGGGGAGGTCCCGCCAATGTACCAAGTAGCGACAACGCGACCCATCTGAAGTTGGAACAAACTGGTGGAATCTGAACTCTTTGATACTCTCATCGCTCATCTCTCGAAGGGTGGAACCCGGTGCGATCGGCGGTGCCGATGGTGAAACCAAAGAAGACGAATCCCCAGGTGGGTGGGTGGTAGCACGGGGTGGACTGTGGTGTGCATCAGACGTAGGTGGGATAAGAGAGTGGTAAGACAACAACTGTGGGGGTGGGGATGGCTGGGTATCTCCACTGCTCGGATCCACATACTCATGAGGCTCATAGTATGAAGTCAGATCTTCAACATTAAACACCGAGTGAATTCCCATACTACCCGGGATATCGAGCCGGTAGACATTTGTCCCAATACGGCTAATAACGGAGTACAGACTCATTCACCTGACGCTTAACTTCTTGACAGACCCCGAAGGGCGCCTCTTTGGGCGGATTCGTACCATTACCCTTTGACCTTCATTAAATATTCGTTCTCGCCTTCGCTTATCTGCATCGGCTTTATAATTTTCATTGCTTGTTATTATTCGTCGGCGAACCGACTCATGCAACTCATGCAAATGTTGTGTAAAATACTCAGCAGACTCATGCAGGCAATGCAAATGATGCAAAGACAACACGACAGACACAATACACTTCTTATAGGAAAATCTAATAATGCCTGAGATATCTCTAAAATGGGGTGGCCTATCAGGAGGTTCTTTCGGTGGAGTGTAGACAAACTCATCCCGTGTGTGACGAGTGCTCAGATGACTGTGAGACACAACTATACTCAAATACGAGCTCGTAAAGAGCCAAATGTCTCTCGGGGAATGTAGCGCATCAGGGGGGTCCGCAGGAGGTGTGTAAGAAAAGTCATCACGAAGAAGACGACCACCTGAGTGAAAATCGTATACATCGACTAGAAGTCGTGACTCTAAAATATTGTGAGCGTCCCAAACAAGAAAGAACTCATTGAGTGGCTCAGCGGGTGGCGTGTCTCAAAACTCATCCAGAGTGTGAGGCGTCATAAGGTAGGTCCTCACAATATGAGTATACTCAAGTGGACTCAAGGTAGGCCCTACATATGTCATGCTCCACTCAAGGTCCCTTCTCTGGGGCAAGGCCAGAGATGATAATGAAAGAAGCGTCATATCTGAGTGGCTCACCCGAGTCTCAACCTCACCAAGATGTGGCAGATCATCAGGAGGCTCGTCATAGGATTCGTCACTAAGGTCAAGGTCCCCCGAGGAGTACCATCGAAAGGGGTAGTGCCCCCGTGCATGGGTGACATAGCCACTACGAGATCAACACTATACTTTCGACTCTCGACAGTGAAGTGACCCGAGACAGTACTAAGGGAAGAGTAGGGGGTGCCCAGACTCACGTGTGGGTCAATCGATATAGTCAATCGATATAGTGTCAAGAACCGTGTCTCCGTTCAAAGGGGGCACTAGGTCTAAGTGTAGGTCTAGGTGAGGTGAAAATGACGAGTATACCATCACAGTGTCACTAGGTCACTCGTCCTCACCCACGTGACCATGCTCACTTGTCATGCCAGTATCACTCTCCACATGTATCATAAGGTCATGATCAGGTTCAACCTCAAGATCACATGAGCATTGAATCTCATCGAATTGGGAAGGATCAAAACTAAGTGTCAGCTCTCTTATCTCGGTAGGAGCACTACTCGCCGCATCGGTGGTTTGGCCTAAATCCCTAGGCTTCCTTCGTAATGTAGATCTTAGGTGATCAAATTGAGCTTCTAGGAGATCAAAGCGGTCAAGAACTATTCACATAAATTCAGCCTCAGGTAACTCTATTGGTGGAACACAAGTAGGGTCTTGACATGTATTGTGTTCCTACCGATGGTGACCTTTATAGAGTTCCTAAGGGTTGTCTTGATGATAGTTCCTAACATAATCAGAGTGTGCTCGTGGGTGCGTATGAGCCCTGTGAACGTGCAGTGGGGGTCCCTCACATCCAAACCCAGGCTCCTCTCCTAGAGGAGATGTGTAACGACAATGACCTGAACAATATGCAATTCTATCATCGTGAAATCGCGAAGAGGTGTAATGATGAAGGCGTGAGGACCTCTCGTCGTGGTGATCGCCTCTAGCATGATGGAATTGTGTCGAGAGGTCGACACGATCTTTAGGAATGATGTGCGGGGAACGATGATAATCATAATGATAACATGAAGATCTCTCTAGAGGGGCTCTATAAGGTCGGGTATAGGTAGACTCAGGATACTCAGATGGAGGAGAGGAACGACGACGATGTTTAGTCATGGATGAACCTAAAGATTCTGTATGACCTACCATTACAAAGCATTCAAGTGGTCTAACTTTGACCTTTGATACCAAAATGATGTAGGGTAGGCTAGTGGTGCTCGAAAACTATGACTCTAGGTGCGAGTGCAGGGGTGACACACTAATGCAACTCTAAATGCAATGCAACCGTCGGTCGACGACGACAATTAAAATAAGCAATGAGATTATTAACACAACGCAGATAATTAAAAGAAGACAAACAATTAATTTTAGCAATTAAGCAACAGCTTCTCTCGGAGGGCCAAAGTAAAGCGCGCGGCGAATGTCTCCTCCTGCAAATTATTAGTGCACAAACAAATTCCCACAAACAAAATATCGCAACAAGATATGCTAAATTACCCAAATGCAAATGTGAATCAAATAATACAATACCACAAACGCTCACAAAATAGAAGGCTGAACCGAGACACTGAAGATTTGGAGGGCCGGATGTGTAGATCGGCGATCGGAGGTGGAACCGGTGGCGAGATGACGGTGACGGTGGCTGCCCTCGGTGGAAAACGGTGGGAACGGGTAGTAAAATGGCGGATCCGGCCTCGAATAAGTAGATTCGGGCCGTGGATGGGTAGATCCGCTATTTATGGTCAGATCCGGGCAAAATGGAAAGTTTTGGCTGTGGAAATAACGGATCGGGAGGCGAGAATCCTAGATCTGGACAGATATAGAATTTTAGGGTGATTGAGGTGGTGGATCCACGGACAGAATTTAAAGGAGTGACCGGTTAGGGTTTATGGCTTTATGGAGAATTCCGGGCGGTGGGAAGGGAGGTGGGGTGGTCGGCTGGCTGAACGGAAGCAAGGGAGTGGTCGGCTGGCTCTGTAGCAGGGAGGGGAGGCGGAAGGCACATGGAAAATTAGAACTTGGGGAAATGAAGAATAGCATTAATTAGTGAACAGTAACTGAATATGAAATTGCTGGTAGGGTTTTCAGCGGCTGTAGGGGTGATTCCGGGTGGTGGATGGAGGGTTCGAGGTGGGGAAAACGAAGGTGGAGGTAGGGATTACCTTGGGGAGGCATTTGACGGCCTGTGAGTCGTCACCTAGGGTTCCACGACGTTGGCACCGGGGAGGGATTGCTGGAATCCGGGAATACTTCTTCTCCAAATTCTGCAATGGTTCAATTCAGCCCTCAAGACTCTTATTTATAAGAAAAGAAATGCTAGGGCATCCCCATCAACGGCTATGATTGGCCGGTGGGTTCGGCCCTTAAAATACATCGATAATAGACTGAAAAATATAAACTAATATATTGTTTTGACTCGCGGCGACGCTCCGGACGCAATCGCGGAGCCCGATCGTCGATCCGGGCACGCCATATATGGAAAGTTTCCAAATCAGCCCCGAACGGGCCCAAAGCGCGTCCTCGTCTCTGCTCCGCATCAAAAACTTAATTAACAAGAAAACTTTTCTCTATTATCATTAGCTTTAGCAACATTATTTTCATAATGGAATCTTCATTTGCTTTCCCTTTTTGATTTCCCCTTTTCATAACCTTTTAAATTCTCAAGTGACAGAAAAACTTCATTTCTTTTCTGACTTTTGTATAAAATGTAAGTTATAATTTTACTTGTTTTTTTGTGCGGTAAATTTCTTTAATTTGTTAAGGATTCTATGCCTAACGAAATCCAATGTCAGTTTATCTCCTTTTTTGCTCTACACCCAACTCCCCGTTCCTCTTGTTGGAATTGCTTCTTTTATTACTTCTCAAATTGTCAAGTGAGTAAAAAATTGTTGAAGGATTTTGACATATGATGAATTTATAGGGTCTGTGATGTATTCCAGATTCCTATTTTAATTTTAAAATTTAAAATTCTTGTTCAGATTCTAAAACAACGCGGGGCAAGCAAAATTTCACGAGTATTTTCAAATGTAGACCAACCTAGGGTTTGTACTCGCGCGTAAGTGGACTAACATTTGTACGCAATCCACTTTTGAAAAAATTTCTTTCATAGGTGCTTCAAGAGATAGAAAAAACAACATCAATGTAGAAACTAACGATAACCAGGATTAATGACGATCTAGGCAAGCAAACTTTGATTTCTATGATCGAATACAACTAAGCTTATTATTATACTAGCAAGCAAGGAGCGAGAAAAAGGGAGCATACCATCAGCGATAACGAAGATAGAGGGGAGAGCATAGCCTAGAGGAGAATCTGCTTGATAATATTGCAATGAAGGGGACTGAAGGTCTATCATGGCTGGTACAGGAAACTAGCTGGCTTGCCGATTAGGAACTGGAGGCCCGATAACGATGGGGGATGCTGGAGGAAGGTTTGCCGAAGGTAGTAGAGCCCTTAGGAACCTCCTTCGAAGTCGATCGAGCAGGTAGAGCCCAGGAGGTGCGATGTTAATGGACTGTGCAGGAAGGGCTAGCGGCAGAAATGTAACCCCATGATACAGACTACGGAGAACTGGTCGCCGGAGCCTTGGAAGGACTCTGACGGCGGTGGTGCTCGCTGGCGAGGGGCGGGAAGGTGGTGTCGGGCGTCGGAAGAGGCAACAGACGGGCGTCAGCTGGGAGTTACGAAAAAAGCAGAGGATTTACTCCGTTCTTCCCATTTTTTCTCTAGCCGTCGGGTCAAAGGGCCAATTTTTTTATAATAGAGCATTAATTGCCATGAACAAGAGTTTCAAAGAGGGGGTGGGCCGGTGATTTTAAAAAAAAAGGTAGATTAAGAATAGGCTAGGGAATTTAATAATAATAGTGACTCTTAAACTTTATGCTAACTCCCAAATGCCCTTAATGCGTCTATTTAAGGTAACTCCCCAAATAAAGAATTCTGAAATTTTATTCAATTCCAAATATATATGTAGAATATATATTTTTATGAATATAATAATAACTTAATTATTATTACACTTCACTTGGTTGCCTAAATCAACACTACTCCTAATTTGACGGACCTTTTCGTTCAGGGTCTTATTGGTCAGTCACGCCAATAAGCCAGACGAACTGCACGATAAAACAAAATACTAACAATGATCTCGGAAAATAAAAATATGCGCAATAAAGACGTGCGCTTCACAATTGCGACAAATAAAAAAATAAAGTAAAGAAGCAACCTCAGGTGGCATCAGTCTGACACAAGAATACTATAGTATGAGAGATGCGAACACACACAACTGATGATTAAATTCCCACTTTCCTAAGGCCGGTGCGGCGCAACTACATAATATCAAACTTTCACCGTCATTAATTAATTAACTTTTAAACTTACACTTAACTAACATTTGAGCACAACAAATCAATTTAGGGTTACCGGCGAAAGTTGCTAAGTATAGAGACTGCGACAAAATTATATAAAGGTCAATCAAGCAATACATGCCCAGTGAAATAAAGAGACAAATGTGATTACTGAATAACATTAAGTGAATATAGATAACATGCATACAGTATAAATGAAATGCAACACGACTATGACTCAATGATTACCAGGGCGAACGAGGGAATCGAAGGCGGTCTGTAGTCCCGAAGAGGGGTCGAGAGGGAGGTGGGGTGTGATTATTTGAGGGGAGGCATAGAGAGTGGGGAGGGAAGTGGATGGTTGATGGGGAAGAGGGCATGGGGGCGGGGGGGGGGTGGGGTTGAAGGGTGACAAAAGGCGGTGGAGGGGTGGATGACTGAGAACTCCCAGTGTGAGGGGCATGCTACTTGGTGGAGGAGGTGGGGAGGTAGAGAAGGGCGGTCAGTGGAAGGAGAAGTGACAGTTGGTGTGGTAGGGTAGGCCGTTCAACATGGACTGGGAAGGGAAGAGGTGGGGGGAAAGGGCGGCAAGGGGTCTTCCGGTGAAGGGGAAAAATCTGATGGTGGTTGGTGGTGGGCCAGTCTGTTCCATCCTGGCTAGGGACTGGAAGAGGTTTGTGGGAAAGGGGGGAGGTGCACGCGGGGCAAATTACTTGATCGACTTATTTTACCTTAGCCTCAAACTACAACATGTCTTCTTAGCCGAAACATTCCTTAAATTGTTTTAAAATTTTAAGTTGAATGAAGTTTTCCTTTATTATTTTGAGATTCCAATTCTGTTAATATGTGATACTATTCTGCTGCTATCCTTTCTGTTTTATTAACTCGGGTGGGTCTAAATGGGTAGCTGGGTCAGTCGGTTACTCAGTCTATATGAACGTTTTTTTAATGCTGATAAAGCTCAAGCGTGTGTTTAAGGGAAACGATTGATACTGAGGTCTTACATACTTGAACGGACCCTTGCATTAAAGTACATCCTGCAGTATGTACCGAACTTATTCTTATAGCAATTATGTTAAATTAATTTGATCAATAAAACAGCATCCAGATTACTCAATCTTAATTGTTTGTGTTTTAATATAATTTTGGGTTTTTCTCAATTAGTGCTTATTCTATCTACATATTTACTCAAAATCATTGTTCAGATCCCACTGATTTCAGGAATTTCAACAATTTTGTTTGTTCTACACAGGTTTATAGAAATTTTGTTTTGGCCAATGAATATCAGTCCTCAAAATTGTGTGAGGCATTATACACAAAATGTGAGGATAAAATGGAACATCTTCAAGCACTAAGGCTTCCATCTATGGCTAAATTTAATGCTGGATTTCTTCACTGTAACCAAAGTTTTGAGAAGGAGTGTGTCGGCCCTTCAAAAAAGAAGTATGAGCAGAGGATTATCAAGGTTAGTCTTCCCAAACCCCATTTCTTTGATATATGATATATCATTGCCGTGGTTAACTCATTATTTCTCTTTTATTTGGAAATGCGGGAAATTGAATGATGGATTTGTCTTCCTTTAGTTCAATGATTGTACATGGTTTGCTTGAGAGATCATATACATGCTAATTTTTGTTGTTGTGAACAACAAATGAATGTCTAACATGATAATTCATGGGAAGTAATCCAACAGTTACAATAAGAACATTCTAATGAAACTTGTGATAAAATAAGCTAAATATGTTAATAATATTGATGACAATAATATAAATATGTTAACTCTTTCAAAAAGTCAAAGGATGACAAAATATTCCAACATGAATTTGGAGCTATGACCGATAAACATGTTTGCATGCCAACTTGAGTTTGGAGCTGCATCTAATAGTGATGAAAGTATTGGTAGCAAGTAGTTCTTGCCGATTGAGAAGATGCATCTTGAAAACTAAATTCGTTTGTAGCAAAGTTTACTCGTCTCCAAATGAAGGTTAATAACTGAGGTTTAGCTGTAAAGAGTGAGGTTTGAGGGGTTTGTTTGGGCAGCCAACTCGCATTGATGACCAAATGACTGCTAGAGTTTAGGCGCCCATCCTGAATCCGATGAGGGCGGGGAGTGTATTGGGAAAAATCTTGATGAATTGGTAGATCATGTTATTATAATACACTGACTGTATTAGAGCATATGTTATGTATTTGTTCCAGACTCGAAGAAGACAAACAAAAGATTGGGGATTCATTTACCGATCGAGTACCCGATCGTCGACCAGGAACCTGAACGCCGGCCAAAAGTCTAGAAAGTCGACCATTAATTCCTCTTCATAGTGGTCCCAGAATTCTACCTCGCTGATCACAAATCGCTGATCAGGGATTTCCGTTCACCGACCCGGTCTTCACGCTCGCCAACCACTGATGGAGACTTACAGAAGGAAATTCATATTGAAAAACAAAGACTTGAGTTCGCTGATTGCCGATGTTGGGTACATTGAAAACAATGTACTTGATTTGAAGAAGCCCTTTCAACTCAATGATATACACAAGTATGTATTTGATGTATGTTTCAGTTCATGCATGCAAGTTAGTATATGTCATATTGATTGAACAGGTGGTCCAAGTGACATTGACAGATGGACCCAAAGAAGCTGACTGGAAAGACAAAAAATTGCTTAAGTCCACAAGCGTTGAGTGAAGCAAGCTCACTCAACGCCAAATATCAAGGCAGTCGCTGAAGAAAATTGACTAAGTCCACAAGCGTTGAATGAAGCCAGTTCACTCAACGTCATACAACTAATAATACTGAGTGAAGTCAGGACAATCAAAGCCCAGCAAGTTGCAGCGCAGAGAAATGACTAAGTACAAAACTGTCGACACACTTCACAATTATGTCGACAACTTTGTAGGAGAAGTGTCGAGATCAGAAAGATACAAGACAGCTGTGTCGAGACAATTCAATTATCTCGACACCTTGAAGATCAAGTCAGCAGTGTCAAGACAAGCCAGATATCTCGACACCTTAAAGCTCAGGACAGTAGTGTCGTGACAATACAACTGTCTCGACACAATAAAGAACTGAAATGTAGACTTAAAAATGTCGACACCCAGCGGACTGTAGTGTCAAGACAATTCAACTGTCTCGACACAGTGAAGATTTAAAGAAGATGTTGACACCCAGCAGATAGTTGTGTCGAGACAAGTCAACTGTCTCGACACCTTCAAGTTCAGACTGGAAATTCTATCAAGTACAGATATGTCGAGACTGCTAAGATGTCTCGACACCTTCTAAGAACACTAAGTATTATTGTGTCGAGACACTTGAGATTTCTCGACACTTATGATCCTGAAGTTGTACAGAGTCAACACAGCTGGGTGTCAAGTCAAGTCAGAAATGTCATGTCAGCTACAGTGACTTGACATCTCATCAGAATCCGTTTGAAGGAAAACTTGAAGTATAATGTCATATGATGATGTCATCAATCAGAAGCTATCAATCCGCGAAGGCTATAAATAGAGGGGTCGTGTACACAGAACACAATGAAATAAATGAATCACAGAATCAATCATTTTACTCATTCTGATTTCTCCTAAGTCAGAGAAGTGCGGCAACTCCAAGAAGAAGGAAGACGCAGGTCTTCAAGAAAGTCTTCTGATTCTTTCAACACGTTGATCAGAGGATTAAGGTGGATCTGTTCTACAAGTTCTTTAAGAAAATCAAGCCGATCATCATCAAGAACATTGCAGATCCAGTGAAGAATCATTTCAGCCAGTCTGCTCATCAAGAACCAATCCTGTGTTGCTGAATTGAAGAATCTGAATTCTCAGATAAGTCAGATCTCAGAGTTGCTGTTTTCTGAGATTACTTTCTTTCTCATTTCCTCTTAATTTTGAAAGATCTCTTTGAGATCTGAGTGGGTAGGAGATATATTCTCTGAGTTATAAGTCTGATTTATAAAAGCTGAGGTAGGGTTCTTGAGGGACCTGATGTAGGTGATTTGTGTGAGATCACTGAGGTGTAAGACTTGTATAGTCTGAGGTAGGGTTCTTGATGCACCTGAGGTAGGAGATTGAGTGGATCTCTGAGGTAGGACCTGTTGGTCTGAGTTGTAGGTTTCTGAAAAGAAACTGAGTTTGTAAGATCTGTTGATCTGAGTTGAAGAGGAGGAGATATAACCTTATCTAGCACATGCTAGTGAGGAAGAAGGGGCAAAGTGGATGTACCATAGATAGAAGAACCACTATAAAATCTCTGTTTTTTGTGGATTGTTTGTGCTGTGTTTTTATGATTGTTTATTTTCAAGTATCTGCTGAATTATTAAGTATAAGTGACAAAGAAATTTAAAAGACACCTATTCACCCCCTTTAGGTGATTAACTACCCATAGATTTATCTTTCAAGTGGTATCAAAGAGAGATTATTCAAAGAAAGACCTAACAATCAGAAAAAGATTCTAAGGATGGTTGATACATATCAGATCTCATGACTTCAGAATCTCACAGAGAACTCAGTTCTATGAAGCTTCCCATATGTATAAAGAATAATCTTGCTATTTGGAAGCAGATGGTGAGATTGTTTATGGAGGCATCAGATGCAAGAATCTTTGTCACTGTACAAGAAGGACCATATATTCCCATAAAAGTATCTGTCTTAGATGCAAATGTGCAAATTCCTAAGAGTCTGTCTGAGATGACAAAGGATGAGGTGGTTTTTGCCACCATGGATAAAAGAGCACAAAATGTAATTGTCAGTGTAATAGATAATTCAACCTTTCAGAACTTAATACACTGTAAAACATCCAAGGAGATGTGAGACACTCTAATAGTCTATATGGAAGGCGCAGAAGAAGTCAGAGATGACAGAAAGTCTCTACTCAACCAGCAGTATGAGACATTCAGGCTAGGGAAGACTGATTCTATAGAACTTTGTTATGAAAAGTTTTTAGAATAGTCAATGACTTAAAGAATTATGACAGACAATTCTCAAACTATGAGCTTAATGACAAGTTTTTGATATCCCTAAACAAAAAATGAGACATAAAGATTTGTGCTGTAAGAGAAATGGACAATTTGAGGAACATGCTACCCCAAGATTTGTATGGGAAATTGTTGTCACATGAGCTTCAGTTAAATTCTAGAAAAGCTGAAGATGAATCTGTCAGAAGTTCAAATCAGACTAGATCTGTGGCTTTCAAAGCAGACATATCAAATAAGGCTAGAAGAGAAATTCCATCATCACCAAGAAGGGATGAAGATACAGTTAGCACTGAGACTAGTTCTTCATCAGAAGAATTGTCAGATGGTGAATTGACATTGTTCACCAGACAATTCAAGAAAATGATGAGAAGAAGGAAGCAATGGAACAAGAAGACATCATTTGGACCAAGTTCTAGCAAAAATAAAGACAAACAAAAAAACAACTCTGTGGTCAGGTATGATTCAAACCAGAACAAATAAGTTAAGACTGACATTATTTGTTATTGCTGTAACAGGCCTGGACATGTCATTGCTGACTGTCCAGTAAAGAGAAAGGAGAACAGAAAGTCCAAGGAAAAGAAGTTCTACAAAGATAAGAAGTCAGAAAAGTGTCTGATGACAAAGAAACCAAAGACTTTATCTGATAGTGATTCAGATTCAACTGAATCAGATGAAGAACATGCTCATATTGGATTGTTCTCCTGTGAAGAGGAATTCATCAGAGAGGCCATATACAAGGGCAATAACTCAACTTCATCACTCCATGGTGACTCTGGAGATGATATGGAGGTTAACTTGATGCCACTGTCTGATAATCCAGAAACAAAAATTGTTGAATGTCAGGATACTCAGGTAATCTTTGACAATTCTATTTGTTCTACAACTTCTGTTCATAAGACTGAGGATGAGTCAGACTCATGTAACTCAAATTTTGATTCACATAAGTTCAACTCTGAGACTGAACTGCAGCAGCTCACAGTTAAGTTTGGAAAACTGCTAGAGGCTCTTGTAAAGAGCAAAAAGCTTATCAAAGAACAAGCCATTAAGATTGCATCACTAAGAGGTCTTGAGTACCTTCATGAGATGGTTACTCAGCAGATTGGTCTTCAAAGTTCAAAGTTAGCTAAGCTAACTAAGATTATTGATGATCAAATCATGTTGCTCAAACAAAGAGATGCAACCATTAAGGAGTTAGAACTCAAACTCTAGAATGAGAAAAGACTTGTTCAGCAGTTCTCTAAACCTAAGACTGTGCTCTCCATAATAGATACCTTCTCAGGAACTCCTGGAAGTGGTCTTGGTTATATAAAACCTAGGAGGAGGAGATGTAGAAAGCTGACAGGACAAAAGGGTACAGTGTTGCCACAACCTGTGTCTCAGACCAAAGGAAAAGAAATGCAGAAGTCTGGACCAGGAGCACCTAGCACATCTGTGAATAGGAAAGTTATTCCTAATGTGTTTCCTCCAAGGAGGACTGTTATGACAGTGAGACAAAACAAACAACTTGCTCACAGTCAAAATGCAACTGTAAAAGCTGCTGATTCCTGTCATAAGGAATGTCCGCATAAAGTTCATACTGTGCCTCCAAAAAGGAGATATAACAGATATGAGTACTGGTGTTGTGAAAGGATTGGACACTTTGCCCTGGAATGCTGGTTCAATCACACAGTGTCTCATGGACAGAAAATGTACCAAGCTAAGAAATTCTCAGGTGGTCTCAATGGAGCCCCAGCTAACAAGCACCTAGGACCCAAGATAATTTGGGTTCCTAAGGATAAATAAATCTTTATTTTGCAGGTATGTCCAAGCACCAGAGATAGGTGTCACAACCCGCATTTTCTCAACGGTAAAAATCGTATCAGAGTAAGAGAAAACACGTGCCGTGATGCCACGTCGTGCAGGGGATAACTGCACACGCTCAGGCAAACTCCAGACGTTAGATTTTAAGGAAAATTGTTGATTAAATATGAAAGAAAATCAGTTATGCTGAATGGTCGTATCCCTCGGCTCGGTGGATCAGCTAGTACACAGTTAAAACTATATTTATACGCAGCAGAAAATACTTTGGTTCAATTAAGTTGACACCCTAAATGAGCATAAGTGTCCCCGGGGGACGACATATGCGTGCACGACCCTAAGGTGAATATAGTAGGTATGAAAAGATAGTGTTTTACGTTGAGGAAAAATAGTGTCTTTGATTTAGAAACATGTTATGCATGGGGTACATATAATAATACTTTTAGGTTTTAAAATATCTAACATGCAACCTAGCATAAATCCTTCCCAGAAACAAGTAACCAACCACAAGTAGGCAAAATCAGCAGTTTAAATTCATATTCAGCATCACAAGAAGCCACCAGTGGACGTCAACAACCTGACACGAACCCACTGACGAGTATGTATGTCTATACAGAAGAGTAAAGAACTGCCTCACAACAAAACGGGGATCAGCTATCTCAGCTACCCTAGAGGCTACCAACAAGCCCCTCCCAAAGAACTAGCCGCTGAACTGGCTACAACCTGGACCTGAGGCATTCAAGAAAAGAACACCTCAGCAAGGAAACAATCAAAAAGTAAATAGAGCAATAGATTAATTAGCAAATAAGAAGAAGGGTTTACCAACCCGACAACAAACTGCTATAAGCAAAAGAAAATGGGTGACAGTAAGAGGAGAGTACTGTCTAAAGCACAGCAGAGCACACCAAGTGCGAGCAATAAAACCACTATGCCCTACCAAAAGAGTCTGCAACAACAGCAAGACATATACATATATGCCAAAAGAAAGGAAAGCATAAACAGGAAAGTGACTAACAGTCCTAACACGTGGGTAAGTGGCAGTGGTCAAAACATGGGTCTGAATGCATAACCAAAATCAGACCCAAAAAGGGCTAAGGGGTCAAACAGTGGCAGCTTTAGGGTCCCACACACACCAACCGAAACCGGGGCAAAAGGCGGTGGCCACAGCTCTCCACATAAAACCACCCCTCCAGAGGCCACCAAAACTCCACCACCTGCCACAACCCAAGAGTCGGCATGCAGAAATTAGCCGAACACCCAATGCCCCCCTCCTAGGGAAAAGTCCCACTAACAGTCCTAAGAAACACACGAACCTAAGGCAAAAACGTCGGGTCCAACCGACGCGGCCTTGCACGCCTAACCAAAACCAACCCCGAGTCTACCTGACCTCAAAACAAGCGCAGCACCCAGTGTCGACACGATGTGTCGACACCACGACAAGCCGGTGTCGACACAAGGTGTCGACACAACCGCGGCCAGCAGCCGGTGTCGACACCAGGTGTCGATACTGCCGCGGCTGGTGTCGACACCAAGTGTCGACACCACTGCGGCCGGTGTCGACACAAGGTGTCGACACTGCCGCTGCTGGTGTCGACACCAAGTGTCGACACCACTGCGGCCGGTGTCGACACAAGGTGTCGACACTGCCGCTGCTGGTGTCGACACCAAGTGTCGACACCACGACTGGCCGGTGTCGACACCAAGACTGGCCGGTGTCGACACAACGGTGTCGACACCCCGACTGGCCGGTGTCGACACAAGGGTGTCGACACCCTGACTGGCTACAGGAGCCAGAACCAGCAAACGACCAAAAACGAGAACTCTCTCTAGAGTACAACATCCATCGGCAATTACAACTACTCGACCTAAACCGAACCAAAACTGTCCCTAATAGACACAATCCCTCAGGAAATCTGAGACCTAACTGGAACTTTCTACACTAACCGCGGCATGATCGGGAACGAACCCTAGCGTACCCCTATGATCTAAGCAGGAAAAAGATAAAATTAAATTAAGAAAAAAGACAAAGATCAACTTTGGCAAGGATGAGGGGACATCACTTGCCTCAATACCAGAAAAGCTTGGCCGGCGGCATCCCCCACTCTCGGATCTAGCCGCAGAGCACCAGCTGAGGAGCAGAAAGAGTGCAGATCCAGGCGAGGGCAGTCCAGATCCACTCTCGAAACCGAATTTCGACCGCAAAATCTCCAGGAAATCGGCGTCCAAAGGCTAGGGTAGTCCGGCGGTTCTCTTCCTCTCGCATAGGCGGCGGCTTCCTCCAAGCAGAGAAAAAGAAAAGACAAGAGGAACCGAGCCCTAATTCTAACCCAAGACTATATATACACAGCAGTTTAATAATAAACAATCAACATATTAATAATTATTTACACTCAATATCAAAACAACACGAAACCCGAAATTTCTCGGAAAAAGACGAAATTCACGCCGCAGCTAAAAACCCACGCTACGAACACAACTGCGAAGTCGAAATTAGCATTCGACGAACGAAACCCGGGATAACACCTCCCGAAGCCAAAACACAAGCATTCCCTAAGAGGCCCAGCCGAGTCATCAAACGGACTCCGGCTAGCTGGGGAATCTTGCTAACAGGCTACAAACAGGCTACACAGGGAACCCTAAGAGCTAAAACCACGCTCTACAACGACAAAAAGCCGGAAATACGCCATCGTAACGCCAGCCAAAGATCAAACAAAACACAGAAAAACCGGGGGCGTTACAGCCACTCCCCCTAAAAGAAAGTTTCGCCTCGAAACTTTACTCACAACACTCCTATAAAGAAGGAGAGAGAAAGAGCCAGGAAAGGGCTATATAAATAAATAAAATAGAACATACCAAGCACAAGATCAGGGAAACAGATGAGGGTGAGCCTCCCTCATAGCCGACTCCAACTCCCAAGTCGCGCTTTCCACATCTTGATTCCTCCATAAAACTTTAACCATAGGAATAGTCTTCTTCCGCAACGCCCGAACTTGAGAATCCAAAATGCGAACAGGCACCTCCACATAAGAAAGATTCGGCTCCAACTGAGGCACAGAATCCAAAACCTGCCTGCCATTCATCACACATTTTCGCAGCTGACTGACGTGAAAGACATCATGCACGCCAGAGAAATTTGCGGGCAAAGCCAGCCTGTAGGCCGATACCCCAACCGGCTCAACAATCGGAAACGGCCTCACGTACCTCAGGTCCAACTTCCTATTCTTGCCAAACCGCTTGACTCCAATCAACGGGGAGACCTTTAAGAACACCGAGTCCCCCACAGCAAATTCCAAGTCCGATCTACGCCGATTAACGTTCTTCTCATATCTCTCTTGGGCTATCCGAAGTTTTTCCCGAATAAGCTTCACAGCGGTTTCCATCTCCTCAAGCGCTTCTGGACACAACAAAGGTCCCTCGCCAAGCTCAGCCCAAAACAAGGGAGTCCTGCAGCGCCTCCCATACAAAGCTTCAAAAGGAGCCATTTGCAAGCTTTCTTGATAACTGTTGTTATACGCAAATTCCATAAGCCGCAAGCGCTCATCCCACGCTCCTCCGTGATCCAGAATATAGCATCGGATCATATCTTCCACAATCTGATTCACTCGCTCCGTCTGACCATTGGTCTGCGGATGATAAGCCGTGGAATATCTCAAATCTGTACACCAACCCTTCTTGAAGGCTCTTCCAAAAACGAGACGTGAACCTGGAGTCTCGATCTGATATGATACTTACGGGTACTCCATGTAATCTGATAACCTCTTCCAGATACAGCTCGGCTATCTTCCTCATCGGATAATCGATCTTAAATGGTATGAAATGAGCGCTCTTCGTCAATCTGTCTACAATTACCCAAACTGAATCATGCTCCTTAGGAGATCTCGGTAAGCCGGTAATGAAATCCATCGAGATACTCTCCCACTTCCACATCGGAATCTCCAAGGGAGTCAGCTTGCCACCAGGCCTCCCATGGTCGGCTTTCACACGCCTGCAAGTGAAACACTCTGAAACAAATCTGGCTATGTCCTTCTTCATCCCGTACCACCAGGCAATCTGTTTTAAATCATGATACATCTTGGTAGACCCTGGATGGTAGGCAACACTAGATCCGTGGGCGTCTCTGCACACCATATCCCGGATATCTCCAACTGCGGGGATGCAAAACCTGCCACGGTACTTCAAGGTACCCGCATCATCTATAGAGAAATCTGGTAATTCACCCTTCTCAGCTCGAAGATACAAATGCAGAAGATCGGGATCGTCCTTCTGATGCAGTCTCGTAAGCACAATCCACATAGGTTCTGCTACTGCCAAGCTACTCTGCGAATCACAGCTTCCCACAGAAATGTCCATCAAAAGAAACTCTTCCACTAGGCGCTCGGCGGAAAGATTAAAAATCTTACCTGACTTCCGACTCAAGTCATCAGCCACCACATTTGCCTTGCCCGGATGATACTGAATTTCAACATCATAGTCAGCCACGTACTCCAACCACCGCCGCTGGCGCAAGTTCAATTCTTTCTGAGTGAAGACATACTTCAAACTCTTATGATCCGTGAAAATCTTGCACTGCGCGCCATAAAGCAAATGCCTCCACAATTTCAGCGCATAGATCACAGCTGCAAACTCCAGGTCATGCGTAGGGTAATTCCTCTCGTGAGTCTTTAGCTGCCTCGACCCGTACACAATCACCTTCCCGCCCTGCATCAAAACGCAGCCCAGACCGACATGCGACGCATCCACATATATATCATACTCACTACCCTCCGTAGGCAAAGACAAAATTGGAGCCGAACATAGCCTTCTTTTTAGTTCCTCAAAAACATTCTCACACTTGCCATCCCATATACAGGCTACATTCTTCTGCGTCAACTTGGTCAACGGCGCGGACAAGGTAGAAAAACCTTCTACAAATCTTCTATAATAACCAGCCAAACCCAAGAAGCTTCTGATCTCTTTGGGGGTAACAGGTCTCGCCCATTCCAATACTGCAGCGATCTTTTCTGGGTCCACCGATATTCCCTCCTTATTAATCACGTGGCCTAGAAAAGAAACTTGAGGCAACCAAAACTCACATTTGCTCAGCTTGACGTATAGCTTATGGTCTCTCAGAGTCGCCAAGACCAGCCGCAAATGTCGATCATGCTCCTCTGCATCCTTAGAATACACCAAAACATCGTCTATAAAGACAATCACGAACTTATCTAGAAAATCCTTGAAAACTCTGTTCATCAAATACATAAAAGCTGAGGGCGCATTAGTCAAACCGAATGACATAACTAAAAACTCAAAATGCCCATGACGAGAGCGGAACGCCGTCCGCGGAACATCTGACTCCCGAATCCTCAACTGGTGATAGCCCGAACGAAGATCTATCTTGAAAAACACGGCACTACCTCGCAGTTGGTCAAACAAATCGTCGATTCGCGGCAAAGTGTACCTGTTCTTAATAGTAACCTTGTTCAGCTCTCTGTAGTCAATGCATAACCTCATCGACTCATCCTTCTTTTTAACGAACAGCACTGGCGCACCCCAAGGCGAAGAACTCGGTCTTATAAAGCCTTTTTCCAACAACTCATCCAGCTGAATTCGCAACTCTTCCAGCTCTCGCGGGGCCATCCGGTACGGCGCCTTTACGATAGGACGCGTGCCTGGCTCCAAATCTATGGCAAACTCGACATCTCGATCGGGTGGGAGACCGGGAAGATCGTCAGGAAACACATCAGAGAATTCACACACCACAAGAATCTCTTCCAAACGGGGC
This sequence comes from Platanthera guangdongensis, assembly GCA_039583875.1. Lineage (NCBI taxonomy): Eukaryota > Viridiplantae > Streptophyta > Magnoliopsida > Asparagales > Orchidaceae > Platanthera > Platanthera guangdongensis. The sequence goes on from CM077155.1 coordinate 163,108,021, forward strand.
ACACTAACAATCGACCCTACCAGAGAAACCACACAGACAAAACAGCCAGAAACAAGCAACTTCCGAGCACGCATCGCAGAAATGACTGGAGACTCCTGGAGGGAATACCCATAAACGCTCCCTGGCTGACCGTTGTCTTTGACGAAGTCCAAGCGCTTACCCTTGCACTGGATCACAGCATCGTACCTTGACAACCAGTCCATGCCCAAAATAACGTCAAAGTCCTCTAGGTCAATCACCTTCAAATCTGCCTTGGCTAGAAAATCTGCCAACAAAATTGGACAATCGAGAAGACCCAGGTCCGTAACCACAGAGTCACCGGAGGGGAACTTAACGCAGAAGGCACCACCAACACGATCTAGGCCCAAACTGAACCGCTCCACGAAGGCTCTAGCCACAAACGAGTGGGTAGCGCCGGAATCGAAGAGAACGCGCGCCCAGCGGTTCTTTACCTTAAATCGTCCTACGAATTGCACACGAATCTAAGACAACAAGCGCTAAAACGAAAACTACAACCAAAAAGGGAACGTAACGAAACGACTGGGGAGGAGTCGAACCTGAGATAACCTGGGTCGAGGTCTGCGCTTCGTCTGCCGAAAGCACATTCAGCTTCCCCTTTCCTTTATCCATTTGTTGAGGCGGTGGCAGAGCCTGGAGGGGAACTGGCTGCAAAAAAGACTGGGCCTGAGGGCACCTTGTCTTGAGATGACCCTTCTGGCCGCACTGAAAACAGACCTTATCTTTTAACCAAGAACGGGCAGCCTCATGCCCCTTCCTTCCACACAAGGCACACACCAAGTCTCCCCTGGAAACACCCTGAATCGCGTGCACCTGCTCCTTTTGCGCTCCCAACCTTTTGAAACACTTCTCGAAGGGGTGGCCTGGCCGGCCACAAAAGCTACAAATCTCCTTGACCTTCTTTCTTGAGACAGCATCAGGTTCCTGAGGGCTCTTCCCTCCACCGGACTTCCGCTTATCCTTCCTTAACTGCTGGCCTCTATTCTTGGCATTCTCAATGGCCTCAACTCTCAAGACAGCTTCAACCACGCTGGCATAACTGACTGCTCCATAGGCATTCGCTAACTGTTGAATGTAGCTTCTTAGTCCACCCAGAAATCGCTTAACTCGGTCTGCCTCAACACTCACTAGACCCGGAGCAAACCGACTCAACTTACTAAACTCAATCTCATACTCACTAACCGTGAGTTTCCTCTGCTTTAAATGAAGAAAGTCATTCATTAGCCGGTCCCGTTCGACTGAAGGCAGAAACTTACTTAACAACATCACCTTAAATGACTCCCAAGTGCAACCTGCCACTAAGCTCTCTTTCTCTCCCAGCCACCAATTCTTTGCTAAACCCTTGAGCTGATAGGCAGCGAGCATCACTCTCTGATCGTCCGTAATCCCTGAGTACGAGAACATCTCCTCAATGGTAATCAACCAATCATCCAAAATCATGAAATCTGTCTGCCCATCATAGGTAGGGGGTCTCAGCCGCTGAAACTGGGATATGAACGCCATCTCCGGGGGCACCACAACCAAAGTCACGGGAGGAGCAGGAGGGGTAGGAACAGCTACCCCCTCAGCGGGGTTCTGAGCTCTCGGGGTCTGTCCCGCCACCACTGCTACAAGGGACTGAATCAGAGCCTGCATAGCCACTACCTGCCTCGATAACTCCTCATTACTCTGCCGCAGGCTTTCTACCAACGCATCGCTCTGCGCTCCTGACGTCTCACCCTCGGATTGGGGGGGGGGGGGTCGATCTCATCGCAGGACGTCTCGCCATCCTAAAATCGCACAAGCTTTAGACAAAACCTAGCCCATCAGCTAGAGCAAAACTACCCGGTACAGACAACACACTTAAATATGAACTTCAACTGCAAAAACTTGCTCTGGGAGTTGTTTTTACCATGATGATGTTATGCTTAACCTAAGATGGTTCACCACCATCATACTAACTCAGGTGCCTAAACCATGAATGCATGTATTTGTATTCCTTTTGACTCAAAACCATGTGTGTACATATGTCATCTCGCAAATCTTTAGCTTGACACGTTATGCTTATGAAATGTTATGCTATGCATGATGTGCTATGCATTCTAAAAAGGCCTTAGTGCATGCCATGAACGGCGTACACATGAAAATGTTATGCATCTCATACTACATAACATTCCCATGTAACGAAAAAGGAAAACGTGCTAGCCGCATTCATGTGGTGAGGTTATGCATCTCATACTACATAACCCTCACATGTTGCCTCCTATGGTGGATCCATATACAAACGCATATTATGCATCCCATACTACATAATATGCCCTGTATACTTCTTTATGCTCATGAGTGTAGTGTTCGTGCTTCGGCCAAGACGTGCTGATGACATATCGGTGTGTGAATGGTATGATGCTAAACACTAATGCAGACAAGGGAAAGGTTGCCCGACCTTTTGTCAAGCAACCTCCCTCTGATACCAACTGTCACAACCCGTATTTTCTCAACGGTAAAAATCGTATCAGAGTAAGAGAAAACACGTGCCGTGATGCCACGTCGTTCAGGGGATAACTGCACACGCTCAGGCAAACTCCAGACGTTAGATTTTAAGGAAAATTGTTGATTAAATATGAAAGAAAATCAGTTATGCTGAATGGCCGTATCACTCGGCTCAGTGGATCAGCTAGTGCACAGTTAAAACTATGTTTATACGCAGCAGAAAATACTTTGGTTCAATTAAGTTGACACCCTAAATGAGCATAAGTGTCCCCGGGGGACGACATATGCGTGCACGACCCTAAGGTGAATATAGTAGGTATGAAAAGATAGTGTTTTACGTTGAGGAAAAATAGTGTCTTTCATTTAGAAACATGTTATGCATGGGGTACATATAATAATACTTTTAGGTTTTAAAATATCTAACATGCAACCTAGCATAAATCCTTCCCAGAAGCAAGTAACCAACCACAAGTAGGCAAAATCAGCAGTTTAAATTAATATTCAACATCACAAGAAGCCACCAGTGGGCGTCAACAACCTGACACGAACCCACTGGCGAGTATGTATGTCTATACAGAAGAGTAAAGAACTACCTCACAACAAAACGGGGATCAGCTATCTCAGCTACCCTAGAGGCCACCAACAAGCCCCTCCCAAAGAACTAGCCGCTGAACTGGCTACAACCTGGACCTGAGGCATTCAAGAAAAGAACACCTCAGCAAGGAAACAATCAAAAAGTAAATAGAGCAATAGATTAATTAGCAAATAAGAAGAAGGGTTTACCAACCCGGCAACAAACTGCTATAAGCAAAAGAAAATGGGTGACAGTAAGAGGAGAGTACCGTCTAAAGCACAGCAGAGCACACCAAGTGCGAGCAATAAAACCATTATGCCCTACCAAAAGAGTCTGCAACAACAACAATACATATACATATATGCTAAAAGAAAGGAAAGCATAAACAGGAAAGGGACTAACAGTACCTAACACGTGGGTAACTGGCAGTGGTCAAAACATGGGTCTGAATGCATAACCAAAATCAGACCCAAAAGGGCTAAGCGGTCAAACAGTGGCAGCTTTAGGGTCCCACACACACCAACCCAAACCGGGGCAAAAGGCGGTGGCCACAGCTCTCCACATAAAACCACCCCTCCAGAGGCCACCAAAACTCCACCACCTGCCACAACCCAAGAGTCGGCATGCAGAAATTAGCCGAACACCCAATGCCCCCCTCCTAGGGAAAAGTCCCACTAACAGTCCTAAGAAACACACGAACCCAAGGAAAAAACGTCGGGTCCAACAGACGCGGTCTTGCACGCCTAACCAAAACCAACCCCGAGTCTATCTGACCCCAAAACAAGCGCAGCACACAGTGTCGACACGATGTGTCGACACCACGACAAGCCGGTGTCGGCACAAGGTGTCGACACAACCGCGGCCGGTGTCGACACCAAGTGTCGACACCACAGCAGCCGATGTCCACACCAGGTGTCGACATTGCCGCGGCTGGTGTCGACACCAAGTGTCGACACCACTGCGGCCGGTGTCGACACAAGGTGTCGACACCGCCGCTGCTGGTGTCGACACGAAGTGTCGACACCACTGCGGCCGGTGTCGACACAAGGTGTCGATACTGCCGCTGCTGGTGTCGACACCAAGTGTCGACACCACGACTGGCCGGTGTCGACACCAAGTGTCGACACCAAGACTGTCCGGTGTCGACACAACGGTGTCGACACCCCGACTGGCCGGTGTCGACACAACGGTGTCGACACCCTGACTGGCTACAGGAGCCAGAACCAGCAAACGACCAAAAACGAGAACTCTCTCTAGAGTACAACATCCATCGGCAATGGCAACTACTCGACCTAAACCGAACCAAAACTGTCCCTAATAGACACAATCCCTCAGGAAATCTGAGACCTAACTGGAACTTTCTACACTAACCACGGCACGATCGGGAACGAACCCTAGCGTACCCCTATGATCTAAGCAGGAAAAAGATAAAATTAAATCAAGAAAAAAGACAAAGATCAACTTTGGCAAGGATGAGAGGACATCACTTGACTCAATACCAGAAAAGCTTGGCCGGCGGCATCCCCCACTCTCGGATCTAGCCGCAGAGCACCAGCTGAGGAGCAGAAAGAGTGCAGATCCAGGCGAGGGCAGTCCAGATCCACTCTCGAAATCGAATTTCGACCGCAAAATCTCCAGGAAATCGGCGTCCGAAGGCTAGGGTAGTCCGGCGGTTCTCTTCCTCTCGCACAGGCGGCGGCTTCCTCCAAGCAGAGAAAAAGAAAAGACGAGGAACCGAGCCCTAATTCTAACCCAAGACTATATATACACAGCAGTTTAATAATAAACAATCAACATATTAATAATTATTTACACTCAATATCAAAACAACACGAAACCCGAAACTTCTCGGAAAAAGACGAAATTCACGCCGCAGCTAAAAACTCACGCTACGAACACAACTGCGAAGTCGAAATTAGCATTCGACGAACGAAACCCGGGATAACACCTCCCGAAGCTAAAACACAAGCATTCCCTAAGAGGCCCAGCCGAGTCATCAAACGGACTCCGGGTAGCTGGGGAATCTTGCTAACAGGCTACAAACAGGCTACACAGTGAACCCTAAGAGCTAAAACCACGCTCTACAACGGCAAAAAGCCGGAAATACGTCATCGTAACGCCAGCCAAAGATCAAACAAAATACAGAAAAACCGGGGGCGTTACAATAGGTCTATCTGATACTTGGATAGTGGATATTCCAGACACATGACTTGAACCAAGAGCAATTTGAGGGAGTTTATTCCAGTGAAGAATGAACCAAAGGTGATCTTTGGTGGAGCTGACAAAGGGATTACCAGAGGTTATGATACATCAAGCACAACATGAGAAGACTTGAAGCTAAAGGAGTTGTCAATAGAAGACTCAGTTCAGCAAGCCAGAGTATACAAGATAGAGTCAACATTGTTGAGGAAGAACTTGCACAGGAACAATCAGAAGAAGTGACTCAGCAACAAGATGAAGCTGTTCAAAGAGAAGAGGTCACATTACCAGTTGCTGTCAGACATCTAAGGGATCATCTAAGGGAACTGATCATTGGAGATGCAGCTCATGGTGTGACCACAAGAAGTAGACAACATAACACTGTAATGTACTCAAGTTTTCTATCTCAAACAGAACCAAAGAAGTTTGCAGAAGCCAATATAGACCCATTTTGGATAGGGCTATGCAGGAAGAATTGAACCAGTTCAAGAGATGTAATGTCTGGAAGCTGGTTCCCAGACCAGATGACTGTAACATTATATGAACCAAGTGGATCTACAGGAATAAACTGGATGAGAATGATGTTATAGTCAGAAACAAGGCTAGACAGGTTGCAAAAGGCTATAAACAAGAAAATGGTATAAATTTTGATCAAACCTTTGCACCAGTGGCTAGATTGGAAACTATTAGACTCTTCCTGACATATGCAGCCTACAAAGGATTCAAGGTTTACCAAATGTATGTGAAGTCAGCCTTCTTTAATGGTAACCTCAAAGAAAGGGTTTATGTTGAGCAACCCTCAAGTTTTATTGACTCTACTCATCCTAATCATGTTTATCTTTTACTAAGAGCTTTCTATGAGTTAAAACAAGCCTCAAATGCTTGGTATGAGACTCTGTCTAAATTCCTTCTGCAGAACAAATTCTCAAAAGGGAAAATAGACAAAATACTATTTCTAAGAGAAGTCAAAAACAAGACTAACTTAGTACAAATATATGTAGATGACATTATATTTGGTTCTACTGATGAGTCACTTTGCACCAAATTTGCCAAACTTATGCAAGGTAAGTTTGAAATGAGTAGCATGAGTGAACTCAAGTTTTTCTTGGGTCTCCAAGTTAAGCAAACTATAAATGAAATTTTCATTAGTCAGTCTAAGTTCACCAAGGAGTTAATCAAGAAGTATGAAATGAAAACAATCACTTCCATGAGAACTCCTATGAGATCCAGTATGTCTTTAGACAAGGATGGTGCTGGTAAGTCAGTTGATATCACCTTGTATAGGGGCATAGTTAGATCACTACTCTATCTAACTGCCAGTAGAACAGACATAATGTATGTTACTTGTGTCTGTGCTAGGTATCAAGCTTGCCCTAAGGAGTCTCACTATACAACAGTCAAAAGAATATTGAGATATTTAAAGGGCACATCTAATCTTGACATATGGTATCGCAGGAATAGTGATTTTGAACTAACAAGTTTTTCAAATGCAGATTATGCAGGTTGTAAAGAAGACAAAAAAACCACTTCAGGTTCATGTCAGTTCCTTGGAAGAAGGCTAGTGTCATATAACAGCAAAAACAAACAAGTGTAGTAATATCCACTGCTGAATCTGAGTACATTTCAGCTGGAAGTTGCTGTGCACAATTGCTTTGGATTCAGCATCAATTACAAGACTACAACATTCAGCTAAGTAAATTTCCATTATATTATGATTTTACTAGTGTCATTTCAATTGCAAATAATCCCGTGTCACATAGTAGAACTAAATATATTGAGATTAGATATCACTTTATTAGGGAGCATGTAGAAAAGGAAGACGTTAATCTAGAATTTGTTCCTACAAATAAACAGATTGCTGATATTTTCACTAAGCCCCTAGATGAAGAGAAATTTAATTTCTTTAAGTTTGAGTTTGACATGTTAAATCTGGAATAATTAATGAATACTTAAAGACTGATGAAAATAAAAATAAAATATTAATCAGTAATTAAGTTTACTTAATTAAATATCAAGTAAAAACATCTAAGTATCAAGTTTCTATAGTTCAGGAGACAACTTTGGCTAAGTCAAAAGTTGTGTCAAGACACCAAAGTAAGTGTCGAGACACCAAAGTAAGTGTTGAGACATCAAAGGGTGTCGAGACACTAAGGTATATGTCGAGAGACATTATCCTTGTGTCGACTTGTGTCGACACATCTCGACAGACAATTTTTCCAGTGTCGACATTAAGTCTTTTCCTAAAAATTTGGAACAGTCTAAATGGAGCGCGCCTTTTCGACTTCAGGAAAGATTAGACTATAAATAGGGTGTGAGAGTAGAAGTCGACTGCGCTTTCTTGATATTGTGAACTATTGATTTCTGAGTGTCGAGCCCTAGAACTCAGATCAGTCGACACTCATCAACCATTTCTCTCCACTCTCATGGCACCCAGGTGTGACGATAACATCTTTGAAGGTTATGAACTTGTCCGAAATGGATTCAACTCGGCGTCTGAAGAAATTAAGAATGTAATAACCTTAATCACTGAAGCAGAATTGGAGTATCTGTTTCAGAACCTTCAAATGTCTGGAAACGAGAAGTTCTAAAATTCTTTTCCAATGCTCATCTCGACTCAAACACAGAAAAGATTAAGTCCAAAGTGAATGGAACAAAGGTCAAAATCACAACCAGAAGACTGACCAAAATATTTCACTTGCCAAGGATTGATCAAGAAGATGAGCTAGATTCTGCCAAGACTGCAGAAGCTTTGGAGTGGTGTGGATTGACCCCAACCACAAAACTTGGAAGCACCCTTGTCAGGAAGGGAATGAATACTCAAGACAAATTTCTATCAGAAATTATAGGAAAAGTGCTGCTATGCAAAACATGAGCACATGACAGAATCTCTGCTCAAATGTTTGAGCTGATGACAATGATGATATTCAAAGTGAAGACCAACTGGAGCAAAATTGTCCTTGACAAAATAGCAGAGAGCATCAAGAAGCCCAATATTGGCAGGATAATAAGCCTCTATTTGGTTCAAGCACTTTCTGATAGTCTCAATCTCAAGATTGGATCTAAGATCAATCACATGAGAAGAATGAACATGATAATCCTAGCAAGATGGGATAAAGTATTAACAAACGAGACACCAGTACTAGAGAAGAAGAAAGAGAAAAAGAAGAAGGTAGTGGTTGTGGAAGAAGAATCTTCCAGTGACTCTGAAGAACAAAAAGCTCCAGCACAGAAAAACATGATGATGCAGCACCAGAAAATTCTCTAAGGACCTCTCCTGGTCCTGGAGATCAGATGCATGGGGAGACAAGACCAGAGAAGGATCACATTGTGGGGGAGAACCCCATTCATCTTCCAGACTTAGAAAATGTTCCTGCACAAGATGTGCAAATGTCTGATAAAGAGAATGAGAATGCAGTCTCTAAGGAGACTGAGAAAGAATTTCCTATGGATAAAGAAGCTGATATCCAGGAGAAGTTACATGATACACTCCCAGATGATCATTATTCTGATGCTTCAGCATAACTAGAGGATGAAACCATGGAGGAACTCAACCTTGGTGAAGTAGGTGTAAGGGTTGAGGGGGAGATAACAGATCTGACCCAAAACACTGAAGGAGCTAAAGAGCCTACTTTAGTTGAAGTTGTCAGTTCTCCAGATTCTGATGAGGAGGAAGCCCCTCAGCTCAAGAAAAGGAAAATTAAGGAACTCAGGAAAAGGAGTAGGAGCTATAAGAAAACCGTTCAATCTGAAACACCACCTACTCCTCTTGATTTCAGCTCCCTATTGATTCAAATGCAAATAATGCTAGATCAAGACAACTGGAAAAATATGTAGATGAAAGCACTAAGGAGTTGCAGTTCCAGTTGGCACAAGATATCAAATCCATTAGATTTGAGGTCAACTTGTTGAGGAAGGATATGACTGATTTCTTCCAAAGAGGAGCACATGTTGTAGTCTACCTTGCTCAACAACAAGAGTCAAAGAAAACTCTAGATGAAGTAGCTATTAAACAAGGATATGTCCTTGAAAACCAGACAAGAATGAATGAAAACATAACTGTAATGCATGATACTTCACTGGTAAAACTAGCTGAGCAAACTACAGCTCTGGAGACAAAGATAGGCTCTACCTTCAAAGATATTGAATCTCAGCTATCTATACATGCAGACTCTTTGGTTAAGACAGTCAAGTATTCTGGCAAAGAACTAGATGATCACTTGCTCAAAGTAAAGAATCATTTGTCCTCAGGGGTTACTCATCTTGTAGACCAAGTAAGATTTCATAAGGATGAATTAAAAGATCATATTGAAAGAGAAGTCATAAAGGGGAAGAGAGTAATGATAAAGTCAAGTTCTGAGCATGCTATTTGGACCTCCAATAGCATCAGAGATACTCTAGGTTTTCCTCCCATAAATTATGATGAAGATCAAACAGCTGAGTCTGGCTGCCAACCAGCTCAGTTTGAGGATATTCACAATGCAGTACAATCTATGTACAGTCCTCCACCACAGATTCAGAATGTAGTATGTGAGGAAGTGGAGATGACTGCTTCTGCCTTGCTCAAAGAAAAAGAAGCTCATTTATCTAAGAAGAGATTCAGGGAGCAGGCTGAAGCAAAGCTAGATTTTGAGCAGTGGAGTCCAACTTCCAGATCTATTATACTCACTGCATGAAATGCAATTAACAACAATACAGCTGACAGGGGAAAATGATACTCAGAACAAGAATGAATCATGCATACAAAGTAACAGTAGATCATTTATAAATTCAGAAAAGATCTGAAGGCAGGGAAGATCCCAGCTGATTCTATTGAACCCAGCAAATACTTCCCCAAGCCATATCATTATGCTAAAAGGCAAATGCTCAAGGAAGAAGAGATCTTGAAGACCAAAGATGTCAAGGGAAAGGAGAATGTGGCTGATGACAAGGTACCTGAAGTCAAAGCCAAGATACAATCAGGAAAATGCATTGTCATCAAAGAGCCAGAACAATCTTAGATTATTTCTCTTTTATAAAAACTATGTAATTTTGTTTTATGACATTGTAAAAACTGGAAAGTGTAATCTTTGAACAAATTGGAATGAAAAAGTTTAGTTGCACTTTGTTATATCTGTTTTATTATTGTTGTTTCCTTTATAATTTTGTTCAACACTTTTCATGTACAACATAATTATCGTTTTTTTTGTATTGTGGTGTATATCATTGAATTGAGGTTATGACTTCTCCAAATAGGGGGAGATTGTTGGGTACATTGAAAACAATGTACTTGATTTGAAGAAGCCCTTTCAACTCAATAATATACACAAGTATGTATTTGATGTATGTTTCAGTTCATGCATGCAGGTTAGTATATGTCATATTGATTGGACAGGTGGTCCAAGTGACATTGACAGATGAACCCAAAGAAGCTGACTGGAAAGACAGGAAATTGCCTAAGTCCACAAACGTTGAGTGAAGCAAGCTCACTCAACGCCAAATATCAAGACAGTCGCTGAAGAAAATTGACTAAGTCCACAAGCGTTGAGTGAAGACAGTTCACTCAACGTCATACAACTAATAGTGCTGAGTGAAGTCAGGACAGTCAAAGCCCAGCAAGTTGCAGCGCAGAGAAATGACTAAGTACAAAAGTGTCGACACACTTTACAACTATATCGACACCTTTGTAGGAGAAGTGTCGAGATCAGAAAGATACAAGACAGCTGTGTCGAGACAATTCAGTTATCTCGACACCTTGAAGATCAAGTCAGCAGTGTCGATATAAGTCAGATATCAAGACACCTTAAAGCTCAGGACAGTAGTGTCTAGACAATACAACTGTCTCGATACAATAAAGAACTGAAGTGTAGACTTAAAAATGTCGACACCCAGCAGACTGTAGTGTCGAGACAATTCAACTGTCTCGACACAGTGAAGATTTAAAGAAGATGTCGACACCCAACAGACAGTTATGTCGAGACAAGTCAACTGTCTCGACACCTTCAAGTTCAGACTGGAAATTCTATCAAGTACAGATGTGTCGAGACTGCTAAGATGTCTCGACACCTTCTAAGAACACTAAGTATTATTGTGTCGAGACACTTGGGACTTCTCGACACTTATGATCCTGAAGTTGTATAGAGTCAACGCAGCTGAGTGTCAAGTCAAGTCAGAAGTGTCATGTCAGCTATAGTGACTTGACATCTCATCAGAATCCGTTTGAAGGAAAACTTGAAGTATGATGTCATATGATGATGTCATCAATCAGAAGCCAGCAATCCGCGAAGGCTATAAATAGAGGGGTCGTCTACACAGAACACAATGAAATAAATGAATCACAGAATTAATCATTTCACTCATTCTGATTTCTCCTAAGTCAGAGAAGGGCGATAACTCCAAGAAGAAGGAAGACGCAGGTCTTCAAGAAAGTCTTCTGATCCTTTCAACAAGTTGATCAGAGAATTAAGGTGGATCTGTTCTACAAGTTCTTCAAGAAAATCAAGCCGATCATCATCAAGAACATTGCAGATTCATTGAAGAATCATTTCAGCCAGTCTGCTCATCAAGAACCAATCCTGTGCTGCTGAATTGAAGAATCTGAATTCTCAGATAAGTCAGATCTCAGAGTTGTTGTTTTCTGAGATTACTTTCTTTCTCATTTTCCTCTTAATTTTGTAAGATCTCTTTGATATCTGAGTGAGTATGAGATATATTCTCTGAGTTGTAAGATTGATTTATAAAGGCTGAGGTAGGGTTATTAAGTGACCTGAGGTAGGTGATTTGTGTGGGATCACTGATGTGTAAGACTTGTATAGTCTGAGGTAGAGTTCTTGAGCGACCTGAGATAGGAGATTGAGTGGATCTCTGAGGTAGGACCTGTTGGTCTGAGGTGTAGGTTTCTGGAAAGAAACTGAGTTTGTAAGATCTGTTGATCTGAGTTGAAGAAGAGGAAATATAATCTTATCTAGCACATTGTTAGTGAGGAAGAAGGGGGAAAGTGGATGTACCCTAGATAGGAGAACCACTATAAAATCTGTGTTCTGTGGATTGCTTGTGCTGTGTTCTTGTGATTGTTTATTTTCAAGTATCTGCTGAATTATTAAGTATATGTGACAAAGTAATTTAAAAGACACATATTCACCCCTTTAGGTGATTAACTACCCATAGATTTATCTTTTAGCCTACTCATAGCTCATCGATTGCCGACCGACCCAGAGTTCAGTGTTCGTCAATCGCCGGCCGACCCAGAGCTCTCAACATTCACCGATCGCCGAATGACCCGGAGCTCAACATTTGCCGATTGTCGTCCGAGCCTGTAGCTTTGCCAGATTTTGAGTAGTGTCGTTGTGTCGGAAAAAGGAAGACACTGCTTTCTGCCTCCTGTCCTTTTTAGAACTTGGAACGAGTTAAAGATGGGATATATATATTTATGACAAAGAAGATCTGATCTCTTCTCCTTCCCTCTCTTATATTGTTGTCTGCCGGCCATAAACCTTAGATCAGAACACTGCTTCTCTTCTTCCCGGAGACAACTATAAATATATGTACTAAGAGTCTCTTTTCTCTCATGAGACTCTGATCCACCTCTTCTTTTGGGTGATATTTGCTCTCTTCTAAGCATTCATAAATTGTTGTAAGGGTTACTGGATCTCCCTTAAAAAAAGAATACTGTTATTAGCAAACTCATTTTGATTGTTAGCAAACCATTACTATTAGCAAAGCATAAAATTTGAAATTGCATATTTGAAAACCAAATGTTTACTAGCAAATCACTCAAACAAATAAAATAAAAATCCCCAAAATAAGTGTTTGTGCTATAGTATATCATTTAACATTACAAAAATTGACTAGTTATCATGTCATTTTGCTACAAAAAGGTTAATCCAAAATTCAGTTATTTTCAATAGCTCCCAAAAATTTCTGCAATAAATTAAAATAATGTTACAAATTTTATATGTAAATTAATATGCTAAGAAAATTAAAATCAAAATGCATACATTTCTTAATTTGTTGTTTAGGATCCATTCCCATGATGTTGTTTGTCTTTAATACTCCAAAAATTTCTGCAATAAAATTAAACATTGTTAGTACAATTCTATGTAATTTAATTGACTATGAATATTGAACTTTAAATTTATACCTTTCATGATTTGTTGTTAAGAATGCTTTCCTATGAACTCGTTATGTGTGTATGATACCTCCATGGGGAGTAAAGTTGAGGCAATGAACATTTTTTTTCATGTATAGTCTCACAAAATGATTACCATTTAAAAATCCAATAAAAATATATTTGGGATTTGAGGAAGTGCCGAGTCCAGATGTGTCGAGACTGCTAAGATGTCTCGACACCTTCTGAGAACACTAAGTATTATTGTGTCGAGACACTTTGGACTTCTCGACACTTATGATCCTGAAGTTGTATAGAGTCAGCGCAGCTGAGTGTCAAGTCAAGTCAGAAGTGTCATGTCAGCTATAGTGACTTGACATCTCATCAGAATCCGTTTGAAGGAAAACTTGAAGTATGATGTCATCAATCAGAAGCCAGCAATCCGCGAAGGCTATAAATAGAGGGGTCGTCTACACAGAACACAATGAAATAAATGAATCACAAAATTAATCATTTCACTCATTCTGATTTCTCCTAAGTCAGAGAAGGGCGATAACTCCAAGAAGAAGGAAGACGCATGTCTTCAAGAAAGTCTTCTGATCCTTTCAACAAGTTGATCAGAGAATTAAGGTGAATTTGTTCTACAAGTTCTTCAAGAAAATCAAGCCGATTATCATCAAGAATATTGCATATCCATTAAAGAATCATTTCAGTCAGTCTGCTCATCAAGAACCAATCCGGTGCTGCTGAATTGAAGAATCTGAATTCTCAGATAAGTGAGATCTCAGAGTTGCTGTTTTCTGAGATTACTTTTTTTCTCATTTTCCTCTTAATTTTGTAAGATCTCTTTGATATCTGAGTGAATATGAGATATATTCTCTGAGTTGTAAGACTGATTTATAAAGGCTGAGGTATGGTTTTTAAGTGACCTGAGGTAGGTGATTTGTGTGGGATCACTGATGTGTAAGACTTGTATAGTCTGAGGTAGAGTTCTTGAGCGACCTGAGATAGGAGATTGAGTGGATCTCTGAGGTAGGACCTGTTGGTCTGAGGTGTAGGTTTCTGGAAAGAAACTGAGTTTGTAAGATCTGTTGATCTGAGTTGAAGAGGAGGAAATATAATCTTATCTAGCACATTGTTAGTGAGGAAGAAGGGGGAAAGTGGATGTACCCTAGATAGGAGAACCACTATAAAATCTGTGTTCTGTGGATTGCTTTGCTGTGTTCTTGTGATTGTTTATTTTCAAGTATCTGCTGAATTATTAAGTATACGTGACAAAGGAATTTAAAAGACACCTATTCACCCCCCTCTAGGTGATTAACTACCCATAGATTTATCTTTCAGCCTACTCAGAGCTCATTGATTGCCGACCGACCCAGAGTTCAGTGTTCGTCGATCGCCGACCGACCTAGAGCTCTCAACATTCACCGATCGCCGAATGACCCGGAGCTCAACATTTGCCGATTGTCGACCGAGCCTGTAGCTTTGCCAGATTCTGAGTAGTGTCGTTGTGTCGGAAAAAGGTAGACACTGCTTTCTGCCTCCTGTCCTTTTTAGAACTTGGAACGAGTTAAAGATGGGATATATATATTTATGACAAAGAAGATCTGATCTCTTCTCCTTCCCTCTCTTGTATTGTTGTCTGCCGGCCATAAACCTTAGATCAGAACACTGCTTCTCTTCTTCCCGGAGACAACTATAAATATATGTACTAAGAGTCTCTTTTCTCTCATGAGACTCTGATCCACCTCTTCTTTTGGGTGATATTTGCTCTCTTCTAAGCATTCACAAATTGTTGTAAGGGTTACTGGATCTCCCTTAAAAAAAGAATACTGTTATTAGCAAACCCATTTTGATTGTTAGCAAACCATTACTACTAGCAAAGCATAAAATTTGAAATTGGATATTTGAAAACCAAATGTTTACTAGCAAATCACTCAAAAAAATAAAATAAAAATCCCCAAAATAAGTGTTTGTGCTATAGTATATCATTTAACATTACAAAAATTGACTAGTTATCATGTCATTTTGCTACAAAAAGGTTAATCCAAAATTCAGTTATTTTCAATAGCTCCCAAAAATTTCTGCAATAAATTAAAATAATGTTACAAATTTTATGTGTAAATTAATATGCTAAGAAAATTAAAATCAAAATGCATACATTTCTTAATTTGTTGTCTAGGATCCATTCCCATGATGTTGTTTGTCTTTAATACTCCCAAAAATTTCTGCAATAAAATTAAACATTGTTAGTACAATTCTATGTAATTTAATTGACTATGAATATTGAACTTAAAATTTATACCTTTCATGATTTGTTGTTGAGAATGCTTTCCTATGAACTCGCTATGTGTGTATGATACCTCCTCCATGGGGAGTAAAGTTGAGGCAATGAACATTCTTCTTTCATGTATAGTCTCACAAAATGATTACCATTTAAAAATCCAATAAAAATATATTTGGGATTTGAGGAAGTGCCGAGTCCAATGGTAGAAACATCATACTCTGATTTCGTGAAGTTAGAGCCACACCAATATTGTAACAAGAAGATATAATTAACTTCATATTGCTATGACCACCTTCTACCCGATTTGTTGTTGAGTTGCCAAGATGTAAATATCTATCAATGCAAGCACATACAAAATATTCTTTCAAAGGGTCAATCTTTGTTTTGCATATATAAGTGACAACATAGGGAATGATGTGGAATAAGAACTCAAAATATGATTGTATCTCATATTGAACTTGTTCTCATTTCTTGCATCAATTAATCGTTGCCAAGCACCAAGAAATATTTCGAACTCCTTCCCATCCTTAAAATATTTTTTACAATTAGACAAAATATTTCTATGCACGTGAACCTGAAATAGAATATGTTTGACATTTGGAAATGTAAAATTGATGTCATTCATCAATGCCAAATCTTTATCTGTAACCAGAACATTTGGCAAGGAGGTTTCATCTAAAATAGCTTTGAAATGCTCAAGTGCCCATCTGTAACTAGACTCAGACTCATCAGATAGAAAAACAAAAGCAGCGAAAGAAGTTTGCTAAGTAGATGTAACACCAACCACAGATAGTAATGACAACCGGTACTGATTGGTCTTGTACGTACAATCCATTAAAAACACAGTAGAAAATGTTTTACTTAGGATAATAGTAGTCGGATGTGCAAAGAACAAGCTCACCAAGTTCCCCCCATCACTCACTCGATTAAAGCTCAAATAGCCACCATCGGCTAGGCACTTATACAAATATTGTATGGTGTGACACCATTTAATACTTCTTTATGCAACTTATATCTCTCATTATAGATTGTCCGCATCACTATGATTTTCTGTATTCTTTTTTTAAGCGTGGTTAATATGCTTCTTGGTTTCACATTGGAGACAATCATGTCACGAACTATTTTTTTCTCCTCAATCCAATCTTCCCACAACCGCATGTGCTTCTAAATGAACCATTGCATGATTATGCGTCCCACATTTGACTTGAATAATCCATTCATCCGAGTGTGCATTTTTTTCTCGATCAAAGAAAAATGGCACCCACAACGCTTGCTTGTAGTTTTTCTCAAATTTTGTTTAACCTAACCTTTTTTGCATTGCTTCTCACGGTATAAACCACCTCTATCACACCCAAAAAACACACGTGGGCTTGCTCTTCCTCACACTAATTTATCCGAACCTTTAACAGTGACCGCAAAACTAAGACTTTTACCGACATTACGAGCCCACTCAATTAAAGATTCCCTTGATGGAATTGAATTTCGGTTTCAAAGTGTCTACCAACATCGGGATATACATTTGATTCACCACACAAAATACAATTTTAAAAACAATTCATAAACCTTAATTCCTACACAAAGACAAGAACAACCAATGTTGAGATAATGTATTTTTATCTTGTAGAGTATGAATGTTGTAGAATAATCTCCATTGAGGGTTGAACGACACCAACGAAGGAGGGCTGGATTTTGCTTCTGAAACAAACAACATAGAAAAAACTGAGATATTATTGATTTTTTAGGGCTGAAAATTCTGAAAAAACAACAATAAAAAGAAATGAAAATTTTTTAGGGTTGAAAACAACTTGAAATCGAATTGTAAAGGGGAAGGAAGGTAGACAACTTTCAGTTCGAGTTCAATACCGGAACCATAAAAGAGATCTGGGATCTCCTTGAGGTACAAGGGAAGGACATGGAGGAGGACTTACCTGAATCACGTTGAGGAAACGGCGGGTTGAATCACCCAAGAAACGATATGTTGAGGAAACAACGGGTTTAGGGTTGAGAGGACTGGACGACACCACCGGCGGCCGGCTGGAAGATCTCAACGGCGAGCGGTTGAGAGGACTGGACTGCGGACTGGACGAAGGATCTCAACGGCGGCGAAAGTTCTCTGCTGCGGGCGGCTTGGGGGAATGACAAAGTCGGGAGGAATGAAATGAGGACTTAGGGCAGGAATCAGGCTTTTAAAAGAGGTTTGCTAACAACTTATTTTTAGGTGAGAAATAAGAGGAAAATAAGGCCGAACCGGGTTTAATAAGGTTTGCTAACAGTCATTTATGGTTTACTGTGGTTGGAGTCTCCAGATAAGACTAATCGGGTTTGAGTCTCCATATGGTAAATACTGTCGTCTTAGTGAATGCAGTCCTATCCCACAAGTTGTGGAAGAGAGGAGTAGCTAGAGTTATCTGAGAACCTCCATATAATCTTGTGTCATCTCGATGAATTGCTCTATATCTTAGAGTATTGCTTAAACATGTTTATTATTATTTTGATATTCTCACATCTATCTTATTGACATAGGACGAATTTATAGGTGGAGAATGCTCGATGCCTTAACCCTAAATGAAATGTAAGCACACGATGAATGAGATAGACCTACAAAAAACCTTAAAATGAAGATGTGAACGAATGCACACACAATATGATGAACTTATGACGACTAACCCTAGGCTCTAATGTGATGCTGGTGAATGATTCAATTATGCAAGTTTTCCCGACGCACAATTTATTAGACAATATTGATTTTAAAATTTAGCCCAAGCGTCACAATTGATCAAAAATATTGTAATTTAGGCAAACGAATAATAAATGCAAATTAAGTGTAAGTGCTAAGATTAAATGCAAAGACGAATATAGCACACAGATAAATAAATTGGATGGGCCAAATTAACTAAGTATTGCTAGCTATAAATTGGAGTATCCGTACATTATAAAGAAAACGAAACTAGAATGCAGATGTTACGGATCCTCCGTCAGTTATCTTATCTTATTATCATCATCATCATCATTATTATTATTATTATTATTTTTATATGTGGAGTCGAGTTATTGTTCGAGTCGCGTTGTATTGAGTCGTAGTCATCGCTGCGTTTTATGCATTTTAATATTTGATGTGTTATTTACGGTTATGCCATCAACGCCTATTTATATGGCGCCCTTTGGGTCATGTAATGCTTATGCAAGAAATTATAATCAACTTTCTTTTTATCTCTCTAACTTCCCCTATCTCTAGTTCTTTTCTTCTCACCCCTCTCTTCAAGGGTTTTTATCTTCTCTCATCTCCTCCACCATCTCTAGGGGTTTAATCCCTTGCATCCTCCACCCACAGCCCTCCGACGATCCACCAAAAGAGGCACGTAACAAACTTGGTATCAGAGGGTTTCTTTCCTCCCCCGACACAACCTTCTACTTCCTTCTCGCTACAACGTTTCAGCCAACGCCGCACTCCACGCTGTTCCGTTCCCAGCCGCAGAACCCGCAGCTACCATCGTTTCCGGTCGCAGTCCTCGCCGAACCAGAAGTCGATGCCTCCAGCAAGCCGCTTGCCCTCGACACACCACTGCGTCGACCTTCCAGCACCCACTGCGTCGACC
The DNA here is from genome assembly GCA_039583875.1 of Platanthera guangdongensis. Taxonomy (NCBI): domain Eukaryota; kingdom Viridiplantae; phylum Streptophyta; class Magnoliopsida; order Asparagales; family Orchidaceae; genus Platanthera; species Platanthera guangdongensis. The sequence goes on from CM077155.1 coordinate 163,127,247, forward strand.
TTCCAGCACCCACTGCGTCGAACTCCCCGTCGACATCTAGCTGCCGCTTCCGAAACCTCCTCCCAAAGCTCGGCCAACCACCACATAGCAAACCATCCAGTGGCAACCCCTCGACGCCAGAAAACTGCACGCCCTCTGCTCTCCCTCGCACGCAGACCCTCGTCGTCCCCAGCGAGGCAGCACCGCGCCATCATCGTTTTGCCAAGGTCATCATTTCTGCTGCGCCGGCCTGCTCCTCCAGCTAACGACATGTGCCTTCCGCGCTTGTTGCCCCTCCTCGAGCCCAGGACCTCTGCGCCCATTTTTTTCTTCCTCTTATTTTTTTCCTGGGGCCCATCAATCTTTCCCCCACATAAATTTTTTTCCTGGAGCCCAGCAGCTTTCATCATTACCCAGCCTTGTTTCTCCCACCGCCACTATCTCTCTTTCCTACTTAATTAACCACCATCCTTTTGTTTTATTTTGTTTTTATCTTTCCTCCCAGCCCCATCACCTGTCTTTTTCCCCATCCCATTTTTTTTTATTTAAAAGTCCATCTCCTTTATTTTTCTTTTAACAGTCCATCTCCCTCCCTTCTTTTTCTTTATTTCTCACAGAGCCCTCATTCCTTAGCCGCCGACCCCCCTTTTGCTATCAATCCCGTTAATTGAATTTTTTTTTCTGATTAATTAATCTACTCTGATTAACTAATCAATTATTAATTCAATTAAATTATGTTAAACAACGACGACCTCATCCAACAAATATTCGTCCGGCTTAATATTATGGAAGCGCGAGTCGACCGCGTAGCTACGCGCTTCGGCTCGCCACCTTTCACGGGTGGCTATTCCATCACTACGCCTCCCTCAACTGCCCCGCCACCGACTCGCCTCGTGTAGTCGCCGCCGTCGTCGCCGCCACCGTCACCGCCGTCGTCGCCGCCACCACCGGCCGCCGATGCACCACCTCTCTCTATGGTGGGCGTCCTTCCACCGCTTCCGCCTCCTCTCTGGTCACCCGTTCCCGCCTCCGGTCATCACATCGCCTCCTCTCCCGGCTCTTGCTTCGCCGGCCCCTACCTTGTCGCTTCCATCGACCGCTTTGCCGCTTCTTCTGTCGGCCTGTGCTCCGGCGACCCCGCCGGATCCATTCCTGCTGCAAGCCGTCGGCCCTCCGACCTCCATGAGGCTACTGCTCATAGCCCCTCCAGCGGCCGCGACAAATCCATCCCATATGCCACCCATTTTACGAATGGCGCCGCTACTCCTCGCCGACGCCACCGCCGCCGATACACATTACTGCGCATTGTTTTGGAGGGAGGCCAAGGTACCAAACGATCCGATCACCCGCACGATGCACGAGTTTGAGGGCAAGCTCATTTTGAAGGGCGTATGGAGTGTTACAGATCCTCCGTTAGTTATCTTATATTATTATTATTACGTAGAGTCAAGTCATTGTTAAAGCCGCGTTGTATTGAGTCGTAGTGATCGTTGCGTTTTAAAGTTTTAATATTTGATATGTCATCGACGCCTATATATATGGAGCCCTTGGGGGTCATGTAATGCTTATGCAAGAAATTATAATCAACTTTCTCTTTATCTTTCTAACTTCCTCTCTCTAGTTCTTTTCTTCTCACCCTTCCCTTCTAGGGTTTTCATCTTCTTTCATCTCCTTCACCATCTCTAGGGGTTTAATCAGTGTTGTCAGGATCGCGATCCTGATCATAGGATCTTACGATCCTACGATCTAGATTTTGTAAATTGATCCCGATTTTGTAAAGCGACCCTCCATCCGACCCTACTATCTGATTCAATCCTACCTCGAAATGATCTCATCTAAGATCTCGTTCCTGACAACCTTGGGTTTAATCCCTTGCATCTTCCACCCGCAACACTCCGACGATCCACCAAAAGAGGCATGTAACAACAGACTCACTGATTAATCAGTGTCGGTGGTGGAGGAGAGGATCTAGTTGCGGGGGTGGCGGTCCGAGATTCTAGATGCTACTGTTTTGGGCATGTCAGAGGGAAATATGTTGTTTTTAGGCTATAATTGACTGGAGGGGTCAGTGGGGTTGTGAGTATGGACCGATATGCTTGAATAAGGTTTCCTAAGTGCTGGATAGGTTCAGGTTGTGGATGGAATGCAGCTTAGGACGCGGGATGCAGGATTTGGGGCTGAATTAGGGCTGGTTGCAAGTCTTCTAGTAGAGGGAAAGGTTTGGATGCAGGTTTGGGAGGCAGAGAAAGGTTCGGCAAGCACTCAAGCAGCAGGTATGAGATGGCCGGCTGTAGCAGGGAAGAAGGGAGAAGAGGTTGACTACTGTTGAGGGGGGGGGGGGTCAGACAGCGCTGGGAAGTGGGCGTGGCGGTTGTAGAAGGCGCCGGCGTGGGTTCTGGTGCAAGGAAGAGATGGTGGCGGGGCACTAGAGGATGTGAGTGGAGGCGACGACATTGGAGGCAAGAGAAGGCATCGATAGTGTGCTGGAGGCAAGGGATAGCAGCGGCAGTGGCTAAGAAGAACTCTGTTGAAGGAGGAGGCAGTTGTCGGTGTCATGGTAGACAGGGAAAGCCGCGACGAGCTCTGATTGAGTGCTGGAGGCAGGGGAGGCGGCACCCCTGGAGAAGGAAACCTGCGACGTCGCATCACATAAGGTTCTCGCTGTCGCACTGAGAGGAAGATCAAACAGTTCTCTCTTAAAACCTTAATCCTCGATGCCTTGCCCTAGCAACATATACTAATATGAGTAGAGGGGATTTAAGTTAAACCATCTGACGGCTTTAAACGCATGATTAGAAGATTTAATGTAAGTTCCAAAATACAAGTAAAAAGGACAGCTTGGTGCACAAAGCATCCCCGCGCAACGAGGGTCCGGGGAAGGGTCCCACCACAAGGGTGAAATGTAGGCAAACATTACCCTGCATTCTTGCAAGTAAAAAGGGCATCTTGGTGCACAAAGCATCCCCGCACAACGAGGGTCCGGGGAAGGGCCCCACCACAAGGGTCAAATGTAGGCAAACATTACCCTGCATTCTTGCAAGAGGCTACTTCCAGGACTCGAACCTGTCACCTCAACGTCACAGAGGAACACCTTAATCGGTGCGCCAAGGCTCCCCTTCAAATTCCAAAATACAAGTCCAAAAAATAAAATAAAAATACATATAAATAAAAAATCGCGACGAACGTGATGACGGTCTCCGATCGACAATCCAACGATCCAAAAATGTTGACCTAGTAGGCTTCTCCAATGTCGCACGAACGATCTCGATCACATATTTTCTATTTTTATTTCCTATCTTTTATATTCATCTATATTTGTGATTTTAGTTGAAACATATTGTGATGTGGGATGGATTTGAGAAGAGAGTTTTTTTATTCTCTATTCACCCCCACTAGAGAAATATTCAGATCCTTATTCCGCACATTCAATTGGTATCAGAGATAGCTTCTTCGCCAAGGGCTAACTCCTTGGTGAAACAAGATCCTGATATCTGGATATTTCTTGAGATTCTTCTCTTCTCAATCACGAGATGTGTAAACATAGAGATCAATATAGAGATTATGCCTTTACCCTCAGACCTCTCATGTGCAATCTAGATAAGCTTGCAGTATGACAGTCTAGGGTTAGGCTACGGTGGGAGATGTTGATTGTCAATACGAGCTAGTGTCACAACAAATAAGGTTGAGGTCACAACAACAAGGGAATGAGTGGGAGAAAAGAAAGTGTTGGACAACAATAATAATTCACTTAGGCAAAGCTACTAGAGCAAGGCGTATCCGGGGGCCATGGAGACAATCTATGGGGAGAACCATTTAAGAACAAAGTTGAAATCCGTGAAATGGGTCTGACAATGCCGTACTTTTTGATGAATAACTTGAGCCAGCCTGGATACGTGGTATCACGATTTGCAGACGAGCGATGCAACGTTTTATCCACGACAAGAGGCTAGGAAGCAGAGCACATTTTTGCTTGATATGAAATAAATAAATAAGATGATAATAAATGAGGAGTACTTTGACATTTTTCCAAATGACACTAGTTTCAAAATAAGCTAAATATGTTAGCATATGTTAGAGAAAATAAGTTACATATACTAATAGTCGTTATAGAAAATTATTATCGTAATGTATTTTCTTATTGTGATGCTAAATTGATTCTTTCTAAATTTACATTTCATTCTCTCCTATAATCAAGGGTGTAGATTACAAATTTTGAATTCATGTCTATTTGAGTTTGAAATAATGGATATCTGACTGTGTGGATATATCAAAGATATTTTAAAATTAATAAAATTAAGCGTTCCTAACACTAAGAATCAACAAATATGAGAAATAAATATTCTTAAGGCATCCCTTATTTATTATTTAAATTTATTTTAGGTTTAAACATTCTTGATCGGGTCTCGTACTTGTCAAAATGTCATTTTCCTTGCGCTGTATAGGGATATTTCAACAATGTATCAAAAATACATGATATATTGTTGTGGCATACAATAATGTTTGAACATCTTGATTGCTCTACTTGTACGAAAATTTGTGTGTTGAATCATTTCAATACTTTTTGGTTTTCAAAAATTCATTGAAAGCAAACGGTTGCATTAGCGGCGGATTCTTTACTGTTACAATAATGTTTGAACATCTAGATTGCTATACTAGTATCAAAGTTGGTGTGTTGAATCATTTCAATCCTTTTGGGTTTTTGAAATTTTATTGAAAACAAACGGTTGCATTAGCGACCATCTCATTTCAATCGTTTCAAGCCTTCAAACTTTCTTTGAAGGATATTTTTAATAAAAACATTGTGATACCACTCATGGCTTTTAAAGTCTCAGCATGCATCTCATTTGGGCCGCAAAACCTTTACATTATGTAACTTGTTTAGATCTAATTTTGATTAGATCTAACCTCGATTTAGAAGGCGCTGGGAAGTGGGCGTGGCGGTTGTAGAAGGCGCCGGCGTGGGTTCTGGTGCAAGGAAGAGATGGTGGTGGGGCACTAGAGGATGTGAGTGGAGGCGACGACATTGGAGGCAAGAGAAGGCATCAATAGTGTGCTGGAGGCAAGGGATAGCAGCGGCAGTGGCTAAGAAGAACTCTGTTGAAGGAGGAGGCAGTTGTCGGTGTCATGGTAGACAGGGAAAGCCGCGACGAGCTCTGATTGAGTGCTGGAGGCAGGGGAGGCAGCACCCCTGGAGAAGGAAACCTGCGACGTCGCATCACATAAGGTTCTCGCTGTCGCACTGAGAGGAAGATCAAACAGTTCTCTCTTAAAACCTTAATCCTCGATGCCTTGCCCTAGCAGCATATACTAATATGAGTAGAGGGGATTTAAGTTAAACCATATGACGGCTTTAAACACATGATTAGAAGATTTAATGTAAGTTCAAAATACAAGTAAAAAGGACAGCTTGGTGCACAAAGCATCCCGCGCAACGAGGGTCGGGGAAGGGTCCCACCACAAGGGTGAAATATAGGCAAACATTACCTGCATTCTTGCAAGTAAAAAGGGCATCTTGGTGCACAAAGCATCCCCGCACAACGAGGGTCCGGGGAAGGGCCCCACCACAAGGGTCAAATGTAGGCAAACATTACCCTGCATTCTTGCAAGAGGCTACTTCCAGGACTCGAACCTGTCACCTCAACGTCACAGAGGAACACCTTAATCGGTGCGCCAAGGCTCCCTTCAAATTCCAAAATACAAGTCCAAAAAATAAAATAAAAATACCTATAAATAAAAAATCGCGACGAACGTGATGACGGTCTCCGATCGACAATCCAACGATCCAAAAATGTTGACCTAGTAGGCTTCTCCAAATGTCGCACGAACGATCTCGATCACATATTTTCTATTTTTATTTCCTATCTTTTATATTCATCTATATTTGTGATTTTAGTTGTGAAACATATTGTGATGTGGGATGGATTTGAGAAGAGAGTTTTTTTTATTCTCTATTCACCCCCACTAGAGAAATATTCAGATCCTTATTCCGCACATTCAATTGGTATCAGAGATAGCTTCTTCTCCAAGGGCTAACTCCTTGGTGAAACAAGATCCTGATATCTGGATATTTCTTGAGATTCTTCTCTTCTCAATCACGAGATGTGTAAACATAGAGATCAATATAGAGATTATGCCTTTACCCTCAGACCTCTCATGTGCAATCTAGATAAGCTTGCAGTATGACAGTCTAGGGTTAGGCTACGGTGGGAGATGTTGATTGTCAATACGAGCTAGTGTCACAACAAATAAGATTGAGGTCACAACAACAAGGGAATGAGTGGGAGAAAAGAAAGGTTGGACAACAATAATAATTCACTTAGGCAAAGCTACTAGAGCAAGGCGTATCCGGGGGCCATGGAGACAATCTATGGGGAGAACCATTTAAGAACAAAGTTGAAATCCGTGAAATGGGTCTGACAATGCCGTACTTTTTGATGAATAACTTGAGCCAGCCTGGATACGTGGTATCACGATTTGCAGACGAGCAATGCAACATTGTATCCACGACAAGAGGCTAGGAAGGAAGCAGAGCACATTTTTGCTTGATATGAAATAAATAATTAAGATGATAATAAATGAGGAGTTCTTTGACATTTTTCCAAACGACACTAGTTTCAAAATAAGCTAAATATGTTAGCATATGTTAGAGAAAATAAGTTACATATACTAATAGTCGTTATAGAAAATTATTATCGTAATGTATTTTCTTATTGTGATGCTAAATTGATTCTTTCTAAATTTACATTTCATTCTCTCCTATAATCAAGGGTGTAGATTACAAATTTTGAATTCATGTCTATTTGAGTTTGAAATAATGGATATCTGACTGTGTGGATATATCAAAGATATTTTAAAATTAATAAAATTAAGCGTTCCTAACACTAAGAATCAACAAATATGAGAAATAAATATTCTTAAGGCATCCCTTATTTATTATTTAAATTTATTTTAGGTTTAAACATTCTTGATCGGGTCTCGTACTTGTCAAAATGTCATTTTCCTTGCGCTGTATAGGGATTTTTCAACAATGTATCAAAATACATGATATATTGTTGTGGCATACAATAATGTTTGAACATCTTGATTGCTCTACTTGTACGAAAATTTGTGTGTTGAATCATTTCAATACTTTTTGGTTTTCAAAAATTCATTGAAAGCAAATGGTTGCATTAGCGGCGGATTCTTTACTGTTACAATAATGTTTGAACATCTAGATTGCTATACTAGTATCAAAGTTGGTGTGTTGAATCATTTCAATCCTTTTGGGTTTTTGAAATTTTATTGAAAACAAACGGTTGCATTAGCGACCATCTCATTTCAATCGTTTCAAGCCTTCAAACTTTCTTTGAAGGATATTTTTAATAAAAACATTGTGATACCACTCATGGCTTTTAAAGTCTCAGCATGCATCTCATTTGGGGCGCAAAACCTTTACATTATGTAACTTCTTTAGATCTAATTTCGATTAGATCTAACCTCGATTTATTTTTAGGATAATCTACAAGATACTCATTACTCTTTCTGCATTTTTTTTCTTGAGGGAAAGAGCAAGACACATTAAGGACATTGTATATGAACTTGAGTTACAATAAGATTTTCTTATCTAACCTCGATTTTCTTATTTTTTGTGACTGTGGTTGTGAGGCCCTGATGGGGTCTTTAGGGAAGAGAGGTGGCTGAAAGAGGCGGCAGTAGGTTGGGAGGGGGCTGGAAGGGGCGGCAGCGGCTGGGAGGTGACTGGAATGGGGCGGCAACAGAGGTCTAGGCGGCTAAGATATCGGGGGGGGGGGGGGGGGTTCAGGGAGGTTTTTTAGAGGGGACGCAGGGGGGGTGCGGCTTGGTGTAGTAAACATTGTTTGGGAGGTGATATGTGGGGCGACTAGGTCTAGGGATGGTGGAAAATGGAGTTTAGGGTTAGATAATACCTTAAAGAAGAAGAAAAACACCTACGAGTCGTCACCTAGAGTTCCACTGAGTCGGCACCCTGGGGTGATTGCTGGAATCCGGGAATAGTAATCTCCAAATTTTGCAATCCCTATAGCAGCCCTCATACATTCTTATTTATAATAATGAGATGTTAGGGCATCCCATCATCAACGACTATGATTGACAGAAGATGAGATAGCCCGATTACATCAAAATAAAAGCTAAAATAACATGGTAATATTTGAAATCATGTGCAAACGACTGCCCGGACGCATTCGTGGAGTCATATCATCAATCCGGATACGCCATATATGATAAGTAGACAATCGGCTCCGAACAGACCCAAAACCCGTCCTCCCCTACGGGTCCGCGTCTCCGCTCCACATTAGGACCACTAAGTTGGATTATCCTGACATGACCTGATTTGTGGTATTAGTCTCACACTACCTACCTAGGTTCACCTGCATGTGCATAAAGGACTCATGCCTATTTTTCTTTCACCTCAGGGTTTTAGGATGAAAGCCACTGGTTTCTACATGGTAAGAGTGCACTAGTTTGACCCGTTGTGAGGGTGTGCTGGTTGATTTGGTCCCAATGGATTCCCCGGGCCGTGTGGAACCACTATGTTGGATTATCTCTCGCTTGACCTAATTTATTGCCTACCCACATTCACTTGCCTGTGCATATAGGTCCTAGGCCCCTCCTCATTTCACCTTGGGATTTTGGGATGAAAACCGTGGGTTTCTACATGATATCAGAGCGCTGATTTGATTTGCTAAGGAGCTTGTTGGTTGATCTGGTCCCATCGGGCCAAACAACACAATAAGAAACATTGTCTGTGAACTTTAATTACAATAAGACTTTCCAATTTAACACTCCCCCTACAGACACAATATGGAGCATTGTATGTGAAGTTGAGTTTTGACTAATAGAGATGCAGCATGCCAACTTCATTTTGGAACTATGATTGGTTGAGATTATAATATTGGTGATGTGTAAGCCTTTCCAACTGAGAAGCTGCTACATGATAAACTGTAGAAAGTAATGGGCAAACCTTGTAGATACTTCTTCATGTGTAAAATACAAAAGAGAGTACAAATATATAGGAGAAGAGAGGGAGAAATAATCCTATACAAGAGATGTGAGACTAAAAAAGAGGAAGGAATTGAGCCTATAAATGAGCCTTTAGATCAATATTTCCTATATCATAACACTCCCCCGCAAGCTGGAGCGTACAAGTCTTAGGCACCAAGCTTGGACAAGAAATGGTAATATAACTTGCGAGGTAAAGCCTTGGTGAGGATATCAACAACTTGCCCAGATGCAGGAACATGTTCAAGCTTCAGCTCTTTTGATTGGACCGTTTTCCGAACAAAGTGACAATCAACCTCAATATGTTTTGTTCGCTCATAGAACACAGGATTCTTTGCAATGTGTATTGCAACTTGACTGTCACAAAACAAGGTTGAAGGTGAGGTCAGTTTAACTCCCAAATCTACAAGAAGACTTTCAAGCCAGGTTAGTTCAGAAGTAACAGTCGCCATTGCACGGTACTCAGCCTCAGTAGACGAGCGGGCAACTACTGTCTGTTTTTTACTCCGCCGTGTGATGAGATTTCCTCCAAAGTATGTACAGAACCCAGTAGTAGACCGCCGATCATCCAACGAGCCCGCATAATCGGCATCCGAGTATGCAATAAGAGAAAGGGAGGAAGATGACTTATACACAAGTCCTTGCCCAGGGGAAGTCTTCAGATATCTGAGAATGCGCTCTACAGGCTGGAGGTGAGAGATATGTGGTGTCCATAAATCGGCTGACCACACCAACCGCAAATGATATATCTGGTCTTGTAACTGTTAGGTAGATCAACTTTCTCACAAGACGGCGATAGTATTCCGGATTCGGAAGTAGAGAATCCTCCTCAGATCCCTGAGCACGCAACATGTGGTTTACCTCCATCGGGGTATCCGCAGGTTTACAACCCGAGAGGCCAACATTATGCCGAAGGTCAATGCAATACTTACGCTGAGACAAGACTAAGCCATCGGGTCGTCGTGCTACTTTTAGTCAAAAAAGTATCGAAGATTTCCCAGATCTTTGATTTGAAAATAGAGTTTAGGTGTTGCTTCACATGTTGTATCCCGGTGGAGTCATCACCAGTGATCAGAATATTGTCCACATAAACCAGAAGTATTATGGACCTCAGTGGCAGAACTAGGATTTTGAAGTCGCACGGGCACAATCTAAGTACTGTCAATTCGGGGGATTCGGGGGGCAGCGCACCTGAGCGGGGGTTCGGGGCAGTGTCCTTGATTTTTTTTTTTTTTTTGCAAAGATATTTTTGTAAGAAAAATATTGAACATAATATTACAATCAAAAATTGAACACAAAATTACAAAAGAATTGGTTTTCCTGTTAGACTTAGACGGATTGAAAGCACATAAGTCGCTCTCACATCTCGACCATCCAGAATCATTGAGGAGCATCCGTTTGGTTACTTATAGGGATACCACTACCAGATATCGTGTCTTGGGACTCTTGGCACGTTCATATGTCACCTTAGATGGATAATTTTTAGGTATAAGTATTTTATGGGAATAATATGCTGACGTGTGTTTCCTCTCAAATGGGGACAGTAGATTTCTTCACTAAAATTTCAAACTCATGACTATTCCTTTCATGAGTTTGAGGTGGTATCAAATTGGCTTATTGTACAAGTGTAGATACCCCCAATTGGGGATGAATAAACTATTTGATGCATTCTTTCTCTTCTTCTAGAGCCTTGTACCTTCCTGTGATGGCCTTAAATCTTGACCCTTCAAATTGAACATGATATTTTTCCTTTTACATGCTTCTTTCTTTAGAGTGATAATTACTTTAGAATGTTACACGTTGAGACTTTATGGGTAGAAAAAACTTTCTAAAATTTGAAAATTATGTTAAAACTCATAAGAGACTTGATTTCAAGCGGGACAATGTTTCATTGAATGTGAAATCAATTTTTTTGCATATCTAAAGCGTAATAAAAAAACATTGTAAATAGTATTTAGTGTACAATTACTGTACTAGATCATAAAAACAACTCATAACACAATCTAGTTATTTATCAACAACTATAGATATGTTCAACATGCACATCACGTCGGAAAATTAGACGTGGAAAATTTAGTGGACAAAATAAGGCATGTTCAACTCATAACACAATCTAGTTGACAAAATAAAGAAGATGATCAATTAAACTTCAAATAAGTCATCAAAAGCAATTAGACCTGAAAAATTTAAAGCTATTTCACATACCTTTTGGCGGTTCCAAGTAGGTTGTTGACTTCGGAGGTGAATTCTCAATAACTAATGTAAGAATTAATGCATTAGTTTACCCATCAGAATATAAAATATGTAAACAACAATGAAATAGAGCTTACAATGTAATGAGAGTGGGTATTAAGCTATTATATGCAATACAAGCATCTAAGGAACAATAAGAAGAAGAAGCCTAATTTGAAGAAGAAGAAGCCTAATTTGAAGAAGAAGAAGTCTAATTTGAAGAAGAAGAAGAAGCCTAATTTGAAAAGAAGAAGACTAATTTGAAGAAGAAGAAGCCTAATTTGAAGAAGAAGCTTAATTTGAAGAAGAAGAAGCCTAATTTGAAGAAGAAGAAGTCTAATTTGAAGAAGAAGCCTAATTTGAAGAAGAAGCCTAATTTGAAGAAGAAGAAGCCTAATTTGAAGAAGAAGCCTAATTTGAAGAACAAGAAGCCTAATTTGAAGAAGAAGAAGAAGCCTAATTTGAAGAAGAAGAAGCTTAATTTAGCAGAAGAAGAAGCCTAATTTAGCGATGGGATCGTGACGGGATCGGGAGCCTGCTAGGTTTAGCAGCGGGATCGGGACGGGATCGAGAGCCTGCTAGGTTTAGCGACGGGATCGGGACGGGATCAGGATCGGGAGCCGTAGCAGGTAGCGACGACGGGATCGGGAGCCGGGAGCGGCGACGAGATCGGGAACAGGAGGATATGAAACCTAATTTAGTGAAAAACCGGTCGGGCACGTGCCCTACCGTGCCCAGAGCTAGTTCCGCCCCTGATTATGGTCCCTGTTAATTGGTGACGAGTGAAGAGAGAGGAATCTTCCAAGGTTTGTTTGAAGCCAATCTCACGAATGGCCTTGCTGAATTTCCCAAACCATGCCGGGGAGACTGTTTGAGACCATAAATAGATTTGCGAAGCAAGTATTCACGAGACTCCCTGTGGTCTCAAACCCGGGTGGTTGATGCATGTAAACTGTTTCAAGAAGATCGCCGTTCAAGAAGGCATTCTTGCCATCCAGCTGATGGAGGACCACTGACGATGAACAACTAAAGAGAGAAGGACCCGAATTGAATTCAATTTGGCGACCTGGGAGAAAGTTTCCTCATAATCAAGGTCATACTGTTGAGTAAAATCCCGAGCCACAAGCGAGCTTTCAAGCGCTCAACTGTCCCATCCGCAACATGTTTGATAGAGAAGATCCACTTGCAGCTAACGCAACTGTGACGCGGCGGAAGAGGTACAAGATCCCAAGTGTGATTACCCCACAGAGCCGTCATTTCTTCATCCATGGCGGCCCACCACCGCGGATGCCGGAGGGCGTCTTGCACAGAGGTAGGTATAGAAATAGAGGGGAGAGAGAGAGAGCAAAGGTAAGAGAGGCAGAGAGCCGATGTATAGATACATAGTTGGCCATGAGATATGATGTCGAGGAGGAGGCCAGATCAACATGTCGCGAGATTACACCGGTAGAGGGAGACTGCTGCAAGGCGTCTGGACGAGAAGGGCGACGAGTGTAGACTTGAATGACAGGAGGTTTGGAGGGACTGGTGGTGTTGGGGAAATCGGGATGAGAGGAGATGTGGACTGGTGTTGCAGAGGGGTAGGAAGAAGTGGTGGAAGTGAGACGTGACAAGTGTGATGGGTCGAGGTAGCGGAGGGGAAGAAGGGGATCAGACGGGCTGGTGTGATATGATTTGTCTTCTTGCAAGGAGACATCGACAGACACAACCACCTTACCAGTGGTAGGATAAAAGCAGACATACCCCTTCTGAGTGCGGGAGTACTCAACAAACATAGCTTTGGTAGCACGAGGGGCTAGCTTGTCATTGGAAGGACCAAGGTGGTGGACATAACAGGTACACCCAAACACACGAGATGTGAGAGAGAAGAGAGAGTTATGGATGAGTAAAAGAGAGTAATGAGCGCCACAAAGTTGAGGACAGACGAAGACATGCGATTGATGAGATGACAAGCAGTAGAGACAACAAAGTTCCAGTAGAGGGAGGAACCTGCATTTGAATCATGATATCGAGCCACATTAAGAAGGTGACGATTTTTCCGTTCCGCTACGCCATTCTGTTGAGGCGTATAAGCACACGAAGTCTGATGTGGAATACCGAACTCAGCGCACAGGTTGGAGAAGGTGCGACCAATATATTCTCGAGCATTGTCTGTACGAAGGGTTTTGACATAGGTAGAAAACTGAGTGCGCGTTTCGGTAAGAAATGCACAGAACGTAGTCGTGAGTTCGGTACGATCACGAAGTAAATTCAACCAGGTAACCGCGAGCGAGTAATCATCTATAAAGGTAACAAAGTACTGATTCCCCAAGACACTAGGAACCTTATAAGGCCCCCAAATATCAGAATGCACTAGGGAGAAAGGAGAATCGCTCTGAGTGCATGAAGGAGAAAAGGAGACACGGTGTTGTTTACCGAAGATACATGATTCACAAAAGAACTCTTGTAAGGTTCCTAGTGTCTTGGGGAAGAAAGCCCGCAGTGGACTGGAGCAGTCCGCTAGAAGGGAAGAAAGCCCGCAGCGGACAGGAGGAGCAGGCCGCAAGAGGGGAAGAAATCCCGCAGCAGACTGGAGCAGTCCGCTAGAAGGGAAAATAGCCCGCAACGGACTGAAGGAGCTCGCAACGGACTGAATTAGAACAACAGAGAGAAGTGGACCTCACGGGACAGAGAGAGGAGACTATAAGAAGCCCGAGGAGGAGGCTATATGAAGCCCGAGGAGGAGAGTGGAACCACAGAGATGAAGAGGAAGCGGAGGCAGAAATATAGGCCGCAAAAGACTGCAGGCCGGAGTTAACTAAGCGGAGAAGAGCGATAGATAGACTGAGCAGGCGACAGTTACGCGGGAGGGCGCGGGAGGCCGGGGCGCATGAGAGCAGAGGAAGGTGGATAGACTGTGGAGTCGCGGGAGGCAACGAGTCCCTTTGATACCATGTAAAAAGTAATGGGCAAACCTTGTAGATACTTCTTCATGTGTAAAATACAAAAGATAGTACAAATATATAGGAGAAGAGAGGGAGAAATAATTTTATACAAGAGATGTGAGACTAAAAAAAGAGGAAGGAATTGAGCATATAAATGAGCATTTATGATGAATTGTAAATATACCTATTTTTCTGTACATTAATTTAGTCGTTTTTCTTTCTTTTTGTCGTTTTTACTTATTTTTATTCAATAAAATGCTCCTATTTTTGTAAATATTTTATACTAACTTATTTTATTTTAATTTTCAGGAAAAAATCAAAATCTGCCAAAATTTGACATGTCACGCCCGTGACAAATGGGTCACGCCCGTGACCAGGGCGTGACACGTCAAAAGCCGTGAAATCAGCAATTTTCTGAAGTTCAAAGCCTGTCACGCCCGTGTCACCCGAGTCACGCCCGTGACCCAAGCCCGTGACACTCCACTCGACGATTTCATCTCGACATTCGTCGAGTGTCGACACCCGCCTGTCACGCCCAGAGTCACGCCGTGACCTGGGGCGTGACCTTTCCAGCTAGCCCGACAAGACCCGCGCGGCGACTTTTTGGCGCACCGCGCCCAGATCCACCTGCCTGTCACGCCCCTGTCACGCCGTGACCAAGGGCGTGACCACTGCGAGACCGCCACGTGTCCAGCCTGAAGTCAACTTTCCCGTCAAATCGCCGGCCGCCTTCGCAAATAGTACTGTCACGCCCCCTGTCACGCCCGTGACCAAGGGCGTGACCCATGAAATTTTTTTCTATAAATTCAGAGGTTCTGCTCTGAATTCCTGTCCCCTTTTGGGCATTCTAGTGGTCATTTGCTGGGTATTTTTTTAAACTTTTGGGTTTATGTTTGTATAGATGCTGTTTAGATGATTCCAAGGGTTATGTAAGGGATTTTCTCCCTCTTCTTAGTTTTTATTTATGTAACCTTCTTTTTTAGTTAATAAAATATGTTGTTTTCTCCCTTTATATGGTTTTGGATGTCATCTAAACGCTTCTCTTATGCAATCTTATTTTTCATTTTGTTTTAACTTAGTTTTTTCGTTCTTCTTTATACGTGTGTGTGTGTGTATGAGTTTAACTTAGTTTTATTTCTTTCATAATCTTTATATTTAGCTTTTCCGTTCATATAATGTTCATCCTTATGAGTTTATAAAAACGTTTTAAAAGTGATTTTTTATCCTTTTCGCTAGTTTTGTTCGTTTTTTATCCGTAAACCTTTTTACCCCTTTAACTTTATTATCACTTTTCTAGCATTTTTTATAAAATTATAAGAATGAAAATATAGTGGTTTTAATTTTTCATGCACTTAGTTTTTCATAAACTTTTTCCTTATTTAATTTTTTCGTTCTCTTTTTATGCATTTCTACCGCATTCTAGCGGTAGAAATGTATTCGTTTTTATTTTTCGAGCATTTTCATTTTGCGTTTATTTGCAAACTTTTTCGCTCCGTTTATTTTTATCTTTGCTTTTTATGCATTTCTACCGCATTTTAGCGGTAGAAATGCAGTTGTTTTAATTTTTCGTTAACTTAGTTTTTTTGCATTTTTTTTTACTTGTGCATCTATTTCCGCCTACTCGTTAAGAGTTAAATGGCGCTTTGCTTTATTTCAATTCTGTCGTGTGTGTGCGTGTGTTTACTTTTCAGTAGAGTGCGTGTGTTTTTACTTTATGTCGAGAGAGAGTGTGTGTGCGTTGCATTTATTTTGTCCTACTCGGTTGAGTAGGACCCGTATTTATTTTCTCCTACTCATTTGAGTAGGACTTGCGTGTGTGCGTTTTACTGCTTTCATTTCTCCCGCCACGCAGTTGCGCCGGGACTCGTAATTTACTGCTTTCTTCAGTCCTACTCGTTTGAGTAGGACTTGCAATTTTCAGCTTTCCTTTACTGCTTTTTTTTACTGCTTTCATTTCCTGCTTTCCATTTTCTGCTTTATTTTCTGCTTTCCTCGCAAGCCGTCCCCATTCCGATGAGTGGCTAATCGTTCTTAGCCCTCGCCATCGAAGAGCATTGGGACAGATAAAGTAGCTTAAAATAATTAAAGGTCTAATTTTTCTAATTAATTAATAGTACTTAAGGTTTGCCCGGGGTTAACGACGCGTAGGACCACATATCGATGTGTGGGCCCTATTTCCGTAGTCCATATGCTAGCCAGCCGAGAGGCCGTGCATATGGACCGATCACCCTTGGCAAAGAGAGTTCCGCACTAACCCTCGAGAGAGGAGGCGCGCCAACTCTACCGGATTGAGTTCCCCACCCAATAGCGGGGTTCTTAGCGTAATGCGGGCGTTAAGAGGAATCCTTCGTCGGACTAGCGTTCGGTCGAATAGTCTTAGCGTTCAGGTGAGCGATAGTCCTAGAGATAGGTGAGCTCATTTTAGTGGAACCTCCACGGCCAAGTCTCCGCCTTAATTAATTAGAAATTTAGGAGCTTTTTTATTTAAAGTCTATTTTAGTTCAATTGTTTTTTCGGTGCCATCGAGCTAAGCTCTTCATCGGCACCACCTTCAAGCTTTCTTTTTATTGCTTTCATTTTCTTTCCGCCATTTTCTGTATTTTTATATAAAATATCCCGACAAGATAATTATCGGTAAAATAATAGTCCCCTCCAGGGAAGAGTAGAAATAATCGAACCGGACCCGAGAACAATACGACCTCGATATTCCACCGGAATATCCTGTACTACTCACGATAGGTGCACTTGCCTCCTTTCGTTAAAACTCGATTTCTAAACCTTTTTTTATATCCAAAATAAATAAATAAATACGCGCCCCGTTTTCTTAAATAAATTCACTTCCGCCTTTTTCTCAAATAAAAACCGCCGGGTCGCCGCGTGACCGCAAATAATTTCCGAGTTTTTAACCATCAAGTTTTTGGCGCCGTTGCCGGGGAATTTTAGGTTCGTTATTTTAAACCCTGGAAATCTATTAATTTTACCTTATTTTTGAAAAAAAAAAAAAATCTATTTATAATAATCCTATTAAAAAAAAAACTACTTTAAAAAGAAAAAAAAACAAAAACTTAGAAAATATATATATATCTTTTTTTATCATATTATTATTATTATAAAATATTTTTTTGAAATGACGTCATTTTTATAAATCCTAAAAAACCAAAAAAATCTAAAAAATCTAAAAACAAACAAAAAAAAACAAAACTCTAAAAACAAAAACCTAAAAATCTAAAAAGTTCAAAAAAAAAAAAAAAAACAAACTTAACAAAAAAAAAAAAAAATATTTTTATTTTTTTTTTTATTTTTTATTTTTTTTTTTTTATTTTTTTATTTTTTTTTTTTTTTTTTTTTTTTTCATTCTTGTTTTTGGTGCGTTTGCTAAGGCTTAGCTACCTCCGACTCCCCACGCACATCGCCCCCCTACCGCCCGCGATTTTTAGGCCGAGTTTCTCTTTCTTATTTTTTTCTGTTATCTTTTTGTTTTTTCTTCTAAATAATGCAGGGTTCCAACCTGGGCCTCCCGCGCTCGTCTTAGGGAAGCTCCTACCCTCCCTTTTTCTTTTTGTACTTATTATAATTTGTATATTATCTGTTCCGCATACTTAGACTGCAACATTGGGGACAATGTTGGGTTTAAGTATGGGGGTGTTTTCCTATACTGCATTTTTTTTATTCTGTACTCATCAAAATACAAAAAATACAAAAAAAAATTGCAAAACTTAAAGCATAAAAAAAAAATTTTTTTTCCTTGTTTTATATAATAAAAAAAAAAACTCAAAAAAAAATCATAAACCACAAACAAAAATCTCAAAAAAAAAACTTATAAAACATCAAAAAAATTCAACAAAAAAAAAAATTTTTTTTACTTTGTAAATATTTTTCAAAAAAAAATCTCTCTTCCCCCCTCTTCTTCTTTTTTGTAAAAACTTGCGTCTTGCCTGCCCGCGACGTTCGACTCATCGAACCAACCATTCAAATAAGAGTCTGTTCGCGGGGCCGCAGTCGAGTTTTTACTTTGCCATTTTTTGTAAAAAATCTCTCTTCCCCCCCTATCTTCTTTGTAAATAACTCTTCTTTCTCTCCTCATTCTTGTAAATTACTTATCTACAAAAACTAAAAAAAAAAAAAAAAATAGAAAAAACCCAAAAACCTTAAAAAGATAAAAAAAATCTAAAAAATCCTAAAAAGATAATAATTAAAACACAAAAAAATGATAAAACTCTAAAAATTCCAAAAAAATGTTTTGTTAAATTATGTAACAAAATAATTCGAATATACCATTTCTTAACTTTTTTTGCTTTCCACAAATCTAGTTTCGAGTTAATTTGTATGCGAATTTTAGTTATTCTTTGCTTACTGTTCGTTTATTAATTAAAGTTCGATAGATTTAAGTGTCTGGGGTTAAGATTTAAAGAATTTTTTTATGTCCTTTCCTTATAATAGGGAACTTGTTTTTCACCACTACTTCTAATTTTATAAATAGAAGCTCGTTTTTTATGTTAGAAAATAACATCCATGGATTTCAATTATTTCAACTTCATGCTTTTAGAAACATTGGAACGTTCATTTTAAAAAGGTTGCTCTCAAAAACTTTTTGATTAAAAGCTAGTTTTATTTTTGAAAAAACTAAACCCACTTCCATTTTTTTTCGTGTCTTAATTGACATGATTCCCCCCCATCCCTTAAAAGATCCTATGTCAATGGGAATAAGATTTCGTTCCGTAAACATAGGCACCCAATAATTTTAAAAAGATTATATAGGGAGTAAGAGGATAAAATTCATTACTCCTACAAATATACATTGGGTTATTTATTTATTATGAAGAAAGAAAAAATTTATTATAAGTTAGGAAAATAAGATTTCGTTTTCCTAACTATCCAAAAGAAAAAAAATTGGAGGTTCGAGAAAAAATTGCCTCGCCTCAATATCCAAGCCTTCTTCATAATCCACCAAACCACTTAGCCTATTTCAATGATTCTAGACTTAATTTAAAATTTTTTGAGAGCATAATTTTTAAATTGCATTATTTCCTTTAACTTCTTTTTAGCCAAAGTTTTTTGTATAAATCCAATCCATCTTTGTTAAACTAACAAAAATAAATTTTTGCCTTCTATTTTATTTTATGTAGAAGTCTTTTTGAAACTCTTCCTCTATTCATAACATTTCATAAATTAGGATTTAATTCTTTAACCCCGGATGTTTATTTTGATCTTCCTTTTAATTAATTCAAGCGGTAGCTAAACTTAGGATCTCTTTTATTCCTTATAAGTTCATCTCCAACTTTTTTTTGGCGCCGTTGCCGGGGACATTTAGGTTCGTTATTTTAAACCCTGGAAATCTATTAATTTTACCTATATCTATATATAACAAAATTTAAAAATGGCCAACAAAAATATAATAATAATAATAATAAAAATAATAATAAACAAAATAATAATTACAAATTATAAAACAAAAAAAAAATATGAAAAACTTATAAAACAAAAAAAAAAAAAAATTTTGCAAAACCTTAAAAAAAAAAAAAAAACTATAAAACTAAAAAAAAAACTAAACTAAAAACAAAAAAAAAAACACTAAAAATCCAAAAAATGAAAAAAAAAACTTAACAAAAAATATTTTTATTTTCATTCTTGCTTTTGAAAAAAAAAAAACAAAAAAAAAACAAAACAATAAATTCAAATACAACAAAAAAAACTAAAAAATGACAAACTTAAAAAATATATATATATTTTACTTTAATTTAACTTATTATATTTTATTTTATTTTGATTCGGCGCGGTCCTCACTCTTATGCGCGCTAGGGGATCGCATTTT
This sequence comes from Platanthera guangdongensis, assembly GCA_039583875.1. Lineage (NCBI taxonomy): Eukaryota > Viridiplantae > Streptophyta > Magnoliopsida > Asparagales > Orchidaceae > Platanthera > Platanthera guangdongensis. The sequence continues at coordinate 163,147,212 of CM077155.1, forward strand.
TATCACGTAATGGTCGCTAAGGCCTTAGCTACCTCCGACTCCCCCACGCACATTCCCCCCTACCGCCCGCGATCTTTAGGCCGAGTTTATCCTTTTTTTGTTTTTTCTGTTTCTTTTTGCTTTTTTTCTTCTAAATAATGCAGGGATTAGACCTGCGCCTTCCCGGACTCGTCTAAGGGAAGCTCCTACCCTCCCTTTTTCTTTTTGTACTTATTATAATTTGTATATTATCTGTTCCGCATACTTAGACTGCAACATTGGGGACAATGTTGGGTTAAGTATGGGGGTGTTTTCCTATACTGCATTTTTTTTATTCTGTACTCATCAAAATACAAAAATACAAAAAAATTGCAAAACTTAAAACATAAAAAAAAATTTTTTTTTCCTTGTTTTATATAATAAAAAAAAAACTCAAAAAAAATCATAAACCACAAACAAAAATCTCAAAAAAAAACTTATAAAACATCAAAAAAATTCAACAAAAAAAAAATTTTTTTTTACTTTGTAAATATTTTTCAAAAAAAAATCTCTCTTCCCCCCTCTTCTTCTTTTTTGTAAAAACTTGCGTCTTGCCTGCCCGCGACGTTCGACTCATCGAACCAACCATTCAAATAAGAGTCTGTTCGCGGGGCCGCAGTCGAGTTTTACTTTGCCCTTTTTTGTAAAAAATCTCTCTTCCCCCCTATCTTCTTTGTAAATAACTCTTCTTTCTCTCCTCATTCTTGTAAATTACTTATCTACAAAAACTAAAAAAAAAAAAAAAAAAAATAGAAAAAACCCAAAAACCTTAAAAAGATAAAAAAAATCTAAAAAATCCTAAAAAGATAATAATTAAAACACAAAAAAAATGATAAAACTCTAAAAATTCCAAAAAAAATGTTTTGTTAAATTATGTAACAAAATAATTCGAATATACCATTTCTTAACTTTTTTTGCTTTCCACAAATCTAGTTTCGAGTTAATTTGTATGCGAATTTTAGTTATTCTTTGCTTACTGTTCGTTTATTAATTAAAGTTCGATAGATTTAAGTGTCTGGGGTTAAGATTTAAAGAATTTTTTTATGTCCTTTCCTTATAATAGGGAACTTGTTTTTCACCACTACTTCTAATTTTATAAATAGAAGCTCGTTTTTTATGTTAGAAAATAACATCCATGGATTTCAATTATTTCAACTTCATGCTTTTAGAAACATTGGAACGTTCATTTTAAAAGGTTGCTCTCAAAACTTTTTGATTAAAAGCTAGTTTTATTTTTGAAAACTAAACCCACTTCCATTTTTTTTCGTGTCTTAATTGACATGATTCCCCCCTATCCCTTAAAAGATCCTATGTCAATGGGAATAAGATTTCGTTCCGTAAACATAGGCACCCAATAATTTTAAAAAGATTATATAGGGAGTAAGAGGATAAAATTCATTACTCCTACAAATATACATTGGGTTATTTATTTATTATGAAGAAAGAAAAAATTTATTATAAGTTAGGAAAATAAGATTTCGTTTTCTAACTATCCAAAAGAAAAAAAATTGGAGGTTCGAGAAAAAATTGCCTCGCCTCAATATCCAAGCCTTCTTCATAATCCACCAAACCACTTAGCCTATTTCAATGATTCTAGACTTAATTTAAAATTTTTTTGAGAGCATAATTTTTAAATTGCATTATTTCCTTTAACTTCTTTTTAGCCAAAGTTTTTTGTATAAATCCAATCCATCTTTGTTAAACTAACAAAAATAAATTTTTGCCTTCTATTTTATTTTATGTAGAAGTCTTTTTCTCTTCCTTATTCATAACATTTCATAAATTAGGATTTAATTCTTTAACCCCGGATGTTTATTTTGATCTTCCTTTTAATTAATTCAAGCGGTAGCTAAACTTAGGATCTCTTTTATTCCTTATAAGTTCATCTCCAACTTTTGCTCTGGAATAGCAAAAGCTTAAGTATGGGGGTATTTGATGAATTGTAAATATACCTATTTTTCTGTACATTAATTTAGTCGTTTTTCTTTCTTTTTGTCGTTTTTACTTATTTTTATTCAATAAAATGCTCCTATTTTTGTAAATATTATACTAACTTATTTTATTTTAATTTTCAGGAAAAAATCAAAAATCTGCCAAAATTTGACATGTCACGCCCGTGACAAATGGGTCACGCCCGTGACCAGGGCGTGACACGTCAAAAGCCGTGAAATCAGCAATTTTCTGAAGTTCAAAGCCTGTCACGCCCGTGTCACCCGAGTCACGCCGTGACCCAAGCCCGTGACACTCCACTCGACGATTTCATCTCGACATTCGTCGAGTGTCGACACCCGCCTGTCACGCCCAGAGTCACGCCCGTGACCTGGGGCGTGACCTTTCCAGCTAGCCCGACAAGACCCGCGCGGCGACTTTTTGGCGCACCGCGCCCAGATCCACCTGCCTGTCACGCCCCCTGTCACGCCCGTGACCAAGGGCGTGACCACTGCGAGACCGCCACGTGTCCAGCCTGAAGTCAACTTTCCGTCAAATCGCCGGCCGCCTTCGCAAATAGTACTGTCACGCCCCCTGTCACGCCCGTGACCAAGGGCGTGACCCATGAAATTTTTTTCTATAAATTCAGAGGTTCTGCTCTGAATTCCTGTTCCCCTTTTGGGCACCATTTTGTATAGGGGAGATGCTGTTTAGATGATTCCAAGGGTTATGTAAGGGATTTTTCCCCTCTTCTTAGTTTTTATTTATGTAACCTTCTTTTTTAGTTAATAAAATATGTTGTTTTCTCCCTTTATATGGTTTTGGATGTCATCTAAACGCTTCTCTTATGCAATCTTATTTTTCATTTTGTTTTAACTTAGTTTTTTCGTTCTTCTTTATACGTGTGTGTGTGTGTATGAGTTTAACTTAGTTTTATTTCTTTCATAATCTTTATATTTTAGCTTTTCCGTTCATATAATGTTCATCCTTATGAGTTTATAAAAACGTTTTAAAAGTGATTTTTTATCCTTTTCGCTAGTTTTGTTCGTTTTTTATCCGTAAACCTTTTTACCCCTTTAACTTTATTATCACTTTTCTAGCATTTTTATAAAATTATAAGAATGAAAATATAGTGGTTTTAATTTTTCATGCACTTAGTTTTTCATAAACTTTTTCCTTATTTAATTTTTTCGTTCTCTTTTTATGCATTTCTACCGCATTCTAGCGGTAGAAATGTATTCGTTTTTATTTTTCGAGCATTTTCATTTTGCGTTTATTTGCAAACTTTTTCGCTCCGTTTATTTTTATCTTTGCTTTTTATGCATTTCTACCGCATTTTAGCGGTAGAAATGCAGTTGTTTTAATTTTTCGTTAACTTAGTTTTTTTGCATTTTTTTTACTTGTGCATCTATTTCCGCCTACTCGTTAAGAGTTAAATGGCGCTTTGCTTTATTTCAATTCTGTCGTGTGTGTGCGTGTGTTTACTTTTCAGTAGAGTGCGTGTGTTTTTACTTTATGTCGAGAGAGAGTGTGTGTGCGTTGCATTTATTTTGTCCTACTCGGTTGAGTAGGACCCGTATTTATTTTCTCCTACTCATTTGAGTAGGACTTGCGTGTGTGCGTTTTACTGCTTTCATTTCTCCCGCCCACGCAGTTGCGCCGGGACTCGCAATTTACTGCTTTCTTCAGTCCTACTCGTTTGAGTAGGACTTGCAATTTTCAGCTTTCCTTTACTGCTTTTTTTACTGCTTTCATTTCTGCTTTCCATTTTCTGCTTTATTTTCTGCTTTCCTCGCAAGCCGTCCCCATTCCGATGAGTGGCTAACAGTTCTTAGCCCTCGCCATCGAAGAGCATTGGGACAGATAAAGTAGCTTAAAATAATTAAAGGTCTAATTTTTCTAATTAATTAATAGTACTTAAGGTTTGCCCGGGGTTAACGACGCGTAGGACCACATATCGATGTGTGGGCCCTATTTCCGTAGTCCATATGCTAGCCAGCCGAGAGGCCGTGCATATGGACCGATCACCCCTTGGCAAAGAGAGTTCCGCACTAACCCTCGAGAGAGGAGGCGCGCCAACTCTACCGGATTGAGTTCCCCACCCAATAGCGGGGTTCTTAGCGTAATGCGGGCGTTAAGAGGAATCCTTCGTCGGACTAGCGTTCGGTCGAATAGTCTTAGCGTTCAGGTGAGCGATAGTCCTAGAGATAGGTGAGCTCATTTTAGTGGAACCTCCACGGCCAAGTCTCCGCCTTAATTAATTAGAAATTTAGGAGCTCTTTTTATTTAAAGTCTATTTTAGTTCAATTGTTTTTTCGGTGCCATCGAGCTAAGCTCTTCATCGGCACCACCTTCAAGCTTTTTTTTATTGCTTTCATTTTCTTTCCGCCATTTTCTGTATTTTTATATAAAATATCCCGACAAGATAATTATCGGTAAAATAATAGTCCCCTCCAGGGAAGAGTAGAAATAATCGAACCGGACCCGAGAACAATACGACCTCGATATTCCACCCGGAATATCCTGTACTACTCACGATAGGTGCACTTGCCTCCTTTCGTTAAAACTCGATTTCTAAACCTTTTTTTATATCCAAAATAAATAAATAAATACGCGCGCCCCGTTTTCTTAAATAAATTCACTTCCGCCTTTTTCTCAAATAAAAACCGCCGGGTCGCCGCGTGACCGCAAATAATTTCCGAGTTTTTAACCATCAATTTACATCAATATTTCCTATATCATCTAACATAAACAAATTCCATAGTTGTCTGAGGTTTAGTAACCAAAGCAACATGTTTTACCCTCCTAAAAGTGAAGTATGGTAACTGAAGAGATGGGTCGTTAATTTGTGCCAGAGGTTCAAGCTTGGGATAAAAGGTCCACGGTATTAATCCGGCATTGCCGACCCACACTCACCAACTAGTGCATATAAGTCCTATGCCCCTCCTCCTTTCACCTTGAGATTTTGGGATGGAAGCCACAGGTTTCAACATAGTATCAAAACACTAGATTGGCCCTCTGCGGGGGCGCGTTGGTTGATTTGGTCCCATCGGGTCCATCACGTCGTATGGGACCACTAAGTTGGATTATCCCCGACTGTCCTGGTTTCTGGTATTAGTCTCATATTGCCTACTCACATTCACCTGCCTGTGCATATAGATCTCATGCCCATTTTTCTTTAACCACAGGGTTTTGGGATTTTGGGATGGAAATCGTGGGTTTCTACCTGGTATCAAAAGTGCTAATTTGACCCGCTACAGGTCGTGTTGGTTGATTTGGCCTGATCAGGTCAAACCAGTGGTCTGATACCATTTAGATACCCGTGCCTTCCATCTCAAAACCTCTGTGTGAAAAGAGGAGGGGCATGAGACCTATATGCACATGCTTTAGGCAGATGTGCGTGGGTAGGCATTGTGGGATTAATAGAGTCATACAGTGGAGTGGTGTGCCAGTGCCGCCGAGTACACAATATTTGATCAAGTAAAAAGAATTGCCTGAGTCTGAGGCAACATGAGAGACATTGGAAGATTTGTGAAAATTCAATGAAATCATTCTATATCAGGGTTGATATCGAGTTGAGTTTAAGCGATTTTGGCTCGGGTCGAAATTGAAATTTTCGACTCGAACTTGACTCAAAATCGACTCGAAATCAAAATCAATTTCGAGTCGGCTCGACTCAAAATGACTTGTTTCCGAGTCGGCTCGAAATTGAGCAATTTTGCCCTTTATTCCTAGTTGACTCAAAATTAAATTGGGCAACCTATAAATTTAGCCAATGAAATACTTAAACCCTTCATTTTTTTTATTTAGGTTTAAATTTTATTTTTTAATTTTAAAATAAGAATATATTAATAAATACATAATATTTAATTAATTCGTGTTGCTTCGAATCATATTTCGAGCGATTCAGGGCTGACTCAAAATCAGATTTGAGTCAAATTGAATTGACTCAAATTGAGTCGAATCAATTTTAACCGATTCCGATTTGGCTCAATTTTCGAGCGATTTTCGAGTTTCGATTAATATACTCAGCCTATGAGGCTGAGTTTAAAATTTATTATTTTTAATTTTAAAATAAGAATATATTAATAAATACATAATATTTTAATTAATTCGAGTTGATTCGAATCATATTTTGAGCGATTCAGGGCTGACTCGAAATCAGATTCGAGTCAAATTGAATCGAATCAATTTTAACTGATTCCGATTTGACTCAATTTTCGAGCGATTTTGAGTTTCGAATAATATACTCAGCCTATGAGACCGAGGGTGTTGCCACATTAGGTGGGTAAGAAGTCACTGCCCATGATCTCATGGCTTTTTCATGACTGTTCTTCATGCATTCTTTGAGAAGATTCTAAAAAAATGTCGGAGTAATGTGAAGTATCGTATATTCATATAAAGATATGGAAAAATAGAGTAGTAATGAAGACCTTAGAATATACTAGGGTGGTGTCTTGATAACATTCTAGAATAGTCTTCGTAGATTCATGAAGAATATAAGTAACAAGAAAGGTATAGAATAATCTTGAAAAGAGTAATCAGATCCTTTCGTTCTTTGGAGGGAAAATCCATGTTTTGAAGCAAAGCTATCGAATGTTTTTACTTGTGGTACTCATCTTGAGTTGTCTTCTCTTTCTCTACTCCCAGCCACAACTTTTACTAAGCTATAGCTAGACGCATGAAGATAAGGAGACAGCTTTTTCCAAGGACGTGTCTGTGACAACGATCTTCAAATGATGCTCCTGATCCCCATCAAGAAGTCTTGGCGACCTTCTAGAAGAAGTCGATCAACCTCCTAGGTAGCCTGGATAGTGTTCCACCATCAAATTCGATTATGAATTCGTCAGCCGTGGCAAGAGGTTCTAGTAAAAAAATAAACATCGACAAATTATATGAAGAGAGAAAAATTTATTTATTGAGGGAGGTTTAAATATAACTCTCCATAGAATCCTCCCTCTTTGTATGTGTGGTCTGCCACCCCCTTTAATTCAGAGAAGTGTAGTTACCCATGAAAAGGTTTTTAAGAATTTGAAAACCAAGAGTTACTCCGAGTTGGCTATAAACATGGTCCATAGGTAGTCCCTTTTCATGTTCTTCGCCTTCTCACAAAATTGGGAGGGAGGATTTTTCTTACAACAACAGAACCCATATAGTCCCCAATCAAAGGAGGATTTTTCTTCTCCCACAAAAATCCTCTCAAATTGTGTGGAGGAAGAGAAGAAAGCAAATGCATCTTCAAGATGATCAAGGAAGAGGAATCCATACAAAAGGAAAGTTAGTTACCTTTTGATAGCTAGGCTTAAAGAAGTCTATGCACCTATTTTCTTTTGTTTTTTGTAGAAACCTACAAGTTCTAGTCCATTCAACCTACCTAGCCGAGTTTTTTTTCGAAAACACCGATATTAGTTTTTTTTTCCTTTCAAATCAACATATACATATATTCACCAATTTCATTTTTCATGCCGCGCACATTCTCTGTTATCTCCCCCTTTCAAAAATTTCAAATTTCATTTAGCAAATATACACGAGCATACCATTCTTCATTGGCGAAGTGGAGTGGGCAAACTTTTTTCCGTTCTTACGAAAACCATTTACCGTGCTCAGATGCTCGGGAAATCTCGCTCACTTTTCATAAAGGATTACAACAACAGGCTCTTCAACTGGCTGGTTGCTTTCTCCCTAGCTATGGTTGTGGTGGGCAGATTTGTGATAAAGTTCTTCCTGCTTGAGATTGGCGCCTGGGTGATGTTCATCTTCCTCGAGACGTACACGAGAATGTTCTGGACATCTGAGTCCCTCTACTACAATCCTGCTTGGCACGTCATCGTCGCCGTCTGGGAGTCATTTGTTTATAACCCGATACTCGATCTTGACAAGTAAGTTTCGTTTTTTTCCTTCATGCGAACCGGTTGTCATCATCCTGCCCATAACTCTCCTCAACCCCTCACATTTTCATGATAGATGGGCAATTCCGCTCGGATCGTTGATCCTATTATCCGTTCTATACTGGCGGTGTTACGGGAGAAGGAAAGTCGGCGGCCGGTCCCTTTTGCCGCTTTACAACACTCAAAAGGGGGCCTCGAGTCGGTCGAGATCAGACTAAAAGTCACAAGTGGTCTTCTTGATTCCTGGATCCGTCACTAGGTTTCGAGCTAACAAAAGGGGGCTGTTTTTACATGTACAATTCTTTTGTTGTACAATCATTTATTCACAGGGTGTTCATTTATGTGGAGAATATGTGTGCAGCTGTAATTTTAGCCTGTGCACCTCCAGTTCTCCTTTTATACAGAATCACTCCATGTTGTTGTTGGTTATTATTAGGGTTTCATTCTATCTTTAACATACAAAACCAACATATTTTATTGATCCTTCCCCATCAAAATTTAAGGCTATTTTCGGTCTTTTCGTTCATTCTATATGACCAACTAGGCCCATTTTGAGTTCGTGCGCTGTTTTGATTTGCTCATTGATTGTAAATCGAAGGGAAATTGTCGTGTAAATCGTACCGGGATCTCCGCTCGAAGTTTGTGTAATTGCAGCTTGCACCCCTGTAATTTTTATAATTACAATTACCTCTTTCAATGTTTACATTTCATAATATCCATGCACAAAAATACTTTTCAAAATTAGTGAGAGCACCCCTCTTATTTTCGAAATTACAAAAAACTCCGCTTAAGTTTTCATTTCATTACCAAAACCTCCCCTGATATTTTCATTTCATTGCATCCATGAAGAAAAATACCCCTGGACACTGTTCATCGAGGGGGTGTTTTTGTGCATGGATGTTATGAAATAAAAACTTCAGGGGAGGTTTTGTAATGAAATGAAAACTTTAGGGAAAGTTTTTGTAATTTCGAAAATAAGAGGGTACTGTCAGTAATTTAGCAAAGTTAGAGGGAGGTCCCGGTAAATTTCTACTTTTGTGCATAAATGTTATGAAATGTAAATATTGAGAGGAGGTTTTTGTAATTTCAAAAATTAGAGGGGTGTAAGTTGTAATTGCACAAACTTAGATGAGAGGTCATGGTAAATAACCCTCAAAATAAAAGTACTTCGAAGCCTTTCATTTCAATACTCAAAACCAGAAAGTACAAACTACATAGAGACGTTTGCAAGAGTGAACCTAGAGAGAAGTGGTATCTAGAGCGATATATGGCTCCGTTTGGCGGCGCTGTGGTGGCGGTTGTGGACGCAGTGGTTATGAAACATCGTTCGTGAGCGCCTGACCTCACTTAAGGAGCTTTATCCACTTTTATGTTCAAAATTAGTTTTTTTGGGTGGCCGGCATTACCATTTTCATGCCAAACATACATTCTATGGTCATGGGCGGAACTAGCCCTGGGCATGGTAGGGCACGTGCCCGACCGATTTTTGGGTTTTTTATCGCTAAATTACCACTCCCCGCTCCTCCTGCTCCCGATCCGCGACGCCGCTCCCTGCTCCGGCTCTGGCTCCCGTCGGTACTACTACTACTACTACTTCTTCTTCCTTTGTCTTCTTCTTCTTCTTTGCCTTCTTCTTCTTCTTCTTTGTAATTCCTGTTTTTTTTCAATTTCTGTTTCCTGTTGTTGATTTCAGAACTAGATTCCAATTTTTTTTCAATTCCCGTTGCTCGTTTCATAAACATATTCTAGATATTTTCAATTCCTAATTCAGATTTTTTTCAATTCATGTTTTTTGTTCCTGATTTCAGAAACAGATTCTAATTTTTTCCGATTCCTTTTTTCATTTGCTGATTTCAGTAACATATTGGAGGGGGTGCATGGACAAATACTTTATGCAATTATGCTTGATTTTTTATTTTTGAGAACTTTTATCCTTTCAGCCATAGCAACCTTTGCCTTTATTTAAGTGTCAAAAAATTTTTAAACCAAGTGAAAGCTATAATAATCTGATATTTATCAAATGTATTTGCACAATTTCACTTTTTAGCGAGGAGATGGAGCCCATTATGATAATGAAACTGGTTTTGGTATGCCACACAAAATTTAGAAAATATACCACTTAGGTGAGTAGATATAATTAATTTAGAAGTATGATATATGTGGAGTAGACATAAGGTAATGTGGATAGAAGTTGTTCGAATTAATTGTGTAATTTAGATTTAACACCTCTATCATTTAATGTGAATAAATGGAAAATGAGAATTCATAAAATTAACTCCAACTAGTTGGAACGAGATGATTTTTATAATGATGATCAGTCCATGTTTATACACCCTTCTGCTTTTCTTTTTTTAGGTGTTTATTACTACTTTCTACATTAAAAAATTATGGATAACTGTAACACTCTTCTTATTGTAGTATTTTATTTTATTTATCGTGTTCTTTTTAGGCAAAGATGTTTTTGCAAAAGCTAGGACATGAACTGACAAAACAGTAGCTTTCTTGGTAGCTTTTCTCTCCATTTCTTTTGATGTTTTTATTACTGTTAATTACCCAAACCTCCCTTAGGAGTTAGCATAATTACATGTTGCATCCCTCTATCTTTAGAAATTACAACAGACCATATCTTTGTCGATACTATCACAACAGAAACTATTATTTCACGTTTTCAGAGCATGCAAAGAAACAAATTTTGGGGCGCTGCCCCCGAACCCCCGCCAGGGTGCGCTGCCCCCCGAATTGACAGTACTTAGATTGTGCCTGTGCGACTTCAAAATCCTAGTTCCGCCAATGTCTATGGTGATCGTGTTTTTGTTCAAAGTCACGAGGAAAGTAAGCCTCGCCAAACGAGCCCTATAGAGAGATAGAAATATTTCCTTGGAGTGGTGACAAAAGGAATGTATATTGCAACAGGAGAGAAGGAGTAGTGACTTTTTAATTAATACTGCATGCATTTTTTGTCCGGGCGCATATTTTTCGCACGGGCGAACATTTTTTGCATAAACGCACATTTTTCGCACAAGAGCAAATTTTTCGGCAGGACTCGAATTTTTCGTCCGGACGTGTTTTTTCGCATGGGCGCGATTTTTTCGGCAGGACTCGAATTTTTCGCCCGGGCGCAAATTCTTCGACTAGCGAAAAATTCACGCCCTGGGAAAAATGTGCGCTCGGGAGAAAAATTCGCGTTGGTCGAAATATTCACGCCTGTGCGAAAAATTCACCACTAGGCCAAAAATCGGTCTAAAAATTCGCGACCAACAAAAAATTCGCCTCCGGGCGAAAATTTCGCTCCCGGGTGAAAAATTTGCGTCTTGGTTAAAATTTGCGCCAAAGTGAAAATATCGCGTCAGGGCGATAAAATCGCGCTCGAGCTTAAAAACTGTGTCAGGGCAAAAAAAAATTAGCGCCCGAGAGAAAAATTAGCACCTGGTCGAATAAATCGTTCATGCGCAAAAAAATGCGTCCGAGCAAAAAAAACGCACTCGGGCAAAAAATGCGATCGGGCAAATAAAACGCGATTGGGCGGAAAAAACTCCAGCGAAAAAAACACCCCAGGCGAAAATTGCGCCCGGGCGAAAATCGCGCCCTGGCGAAAAAACACGCTTGGGTGAAAATATCGCGCCCGGTGGAAAAATTCGTGCATGAGCGAAAAATCTGCGCCCGGACGAAAAATCCACGTCCCGCCGAAAAATTCGTGCCCGGGCAGAAAAATGCATGCCTAGGCTGAAAATTCGTAACCGGGCGAAAAATGTGCGACCGTGTTGAAAATGTGCGCCCGAGGCAAAAAATGCGGCCCGGGCGGAAAATGCGCGGCTGAGCGAAAAATGCGCGTCTAAACCCTAAAATGGATCTTCCTGAGAACTTGATCGTTTGGAGAAAGTCTAGGGTTTTCGCAGTATTGTCGAACTGGATCCTGAGGAGTAAAACATTTTCGTAGCGTCAACTGTGTATCCGGATGAGGAAATGCTTTGAAAAGTAGGAGACCCATAACTTTTCAAAAAGAGGAGAAAAAAGAGTTTTGGTGGTAGCTTTTACACGGTAAACATTCCAAACGGTATGTTAAGTGCGGTGACGTTTTCTAGAAAAAAGAAAGGAGCTAAAAAGTCTTCCCAAATAGGCCCTATATTGCAATTACATATTGCTTGTTAACTGATTTGGATTTACTATTGAAGACGATATTAATTGGAGAAGTTCAAATGTCACACTAAAGATGAGGCTTTCTTTATAATATACTACTAGTCCTGCCGGAGATTTAGCTTTATTGGCGTTTGCTCCTTGCTTTGAAATGCTCCGTTTATGCCTTGAAAAGCTCTTTATCGAACACTCCGTTTAATCGATGCCGAAACAAATGAAGCTTAATGCTTTATTGCTGCGAAATTAAAAGAGATGCGAAATTGCTATAATAATATTACATCAAAGGATTCTCTTCTCTTCTAAGGTTCCGTTTGGGAGGACTTATTTTTATCGGTCAAGCAGTTACGACCGCATGAACCGGACCTTAATTAAGATCCGGTTCATGCGATCGTAACCACTTGACCGGTGAAAATAAGTCCTCCCAAACGGAGCCTAAATTTGTGCGCTATTTTTGCTTCTGTGAATTTGAATAAAAATGCAATTTTATTGAAATGATGATTATTTAGGGAATAATTTTTGTGAAGTAAAAAAATCAAATTAATTGCTTGAAATTGAATTTGGGAAATATAATTGATAAATGCGTTTTTTTAGAAAATTAATTAAGGTTTTATTTTTTTTATTGTTTATTATCAAAAGTATATAGAATGAATATTCATATTAGTCGAAGCAAGAAGAGGATGAAATAGAATATACCTTATACGGACCATACGGTCAAACGGATATATTTAAAAATTTATTTTTATTTTAAAAATAAAAATAATCAAGATTCGGCAAATGGGTTATTCAGCTTTCAGCCTAATTTTACTGCTTCCGGGCTTAAGCATAAGCTCCCATTGGCGCAGCATTTTTTGCTCCGGAATTTATGAATAACGGTTCATAATAACTGCGTTCATATTGGTAAATGTAAAATTACTCGATTAATTAGTTAGAATTAACTATAATTTTATATATTTTTTAATTAAAATGGAATAGGTAGACGATTTTGACGTTTAAACTGACGGTTGGAGCGGAAGGTTTATTCCGTGATACTCTAATTTTTAAAAGTCTTCTGTTATGTCCGTTTTACCCCTTCACAATGTAGAAATTACTATTGCGGGAAGGTCAAGATTATCGGCCAATAAGGACCCCACACGTGGCTATTTCCGGCTGTGAGTGGAGTGGGAGCCGCGACCACCGCTTGCTTTGTGATCTTCCAAGAAATCAGAAATGTCGAAGAAGAGCAGAGATTCCAGTGAGCTAATGACGAGAAGGATGTTCGTCTTCTAGGTCTTGGTTGGGAGAAGTTTTTCGTTTGGCACTTGAAATGAGGCGGGTCCCGCCGCAAAATCGGGTATTTATGTGCACATGATGAGGATGATGCATCGAGCGTGCCAAAGATATTCTCGGGCGGTTAACAATGATCACAGTATTTGGGAATGTTGCGCCGGGCGCAAAAAAGCCCCACAACGATTCCAACGAGCTCGTGCATAGGGAGTTATGGATTGTAGAACTTAAAAAATCCTTGTGATCCCCTTATATCCCGACCTCCTCTCCTGGGTGGCCCGACAATCCATTCATGATCCACTCTTCTCCAATCTGCCGCACTCTCCGCCCACAACGGTCGCCCTCCCCCTAGGGCTATCATGTCGGGGATTGCAATCATGCACTCGAAGGGCTACGAGTTGCGGCCGGGGATGATGTCGTTTGCCGCACGAGGTAGTCCCCGTGCATTGCCACTTATATAGGTGACCTCACTATGCCGAGCTTGCAACGATAAAGAGGTTAGAGCGAGAAAACGCTGCACAAATGAAAATAAAGCATACTTGAGAAATAGAAATTTGCGACTATCGAGTATTAACCAAAGCAGCCTCAAGTCAACATGTGAGCGACAGCCTCACATAACAACATATTTAATTATGGTTACTAGACGCTTAGCATCCCTGCATAGTGAGGTCAACCTTTGCACCATTCCTAAACCCATATATTATTTATTTTTAATTAGTGTTATTTCATAATATTATTCCATATACAATTCCAATTTATCTTCTTTATTCAATTATAGTAATTAGCTACTTTTTGTTTATGTGTAAATTGTTCAACTTTATTTTTTTGACGTGAAAAATCCAAATGCACCATCAATTTTGTAAAATTCTAAGAGACCCGTGCGACCCGTGGGAATTTTTTTTCATGCGTTACTCTTACCTATGATCAACGTGCATTAGCGCTATCAGACGGTCGATTCCTACAAAAAATTATGATTAATAAAAAAATGATCATTTATAAATAAATATAATCATATTTCAATACGACCTTATTTTCTTCAAAAAATACTCTACCGTTGAATCATAGATCGGACGGCCAGTAATAACCGTATTTAAGGTGCAAGTAGGCTCCTGAATATTTCTTCTAACCAGCCCTCTTAGATCCATCCCTCCACTTCACAACATTTCCGCATAATTTATTTTAGCAGCGGTTCAGATTTCACAAAGTTTCCTCACCCACAAAAAATCATTATACTATGATAAATCTGGACTATAATTATTTTCTTAAAAATATAATTAATTTTTTATAAAAAAATATTATGAAGAAGAAAATTATATTCAAAAATACATTGATAAACAAATTTATTTTCACACGTGGATTATTATTTGTATATGTTGCAGACTAATTCGAGCGCGCACACAGTCAATGAAAAGAGAGTTGACACAAAAGGTTTTAACGTGAAAAAACCGCTCAACTGGGTAAAAAATCACGTGACCGGATCTGTGCCGTTCAAAGTACACTATCAGATTGCGGTTATAATATGTTTGGACAATCGAAGGCGACAGACCGCTACTCGTTACAACTTGGAGGTGAGAGAGAATTTCTGACTCGCAACGGACAACAGGCTGCGTCGAGGTTGTTCTGGATGCTAACTTGGTTGCTGGTGTGCTTGACCGCTGGTGGTGGTCGTCTTCTTCCCTTCTCCGCGCACTTGGGGGCTTGAGCGTTCCTCTGGATTGTAGGCGGCTTGAAGATGACCCGAGGGAGGAGTTCGGCAGAGCTCTGACCTGAGGAAGAAGAAGACTCCAGAGCAAAAAGGTGAGAAATGAGGAGGCCTGAGACTCCTTTTTATAGCCTCCGAGTGGTGGTTATGGCGGAACCCCCCCCCCCCCCCCCCCCACCCCACTAACTTAGTGGCTTAGTGAGTGATTATCTGCAGATCAGACGGCGACGGATGCCCAATAACGATCGGACGGTGGCCAACCTGCAAACGACGGCGGCGGTTGACGGCGGCGGCGGAGGCGCTGGACGGCGGGCGACGGTAGTTGTTGAGCGGGAGGCCACCATGATGTCTCCTATTGTGGTGGAGATCATGGGGGAGTGAGTTGACCAGTCAACCCATGATCTTCACAATAGGAGGGATCATGACGGAGAGGGTTAAGTGCACACCTAATTCTATAAATGATGATTCATTCCTATCAGTATATAAGTTTGGACTTCATTGGCTGGTGCTTATTTGCTCTTCACAAAAAATGTTATTATTATAGAATGTATGTTTGAAAAGATAATGGTTTTGACAGCTGTCAAGAAAATAAATTAGTTTTGAGTATAAAATGCATAAATTATTTTAGATGAGATTGGGTGTTTACGAACGACAATTCATGACCACTGCGACCACCATCACGCGGCAAACGAAGCCTTAATTATCTTAAGGTTGCTTTGAATACCCGGCGGGGCCGAGCCGGAGGCGCGACGTTTGGGAAGAAAATACGATCTCCCTTTCACGATGGCCTGCGGGGCCGAGCCGGAGGCGCGGTGTTTGGGAAGAAAATGCGAGCTCCGGTTCACAACGGCCGGCGGGGCCGAGCCAGAGGCGCTATGTTTGGGACACCAGCACGTCTCCCCTTCGGCGATGGCCGACATGAACAAGAGGATGAGCGCAGTTTTCCAGCTGGACCTGCGAGCACCAGCCACCGTTGCGACTGACCGGTTGGGACATTGGTCGTGGGCGGAGACCCTCGTGACGTCGTTTTCTCGCTCCTCCCAGGCATGCCCCCGGGCCGGTTCTCAGCCGGAGGTGCCACAAGCAGTAGTTCACAGTTCACACTGCCCGATTTCTCCCTCCTCCGGCTTGGCCCGCCGGTAAATGGCCCGCCGGGTTCTCAAATGGTGTGTTTCTCCCACCTAAGATCAGTGCGAGGGCGCACATCAAACTGTTGATACTTGTAAAAACAACGGTTTTGATCGAAATACTGATAATACTGACAATATTGAAAGTATTTTTTCAATACTGCAGTATTCCGTGGAAACAACTCAATCGTAGAATATCGAATCATACAACCGTATTTAGGCTATGTTTGAAAACCCGGTCCGGTGGGAGGCCAGCGAGGAGAGAGGAAACAACCATTCTAAACGCTGGACTGGTGCTCTTCCCACCAACGTCAAAACGTCGGGATGACACCCTTTTACGCCGGCCGTTATCGCCAGGAGCTCGCAAACAATATCCCAAACAATTTTCTCCGGCTCGTTCCAGCCGGAACGGCGTTCCGCCGGAAGGTCAAACAAAGCCTTAATCCCCCCTAAAACTAAGCGGAGAAACGCACCTAATTGCCTTTTTTTTCCTATAGAGCAAGCACTTAATAATCTATTAGATATAATATAAACACACAATTAAAGTAATTAAACTACCCGCACCAAACCAATAATTCTCCCGACACTTCTATCTTCAGAATATCCTCAGAAGATACTCTTCTTCTTCTCCGACTAAATTCCTGCCCCGATCCAGATCCTGCTCCATGGCTCCCGCTGAAGCTCTAATCCTAACCTTCGCCATTTCTATCGTCCTTGCCATCTCCTCCGCCCCCTCCGCCGCCGGCGAGGTCTTCCTCTCCGTCTCCCCCAAAACCCTAACCAAATCCAATCGCACCGTCCACATCCATTGGTCCGGCGTGCCATCTCCCTCCCCCCTTGACTGGCTCGGCATCTACAATCCGCCCAACTCCGCCGACGACCACTTCATCGGCTACCTCTTCCTCAACTCCTCCCTCTCATGGCCATCCGGCGCCGGGGATCTCCATCTCCCCCTCGTCAATCTCCGATCCAACTACGCATTCCGCCTCTTCCGATGGAAGCCGGAGGAGGTCAATTATCACCATCACGACCACGATCAGAACCCGCTGCCCGGCACCCGCCATCGTTTGGCGGAGTCGGAGGAGGTGGGGTTCGAGATTCCGGCGGCGGCGGAGCAAATTCACCTGTCGTTCACCGACGGCGAGGACGAGATGCGGGTGATGTTTGTGACGGGAGATGGGAAGGAGGCTTTTGTCAGGTACGGGCTGTCTGAGGAGAAGATGGATCGGATCGTGGGGACGGAGGTGACAAGGTACGAGATGAAGGATATGTGCGATTCGCCGGCGAATTCGACGTTGGGGTGGAGGGATCCAGGGTTCATCCACGACGGCGTGATGACGAATTTGGAGAAGGGGAAGAAATACTATTACCGGGTACGCTGGTTTTTCTTCATCTCTACAGTAGGATTCTGAAAAAATTTCGATTTAAAGTAAAATAAGGCTTCCTTTGGCTGGGCCTGTCCTCACCTCCCGGCCGCCTCCGAGCATTTCAAGAATGCACGCGGTCGGGCGGTGGGCCTCCGCCCCGCCGCGGGATGTTCGCAGAAATCATCCGCACGGTGGTCGGGCGGTGCGGTGATTTCTGCGGAAGTCCCACCGCCCCACAAAACTAAGGCTCCGTTTGGGAGTGGTCTTCAATTTATGCCTGAAAATTGGTTTTTGAATCACCATATTATTTGGCTCCATTTTGGGGGACTTAAGCTCTGTTCGGAGAGACTTATTTTCACCGGTTAAGTGGACTTCAATTAACATCAGATTCATGCGATCATAACCGCTTGACCGGTGAAAATAAGGCTCCGGTTGGGGGGACTTAATAAATCCCCACAAATGGAGTCCAAGTCCCCCAAATGGAGCCTTTGTCATCTATCCCACAATGATCTTGGAAATCTATTTTCTGGAGAGACTCTTACTAATAACAGCAGGCTTTTATATATTTTTGGCTTTCAATCTGCATGCTTCGGAAGAAATTTTGTGATTTGTTTACTTGTTTAGGGTAGTCATAAAATTGGCTTTCTGGGTCTGGGACCTCTCCAAGTTGTCTTTGTATTAGAGGAGGACCGCTCCAGGACCACTGCACCTTTTGCGCGTGGGGCCAGACTGCCTTCATTTGGCGCTTTTTATTGGTCCCAGACGGTCCGGGCTTCTGGGGTTCGGAGAGAGTAAAGTGCAGCGAATGCACTGCACGGTAAAGTGCCGGCGATCCAATGGCTGCGAGCCCATCTTAGCTCGCGCGGAGATGTGTGCAAATCTCATCGCACACATCTCAAAGCATGCGCGTGCTTGCATCCATCGGATCGGTAAAGTACAGCAGCTCGCATCCGTCGGATCGCGCTGCACTTTACCCTCCCCCTTCCCGGGACTTCGGACCTAAGAATTTTTCCCACGGCAGCGACTACCGTGCAGGATGGTTATGAACCATTGTTCGTGAACTCCCAACCTTACATAAGGAAGTTCAAATGTAATGTATTTCGGAGATACTAGTGTCAAATTTATACTATCGAAATGCAAAGTGCACTTTGTATATTTATTTGTATACTTTGTACAACCCCGTATTCGCCCCTGTATAGTTTTAAGCTTTAGGGAGATTTTGCACTCTCGGTGGCCAATTTTGGCTCTGGCTTGGAAACATACTAGTAGGGGGAGGAAAAATCCACCTCCCTCCAGTGGCCCTCTTTTGGGGGGCGGGTGCGACAAGTTGGCTGACACCCGCCCCGTCCCGATAGGTGCCTGGCGGCCTGGCGGGGCGAGACCGGCCGGGGGCCGGGGTCTCGCCCCTGCCCCTTCTAGCCTGGCGGCCTGGCGGGGCGAGACCGGCCGGGGGCCGGGGTCTCGCCCCTGCCCCTTCTAGCCTGGCGGCCTGGCGGGGCGAGACCGGCCGGGGGCCGGGGCCTCGCCCCTGCCCCTTCTAGCCTGGCGGCCTGGCGGGGCGAGACCGGCCGGGGGCCGGGGTCTCGCCCCTGCCCCTTCTAGCCTGGCGGCCTGGCGGGGCGAGACCGGCCGGGGGCCGGGGTCTCGCCCCTGCCCCTTCTAGCCTGGCGGCCTGGCGGGGCGAGACCGGCCGGGGGCCGGGGTCTCGCCCCTGCCCCTTCCAGCTTGGCGGCCTGACGGGGCGAGACCGGTCAGAGGCAGCGGTCTCGCCCTTGCCCCCCCTGCAGTTTTACCTTCTTGCCCTCGGGGGGAATTCCCCCTTTACCCCCCGGCGTGGCTGTTTTCTATTGGCCCGAGGTCTTTTGGCCGTAGGGGTATTTTGGTCATTTTACCCCCAGGACTTGGAAAAACTATAAATAGACCCCTTGGGTGCCTTTGGGGGGGATCTTCTTCTTGCTTCCTCTCCCTTAGCTTATTCTAGGTAGAGTAGAGAGAGCTCCAAGGCACCCTAGCTTGAGCATTGGCTAGGGAGGGGAAGTGCTCAGGTAGCCTTTCAGGTGTGAGGTGGGACCTCCGCACTAGAGCCGAGGGTCTGTTCCTAGCTTCTTGATCCTTTGGTCCGTGACGTTCTCTTGAGTGTAGTAGGTGTGAGGTCACCCCTTTCTAGGAACCCCGAACTCCACAGAGACCAAGTTTTTGGTTTCAACATTTTGGTGCGGTGAGCGTGGAGAGTGACCAGCACAGAAGATCCTCGAGAGTGTCATGACGGGAGGTCAGGGAGGTGGTGATTATCTCGGCGAGCTCCCCAGCCCAGGACCCTTTGTGGGGAGGCAAGAGTTCATGGCCTCTATCCAGGGCATCATGGAGATGCTGCGAAGCATTGCTCCTCAGGGTGACAGCTCCACCCCGACCCCCCAGGAGCTAGCTCCCCCCCTCGACGAGTCGACTCCCAGGGGTCTAGGCGAGATGACCCCAGCGGGGGGAGAAGGAAGTGCACCAGGAAGAAGGCCAGGGAAGGAAAGAATGGGAGATGGGGTCGAGCGAGACCTCACCGGCCGGGAGCTATTCTCCAGCCCGGCGAGTGTCAACCTCCCAGGCGAGCAGGTCGCGCGAGTGGACCAGGCGAGACCACCCCTTAGGGGGTCACCCTTCAGCGAGCTGATCATCTCAGCTCCCGTTCCCGAGGGGTTCAGAGAGCCTGACATGGCTTACTATACCGGGAAGGATGATCCCGTCCAGCATCTGCAGTGGTTCGAGGATGCCGTCTCCATCAGGCCGATGACGGATGCCTTCAAGTGTCGCCTCTTTGAGATCACTTTGAAAGAGAAGGCAAGGGACTGGTTCCATCAACTCCCTTCGAGATCGATCTACGGGTTTGAGGACTTGAGCCGAAGCTTTCAGCTTCGCTTCTCCACCTCCAAGAAGCGGAAGAGGAGTCCCGAGTCCATCTTCCTGATAAGGCAGGGGGCCGAGGAGTCGCTGGCCCGTTACGTTGACAGATTCCAAGAGGAGATCCTGGAGGTCCAGGAGATGTCAGGGTATGCTCTCCAGATGGCCTTCACCGTTGGGCTGAAGGAGGGCTTCTTCAAGATGAGCTTGACCCGGAAGGCCCCCCTTTCCTTCGAGGAGCTGATGGAAAGGGCGGCTGAGGAGATAGCCATGGAGGCAGCCAACCCGGCATTTGTCAAGAAGTTGGCAGAGCTAACAGAGACGGGGCCAAAGGAGCAAGGTGGCTCGAGACATCAGGAAGGAAGAAGGAGAGAGGAGCGGAGAGCTCAGGAGGGTCCTGAGCCAGGCTGGAGGCAGCAGGAAGGACCTGCCCAAGGTCCAGGAAGAGCCCTCATCCACGGAGCGGGGAATTTCCAGGGAGGCCAAGGGAGATATAACTTCCAGAGGCAAGCCCCAAGGCAGCTCTTACCCCCTCCGCAGCAGGCCTTGGCGATAGGTGGAGGGAGAAGAGGAAACAGGAGAGAACACCCAGCCCGCCGAAGGAGGGGAGGAGCGCTACCATACTGTGACTTCCACCAGGTGGAGGGGCACGCCACGGCTACCTGCCCCGAGTTTCTGGAAGTGAGGGGGGAAAGAGGTCCTGCCCAGCCACAGCCGCCAGTGCGGGTTGAAGAGGTTCTACCCAGAGAAGGGGGCGATGACATATGCGAGGACCGGGTCGACGTGGGAACCCGAGGTGGTATAGGAGTGATCCACGGTGGAGTGGGGGTTGAGGCCACTCGGAAGGCAAGCCTCCATGTCATGTACCGAAGGAGCGTCGCCTCAACCTCCCAGACCCCGCCCCAGGAGGAGAAGATCACCTTCTCGGTAAAGGACTTGTCGGATCATGAGGACCCATTTTGCGATGCGCTTGTCATCCAGACTGCCATCGAAGGCTACACCGTCTCCCGGATCTTGATTGACAATGGAAGCTCCGTCAACGTCATTTTCAAGAAGGCGTTTGGCGAGATGAAGGTAGAGCCAAGGAGGGTGTTAGCCTCGGACGGACCCTTGTTCGGATTTTCAGGAGAAATGAAGGAGGTCGAAGGTGGAGTGGGGCTCCAAGTGAAATTGGGGGGAGTCTCAAGGAACTGCCGGTTCGTTATTGTTGACGCTCCAAGCAGCTACAACGCCATCTTCGGAAGGCCCCTCATCAGCGCCTTCCGTTGCGTGTCATCTTCCTTCCACCAATGCCTCAAGTTCAGCTCAGGAGGGATCCAGGTCAGAGTCAAGGGAGACTCCAGGATGGCGAGGCAGTGCTACGTATCGGCCGTCAACACCATCTCTTGGTTGGCGAGGGCGGAGGAGATGGAGAGGATCATGGAGAGCTTGAACAAGATGGAAGTCTCCGAGGGGAAGGATGTCGGCGATCATGCCCAGACCCCCTGAGGAAACCACGCCCCGGCTGAGTCATGTATGTTTCTTATGTTATAGTGAGTCCAGCCCCCGACCAGCTGAGTCGGGGGGATCATGTAACCCAATATTTTCCGCTTTTGAGGATGTTGGATTTGGTAGAATTTAAGTAGCACACCTGGTTTTCCACCCCCGAGAGGATCTCCTCAGCCAGGCTCCCATTAGCTGGTTGGGTCGAATATGCCTCGGGGAGATCAAGTCCCACCCCGAGAGGATCTCCTCAGCCAGGCTCCCACTAGCTGGTTGGGTCGAATGTGCCTCGGGGAGATCAAGTCCCCACCCCCGAGAGGATCTCCTCAGCCAGGCTCTCACTAGCTGGTTGGGTCGAATGTGCCTCGGGGAGATCAAGTCCCACCCCCGAGAGGATCTCCTCAGCCAGGCTCCCACTAGCTGGTTGGGTCGAATGTGCCTCAGAGAGATCAAGTCCCCACCCCGAGGATCTCCTCAGCCAGGCTCCCACTAGCTGGTTGGGTCGAATGTGCCTCGGGGAGATCAAGTCCCCACCCCCGAGAGGATCTCCTCAGCCAGGCTCCCACTAGCTGGTTGGGTCGAATGTGCCTCGGGGAGATCAAGTCCCCACCCCCGAGAGGATCTCCTCAGCCAGGCTCCCACTAGCTGGTTGGGTCGAATGTGCCTCGGGGAGATCAAGCCCCCACCCCCGAGAGGATCTCCTCAGCCAGGCTCCCACTAGCTGGTTGGGTCGAATGTGCTTCGGAGAGATCAAGTCCCCACCCCCGAGAGGATCTCCTCAGCCAGGCTCCCACTAGCTGGTTGGGTCGAATGTGCCTCGGGGAGATCAAGTCCCC
Organism: Platanthera guangdongensis; assembly: GCA_039583875.1. Classification (NCBI taxonomy): domain Eukaryota; kingdom Viridiplantae; phylum Streptophyta; class Magnoliopsida; order Asparagales; family Orchidaceae; genus Platanthera; species Platanthera guangdongensis. Next base: position 163,169,847 of record CM077155.1, read on the forward strand.
ACCCCCGAGAGGATCTCCTCAGCCAGGCTCCCACTAGCTGGTTGGGTCGAATGTGCCTCGGAGAGATCAAGTCCCCCACCCCCGAGAGGATCTCCTCAGCCAGGCTCCCACTAGCTGGTTGGGTCGAATGTGCCTCGGGGAGATCAAGTCCCCACCCCCGAGAGGATCTCCTCAGCCAGGCTCCCACTAGCTGGTTGGGTCGAATGTGCCTCGGGGAGATCAAGTCCCCACCCCCGAGAGGATCTCCTCAGCCAGGCTCCCACTAGCTGGTTGGGTCGAATGTGCCTCGGGGAGATCAAGTCCCCACCCCCGAGAGGATCTCCTCAGCCAGGCTCCCACTAGCTGGTTGAGTCGAATGTGCCTCGGGGAGATCAAGTCCCCACCCCCGAGAGGATCTCCTCAGCCAGGCTCCCACTAGCTGGTTGGGTCGAATGTGCCTCGGGGAGATCAAGTCCCCACCCCCGATAGGATCTCCTCAGCCAGGCTCCCACTAGCTGGTTGGGTCGAATGTGCCTCGGGGAGATCAAGTCCCCACCCCGAGAGGATCTCCTCAGCCAGGCTCCCACTAGCTGGTTGGGTCGAATGTGCCTCGGGGAGATCAAGTCCCCACCCCCGAGAGGATCTCCTTAGCCAGGCTCCCACTAGCTGGTTGGGTCGAATGTGCCTCGGGGAGATCAAGTCCCCACCCCCGAGAGGATCTCCTTAGCCAGACTCCCACTAGCTGGTTGGGTCGAATGTGCCTCGGGGAGATCAAGTCCACCCCCGAGAGGATCTCCTCAGCCAGGCTCCCACTAGCTGGTTGGGTCGAATGTGCCTCGGGGAGATCAAGTCCCACCCCCGAGAGGATCTCCTCAGCCAGGCTCCCACTAGCTGGTTGGGTCGAATGTGCCTCGGGGAGATCAAGGAGCTCCTCAGCCAGGCTCCCACTAGCTGGTTGGGTCGAATGTGCCTCGGGTGGAGTAAAAGCCCCTTTGCTCTGATGAGGATCCCGCTGTCAGGCTCTCACTAGCTGGCAGGGCCGGTGGTACCTCTCGTGGAGGCTAAGTATTTTTTACCCGGAGGGGTCTCGCCACCCAGGCTCCCATAGCTGGCATGACAGGTTGACTCCCCGGAGAGGCGCGCAAGGAAATTGCACTCAGCGAATACGTTGGGTTGGACATTTTCTTTCCGAGTTTGTGCCAACCTCGAAAAGAGCGGGGATTGTGTACAACCCCGTATTCGCCCCTGTATAGTTTTAAGCTTTAGGGAGATTTTGCACTCTCGGTGGCCAATTTTGGCTCTGGCTTGGAAACATACTAGTAGGGGGAGGAAAAATCCACCTCCCTCCAGTGGCCCTCTTTTGGGGGGCGGGTGCGACAAGTTGGCTGACACCCGCCCCGTCCCGATAGGTGCTTGGCGGCCTGGCGGGGCGAGACCGGTCGGGGGCCGGGGTCTCGCCCCTGCCCCTTCTAGCCTGGCGGCCTGGCGGGGCGAGACCGGCCGGGGGCCGGGGTCTCGCCCCTGCCCCTTCTAGTCTGGCGGCCTGGCGGGGCGAGACCGGCCGGGGGCCGGGGTCTCGCCCCTGCCCCTTCTAGCCTGGCGGCCTGGCGGGGCGAGACCGGCCGGGGCCGGGGTCTCGCCCCTGCCCCTTCTAGCCTGGCGGCCTGGCGGGGCGAGACCGGCCGGGGGCCGGGGTCTCGCCCCTGCCCCTTCTAGCCTGGCGGCCTGGCGGGGCGAGACCGGTCAGAGGCAGCGGTCTCGCCCTTGCCCCCCCTGCAGTTTTACCTTCTTGCCCTCGGGGGGAATTCCCCCTTTATCCCCCGGCGTGGCTGTTTTCTATTGGCCCGAGGCCTTTTGGCCGTAGGGGTATTTTGGTCATTTTACCCCAGGACTTGGAAAAACTATAAATAGACCCCCTTGGGTGCCTTTGGGGGGGATCTTCTTCTTGCTTCCTCCTCCCTTAGCTTATTCTAGGTAGAGTAGAGAGAGCTCCAAGGCACCCTAGCTTGAGCATTGGCTAGGGATGGGAAGTGCTCAGGTAGCCTTCCGGGTGTGAGGTGGGACCTCCGCGCTAGAGCCGAGGGTCTGTTCCTAGCTTCTTGATCCTTTGGTCCGTGACGTTCTCTTGAGTGTAGTAGGTGTGAGGTCACCCCTTTCTAGGGACCCCGAACTCCACAGAGACCAAGTTTTTGGTTTCAACATACTTATTACAAATAAATATACAAAGTACTAACACCTGGTCGAGCACACAATCATTTGAGAAAAAGGCTGAAGAAGTGAACATTGACATAGTGAGTGCAATGCAATTTAAGGAGCGCCGAAGAAATGTATGAGCAAAATGTGTATTTTTGGTACTAAGGAAATTTGGGAACCGAAGAATTTTGAACTGATCTCACAATGCAGTAGATTTCCATGAAGCCCAGCACTTGTCAATCCATCAAAGTTTTAGTTTGCTGCATTTTTTTTAATGTTGAAGATCAAAAGATTCAAAATTTCAAGGTTTTGAGGTTTTGTAGGACAATATATTATCTCTGCATTTCTGATGTTACTGAACATGACGAACAGGTGGGAAGCGATGCTGCGGGTTGGAGCGGCGCTCACAGTTTCATTTCCCGCGACAACGAAGCCAACGAGACGATCGCGTTTCTATTCGGAGACATGGGCACTTCAGTTCCCTACGCCACTTTCTATCGATCCCAGGAGGAGAGCAAGTCCACCGTCCGGTGGATTCTCCGGGATCTCGAAGCCGCCGGCGATAAGCCCGCCTTCATTTCGCACATCGGAGACATCAGCTACGCGAGGGGCTTCTCCTGGATTTGGGACGAGTTCTTCAATCTCATAGAACCGATCGCCTCTAGGGCTCCCTACCACGTTTGCATTGGAAATCATGAGTACGATTGGCCGTCGCAGCCCTGGAGACCCTCCTGGTCTTTCGGCGTCTACGGCACCGACGGCGGCGGCGAATGCGGCGTTCCGTACAGCCTCAAGTTCAAAATGCCCGGAAACTCCACCCTTCCCACCGGAACCAGGGCCCCCCACACTCGGAATCTGTATTACTCTTTTGACGCCGGCGCCGTCCATTTCCTCTACATCTCGACGGAGACGGACTTTCTTCGAGGCAGCGATCAGTACGAGTTCATCGAGGCGGATCTGCTGAGCGTCGATCGAGATAAAACGCCGTTCATCGTCGTCCAAGGCCACCGGCCGATGTACACGACGAGCAACGAAGCCAGGGATGCGCCGATGAGGGAGCGAATGTTGGAGAATCTGGAGCCTCTTTTTGTGGAGAACAACGTGACCCTGGCGCTCTGGGGCCATGTCCACAGATACGAGAGGTTCTGCCCTCTTAGAAACAACACCTGCCGGAAAATGTCGCCGGAGTCTGCGCCCGGAGCCGCCACGGTTCACGTGGTGATCGGAATGGGAGGACAGGATTGGCAGGCGAGCTGGAAGCCGAGGCCCGATCACCCTGACGTTCCAATCTTTCCGCAGCCGAAGGAATCCATGTTTCGGGGCGGCCAGTTCGGATACACGAAGCTCGTCGCCACGAGGGAGAAGCTAACACTGGTTTACATCGGAAATCACGACGGCGAAGTGCACGACACGCTGGATATATGGTCGGGCAACGCCCGTAAAACCGGCGACGGCCTCCGGGCCGTAGTCGCCGGCAATTTTGAAGTCTCATGGTATGTCGGGGGAGCGGGTTTTTTGATGATTGGGGCAATTCTAGGCTACGCTTTTGGGTTTGTTACTCGCCGGAGAAGGGAGAGGAATGCTTGGACTCCTGTGAAGAATGAAGATGCATCTTAATCATGCACACGATTAATCACTGGGACAAGCCTGTAAGTTTATTTTTTCCCCTCTTATTCAAGTAGAGAGAGGCCCGCTTGAATTAGCTTTTGACCTGCTTGTGATTATTTTTTATGTAATCGGCAGTTGAGTTGAGTGAATAATAATATCCAATGAGAATATTGGGAGATAATATTTTGGTCTATTACTAGGGGATTCCAAACAAACAGGTTGAGGATCACTTTGTGTGGATGATTATGAGCTTCAGTTGTTATAATCGTCGATACTATACTATGAAGATCAACTGCGATTTGTTTGTTTGGCAAGCAAGCAGATCAGAAATATATGGGCGATTATATTGGCAGCCCTTATATGACTATTGACAGCCCAAAGATAATAGCAGCTCAAAAATGACTATTGACAACCCGATGGATATTGACAGCCCAAAAAATAAGCTTTTAAAATACATTTTTAGGAAAAGTGTTCAACATGAAAGTTGTAGATCTCGACGAGATCTATAAATTTCATGTTGAACAATTTTTCTAAAAATGTCATATAGTATGCTTATTTTCAGAAGACGCGGAATCCGGGCGGAACTCGCATAATTCCGTCCGGATTCCGCGCCTTTTGAAAATAGACATGCTATATGACATTTTTAGAAAAAAATTTCAACATAAAAGTTGTCGATCTCGTCGAGATCTACAACTTGTTCTACAACATTCATGTTGAACATTTTTTCTAAAAATGTCATATAGTAGATCTTTTTCAAAAGGCACGTGTTTCACGTTTTGAGCTGCTACTAGCGGCCATATTATGTGTTTTTTATTAGTTTGCCGAGCTGATAATAGCCAAAGCTGAGTTGCCAATATAAATGCCCAAATATATCCTCCCCAACTCCAAATAAGTTAAACTTAAAATGAGCATTGCGTGTTTTGTATAAGGGGTGCAAGTTGAGTTAAGCCGGCTCCAAACAAAAAAGCTCGATTCGAGCTCGAGCCTGTGGAGCTCGAGCTCGATTACGAGTCGAGCTCGAGCTCATCTAGTGTTGTTCATGAGCTCGCGAGCTTTTTATTTATACATTTTAAAAAAAATAAAAAAAATAAAAAAAATAAGAAAGAAATAAGGAAAAAAAGCTCACGAGCTAAAAAGCTCGCGAGCAGCTCGAGCTCGAGCTCGCGAGCTTGAAACTCGAGCTCGTGCTCGATAAGTTGACATTGAGCTCGAGCTCGAGCTGTGATAAATGAGCTAGTTGAACTCGAGCTCAAAACAAAAAGCTCGAGCTTGGAAATTTTGTCAAGCTTGACTTGTTTGCACCCCTAGTTTTGTATGCAACACTTCATCATTTCAAAAGCCATATAAGAATCTCATATTGTAATTATATTATATATTAGGCTCTCTTTGGGACAACTTATAATGATGAATAAATTGCTAATTGAAAATTGATGCTTGCATAGATATTTTATAAAACCAATGATGAATAAACAGTCAACGGTTTGGATAGTTTGTTCATAAGTGGTTTTCTAAAATTTCTTTCATTCATAAGAGTCCGTTAGTTTGGACGTTTTTTTTCACCTGGACCTGATTTTTTTACCCGGGCATAATTGTTTCGCCCGCGCTCGATTTGACTCGCCCGGGCGGTGTTTTTTCTCAAGGGCGCGATTTGTTTCGCCCGAGCGCGCTTTTTTCGCCCGACCACTTTTTTTTGTTGGTCGCGATTTTTTTTCCTCCTGTTTGCGATTTTTTACGTCCGGGTGGTTTTTTTTTGCTTGGGCGCGATTTTTTTCGCCCGGTCTCGGTTTTTTTGCTCGACCGCGAAATTTTTTTCCCGGGCGCGATTTTTTTACCCCGGGCGTGATTTTTTCACCCAAGTGCGATTTTTTCGCCAAAACACAATTTTTCGCCCGGGCAAAAAATACGCATCCGTGTGAAAAATCGCGCGCGGGCTAAAAATTCGCTTCTGGGCAAAAAAATTCGCACCCGCCGCTCCTAGGCAAAAAAACCGTGTTTAGGAAAAAAATGAGCCCAGACGAAAAAATAGCGCACGGGCGAAAAAATTGTGCCCAGACCAAAAAAAATGCGGCGAGGCAAAAAAATTTCGCATAGGCGAAAAAATGGGCCCGAGCAAAAAAGCGCGCTCGGGCGAAAAAACCCCGCACAGGCAAAGAAATCCTGCACGGGCCAAAAATATCTCGCCCGGGCGAAAAATTTTGCGCCCGAGCGAAACTCTCCCAGGCAAAAAAAAAAACGCGTCTTGGCAAAAAAATTGCGCCCCGAGCGAAAAACTCGCGTTCAGGCGAAAGATCGCCCAAGCGAAAAGATTGCGCCCGGGCGAAAAAATTGCGTCTGATCGAAAAAATCGCGTTCTAACTAAAGAATCGTGTCATTGCGAAAAAATTTTGACCGGTCGAAAAAATCGCGCTCAGGTGAGATTCTCTCACAGACGAGAAATTTCGTACTCGGGCGAAAAAATCATGCCCGGTCAAAAACATCGCGTCAGGACGAAGAAATCACATATGAGCAAAAAATCATGCATATGATTTTTTTATAAGATAAACGCTTATAAGAAGTCATAAACTGTATCTAAATAGCTTATGAAAAATCAACTTATCGTTAATTTTAAAATAAATGATTTAAAATTAGCTACACAAACAAACAGCTATACTGCATTTGTGTTTTAAATACTGATTATTCATCAGCTTTCATAAGCTGTTCCAATTTCCAATTCTTTGTGGGCTTCTTAAAAGTGTGAAATTCATCTGTCTGAATCCTCTTCTTCCGAAGAAAGGGAAGGGTGTTTTTTAGGCAGATGCCTCTTGTTCCAAGTTTAGTCCTTCGTTTCGCAAGTTTTTCTACAGCGCTTTCTTCCTTTCTCTCTCTTCTATGTCTGAGATTTCTTTTGGTTTCTTAGGCTCTCTTTGGCACGACGTTTTTGCTCCGGTGAGTTTGAACAAAAAATGCCGTCGTCATAGAATGTATGTTTGGCATGACAACGGTTATGACCACGTCCACAAAAAAATCTAGTTTTGACAATGGTTCATAGCCACCACCACGTTCACAACATCTACCACCGTGCCAAACAGAGCCGAATAGTTTTTAAAGAGTTCGAAATAAGTTGCTTCGAATTTATTGAGCCGTCTCCAACTTATATCACCTCCTTTTGGATCTATTATTTTTAATTACTAATTTTGATACAATTGTTGTCTTAATGTCTTACATGCAATAATGGGCTTTTTGACAAAAAATACCCCCGAATTTCATGTGTTTGGCAAAATGCATCTCGAATATTTAAATTTGGCAGAATGCACCCTCGAATTTCAGTTTATCGGCAAATTGCAGCTCGAGCTCTTTTTTTAGGGTTATTTTGGTCTTGGTCTTAATTAAGCAGATTGAAATATCACCGGGTGCAGGCAGCATGTTCGAACTTGCATCAACGTGTAGAATTCACTGTGCCCAAATATATTTTGAATTTTCATGCAGATGAAAGAAACAGTGAGCGCTGTAGATGAGTTGAAATCGTGAGAAGCATCGCCGTGAATGATTTGAAATCGGGAGAAGCAATGTCGTCAGAGGAGGGAGAGCTTGAATTCGGGAGAAGCGGGCCGTGAGAGAGTGGAATTTTGCAGATGCAGCGCTTTCAAATGAAAGAGAAGATAAAACGGGGAGGAGCAGCGTCGTGGGAGAGGCGAAATTGGGAGCAGCACCATCACGGGAAGGAGGATTTGAAATCGGAAGAAGCAGCGCCGTCAGAGGAGGGAGAGGTTGAAATCGGGAGAAGCGGTGTTGTGGAAGAATGGAATTTTGCAGATGCAGTGCTTTCGGTGAAAGAGAAGATGAAACGGAGAGGAGCGGCACCGTGGGAAAGGCGAAATCGGGAAGGAGAAGTTGAAATCGAGTGTGTTTTAGCAATGAGCAAACCTAAAACCCCAAAATGCGGGGAAATGATCGAAATACCTTTGCTGGGGTGCAATCTGCTAATAAACTGAAATTCAGGGGGGGGGGGTGCATTCCGCCAAATTTAAATATTCGGAATGCATTTTGCCAAACTCATGAAAATTGGGGGGTGTATTCCGCCAAAAAGCCTGCAATAATGCAACCCAAATTGAGGTTGTATGGGTGTATAGCATAACCCTAAATTTAAATAGCCAAATAACATGATTAACCTCCTCTAATCCTCAAACAGAATCATGGCAAACTGAACTTGAACTCAATGGACGATCGATTGATCCCCTGCAACGATCTAAAGATCCAATGCAATAGCGGCCGCACTCAGATCATTACAACACAACACGGACCCTTAATTTCCGCAACTGCACATGGAACATAGGGTGTAAACCAACAAATTTTTCGATACGTCCAATATACATTGTTTTGCTTACGAGCATGGGTTGGCAGTTTATCTGCGCAGAAGTTGGCGAGCGCGGATGTTGGCCCCCTTCATCCTGAAGTTTAGTTCGTCCACGTCGGTCTGCATGCGATCGAGAGCCTTATTCTGGCTGCCAAAAAGGAACATAAATGAATTAATTTAGATTGAAAAGATCTTTCCTTTCATGATTTTTTCATTTTCTATGAGAAGCATTGATGCTTGTTACCGATAATTGATCAAAGAAAGAAGACTAGAACCACTAGAACTGTTTGTAAATCAAATAGTTCGTGAATAATTAAGGAATCAATTAAATACGTGAAGATTCAATTAAATTTGGATTCGAGTGATATTCGAATCTGAATCCAAAAAATATTATCTCTATCCGTAAGATTTCACGAATAATTAAAAATCTAATCATTTATAAAGATGATTATGATCAAAGTCTATTTGGTTCATTAGTTGAAGCAAATTTGAATTTGTATCCAAACCCAAATCGAGGATTTCCGGACGAATCTAAAAGGGAAGTCCAGTGCACAAAGCATTCCCGCGCAGAGGGTCCGGGGAAGGGTCCCATCACAAGGGTGAAATGTAGGCAATCCTTACCTTAATTTTCCCAAGGCTCCCCTTCAATTTTGGGACGAATTTGAATTCAAAAAATCAAATGAATTCAAATATGAGCTATTCATTGATGAGCTATTCAAATCGATTCAGTTCGTAAACACTCATAAGAACCACAAAAATCACACAATATAAGAAATAAGGATGCAGTAAAAACATTAATAGACTGCTCTGGTTTGGCACAACCTCAAATCCTACAACTAAGGGGGCAAAAAAAACTTTCTAGAGGGTCGATCGAACAAACTTCAAATAGGGTTCACAATGTCTTAACGTAGTCCTATTTTGATTCTGTTTAGGTGAGGGACGGCGGTTTTTCGACCCTAAAATAGAAGTTTTAGACTTGAAACATATTGCCCCAAAAGTTCCAAATGCAGTTGCACATATTCCGATATATTTCTTACCACAATTTTACACCGCCACGGCTCAATGTAGGAAAATGAAGCGGAATTTTGAATTCACAAGCTAGTGTGAATGGCCCCGCCCAACCCCCCCAAAAAAAGTTTTAGGCCCGAAACCCTGCCCCAAAAGTTCGAAACGAAATTGCACATAAGCTACTATATTTCTGGCCAAAGTTTCACACAGTCATCATCGCTCAAATGCCACAACTCTCTCAAATGCAGCCCTACGAAAATGATGCGGATTTTTTTGAATTCTCAAGGCAAATGAAGAATGATAGATGGAGAATATCCATGGGCAAGAGTGAAAAAAACCAACCTGTTAATTTTATCTCCAATGTCAACTGCCATGGTTTTCAGCTCTACCACCAAGTTGCTCAGACCTGAAAGAGCAGCTTCTTGCTTCTCCTTCTCCAACTGTTAAAATGCATTAATGAAGCAGCACTTACTATATCGATGAGCCGCAGATCACAGTTCATCGTATATAAAGTTGGAAAAAAAGCATGTACCTCGACTCTTCCCAAAGTGGACGGAGGTTCAGCACGAATTTGCCGAGGATTTGATTGCGATCTCGGAGTTAGTCCAAGCTTCTGCCTCTGCTCCATATGATTACCCCTTCTTGTCAAGGAATCAGCTGCTAAATGAATTAGGTTAGAGATAGATTCTTGATGAAATGTGATATGAAATTATAGGAAGAATGATGTTTTATAAATGACCAATATATTCTATTTTGAGTAATATGGTTGTTATGGGCTTCGTGCCCTGTTATTTATTATCTTTAGGGTTTTGTTAAGTGTTACTGTTGATTGTATATGCCATAGGCTTTGTGGCCGGTTATTATCTTTAGGGTTTTATTAGGTGTTACTGTTGATTGTCGTTATGTCGTATTTTAAGTAAGTCCAATTGTTGAGACTTATTTACATTTATGCCCCTTGGGTTAGTTGAATGGAAGCAAGAATTAGTCTCTTTTCACTTGTCTTTTGTTTATGATATTTTGATAGTTCTCTCTTCCCAAGCACACGCCGCGTAGGCAGCGGCGGTTCTGGCTCCACCGTATTCTCCGCCTCCAGCCATACTCCGGCGAGTCCATAGCAATGCTCTCTAAGTACAATAACATTGAACAACAACAACACTCGAGCATTTATCCCACTATAGTGGGGACAATAACATTGAACAAAACATATGAAATTTAACTGATATACACAACAATTAGGACGTCGATATCCAGATGACACTGGAACACATGTCCTTTTAATTCAAACAGTTTCTTGCAGTTTACCTCTCATCAGAACAGGTCCCTGAATTTTTCGGGATTTCACTGGCTTCCATGGTTTAGAAAATATGCCTCCGAGACTTCCCAAGAGCTTTTCACCCTGAGTACAAGGAAACAAAATGTTGAGCAATGGTAACCAAAGTAGTAGCAAACATAGAGCAATAACATTCAACACAAAACCCTAGTCTAAAAAGATGCAAAAGAAACTGCAAATATTACAAAAAAAATACATTTTTATACGTCTGTTGAAGTGAATGTATAAAATGCTTTCATAATTACACCTCTATGAGGAATGATTCTCATAAGTTTTGGCATTTTGACGAAGAAATAGTCTTGCCTCGTAGTTTATGGCTACGTTGTTAAAGGGGCACCTAAAGCTCACTAGGCTCAGAAATTTGCCATTTTGTACGCCTTATTTGTTTTTTTAGAGCATAAAAAGTGTCTGTGTGAGTTTTTGTTGTAAATTATGAATTTTTTTGGCATGATTTAATATTTGTGAATTATATTCGTGTGTTGGGACTTAGATATGATGCAAAGTGACCACATTTATTCTATTTTTAAAAGATAAATAATAGTAATAAATGATTAATTAGTAAATTAAATGAAAAATTGATCAAAAGATGTGCTGATGTTTGATGTTGATTATTTAAAAAAAGATGTGATTGCGCCTTGCCTTCTTCGGGCAAAGCCAGTGCCTTGAGCTTTGCACCTAGGATTAAACTCCCCATTGCGCCTTGGTGCGCCACTTGAGCTTTTAATAAGTAAGATTTATGGTCTAACATTAGGGATTTCTATTTTATCATTTATTATATATTCTATACCTCTTAGAAAGAGAGATGGGAGAGAGAGACTGGAGAGACCAAATGCCATAGGATTTAGGGTGAAATCAGCGGGCATGTAACCAACTATCATTAAGTTGTTCTAACGAGGGTTCCGAACATAAGAATCCAACCTAAAATCATTTGATCGTGAGTAGAGGGTTCCATGATCTATATTAAGTGCTTAGGACTATATTAATTTCTCATTATTAGATTATTTTCAACATGCCCTTCACATATACGGACCTTGGTCACTAATGTATGGTTTGGGTCATGTGGGAGGGAGTGTGACGCATGGTAGGCCGCGTGATTTGGGTGTGCCGACATAAATATGTCACATGGTAGGTCGTGTGATTTGGGTGTGCCGACGCTAATGTAACCCTAAGTGATTGTGATGCAAGATGGACTCAAATAAATGCAACCCAAATGAGGTGCAAATGGACTTCAGAACATTCAATCTGGAATTAAGGTTAGCAATAAATTTATACAAAGGTAGCAAATCAACACAATGTGCACAATAAATTTAATGCATGTAAACAATTAATCACGTTTGTTTTAAGCACAAATTTATCACCCTTGCATAAAATGGAGCTTCATAGCAAAATAAGAAACAAAACTATTTTGCAAACAAATCAGTACTTCCTACAGTTATATGATGATAAAACCCAAATATTCAATGCTAAAAATAAAACACAGTACAAGTACTCACATAGTAATGGAGATCCGGCAATGATGTAGGCGCAAGTACAAGAGGTAGAGACGACAAGGGCAGGTGTGACTCGACAAGATGCAAATGCACTGCAGTGTTGGAAGGTAAGGGGTGCCTGAAGAAGAAAAACTGCAGGCTGCGGAACCAGTAAAGGGTCGTAGGTTTGCTGAAATGAAGTGGGAAATAGGCCGTTGGTTGCTCGAGGCGTCAAAGGAGTTGTAGAGGGGCGGCAGGTTAATATGGGGATTTTCTGACGGGTAGGGGGAAGGAGTTTCGGCTGGCAAAGGAAGGGGTGAGGGGAACACATTGGATGAGATGCAGGATAGGACAAGTTCTGGTGGATCCACGTGAGGTTGGAAGGGCGTGGGTTTACAATTTGGGCAGAAGAATACAGAGCTGGAGGAAAGTTGGTTAGGGCTAGCTGCAATCAGTTTGAGGGAGACCTACCTTGCAAACTGTAGACTTCGTGGCATTAGTGAGGGGTCACGATAGTGGCGGCGGGGTGTTGCTGCAAACTGAGCGGAGGAGTGGCCGTCGGTTCCGACAGGGTGAGTGGCGTCGAGCGGTTCTGTAGAGGTTTGAAGAGTTGTGAAGGGGAGGCGATATGTGCAGAAGCGGTTAGGAGATGAGATCGACTGGAAGGGGTGGAGACCAGACCTGATCAGATCAACGCAAATGTGCCCGACGCCGCACCCAACCGGACCACTATCGACCCTGAGTCAAGCATATACTATTTGCGTCACTCCCGCTCTAATTTTTTGTAAAAGGTCTAAGTTGCGGAATTTCAAAGTCTGCGCAACGCCCGCTCTAACTTTTTTTAAAAAAAATTCATTAAATCATCGCATGCATTTAAGGTTTTCTAGAAAAAGCCGACAAACGCGCAAACCCTACGCAACATTCTGCATCAGGCTACAAAGCACGGATACTTAATTCGGCTGGCAAAGGAAGGGGTGAGGGGAACACATTGGATGAGATGCAGGATAGGACAAGTTCTGGTGGATCCACGTGAGGTTGGAAGGGCGTGGGTTTACAATTTTGGCAGAAGAATACAGAGCTGGAGGAAAGTTGGTTAGGGCTAGCTGCAATCAGTTTGAGGGAGACCTACCTTGCAAACTGTAGACTTCGTGGCATTAGTGAGGGGTCGCGATAGTGGCGGCGGGGTGTTGCTGCAAACTGAGCGGAGGAGTGGCCGTCGGTTCCGACAGGGCGAGTGGCGTCGAGCGGTTCTGTAGAGGTTTGAAGAGTTGTGAAGGGGAGGCGATATGTGCAGGAGCGGTTAGGAGATGAGATCGACTGGAAGGGGTGGAGACCAGACCTGATCAGATCAACGCAAATGTGCCCGACGCCGCACCCAACCGGACCACTATCGACCCTGAGTCAAGCATATACTATTTGCGTCACTCCCGCTCTAATTTTTTGTAAAGGGTCTAAGTTGCGGAATTTCAAAGTCTGCGCAACGCCCGCTCTAACTTTTTTTAAAAAAAATTCATTAAATCATCGCATGCATTTAAGGTTTTCTAGAAAAAGCCGACAAACGCGCAAACCCTACGCAACGTTCTGCATCAGGCTACAAAGCACGGATACTTAAAGATGGTCTACGTATCGACTCGAACGCGTACCAGATCCAGGAAACACATTTTTAAAAATATATATATTTTATTTTTCGGAATCGCGTATCCCGCAAGGGGGATAGACGATTCTGCGATTCCGTGAGATATATATTTCATGTTCCGCTCGCGTATTTCATTTTTCTTGTTCCGCTTCCGATCCCGCCCGATCCCGCAGGCGTTCTGCTCCCGATTCCGCCGATCCCGCAGGCGTTCTGCTCCCGATTCCCGCAGGTGCTTCTTCTTCTTGATATAACTTGCATGAAGTTGATACTATTGAAGAGAATGTTTAATTTTTATACTTGATATTTTGCATGTGAATGTAACAAAATAATGCTCTCAATTGATGTAATGATGTGTTGATGTGTACATGTGATAAATTGTTCTTTAGGTTGCTTGTTTCCTTGAATGTTATTTATAACATTATATGAAATGTCAATGATATATAATATAGTATTATTAATTTTTTTCGTTACAATTCAAGATATGCACAAATAGTTTGTTAGTTGTCTTATAACTTATATTAATTAATATTTATATTAAAATAATTTAAAATAATTTAAAACGTTTCTCGTATCCTAATTTTTTTAAAAATCACGTTTCCCGTATCCGTTTCGTATCGTATCCTGTATCCCGTTTCCGTCCCCGTGCTACATAGGCATCATGTAGGTTTTGCAATTTTCTTTGAACGGGAGAAGGGGGATACTGATGGGATTCATGGGAGGATAAACAAGAAACAAAAAAGATAATTTCAAGAAAAAAGATCAAGACGTCGAACATCGGGTTCCACGCCGTCGTATCGCGAATGATTGCCGGATCTGGATTCGCTCACAAATTCAATAATGAAAATAAATGATAGCCTCTGCCCCTATTTATAACGAGAGGGGTAGTTTGACACCCGACGCGAACGACTATGATTGACCGTTACGCTCTATTTCCTAAAAAGCTAAATACAAGTTCAAAAAAAACCATATAAATAGTAAAATGACGATCTGGGCGCGATTGCGGTCTCGGATCGTCGATCAGCTCCTCTTGCGCGAATACACAAATCCGGGCCCAACCGAATGTTGACCCGAAGTCCAGTGTTGATCCCCATCAGAGTGGGCCGCTAGTTTCTAAACGTGGGATTATTCTAAAGACAAGCAACAACATGCTTGTCAACTTTTGATAGAATAAAGGTCAATTTGGAACGGCGATGACAATCATGAATGCGGTAGTTACGAACCGTCATATGTTTGACGTGACGTTTTTGCTCCGGTGAGTATGAAAAAAATGCCACCATCATGAAATGTGTAAGACATGACAATGGTTATGACTATCACCAAGAAAAAAAAACTAATTTTGAACATAACAACGGATGAATATCCTTCGGCCATCTACAAAGACGGTTTGTAACCACTTTGTTGATAACCGCTTGCCAAACTGATCCTAAAATACAGACTAATAGTTGCAGCATGTCCAGTGGATTTACTAAAGCACAAAAAGCATTGAATTTTGTGATAAGAAGAACAGCATATTGAAAGCTGCAGAAATAAGTATAGGAGAAAAATGCATACTCTGCTGAGATCGTGGTCGATGCTCGCAGCGGTTGCGTGAGTTCGCGTAATCTGCTGACCCTGCTGGTTCAGGTTGGCGAGAGTCCACGATGCATCCTCTCCAATCACTTCGGCGGCCTTCAAACAACAATTGATTTTCTTCGTCGTCTCCTCTGCCTCGCGCACCGCATGCTTTTCGAGTTCTTCAAGAGTCCGGTCCTCACGAAGACCCGGCCCTTGCAAACCAAGCTCCGATTTGTTTATGTCGAGAACTACTTCTGATTTTCCATTCAAACCAGGCCATGGGCTTCTGATCGCCGGCGAAGATGAAGCTCTCGCGGATCGAAGATTGTGTTTGTGCTTCGAGCTACTATCAAAATGATTCTTGTCTGAGCACTGGGTTCGCTCCTTCGAGTTCGGCGTCCTCGACAAGCTGACTAGAGACATGACGGTCACCAAGGGAGATTCTTTTAGCATCTCAGCTCAAGCTTCAGATCACCAAATAGCATCTGTTTGAAGAAGAAACAAGAAGGATCATCAGTGCAAAATTGTGGGATGAAATATAGAATTTGATATGAAATTTTTTGTTTATCTGATGCGAGATTAAATACATGTTAATAAACCACATGAACAGCATTTGATCCAACAAAAACGTAGGTTAAGATGTCGCTAGTTAGGAGCAGCCGAGCAGGAGTGTTCACGAATTAAATCAAATCTCTCTTTAATCAAATCCAAATTTATCACATGATACAGAGATTCAAATTCGTCAGAATTTTTGAATTCGGATTTGGATTTGTTCCGAAATCCTGGATTCAAATTCAGATTCAAATTTGAGTTGTTTGGATTTGAATTTGAATTTAATTATATAAAATTTATTAAAATATACAAAGTTTATTTAAAGATGTATTCCTACTATTTGCCAACTATTTGTGAATGTTGCCAATAAAGATAATATTATTTGGTTTCGAATTCGAATACAACTCAATTCCAAATTAGGGTTTGACTCTGGTTTTGAATTTGAAAAAAAAAATTGAATTAAAAAAAAACAAATCTTAATTAAATCTTCACAAACCCATTCTCAAATTATTCACGATTTTAGGCCTATGGCCAGGGTACAGTATATTTCTATAGAAACATACACTTAGTCATCAGTCCCTAAATATTTAGTGTTTTTTTTAATCAGTCAAAGAACTTTAATTTGTTTGATATGAGTGTCTATTCAATAGTGTCTTTTGAAATTAGTCATTAATTTGTTAAAATTTTTTGAAATCAATCCTAAAATATAATTCATTTACTAATTAACAATAAATATTTTTTTTTAGTTTATTAGCTAAATTAATTTCAAAATGATCTCATTTATTCAAGGTAAATTTTATGTGCAAACTAATTTCAGCTATGTGCAAATCGTGTTTTCAAAAAATTGCCAAAGCAGCTATATGCAGACCGGCCATTTACCGGCTTACAAATTTTTTATGATTTTTTAATTTGATTTGCACTTAATTTGGTCTGCACATAGTTGAAATTGATCTGCACAGAACAACACCTTTTTGAAATATGTGGATCCATTTTCATTACTTTTAATTTTATATTTTTAATTCTAATAATTTTGTTGTGCTGTAAATATAATTTTATTTAAAATAATTATATATCATATTATCATCTGAACAATGAATAGTTATTTCAAGTAAAACTTTATGGTAGCCACACTTAAGTTATAAAAAATGGCAGTCCGGAGCACAAAGCATCCTCATGCACTGAGAAACACTAAACTACTAGGGCTCGTTCGTTTGGTAAGTTTTGGGGGCCGGTTTTGGTTTTACTTAAATAAAACCAAAAATCAAGTTCGTTTTAGGTATTTTGAACCGAATTTTTGGTTTTATATCAAAACCGGTCGGTTTTGAGAACTTAAATTTACGCTAGCCCTAAAACTTACTTCCATACCCGGGGTTTCATCCGCCGCTGTTTTCCTCCCGATCGACGTCTTCCTCATCGCCCACGCCACGACGCACGTAAGGTTTTCAGCCGCCGCTGTTCGTCTTCCTCATCGCCCACGCCACAACGCACGTAAGGTTTTTGCAAGCCTTTTAAAAGCTCCATGGCTTTGCTGATGCTGTTTTTTGTGGACGATTCTTCATAATTTTTTGCAAATCTCCGCGATTCTTCCGTTGAACTTGTCTGCGTGTTTAAAGCGGCGGATTCCGTGATTTTAAGTTAATTTTTATGATTTTCTGATTAACTTGAATATGGATTGGGGATGACTTTAACACATTATTAAGCCTGACTATTCGTTTACACTGATGGTCGCAGGTTACTGTACCACTCCCCACATCGATGAGAACTTTAAAGCCCCAATCCACTGTAGAAATTTATAGATCTAGATTGTGTAGATCTGGTTTGATTTGGTAGATCTAGATTTTCTAGGTTATTTTACCAAGAATTTGAGTTCTCTGTTACTGTACCACTCCCCACTTGGGCGATTAGTTTTTTGGCCGCGACATAATTATGGTGGATTGTATCTTTTTGATGTGTAAAACTTATATTATGATGATTGTATGTTTTTTGATGCGTAGACATTATGTGGTTTTAATTTTTTGATGTGTGAAAACTTATATCATGGACGATTAGTTTTTTAATGATGTTCAAAATGTTTGTTTATATAAGTTGAATTTTTTTATTACTTTAAAAAGCAATTCTTGTGCCCGAAAACCTTCCTACAGACGAACACAAAATTTGTCATTTATCAATTTCTGGGCCTGAAAACCTTCCTGCAAACGAACAACAGAATTGGTTATGACAGAAAACTAAAACCTTTCAGTTTTTAGTTTTCAAACAAAACCAATTCCTGTGAAACAAAACCTGCGAAACGAACGGGGCCCTAAAGTTATCAAATAATATAATATATATATATATATATATATATATATATATATATATATATATATATATATATATATATATACATATTTAAATGATGTGATTAATTTGAAAACATACTTGTAATTTTAAAATTAATTCATTTAATAAATCTGATATCAAGGAACTTTTTATTAGTTAGTAACTTAGTATGCCATTTAAAATTTATGGACTAATTTCAAAAAGTCACTATAATTTATGGAATAATTTCAACTGATTTTAAAAAGACATTAAAGTTTAAAGAATGATTTCAATATTTTGCAAAAAAAAACGTACGTATGAAGTCAATGGTACAATTAATTACTAGAAGAAATTTTGTCATAAAATGTTGGATCTAATTTGGTTTCGGATTCGTACAAATAATTCATGCAACACCAATGGAATGTTGGATTCGGATTCATACGAATATTCGATGTCGGATTCGGGTTTGTCATGAAATGTTGGATCGAATTTGGGTTCGAATTCAGATTCCAACATGAATTCGAATTCCAATTTTATAATGTTTAATTATATATAATATTCAAATATAATTATATATTTTACACTATTCCATGAATCCTTCGAACAAGAATAAAATTATTCCGATTCAAATTCGGATTTAAAAATTATTCAAATATGAATGAGAATATGAAAATAAGAATTTTAATCGATTTGTGACTAACCCTAGCTAGCTATAAGGGAAGAAAAACATCTATTAGAACTAATCCGGCCAGTAAACATAAGAATCACTGAAAAAAATCTAAATTAACATTGCAAAACATGTTGATCAAATCAACAATCATACCTCGATCTCAACAGCAAGGAACTCTACAGATTAATTATTATTATTTTAAAGATGGAGATCAAGAGATCAACAGCAAGTTCAGAAGAAGGATTAGCATTAGAGAATCCCAAACTACATACCGAAATAGCCAGGGTTTCTGAAGCAGAAATAGCCCCAATCTGAATTTCCCGCTGCGTTGACGGAATCCACATTCGGTGTTCAACAACTGAGATACAGGCGCTTTATATAAAGCGATTCCGAGATCGCTAGCTTCCAACAAATTGCCCTAATTTTATATTTAAGACGGCAGCTGGTAGAACCGCCTAAAACTGGAGCAGCTGGAGAGTAATCCCTAACCCTAAGAGGCCCGTTCACACTGTCGACGGCCGAGTTGTCCCAAAACCCTAGAGACATTGAAATCAATCGGCAGCAAGTCAATTAATCAAGCGTAGAGAGAGAGAGAGAGAGAGAGAGAGAGAGAGAGAGAGAGAGAGAGAGAGAGAGAGAGAAGGAACCAAACAGAAAACGTGAGGACAAAATGGTTGAAGTGAGAGAATTTAACAGCGCCAAATGGGGGTTCCTTGCCGGCGTCAAGGAGAAGAGCTGTAAGAAGGTAACCAAAAACGTGAGCTTATTACCGGAAGGTAAGCATAAGCAGTGATCACCGGGAAGAAAAGGTATCCTGCCGAATGATTCGCCTGATATGCTATTGAAAGCATTTTTGTGGCGTTATTATAAGCAAATATATGCTATTAGCAAACTATTAATTTTCCAAATATTTTTTAATAAATATTTTGTTGGTTTTACCAAAAAAAAATTTAAATAAAAAATTTTCAAACAATTAAACAAAAAATATAGCTCATACAAATTAATGTTTATGGACATTTCTATGCAGGAATTAGAGGTTCGAACTCACGGTTTGATAGCGCCTAACGCACGACGATTATAGGGTGCAGTAACACACGAAAAAATTTTATGGTGGAATTAGAGGTTCGTGGGATGATCATAAGCTGTAATTTTTTTTTGGAATCAAAAAGTAGAATAATACCTAAAAAAGACAAAACGATGCCGTCATTTAGGGTAGACTAGGGGAATGGAGAATAGGAGCAAAAAGGCGAGCGCATACCTAAATTATTATGTTTCTTGACATAAACTTGAGCGTATTGAACACCATCGCACCATTAGGCCTCCGCCTCATACACTCTAACTTATCGTATCACATCTAGGCTCTGTCTGGCATGGTGACGGCAGTGTTAAGCACAGTGGTTGTGAACTATCGCTTATGAATGCCCGACCTCGCAGAAAGAACTTCATCCACTTATACGTTCAAAACTATTTTTCTTTTCTTGGTGGCGGTCATAACAATTTTCTTGCCAAGCATACATTCTATATATGATGGTGACATTGAGAGTGAAAAAAGTCATGCCAAACAGAATCCTAACTTCTAATCTTATGCCCATCATGACCCATACCCATTCAATAGATTACCGCCGCCTCAGTACTGAGAAGTGCCAATGCGTCACTTACTCGTTCCCCTCTCTTTCCCGTCGCCGCCGATAATATTGACCAACATCTCCTCTTCCGCCGTTGTAACCACAATCTACACACCGAACTCCTCCGGCCATCCACCCTTGCAACAGCTTTCTAAACACCTCCTCTCCTAAGCTCTTTGTTCCTCTTGTCTAGTATTTTGCTTCTAAGCTACTAGAGAACTTCATGATATATGGTGATCATACCAAACCTCCGTTTGGGGGGACTTATTTTTATCGGTGAAGCGATTACGGCCGCATGAACCGCTTGACCGATGAAATTAAGTCCCCCCAAATGAAGCCTAAGTATTATGGTATTTTTATCTCACTTTGCTAGAATCATACGAAGCTCTTTTGTTTGAAATGTCCCTACCAATGTATTTTGATGCATGCATGATGTGCCTTATGGATCCCTTTATATACATTCTGCTAATTTGTCTCATTTTTGTTACAATTTTATATATTAGCATATATAACCAATGGATGATGTGAATCCATTTCTGCCTCCTTTTAAGCTTTAACGAGCGACTGGAATCAAAAAAGTCGTATCATTTTCTGTTCTTAAAATTTTAAGAACACAAAATTCAAATAGTTTGCCTTCATTGAAGGATAATTTGCTTTTAAATTATTCTTGAGACAGAATGATTTGGAATGAATATGAACGACCTAGAACATTGCCGTCAATCTCCACAGGATTACCCTGTTGAGCGAGCCTACATGTAACTGCTAGAGCTGTCACGGTTCCGGTTCGGTTCCAGTTCTACTAAAATCATGAACCGAACCGCTAAGGTAACGGTTCTTCAAGTTAGAACCAAAACCGTATATGGTTTGACCGGTTCCGGTTCTGGTTTCGGTTCCATCATAATTTTTGGTACCGTCGCGTCAACGGTTCCGGTTCCGGTTTAACGAGAACCAAAATCAAACCGGTCACTAACGGTTCGGTCCGGTTCTATGCGGTTCGGTCCGGTTCCAATCGGTTCCAACTAAAATCAAATTTGAAAAAATGAAATAAAAGCGGTCTGCAAAAAACTCAAAACACCTTCAAAATAGAAATAATTAAGTTGCACACTGTTCGACGATCTCTTCCACGATCGGTGAGCTAGTATATGTCGTCTTTTCATGGGAGGTTTTTGACCCTAAAAAGGTATGCACAACTATACCTATACATGTCTTCAGTTTTTGACCAAAATCTAGGCTTTGAATTGATATGGATATACATACATAGTAGTAGAAAACTACAGATCACAATAATCCGATATTCCAGACATTATGTTCACTGTTATTTAGTTTTTGGTAATAGATTCCTAAGGGTGTGCAAGTTCTGAATACTATCATTCATTAAATTGACACTATTAATGTTTGATCAAGAGTTTTATTAGCATATTCATAAATTACTGACTCAGGTGGAGAGATTATTTTATATGCATACATTATACTAATTATCTCTTGTTGTAGTAATCTAAACAACATATAATTTTGTATGCTAACGAGATATGTTAGCGCCGCAGAGTTCATAAAGAAAATACATGTCAACTGTTGCGAACATCCGCTATCACGGAGTATGAGCTCAGAACAAACGACAGTATAAATTTCCGGCACTTCAGTTACCGTTTATTCGAGCTCTATTTCATTTGTGTGTTCTTAAATTAATTTGACTAATTAGAAAAGTTAATCTTACATATTACTCCAATGAAGATTATTAGATTTTAAATAAGACGATCTTTCATCCGTCATCACTACATTCAGCATTTTGTAATTATCCTAAATTTTTGATAATACAATTGTGTAGCGACGCACCTTAATTTTTCTAACATAAATATTATAAATAGATTATAAAATTATAACAATATTATACTAAAATTAATAATAATAAACGGGTTGCGGTTCGGTTCTACTTCGGTCCGGTTCGGATCGGGTCCAAAAATCTTGAAACCGCTTGAGACTTGTATATTGTGGTTCCGGTTCCGGTTCCGGTCCGGATAATAAAATGTAAGAACCACACCCAAACCAAAGTTGTTCACGGTTCCAAAATTCAAATCAGAACCCGAATAATTTGCAAACGGTTCGGTCCGGTTCTTTGCGGTTCCATTTCGATTCTGGTTCGGTTTACTGTTTTCGGTTTTAAGTGACAGCTCTAGTAACTGCGTGGGCATGACCTACGTGGACCGAAAAGCACAAGATTCTATACTCTCATCATTGGCCACGCGCCATAGTACCCGACCGGCGACGGCGGGCCCGCCCCCGGCGGGCTTTCCTCGCCCCCCCCCCCCCCCGGCCCACAGTGTTAGGTTATTTTTGTTATATGTCCGCACGTGTCGAGACCGACTCGAATAGGCTTACGGGTTTCGTGTCATTCTAGGGTTTGGCCCTAAGCTGGAAGTACTATATATACCCTATTCCATACTTAGATAGGGTATGGTAGAATACTTTGAGCGCATTATCACTATCATTCTCAAAGTATCGCTCCTAGGGTTTCCGCTCTCACGCGTTCTGCTCTCGGCGATTTCACGATTCCCCATCGTTCCCGTGCGAATCCTCTCCGCCGCTCTCCCGTGTTCTGCGATCTTGGCGAACCCGTCGCGCTCTGCGATTTCGCGAATCCGATTTCGCCTTTGCTTGGTTGCGCGATCTTGACGATTCCATCCCGCCGCTGCTTTAGCGCCTGTCGCGACCAGCGATTTCGTCTGCGATCTAGCGATTCCGCCGTAGATCTGGTGCCTCCGCCGTGGATCTGGTGCCTCCGCCGTCGCTGTTCGCCGGCGTTGTTTTGTTCCTCTGCGAAGATTGGAAGGAGGTCGCCATCGTCGATCTACAAAACCGCCATCAACTTTCGCCGCTCTGAACGAAGAAGAGTCGCTGTCGATTGTCGAGGCTCCGTTGCACTCCTTTTTTTTTCGATCCGGCCAATCCAGATCTGCTGATCCACAAAACTCCTGTGCCAGATCTCCGATCCAGAACCCGCTGCACTCTTTTGTTTTCTCTACAGCAACTAGACTGGTGATTAACAGAGGAAGCCGTTTCCTGTGCACCGCTAGGCTTGAGGATATTTCTGGATGAGTGGTTCCTTGGTTTTTTGGATCTAGATTGTTGCTCAGAACTGTGATTGTCTAGAGTTTCCACAGCTATAAGAGTGCTGGTTCTTTGAGTTCCAGATCTAACAGTGCTGTTCCAAAGCTTGCTCCTTTGCTGAGTATTGTCGTGATAACCTGCGTCTTTGTTGTGGAAATCTTGGTGGGGAGGTGTGCTTCAGTTGGAGTTCTCTGTTGTGCTTCAGTTGGAGCAAAATTCTTCACTCCTTGGATTGGATCCGAAGACCCGCACCTTATCTCCGCGCTGATCAGGTGACTTCTTTCTGGTTTTTACTGTTCTAGCTTTAGCGAGATGTCGAAGATTACCTCCTACGACATCGTCAAGCTTCAGTCGTTCGATCTTTCCGACTTCCACGCTTGGAAGCTGCACGTCCAACTTGGTATGAAGGAACGTGAGATTTTCTACACGGTCCTGAGTGATTTTGCCACTACCGAAGAGGACGTGAGCGAACTTCAGTGGAGAAAAGACGAAGACTTCTGCAGGGACTACCTCCTAAATTCACTGAACCCTAGACTCGCCCTGACCTACAGCAGTCATAAGACTGCAAAGGAGATTTGGGACCGCTTGAATGCGCACTTCCAGAAGGAAGAGGGGTTGTCGAGGACTCTCCTTGGTGAGAGACTCTTCACTTCTAAGTTTAATTTAAACTCGTCAATCACCTCTCAAATAATTGAACTGGAGAGTCTGCGTCTCAAGCTGGCGGACGATAAGTCTGATATCTCGGATAATCTCTTTGTATGTCTGATACTTAGCAAGCTACCTCCTGAGTGGTTGACCTTCAAGACTGAAATGCACAAACTGAAGGAAAAGATCGCATTGGATGAACTCAAAAGGTTCATTCATATCGAGGATCAAAACATAGCTGGTAAGAGCCTGGAACAAGTTAGCCAGTCTTCGCAGGCTGTTAACTTCGTTTCTCGACCCAGCAAGTCTCGAAGGAAGCCACCAGCACCCAAAGGTGAACCCTCTACACAGTTGGCGCCTAAAAAGCCCTCTTTCAAAAGGAAGAGGGGCAAGTGCCACAACTGCGGTAAGTGGGGACACTGGGCGGCTTAGTGCAAGGCTCCTAAGAAGAAAAAAGAGGATGCCCCGCAAAATGTGGCGAACATGCTGGCTGATGCCTCAGATCCCAAGTCCTTCGTGGCTATGATCGGGAGAAGTCACCGCAGTTCGTCCTCTGAGTGGTGGCTTGATAGCGGTGCTACCTGTCATGTGACGAATGACAGAGGTCTACTTGCTGAGGTCAAGGCGGTGCAGGAGAAGGTGGAGAACTGCAATGGAGGAGAGACCGAGGTGACCCATGCTGGGACAACCGAACTGGTCCTCTCATCAGGCAAAACTCTTTTTCTGCTTAATGTTAAAGTAGTTCCATCTTTAACTAAAAACTTGATTTCTATGAGTCTGTTAGATAAGGCTGGGATGTCCTTCACAACTCAAAACGGTAGAATGACCTTAACGGTAAATTCACACTATTTTGGGTGTGCGTACCTGATCAACGAAATGTATAGACTTAGCTTAAACAACAATAGCATTAACCAAATAAGTTCGAACCTTATTGATCCTAAGTTGTTACATAACAGACTTGGACACGTGAACTATAGGAAAATGCTAGATCTAGCAAAGAGTCATAATATTCCCTTAGATCTGTCGATTCGATTTGACAAGTGCGAGGTGTGTGCTCAAACCAAAATCACTAGAAAGCCATTCAAATCGGTTTCTAGGAGCACGAAACTTCTTGAGTTGATACATTCAGACCTCTGTGATTTTCGTAGCCACGTCACTAGAGGGGGCAGGAAGTATCTGATTACATTCATAGACAATTTTTCGAGATATTGTCATGTGTATCTGTTAAAATCGAAAGACGAAGCCTTTGAGACGTTTAAGACCTTTAAGTCTCGTGTAGAAAATCAGTTGAACCTGAAAATTAAACGATTTAGAAGTGATCGAGGAGGAGAATATACTATTTCTGGGTTCAAGGAATTCTATGCCTCTGAGGGAATAATTCTTGAAACCACAGCTCCTTACTCACCCCAGTCAAATGGTGTTGCAGAGCGTAAGAATAGAACTTTGACAGAAATGCTGAACTCTATGCTCCTAACAGCTAGCATGCCTAATTCCTTTTGGGGAGAAGCAGTTTGTGCTGCAAATCATATTCTTAATAGAGTGCCTCATTCTCAGCTCACTGCTACCCCGTATGAGCTGTGACACTGTCATCCTTGTAGATACGATACTCTAAAGACTTGGGGCTGTATTGCATATGTGTGATTACAAGACCTTAAGAGGCCTAAGGTGGGACCTAGGACGACCACATGCGTCTATTTAGGTAGTGCAGAAGATAGTTCATCCGACATATTTTTCGATCTATCCACGAATATCGTGATAGAGTCTCGAGATGCCATATTCTTTGAAGATAAATTTGTCAAGGATCATGGTTTGTCTGTTTCCGGGTCTAATGATATGATTTCAGAATCTATCGTAGAACCTGTAGCTGGCCCTTCTGACACTGCTCCCCAACCTATAGAGGTGGAAACTGTTCCACTTAGAGCATCTACAAGAGAGAGAATCCCTAAGAACTTTGGTGAGAATTTTGTCACCTACCACTTAGAGGATGATCCATTCTCCTACCAGGAGGCAATGAGATCTAGAGACTCGTTGATGTGGACAGAAGCCATTGATGATGAGATGGACTCGCTGTTACATAACAATACTTGGCATCTAGTTGACTTGCCGAAAGGCGCTAAAGTCCTAGGATGCAAGTGGGTGTTGAAGAAGAAACTACATAGTGATGGGTCTATAGCCAGGTATAAAGCGCGTCTCGTAGCTAAAGGTTATAAACAACATGGGGGAATAGACTACTTTGATGTTTATTCACCTGTGTGTCACCTGTCGACTATCAGGATTCTTCTGGCCTTAGCGTCTATCGAGAACTTTATAGTTCATCAGATGGATGTGAAAACAGCCTTCTTAAATTGAGAGCTTGATGAAGAAATCTACATGGCACAACCTGAAGGTTATGTGCAGAAAGATCTAAAAGATAAAGTGTGCAAATTAGATAAATCAATCTATGAGCTTAAACAAGCGCCTAAGATGTGGCACATGAAGTTTGACCAGGTGGTAAAGAGCCTCGGATTTCAGTCCAGTCTCTCAGATAAATGTCTTTATCACCGCTCATTGTCGAATCTGACAGTCATCATATGCTTATATGTAGATGACATGTTGATTTTGGGGTCTAATCTTGCTGCAATTAGGGATATTAAATCCACTCTGGCAGAAGTTTTTGACATGAAGGACCTTGGTCCTGTGGATACCCTATTAGGTATGAAGGTTAGAGTTGACAATGGTCGAGTTACTCTTAGTCAGACTCATTATATTGAGCAACTTCTTTCTACCTGGGGATATGATAACTGTAGGCCGATCGAGACGTCATTTGATCATAATGTGAAGTTGAGTCATAACGTAGAGACCAGCATTGATCAAGTCAAATATTCCAAAATAATTGGTAGTCTCATGTATGCCACAAGTTATACTAGACCAGACATTGCTTTTTCGGTTAGCATGCTGAGTCGTTTCACCAGTAATCCAGGCAAAGAGCATTGGGAAGCCCTAGATAGGCTGCTGAGGTACCTGAAAGGTACTAAAGATCATGCTCTGTGCTACACTGGTTACTCACCTTCTGTGGAGGGACATTCTGATGCGTCATGGTGTTCAGAAGTCGGGAACAGCAAGTCCACCAGTGGATATATATTCACTTTGGGTGGAGCTGCTATTACTTGAAAATCCAAAAGACAGACCTGTATAGCATTGTCGTCTATGGAAGCTGAGTTGTTTGCCTTAGCCTTGGCCGGTGAAGAGGCAGATTGGATCAGGAACTTGATTCTAGACATTCCCTTGTCTAAGTTACAAGTCAACTCATTGAGCTTGTATTGCGATAATCAAGCAGCAGTTCAAGTCGTTAAGAATACCCTCTATAATACTAAGAGGAGACATGTACGACTGAGACATGCCTTGTTGAATTATCTGAAAGAACAAGGAATCATCACTTTGATCGATGTACGTTCAAAGGATAACCTGGCTGATCCATTGACGAAAGGAATGCCGAAAGACCGTCTAATCAAAACTGTGGGGGAAATGGGACTAAAGGCGATTTAGTTCGGCCTTAGTTCAGCGATAGGTGATTCAGTTCAGCCTTTGTCCGGAAGTTTTGATTATTCCGATTTCTTTTGTCAAGCAAGCATGTTGTGTTCCGTTGATGCTCTTGGTTGCTGAGCTCGGATCTGGTAAGTTGTTTCATTCCAAACTTGATGCTAACAACTTCACCTGGATTCGGCTTTTGCCTTGGAGGAGAGTGTTATTCCAAACTTGATAACACAATCTGACTTGGTCTTGTCTCTTCTTCTGGAGATTGGTTCCATTCCAAACTTGATGAGTTCCAATTAACTTTAGAAGGGCAGTAACCGTGACATTCCATATAGGATCACAGATATAGCTGCGGTGTCCAGAAGTCTGAAATCGTTTCAGTTGAAACAGATATCAGGTTCTGAGATAAAACTATAATACTCTGTGAACGTGTCCTCCCAGCCAAATTAAAATATTTAAATACTAAGTTCTTTTCTTTTCGTAAGAACTAGATATTTGCAAATTTGCAAAGGTTAGAATTCATTCTGAAATGAAATTCTCTGTTGAAATTGCAGGGGTTGCTGGGATAGGAGGAGCACTGGTTGATTGGGATCCAGATCAGGATGATCTTCTGGATGATGAGTTTTAGAGTATTTGTAGTTTATCTTTTGCTACTTCTGTTCAGAGCATTGTTTAGCTCTTATTTTTATGCACTGTTTTGATTGGACTATTAGCTCTCTATTTGTTTGGGACAACAGACGTTTTGGGTCTGTGCCTCGTTGTACCTGAGACTATTCTGTGTTGCAGCTGAGTTTTTGTTTTACTTATGCGTGCATACTATTCTGTGCTTAAGTCTAATGCTGTTTGAAACAGGTGCTGGACACGGTTGTGTATGATTCACAGTTGGTTGAACTTTGCACAAACCACCCTCTATTCGTAGTCTGGGTTCACGGCGGACATAGGAGGAGATTGTTAGGTTATTTTTGTTATATGTCCGCACGTGTCGAGGCCGACTCGAATAGGCTTACGGGTTTCGTGTCATTCTAGGGTTTGGCCCTAAGCTGGAAGTACTATATATACCATATTCCATACTTAGATAGGGTATGGTAGAATACTTTGAGCGCATTATCCCTATCACACAATACCAGTGGTGGATCCAGAGGGGGGCAAGGGGGGGCCCGCCCCCCCCAAGAATTTTGAAGTTTATGTATTTTTAGTTTTTATTAATTATAAAATATAAGTTACTTATATAATATAAGTGATGAAATTTATAAATTATAAAATATAAGTTATGCATATAATATATATATATATATATATATATATATATATATATATATATATATATATATATATACAGTTAATAATTTCTGTGAACTTATTTTCAGATCCAATTTCTCTTTCCTATACTGAAAGAGATCGTCTCTCTCGCTTCTCTCGTCTGAGTCGTCTCCCTCTCCCCTTTCCGCTAGGCTTGGCTGAGAGCCTCTTAGAAAGAGCTCTTCACTTGATTGACGATTTGGCGGCCTCCTTCGGCGGAATCAAAGCCTTATTGTGCTATTTGGCGTGAATCCAGCCAGCTATCGCGAGATTTGGGCGACGCCGGTTGTGCTGTGTTGGGGAAATTATGAATCAGACTTTACCTTTGGGTTTTCTTTTTTTCCTTCCATAAATTTCATTGTAAGTTCTCCTCAGCTGCACCATTATCAGTTAGACGTTCTTTCTCATTTCGATTTAAAGAACTTGTCAACAATTTCTAAACTTTGTGAGAAATTGGCCGAAACGAAAAATTCAATTACCTATTATCTTGTTGACAAGCTAATTCAGCTTATTTTAACATTTCCGCTCTCAACAACGACTACATAACGGTCATTTTCTGGTATGAAGTTTATTAAAACAAGACTGCGCAACAAAATGGAGGATGAATTTCTGGCAAATTGTATGACTCTCTGCATAAAACGAGAAATAACAAAGAAGATCGAGAAAGATGTGCTCATTGATGAATTCTATGAGTTGAAAAAACGACATGCACAACTAAAATTAGATAACATTCATATTGTAATTTTTCTATTATTGTTAATGCTAAAATTTCAAAATAGAAAATTTTTTGCTTATTATACTTTGATTTACAATATTTTTGGGCCCCCTTACTTTGAATCCTGCATCTGCCCCTGCACAGTACACGTCCGGCGACGGCGGACATCAATTATTATTGACAATTTAAAAGCAGGCGGGCCTGACAATTTAGAAACATTTTTAAAGTAATGAAATAATTAAATATTAATTGTAACTTTAATTCATAGAAGTCACCCGCATGACATCAAAATACAATTAAAAGCAGGCAGACCCGCTACAGTTATAAAATTTTATAAATATTTCAAACCCGCCTGCTTTAATTTATAGTGAACAGTGGTTCCCGCCACAACGCTACACCCGCCTGCTTTTCATTGTCCCACACCGCTTATTTTTTTACGATTTTGAGTATATAAAACAACCCCAGTGATAGGTTGTTGAAGAGATCTTGTTCTAGGTTGTTGAAGAGATCTTGTTCTCGGGTCGGCTTTGTCTTCTAGCAGGCTTGAACCGTACTGTTATCGGGGTGGTTTTCGGGGCTGGTAACGGTTAACCCGAGCTTGAAAGATTTTATGTCTAATTTTACGTAGGTTCAGGGCCCCTTAGTAGTAGGTTTAGGAGCCCTAGTAAAAAGTGGAGAGAGAGGATGTGTTTGATCAGACGGCTGCTAAATAATGCATTCAAATCGGACGGTCGAAATTATTTCTGTGAATTTCGAACTCATGAGTTTGATACTTCTATGAGTTTGATACTTCTATTATAGTGGTATAGATAATTCTATTATAGTGGTTTAGATATATATATATATATATATCTTTATATTATAAGCAAACTCCAAAAGAGCCATGGTGTAACATTCGTCTCCCCAAAATACCCCCAGCCATGGTGTAACATTTTAATGCCAAAATACCCCTCATTTTTCTTATTCATCTATTCATTTGTATGATTTTTTTGTTGTTTTATCATAAATTTTCTTATTCTCCTACTCATTTGCATAGTTTTTTTTTCTTATTCCCCTACTAGCCGCCCCACAAATGTTGCCGCCCTCGCCAATGTCGCCTCTCCCGCCCCCGCCCAATGTTGCCGCCCACGCTCAATGTCGCCTCCCCCGACCAATGTCGCCGCCCCCGACCAATGTCGCCGCCCCCGACCAATGTCGCCGCCCCCGACCAATGTCGCCGCCCCCGACAAATGTCTCCGCCCCAAACCATTGACGCCGCCCTGCACGGGGTCTCCCGTGCACGACTGCTTGTATATATATATATATATATATATATATATATATATATATATATATATATATATATATATATATATATATATATATATATATATATATATATATATATACATACGAGCATCTTCGCAGTAGCCCGTGCTCGATGCTCTCGGGCGGCCTTCGGACGCATTTAGGCGGGCTTCGCCAGTACTCGATGCATTGTTGCGGGCTGCGCCCGCATCAAGCCGGGCAGTGCGCGCAATATATACATATGAGTTCTCAAAATGACAGTAAAAAGTATAAATTGATATTACAATTTTTATTTTATGAAAAAATTTACGTTTTGACGTAAAAACATTAATTTCTCTCACTTTTTCTTTTTCTATTCTCTCTTCTTTTCTCTCTCCCTCTCCTCCCCCTCTCTCTGTCCCTTTCTCCTCTCCCTTCCGCCATCTCTCTCCTATTCTCTTTCCCTCTCTCTCCTCCCCCTCTCTCTCCTCCTCATCTCTCTCTCATGTAGGAATAAAGTTTATTTGATGAGATCCTATGGTCAAAACTTAAAGTTTGGTGTGACTCAAGATCTGTATATTACTTTATAGATATAAGATATATGGATGTGTTTTGATGCAAATTATTATTTAAATAGTTGAAAATTGCAATTATATTTTAGAGTCTTTAAAAAGAAATCAATGGCTTATAAAATTATATCTGAGGCAAACTATTGCTTCGACTTTGGGGATGGGATTCGCAGGAGGCGGGGTAGAAGGGGCGAGCGGGCGTTGATGTCGTTGGAGGTAAAAGAATCGCAATCCAAAGGTTGAAAAGAAGAAGGGGAAGGTTGTGAGAGGGACGGGGGAGTAGGTCGCCGTGTTTTCAGGGTATCAACGGTTTTAGGGTATTGAAGTTGATATTTTCTAAGAATTTCAAAGCAGATCAGGCGGCCAACGCATTATCAATCTAGATTGAGTGGCATATATTATTTGTTGTATTTTTAAACTCATGATATTTCTTTTTAATATATATATATATATATATATATATATATATATATATATATATATATATATGTATATATATATATATATGTATATATATATGTATATATATATATGTATATATATATGTATATATATATGTATATATATATGTATATATATATATGTATATATATGTATATATATATATGTATATATATATA
Source organism: Platanthera guangdongensis (assembly GCA_039583875.1). Lineage (NCBI taxonomy): Eukaryota > Viridiplantae > Streptophyta > Magnoliopsida > Asparagales > Orchidaceae > Platanthera > Platanthera guangdongensis. Next base: position 163,201,834 of record CM077155.1, read on the forward strand.
TGTATATATATGTATATATATATATCTCTGTGTGTGTGTTTCGAGGCAAATTATTATTTAAATAGTTGAAAATTGCAATTATATTTTAGAGTCTTAAAAAGAAATCACTGTCTTATCAAATTATCTATTGAGCAGTGCAAAAGATTCAACAAAAGACGAGCAAATTCACTATTTATTTTACGTCAAACAATATATAGAGTAACTTCCGATATAAGAGTAAAAACAAGACATGTAGGCGGATCGATTCATCAAATTTCTAATGAAATAGGATCTACACATGAAAAAAAACTTGCCATTCGTTGGTTATTAGGAGCATCCTGAAAGCGTCCGGGTCAAAATATGACTTTACAATTAAGTTCCGAATTAGTAGATCCTCCCAAAGGCAGTGGCGATGACATGCACAAAAAGGAAGAGACTCGTAGAATTGCAGAGACACGTCAATTTTTAGTCATGAAAATTATGTTCACTTAGAAATAGACGTAAATGGAACGTAGATTTTATGTCTGTCAGCCGAGTGACCAATCTAAAAGATCTTCTAATAAAAAGACAATTTTTATTTAGTGTAAATGCTGTGTCAAATTTCTAACTGATACACATCTGGAATGCAGATTTGTGTTCTTTTCCCATCATTTTATTTGCACCCCTGAATGAATCATTATTCCTCCTAAATAACAAAATAATCCTCCATCCAATATTTATTTATGTAACTGCCTACCCAAGTAAAGAATCAACAAAGTTGACTGCTCTCACCGCTACAAGCCATTATTGATTCACATGAATATAATATAAAAATACACAAAAATTACTATCACTGGCGGTGATAGTCACTGTCGCCCGACGACAGTTAACAATAGAAAAAAAACTGTTCTGCCCTTAAGGCCTTACATTTATTCTTTATAAGTGTGGTTTACAGACATCGGCACGTGAACCGGTCACACATGAAAGCAAAAAACTTTGCTTGGCCTTCGAGGGCTGGCATAGCTTCCAGGGCTTTAGTCTGCTACTTCTCGCTCAACTCTCCAGCACCTGCACAGTGGCAATCCACCACAAGGATGACAAACAAGACAACGGTCAACATTTAGCTGACCAATTTATAACGACCTTACCCCTTTTTCGGGGCAGCGGAATTCCTTCCCTGCATGCATAACATCAACATACAAATATATTACAAGAAAGTGCACTTACACACATTTCAACATATCATAAATGCATGCCTCCGTGGTCAAACGTTCTGTGCACTCAGGGCACATTCTCGGTGTTCTGACAATGCCTAATTCCACCACCGTTCAGAGGTCCCGAACATGACGGTCAATTTATGAGCATTTTTAGTCTTTCCGGCTTAGAGCCTAAGACTCCCTTTCTCTCTCTCTATGTGTAACACCTCTCCTGTAATGACCGTATAATATGAGTCCGGTCGGGGCCTCACAACATACAGACGTCACAGCTTAAGCATTATAAGATGATATAAACTACCCAACTCAAAAGTCAGACTAAAAAGATCAGAAACAAAAGAGCAAAACTAGAAGTTATCCACTAACACATGAGTATCAACACGGCCTTATGGCCTTATAATATTCAACCATAACATTAAGTGTCAATGTGCATAAGCACTCAAACGCTATCTAGGTGTGCAAGCCGTAAAATATAGTATATAGATCATTACATTCCACAAAATAGAGCTATAACACTTCACGAGGCTTAGACCTTTTTGGCCGGCGAGCTTGCTCCCGCTTGCGATCCTTGCCCTGTAAAAATTTAGTTGTAACGTGGGTCGGTAAAGGCTGAACTCAACTGTGTAACCAACACATCTCCTCCTGGTCGTCTCTAGCGAACCCCAGGGCACTCCATCACCCTGCAGGTCAGCACTTCGTATGCTAAATACAATAACATGTAAAGCTATAAAACAGGTTTGGATGTCTAATACATCAAACACATTTCTATGTTGAGCATATAATAAAAGGGGTCTACAATGCAACATGGATGTAATCCCAGGTTTCACCCAAGGCACCCTAAAGCGTATGCTTCTAACACATCATCACATCGGGTACTTTTAATTTCCCCATCGACGTTCAAGCCGCAAACACAAGGGTACTCTAAATTCACCCAAACGACATACAACCGCAAACACAAGGGTACTCTAAATTCCCCCAAACGGCATACAAGCCGCCACACAAACAAACCGATAAGAAACCTTGCTAGACCCCACCCGTTCGCGACGACCCATGCCCGGCTCCAATATTCGGATCAAGTCCACAGAAGGAGACCCAACTGGAATCGTCCGAGCTTGCCCAAAGATCGACATTCTCGTCAGTTCCACAGAAGGGGGACTTATCTCTCCGGGACACTCTCCACACATGACTTTGCAACGTCACGGGCTAGCCAGCCGACCGCGAAGACAAATCACACCTTAGCACATCACAATCCCACGCTTTTCTCGCCCAAATCCACCATTTGTACCGTAATGTTCCCGTGCCCCATGGACACCATCTACCATCACAATGGAGTTAACCTTGTCCGGTTCCGATTAACGTTATCGTGACCTAAGGAAACTATCTACCGTCGCAACGGAGCTAACCTTGTCCGGTTCCGCATACGCGCACTCACGTGAAATGAGGGGGGGGGGCATACAACATCACAAATAGCGTCTTGCCGCTATGCATCATCACCGAGCCAGACTAACGGTCGCGACTGCGGCTTCACCCATAATGCCTAATCCACTAACGGAGCTGATTTCTAGTGCAATAACATGCGGAGGACGGACAAAATCGACCCGATGGCTCTTCTTGAACCATGGCAACCCGAATCCCTCTCATTTGAGAGATCCGGTGCCTAGAATGCTCAAAAGAAAATAAGAATAGAGTAGATGCCACACACACATCCTAAAACAGAGAGAAGAAGTGTCGTTACCTTACGACTCCTCTTCTTATCCATGAAACCCTTGTCTTGCATGGATGTAAGTGAGCGTCTTCGCATCCTCTTCACGGATCTGGCCTCAGAATGACGATCAGGGGTCTAAAGCTCCGTCAATGGCGGAAGAAAGCTCTTTTATTCATCCTCCCTCATTTCTCTTCAAAACCCTAACTCTCACTTCCCAAATGAGAAAGATGAGGAGAAACAACAGTTCAGCCCTATATAAGCACTCTGGAGGAGAGTCTTGGGCATTAGGATCAAATCCCAGAAGAAATCGGATGGCTAAAAAGCCAAACAACGGAACTGCTTTCGTCCGCTACCGCCGGGCGGTAACTATCTACCGCCGAGCGGTAATTTCCCGAGCACTCGGCCAGAAAATAATGTTGCGCTAACGCAGACGATAAGACTAACGCCGTGCGGTAGCGTCTTTCTCGAGAACTCTACGCTCGACGAACGGGGCCGTACGTTCGACATTCGACGAATCAGGGCTATCGACGCGTGATACCTACTATCACCGGGAGGTAAACCTCCAGCGCTCGACGAACAAGACTTTCGTTCGACAACCGACGAAATGGGGCTAATGCCGAACGGTGCCTAGCTAACGCTGCGTGCTAGCATTCAACGCTCTCAACGCCTGGCCACTCAACGCTCTCAGTGTTGAAATTTGTGAAGTGGAAGTGGGTGACGGGACAGGCCGCGCGGCCTGTGGCGGACAGCCTTGGCGGACTGGGCGGACTGGGCAGACTGAGGTTTGCGGCCTGGTGAAAAGTCTAGTGGAAGCCGGCTGTGTTCTGAGCAGGTTGTTGCATGGAGTCCGCGGTTTGGTGCGGCCTGGTATCTGCGGATAGAGAGGCTTGCGGACATGCATTGCTCAGAGGCCGCGGGTGCAAGTTTGTGCTGATAGGCGGGTTGGCTCGAGTTCGCGGGAAGCCTTGCGGACTGATGTGTCCGCGGTGTGGGCTGTTGCGGACTGGGTTTAGAGCTTGGCTGAGGCCTTATCGAGCTCTGGTGGCACAGCAGGGAGTTGCTGTGGAGATCGTTGTGGCGGCCTGGGTTTGGAGTCCGGGAGGAAGCTGCTGCGTTGGACAAGTGCGAGGAGCTCGCGGACTGGTTGCGGTCTGTGCTAGGGTGTTTGGCGGACGGGACTTTGTGTCCGCCATGCTCGCACTGGCCCTTGATGGTTTTGGACTTGGTCACACATTGTGTCAAGTTCATGGTGTCCGCCGTATCCGCCAAGTCCGTTGTGACCGGGCGGACTGTTGCTGTTTGCCTTTGGTCGTGGACTTGTGGCGGATTGAGGTGTGGGTCTTGCGGACTGCCTCGGGTTGGTGCGGACAGCCATTGAAGAGGGTTTGCTGTCCTGAAGTAGTTGGAGCTTTGCGGGCTGGTGCCTTGTCCGCTTAGATTAGGCGGACTGGAGAGGGTTCGTCATTGGTTGCCTAGCTCCTGGCGGTTTCCCTTGGTGTCCGGCTAAGTCCTCGCGGACTGAGCGGACGGTGGTTGTATTCGCGCGGACTGAGGGTGGTGTCGCTATCTCTTGGGCGGTGACCACACTCCTCACCTTGCCTATAAATAGGACCCCCCTAGCACATCTACAAAAACCTAAGTAACTTGAGTGAACAGTAAGTTGGGGTGTGCGAAGTGCTGCGGTCTGTGTTTGTCAGTCCGCGCGGATTGTTTCAGGCTGACGGTTTGCTGTGTGCAGGTCGCGCGGATAACTTCAAGGAGCCAGGAGTTTGGCTGTGACTTCGGTCAGTGCTTGGAAGTGTGCGGTCTCTGCGGACTCAGCAGGAGGTCGCTCTGCGGCTTGTCAGTTCTGTTTCATCTTTGCCAGCTTCAATAACCTGTCCGCCGGTTTCAGGCGGGTATGGGAGTTCCTCAGTTCGGGTTCAGCAGGAGGCGAATAACGGTCTGTCCGCGCGGTCTCGCGGCTTCGGCGGACTCCGTGGTATTCGGCGGATTGCAGCATAGCTTGGGCGAGCTCAGCGGTCTCGGCGGTCTCGGCGACCTCGCGGTCTCGGCGGACTGGAGTGCTGTCCGCCCGGCTTGTTTTTGGTTTCTTTCTGCTTCCAGCTGTAATACTAGCGAAATCATGTCTCACTATGTATGCCTCGGATTGTAAAGAAGTGAATGCATAATAAGACCTTCTTGTGCTTCCATTGTTTTGTTGGGTGCAACCTCTAGTCCTTGGGTTTTCCGCAGGTTCAGCGTGCGAACTGGGTAGTTCCGAAGATATTAATTTGGTGTTTGGGCTATCTTGCTGACCACGTTGAGAAAATTTAACATGGTATCAAAGCGAGGTTCCTGAGGTTGCTGGTTCAGTTGCGTGAGCGGAGGTCAGCCAGTGTTGTTACTCAGTGATTGAGTGGTGTTCAACCTGTGTTGTTGCTCGGAGCTGCTGAAGGGTACCAACAGGTGATTGCAATGGAAGGAAGCTTAGCAAGAGGTCTGGGCATTGAACTCTTAACGCCGACTAACTACAAGAAGTGGAAGTCGTGCATGAAGAGTTATCTTCTAGGCGAGGAGCTGTGGGAAGTTGTCGGTGGAGACGACAGACAGGAAGTAACTGCTGCTTTCGGTACTGCTGAGCAGGTGAGGCTCTGGAGAAGAACAAATGCTAAGGCAGAGTTCGTTCTGAAGAGAGCTGTCTCTCCGGAACTGTTTGATCACATCATTGGATGTGAGTCGGCTGCTGATATTTGGACAACCATTGATGAGTTGTTCAATAGGAAGAATGTGGCGCGGCTGCAGTTCCTGGAGAATGAGTTGGCCAGGGCAACTCAGGGAGACCTTTCCATCTCCAAGTACTTCTTAAAGATGAAGAGCTTGTGTGCTGAGCTGTCGGCACTGGATCCTGATGAGCCTATCTCTGAGGCAAAGATGAAAAGGCACATTATCCGCGGCTTGCGGAAGGAGTATGTGGCCTTTGTTACATCTGTTCAAGGGTGGGCTACTCAGCCGTCGTTGCTGGAGCTGGAGAATCTGCTTGCCTCGCAGGAGAGCTTAGCAAGGCAGATGGCTGGAGTGAATCTGAATCAGGAAGGCAGCGAGGCTCTCTTCTCAGGCAAGAAGAAGGGATGGGAAGGGAAGAAGAAGAAGGTGCAGGCCGCTGCTGAGAAGGATACTTCATCTTCGTATCCGCCGGAGAGGAGCAATGCTCCTAAGGACTGGAAGAAGAACTTGAAGTGCTACCGGTGTCATCAGCGAGGGCACTTCAAGAGGGACTGCAAGGTCAAACTGCAGCCTGGGCATGCTGCGGGAAAGGAGGATGCTTGCTCGCGAAGTGAAGAAGCAGAATGGGGAGGAGCTTTCATGACGGGCACTTGTGTCCGGGCCTTATCTGCTGAGGACTTCAACAGCGAGTGGATCATCGACTCCGGGTGTGGTCATCACCTCACCGGAGACAAGTCGAAGTTCACCTCCATGCAGGCTTACTCAGGTAATGAAGCTATTATCACTGCTGATAATACTGTTTATGCAGTAGAGAAGGAGGGGGTCGTGTCTTTGGGTAGTGATCAGGGGCCACTCACGTTAAGGAGTGTGTATCACGTGCCGGGCATGAAGAAGAACCTCTTCTCGGTGACCAACGCGGTGGACACTGGGTATCACGTTCTGTTTGGGCCAACAGACGTGAGGTTCCTTCGCAACGTATCAGCGGTGAAGGCTGATGTTGCTCATGTTGGGAGGAGGGTGAAGAACTTGTTTGTTCTTTCCACCAGTGCCTATGTTGATAGAATGAGGGCCAATGATAGTGCGACTATCTGGCATGAGAGGCTGGGGCATGTTGGCATGGACAAGCTGAAGGCAATGGCTAGTAGAAGTCTGGTGAGGGGGTTACCGATGTTGTCCTCCTTTGGTGATGGGCATGTTTGTGCGGGCTGTCAATATGGAAAGGCACATCGCCTTCCATTTGATAAATCACAAACAAGGAGCAAGATACCATTGGAGTGTATTCATGGCGACCTGATGGGACCGACGGTTACTGCCAGCCTTGGTGGAAGCAAATACATGCTTGTCTTGGTTGATGACTACTCAAGGTATACTTGGGTGTACTTCTTAAAGGAGAAGTCGGAAGCCTTCCGTTTGTTCGTGGAGTTCAAGGAGTTGGTAGAAGGCCGGCTTGGCTTGCGGATTAAGAAGTTTAGAACTGATAACGGGGGGGAGTTTGTCTCTTCCGAGTTTTCTAACTTCTGCAGAAAGCACGGGATCCAACGAGAGCTTACTTGTGCTCACACTCCACAACAAAATGGGGTAGCAGAGCGGAATATCCGTCATTTGACGGAGACCTGCAAATGCTGGCTTCATGCGAAAGATATCCCAAGGTCCTTTTGGGCGGAGGGAATGTCTTGTGCTGCCTATGTTATCAACCGGATGCCACTCAGCCCTATCAACATGAAGACTCCTGTTGAGCTGTTGCTGAAGGAGAAGCCGAGTGTGGGACACCTTAGGGTGTTCGGTTCAACTTGCTACGTGCATGTCCCGGATGCTTCACGGACAAAGCTGGATGCGAAGGCAAGGAAACTTGTCTTTGTTGGCTATGATGAGCGGAAGAAGGGATGGAAGTGCATGGACCCTGTGACGAAGAAGTTCGTGGTGTTAAGAGACATTGTCTTCGACGAGCTGACGTCATATGGAGGTGGCTCGGTGGAGCTAACCGGAAGTAGCAAGGATGATGAAGCACCAGTGGAGGCTGCTGAAGGCCTGGAAGAGGAGCTTGCTGTTTCACCAGCAGCTCCTGTTGCTTCGAACTCCGAGGCTGAGCCTTCTGGCTCAGGAAGTAGGGGGAGCACTGCTCAATGCTTGCCCCAGGTAGGAGTGGAGCCCGAAGAAGCAATGGAAGCCGTGAGCAAGGAGCCGTGTCTTCGGAGATCGAAGAGGGTGGTTAAGCCACCAGCTCGGTACTGTGATGGGAATGCAGTGAGCTTTGTCTCCTGCTTCTTTGCAGGTCCTCTGGATGAGCGAGAGCCTGCAAACTTCAACGAGGCCACTGGAGTGAAGGAGTGGGATGATGCCATGAAGGAAGAGATTGATGCTCTGAAAAAGAATAAAACCTGGGACCTTGTGCCCAAGGTTGATGGCGTTACTCAGGTTACTTGCAAGTGGGTGTATAAGTTGAAGAAGAAGGCTGATGGGAGCATTGATCGGTTCAAGGCTCGCCTGGTCGCTAGAGGATTCTCACAGCAGTATGGAGAAGACTATGAGGAGACATTCAGTCCAGTTGCGAAGATGACTTCTGTAAGAGTGGTGATCGCCTTGGCTGCTAGCAAGGGATGGAGGTTGTGGCAACTCGATGTGAAGAATGCCTTTCTTTACGGAGAGATTGACAAGGACATCTTCATGGATCAGCCGCTTGGTTTTGTCTCTGAGAAGCATCCGGACTATGTCTGCAAACTCAGGAAGGCTCTCTATGGGTTGAAGCAAGCTCCTCGAGCGTGGTATGAGAAGATTGCAGAGTACTTGCAATTCTGTGGATACCTGGCTTCTAACTCGGATTCAAGCTTGTTCGTCAAGAAGAAGGGAGAGCTAAGAGTCTTGGTCCTGCTGTATGTGGATGATATGATCATCACAGGGAACTCGGAGGAGGAAGTAGCAAGGCTCAGGGGAGAGCTTGCTATACGCTTCGAGATGAAAGACTTGGGAGAGTTGCATCACTTTCTTGGTCTGGAAGTGGAGAGGAAGGAGTGCGGGGTTCTCATTAGCCAGAAAGGGTATGCTGATCGCATTGTGAAGCGGTTTGGCATGGGCGAAGGGAAGAAGTGCTCTACTCCACTGGAATCTGGGCTGAAGCTTCGACGGGATGAGGGAAGGGTTCTTCATGATCCCTTGGTGTTCAGGGCTCTTGTTGGGAGCTTGATTTACCTGACGATTACTAGGCCGGATATCGCTTATGCTGTTGGCCGAGTAAGTCGGTATATGGCTGAACCAAGGCAATCTCATCTAGTGGCAGCGAAGGGAATTCTGAAGTATGTCAAGGCTTCTTCTGACATGGGACTCCTCTATAGAAGGGACGCGGAGGTTGCGTTGCTCGGGTACACGGATGCTGACTATGGCGGTGATTCGGATGATCGAAGGTCTACTTCAGGTTATGTGTTCACTTGCAGATCAGCTAGCATCTCGTGGTGTAGCAAGAAGCAAGACTCAGTGTCGGTTTCAACCACGGAGGCGGAGTATAAGGCTTCGGCCTTGGCTGCTCGGGAAGCCGTTTGGTTGAGGAGGCTTATAGAGGATTCATGAAGAAGTGCAAGGGCCTACTTTACTCCGGGGTGACAATGAGAGTGCTCTCAAACTGGTAAACAATCCAGTGTGTCACGCCAGGACCAAGCATATAGAGATTGATCACCACTTCATCAGGGAGAAGGTGTTGGAGGGGTCTCTGCTGGTCGGGCATGTTCGGAGTGAAGATAATCTTGCTGACATCTTCACGAAGCCACTGTCGAAGGGGCCCTTTGAACGCTTGCGGAGCTTGCTGGGCTTGGTCACCACTTCTCACTTCAAGGGGGAGTGTTGAAATTTGTGAAGTGGAAGTGGGTGACGGGACAGGCCGCGCGGCCTGTGGAGGACAGCCTTGGCGGACTGGGCGGACTGGGCGGACTGAGGTTTGCGGCCTGGTGAAAAGTCTAGTGGAAGCCGGCTGTGTTCTGAGCAGGTTGTTGCATGGAGTCCGCGGTTTGGTGCGGCCTGGTATCTGCGGATAGAGAGGCTTGCGGACATGCATTGCTCAGAGGCCGCGGGTGCAAGTTTGTGCTGATAGGCGGGTTGGCTCGAGTTCGCGGGAAGCCTTGCGGACTGATGTGTCCGCGGTGTGGGCTGTTGCGGACTGGGTTTAGAGCTTGGCTGAGGCCTTGTCGAGCTCTGGTGGCACAGCAGGGAGTTGCTGTGGAGATCGTTGTGGCGGCCTGGGTTTGGAGTCCGGGAGGAAGCTGCTGCGTTGGACAAGTGCGAGGAGCTCGCGGACTGGTTGCGGTCTGTGCTAGGGTGTTTGGCGGACGGGACTTTGTGTCCGCCATGCTCGCACTGGCCCTTGATGGTTTTGGACTTGGTCACACATTGTGCCAAGTTCATGGTGTCCGCCGTATCCGCCAAGTCCGCTGTGACCGGGCGGACTGTTGCTGTTTGCCTTTGGTCGTGGACTTGTGCGGATTGAGGTGTGGGTCTTGCGGACTGCCTCGGGTTGGTGCGGACAGCCATTAAAGAGGGTTTGCTGTCCTGAAGCAGTTGGAGCTTTGCGGGCTGGTGCCTTGCCCGCTTAGCTTAGGCGGACTGGAGAGGGTTCGTCATTGGTTGCCTAGCTCCTGGCGGTTTCCCTTGGTGTCCGGCTAAGTCCTCGCGGACTGAGCGGACGGTGGTTGTATTCGCGCGGACTGAGGGTGGTGTCGTTATCTCTTGGGCGGTGACCACACTCCTCACCTTGCCTATAAATAGGACCCCCCTGGCACATCTACAAAAACCTAAGTAACTTGAGTGAACAGTAAGTTGGGGTGTGCGAAGTGCTGCGGTCTGTGTTTGTCAGTCCGCGCGGATTGTTTCAGGCTGACGGTTTGCTGTGTGCAGGTCGCGCGGATAACTTCAAGGAGCCAGGAGTTTGGCTGTGACTTCGGTCAGTGCTTGGAAGTGTGCGGTCTCTGCGGACTCAGCAGGAGGTCGCTCTGCGGCTTGTCAGTTCTGTTTCATCTTTGCCAGCTTCAATAACCTGTCCGCCGGTTTCAGGCGGGTAGGGGAGTTCCTCAGTTCGGGTTCAGCAGGAGGCGAATAACGGTCTGTCCGTGCGGTCTCGCGGCTTCGGCGGACTCCGTGGTATTCGGCGGATTGCAGCATAGCTTGGGCGAGCTCAGCGGTCTCGGCGGTCTCGGCGACCTCGCGGTCTCGGCGGACTGGAGTGCTGTCCGCCCGGCTTGTTTTTGGTTTCTTTCTGTTTCCAGCTGTAATACTAGCGAAATCATGTCTCGCTATGTATGCCTCGGATTGTAAAGAAGTGAATGCATAATAAGACCTTCTTGTGCTTCCATTGTTTTGTTGGGTGCAACCTCTAGTCCTTGGGTTTTCCGCAGGTTCAGCGTGCGAACTGGGTAGTTCCGAAGATATTAATTTGGTGTTTGGGCTATCTTGCTGACCACGTTGAGAAAATTTAACACTCAGCACCTGGCTACTCAACGCTAAGCTACCGCCACGCGATAACTACTACCGTCGGGCGATAGCTTCTAGAGACTCGTTCTGAAAATGGGGGTGTTACAACTCCTCCCCCCCCCCCCTTAAAAGAATTTCGTCCTCGAAATTAGTCTTCAGACCGGAAGACAACAAGCAAAATGTTGCAACAAATTTAAACATTATTACAACAACCAAATAGTAAGAATAATGTTGCAACGCCTCAAAATACAGTTGCAACATACCTAACACTTTTCCATTCAACATTATACATACAACTCGGGATACTCTTCACGCATGGTTTATTCTCGCTCCCAAGAGAACTCGTCCCGCCCGCAGTTGTCCCAACGTACCTTTACGAGCTTCACCTGTTTGTTCCGTAACTGCCTAACTTCTGAATCCTCTAAGCCCACCAGACGGATTTTCGTCCTCAAGTCCTCTTCTATCGGCACCGTCGCCGGTTCGATCACCACACTAGCCTCCCCCAGGGCTTTCCTCAAGACGGAGACATAGAAGACATCGTGTAATCCACTCAATTCTGTGGACAACGCCAACCAGTAAGCTGCTTCTCCGATGCGTTCTATAACCTAGAACAGTCCTAAAAACCTCGGATTCATCTTTTTAAGTCGGCGAATCTGCGAAACGCCTTTGAATGACTTGATCTTGAGATAGACCCATTCTCCTACCGCAAACTCCACATTCCTATGGCGAGCATTAAAATACTTTGCTTGCCGGTCATGGGCAACCTTCATGCGCTTCTGAATGGTTCGCACCAACTCGCATGCATCAACCACCACTTCTTTTCCCAAAAGTTTGGTGTCTCCCGCCTCTATCCAGGATATTGGCGTTCAACACCGCCTTCCATATAAAGCTTCGTATGACGCCATCTTTATACTTGCTTGGTCACTGTTATTATAGGAGAACTCTACCATGAAGAGGTGATCTTCCCACTTCTTCCCAAAGTCAATAGTACATATCCTCATCATATCCTCCATTGTACGGTTTGTTCTTTTTGTTTGTTCATCAATTTGAGGATGGAATGCCGCACTGAACTTAAGCTTCGTGCCCAAACTTTTCTGAACCAACCTCCAGTCTTTGGACGTGAATCGTCCGTCGCGATCACTAATTATACTCTTAGGAATCCAATGTAGTCGCACAATGTTGCAAACATACAACTCTACCAGCTTCTCCACGCTGTCCTCTTTTCGGTTTGGGATGAAATGAGCCACTTTGGTCAAGTGGCCCACAATCACCCAAATCGCGTCGTTTCCCTACTGCGATCGAGATAAGCCATGCACAAAATCTATGGAGATGTCATCAAACTTCCATTCGGGAATCGGAAGAGGCTTCAGGAACCTGCCCGACCTCTGACACTCGGCCTTTACTAAGGCGCAGGTTTGACACCGGCTCACGTACAAAGCTATATCACGCTTCAAACCAGGCCACCAAAAGGATTTCTTCATATTCAAGTACATCTTCGTACTGCCCGGGTGAATGAAGTACTTCGTAAAGTGAGCCTCAAACATTAACTTCTCGCGGAGCTTGCCGAACTGCGGTACACAAATCCTTTCATCCTTCCTCAAGATCACGTTAATCATCTCACAGGCGCTACCCTTGCCCGTTTGCGCTTCCACCACGAATGGCTGTAACTCTTCATCCAAACTAGTCGCTTCCCGTATACGATCGGATAAGTCGTTTTGTAACTCGATCCAGTTCAATCGAGCCATACTTGACTCGCCTCTTGCTACGCACTCAAATCCAAGGGACTCACAGTCCCGCATCAACCGCTCATCATGAGCTTCGATCCAACTCCCTTGACCAGAGTATTTCCTACTCAAGGCATCCTCCACCATGTTGGATTTGCTTGTCATATACTGAATCGCCACTTCGTAATCACCAAGGAATTTGACCCATCTGCATTGCCGCATATTCAAGTTCTTTTGGTCTAGAAGATACTTCAGGCTTTTGTGGTCCGTAGAGATCTCCACCTTCGCACCATACACGTAGTGCTGCTACAACTTTAATGCAAAAATTACCGCCGCCAATTCCAAGTCATGGACGGGATAATTCCTCTCGTGAGGCTTCAACTGCCTAGACCCAAAAGCTATGACACTACCATGTTGCACCAACACACAACCCAGCCCACATCCTGATGCGTCACTGAAAATTTGAAATCCTTCGGTCCCTTTAGGCAGGCTTAGGATTGGAGCTGTCATCAGTCTTTCCTTTAGGGTGTCACACACCTGATTACACTCTTAAGTCCACACAAACTTCTGATCCTTACGAGTTAGAGAAGTTAGGGGTCGAGCTATTCGTAAAAAGTTTTCCACAAACTTCTATAGTACCCGTCTAGTCCAAGGAAACTTCGGACTTCCGCCACGGTTCTCAAAACTGGTCAATCTCTGATGGCCTCCACTTTTGCAGGATTCACTTGTACAACCCCGTATCCGGCGAGTGAGGTCACCAGGAACCAGACCGGCAGGTTTAGATCTCCCAGGCAGTAGGCAAGCTCGGCAGGGAAATCTGAAGGCCGAGCTCGGCATTCGTCGACCCCGAGCTCGGCATCCGCCGAGCCAAGCCCGGGTTTCGTCGAGCTGAGCTCGACTAATGAAGGAAGATCAAAGGGCGAGAACAGTAGCCAACTCACACTCGTCCTATGGAGCTTGGCAGACAGCAGGCGAGCAGGACCTTCAGGGGTGGCCGAGCTCCTCAGCTCGCCCAAGTCTATGAGGTATTTTTTACTATTTTGCCCCCGCTGGCTTGCCCATAAACTTTCAGAACAGCGGAGTTACGTTGTTGACAGGCCAACCTGGACTGCACATAGCCATTCAGAATAACGGGAGTTGGCTATTTGCAGGCCATTTTTAGAAATCTATAAATAGGACCCAAGGGGTACCTCAGAAAGCATGCTTCTTGTGCCCTCTTGCTCTATCTCTCAAGCGCTTTCTGAGGATACCATAGCTCGGCCTTTGGCCAAGGAGGGGAAGCGCTCTAAGATCTTTTGGGTGTGTGGTGGGTCCTCCCCGCCGAGCCCTTGGGTCAATTTCTTCTTTGTTTCCCTTGTTGTTTTGCTTACATGAGCGAAGTAGGTGCACGATCACCCCTTCCCCAAGGGTGAACTCCACAAGAGACCGAATTTCAGTTTCAACATTTTGGTGCAGTGAGCGTGGAGAGTGGTCAACACAGAAAACCTTCAGCGAGCTCGATGACAGGAGGACAAGGATCTGACAGGTCGGACTCGCTGCCCCCCCCCCCACCCACCTCTAACCACGGTGGGGATGTTTGAGGATTTCAGGAACGAGGTGCTGGGCCTCGTCAAGTTCGCACTCGGCGCGCGGGCCAAGTGCTCGACTCCAGCCATCCATATAGCAACCACCCCCTCTCTGGGCGAGGACGCCCCCGACAGGCGAGCTGGGATGGAAGTGGTCGAGGAGCGCCGGGGGTGTGAGCTCCCCGGGCGCGTGCTCTTCCCAGGCTCGGCAGGCGGAGGCCGAATCGGCGAGTTGGGCCCGCGAGATGCACCAGCTCGCCTATTAGGGGGAGGCATCCCCTTCAGCGAGTTGGTCTCTTCTGCCCCAGTCCCAGAGGGGTTCAGGGAACCCGAGATGTCCTACTACACCGGGAAGGGAGACCCCATCCAACACGTTCAGTGGTTTGAGGACGTGATCTCGATCCGATAGATGTCGGATGGGTTCAAGTGCCGACCCTTTGCCATCACCCTCAAGGAAAAGGCGAGGGAGTGGTTTCACCAGCTGCCGACCAGCTCCATCTACTACTTCGAGGACCTGCGCCGGGGGTTCATGTTGAGGTTCACCATCTCAAAGAGGAGGAAGAAGGAGTCAGAGTCCCTATTCCACATCAAGCAGGGGGTGAATGAGACGTTGGGAAGCTACATCGACCGGTTCCAGGAGGAGGTCACCCAGGTACAGGAGATGTCAGGCCATATCCTGATGATGATCTTCACCCCGGGGCTGCAGCAGAGTTTCTTCAGGATGGAGCTGAAGAGAGTGCCCCCCTCTCCTACGAGGAGCTGATGGAGAGGGTGGCGAGAGAAGTCAACGGGGAGGCGTGATAACTTCTAAAAAGAAGTTATCTAGGCTATTATTTCCGACGTATTACGCGGCTATTCCGACACAAATAAGTCTAAAGGTTATAAAAATGAAAGTAAAAGTTTATGAATTCAATTTAAGGCTAATTGGGTCTCTTTCTATTGTATTCTTGCTAGATGCGCAAGAGGAATTTGCTTGGGAATGGAAATCTGCCAAAATATCAAAATCTGGAAAAAAGTTGCAACACTCAGAAAAAAAGGTTGCAACGTCTCCTGGACGGTTTTCAACATTTAAATTTCGAATTTTTTGCGCCCTTTTCAAAATAAAAAGGTGGCATCTTTTGGAGAGTGATCAGACATTTTTAAGGGGAAAAGGAACACAGAAACGGGGCGAATTTAGTGGACCCTAAAGGGAGAAAAGGGGGACTTGTCTTGGAGAAGAAGAACTAGGGCATGCCGGATCTTGGAGACAAACTGGTTCTACACACATCAGAGAGCGAATTCCTGCTTTGTTTTGCATTTCTCCCACAATGTGTTGTAAGATCTTTCTTGTTTGATGGTGTGTTCTCTCCATCGTGATGAACTAACTTGTTTTAATCTTGTATTGTGAGAGTACTATGTCTCTTGTGATGACAAATTCTTAATTTTCCTTAGTTATGAATGTTTGATGATTGTTTGTATCGAATCTATGATCTTTAATTCGAAGTCCTTGGCCAAGTCTTCATCTTTTTACTACGCTTCATAAATCGAGAGAGGAGTTGCGTAAGTATATCGTAGAGTCGGTATAACATTTGAAGGGAGAAAGAGATTTCCCCTTGGTGTTAGCAACTTTGGTTTTCGATCTTTATGCGGTTCTTGTTTCACCTACGGGATAACAAAGAACTAGGGACTTCCGATATCGAGAGGTACGGATTTCTTCTCTAAAATCATTGCCAGATGTTTCACCACTCATCATCACAAAACTATTTTCATGGGTTGTCACATTAGACTTAGGAAATCATGATACAAGATTATCTTTTGATAACTTGTAACCAAGTATTTCTCTCCCGGATCTGTAGTTTCTTTTTAGTAATTAGAAGTTTATTTTAAGATTCTAGTATTCTGACACCATCATCTTATTCTTCTTGAATTTAAAGAAAATGCACAACTAGTAATTGCAAGCACTGAATTCACCATCTCCTCGAGGGAACGATCCTTACTTACTATTTATTACTTGACACTACACATACACTTGCGGTTAATTGCATATACTCGTTTTGGGCGTATCAAGTTTTTGGCACCGTTGTCGGGGAGGTGCGACGTATTTAGTGTTTTATCTCTTGCAATATTAGTTAAACCCGAGTATTTAGAGCTCAAGTTCTTGTTTTGTTATTTTATCTTGTATTGTTTGTGTTGTTACTGCTATCTGTAGTTCTGTTGTGCATGTCCAGACATCGAACTTCTGAACTTTTGCCTTTCAATTCAGAAATAGAACGTACGTGTAGGCAAAACAGAAAACTTTGTAGAACGCTGAATATTATTCATCAAGAGATGGATAATAACGATCACGAGAATATGAATAATCATGAAGGACAAGTGGACCATATTGGTCAAGACGCTGCGCCACGAATGACGTGTCGCGATTATAATACACCTTTTAGAGGAGGTTTACACTTTAGTATCGCGCAACCCGCAATTGCGGTAAACAACTTTAAAATGGACCCACTAGTTATGCAACAAGTGCAATATAATAAGTTTGGGGGTCTTAGTCATGAAGATGCGAACTCTCACTTACGCACCTTCTTAGCGATCTGTGACATGTTCAAATTCAATGGAGCATCTGAAGATGCAATTCTATTGATACTATTTCCATTTTCGTTAGAAGGATGAGCGAAGGACTGGTTAGACTCATTACCCAATGACTCTATTACCACATGAGATCACTTAGTAGAAAATTTTCTAAATAAGTATTTCCCACCCTCGAAGACGGCTAAGCTCATTAGGGACATAACGACTTTCATGCAAAATCATGGGGAGACTCTTTATGAGGCGTGAGAGCGTTTTAAAGAATTATTGCAAAAATATCCACACCACGGATTAGCCTAACACCAACAAGTCTCTACATTTTACAATGGTTTGCAAACGACAACCATGATTTTAGTGGATGGAGCCGCGGGCAGGTCCTTAATGAAGAAATATCCCGAAGACGCCTACGCAATACTAGAAGATCTTACTTCTAATAATTATCAGGCTTATGAGAGACAATGCAATACTCAACCGGTTGGAGTCCATCAAGTGGATCAGATTACATCATTAGATGCAAAAATGTCATCCCAATTTAATCTAATTAATAAGAGGTTAGATTTGTTATCTACCCCTACACCTAATGCACCCCTAACGGTTGAACAACTAAATCAAATGACAGAGGAGGCAAACTATGTTGGAGGCCAACCATGGCAAGTACCACCCGGTTTTGCAAATCACTACCATCCCGACAGGAGAAATCATCCAAATTTCTCTTGGAAGAACAATGCGGGAGCGACCCATCCCCCCGGATTTAATCTGAATAACTCACATCCACAACATAATAATGCTTTTAATCAACCTAGTATTTCTAGGAAACTGACTGATGAGATGATTATGGAGTCGATGCAAAAGAGAGATGTACGCATTTCAAATTTAGAAGGGTCACTACGCATGATAGAATCCCAGTTAGGTCAAATTGCCAATACCTTGAGTCTTAGGCCACCGTGCACACTTCCAACGGATACCACTCCAAATCCAAAGGGAGATAACCAATATGGTAAAGTAGTCGAGTTACGAAGTAGTAAGCAATTAGTGAGTGCACCTACACATGAACTGTGTAGAAAGAGTGATGAAGAAAAAGAGTTGGTGGAGGGAACCCCTTGTATTCTCGAGGAAGAAGTGAGACTAAATGACTTTTCTGAGAAGGAAGTGGAAGTTTTAGGAGAAAGGAATAGAGAACCGATCACCGACTACGTTAAGAGGAAGGATAATGTGAAAGTCTACCCACCGCCACCGTTCCCTCAACGGTTAAAGAAGAGTAAGCTCGACCAACAATTCCAAAAGTTCGTCGAGATATTTAAGAAATTACAAATTAACATCCCTTTCGCTGAAGCTTTAGAGCAGATGCCGAGTTACGTTAAATTCATGAAAGATATCCTATCCAAAAAGAGAAAATTTGGAACAAATGAGACGGTAGCACTCACTCAAGAGTGTAGCGCCATTCTTCAAAAAATACTCCCACCTAAGTTGAAGGATCCGAGGAGCTTTACTATTTCGTGCTCTATATGATATAAATTTGAGGGTAAAGCGCTATGTGACTTAGGAGCGAGCATAAACCTAATGCTGTTCTCGATTTATAGAAAGCTAGGTTTGGGATAAATATCAAAGACGTCCATAACCTTGCAGCTGGCCGATAGAACGCTAGCGTTCCCAAAAGGGGTAGTGTAAGACATTTTGGTTAAGGTAGATAAGTTCATCTTTCCCGCGGATTTTGTGGTACTAGATATGGAGGAGGATAGAGAGGTCCCCATCATCGTTGGAAGATCATTCTTAGCGACTGGGAGAACCTTGATTGACGTTCAAAAAGGTGAATTGATTATGAGGGTGAATGAAAAGCATGTAACGTTTAACCTTCTAAAGGCAATGAGATTTCCCCATAGAGAGGAAGATAATACTGAAGAAGTGCATAATATATCAGTTGTTGAGTTTAATGCCAAGAGTAAATCTGAGAGTCAAAATGAAATCTTAAACCGATTTTTGACTCATGATAAGTTAACTGATGATGAGGATGAAACTCTTGACTATATACAAGTTTTTGAAATGCAAGCCACTATGCTTAGGAAACCAGAACCACTTGAGATGTCGGATAAGTCTTTAGCGGTCAAACCTTCCATCCTTGACCCACCGACACTGGAATTAAAGCCTCTACCAGAAAATCTTACTTATGAGTATCTAGGAGAGAATAATACTCTACCGGTCATTGTCAACTCAAAATTACACCCTAATCAACATCAAAAACTGATTGAACTACTAAAGCAATATAAGTTGGCTATAGGGTAGACCATCGCTGATATTCGAGGCATAAGTACATCATTGTGCATGCACAAGATTCTTCTGGAAGAATCTTGTACAGGATCTATAGTGCCCCAGCGTCGTCTGAACCCACCAATGAAAGAGGTGGTGAAGACAGAGATTATTAAATGGTTAGATGCTGGTATAATATACCCCATTTCAGATAGCCCTTGGGTATCACTGGTGCAGTGTGTCCCCAAGAAGGGAGGACTGACGGTAGTAAGAAATGAAAAGAATGAGATGATTTCCACTAGAACGATCACCGAGTGGAGAATCTGTATGGATTATCGGAAGCTTAATAAGGCCACGAGAAAAGACCATTTTCCCTTACCCTTCATTGATCAAGTCTTAGATAAATTAGCGAGGAATGACTTTTTCTGCTTTCTAGATGGATACTCAGGCTACAATCAGATCACTGTAGACCCAGAAGATCAGAAAAAGACGACCTTTACTTGTCCTTACGGAACCTTTGCGTTTAGAAGGATGCCCTTTGGTCTGTGTAATGCCCCGACCACGTTCCAACGATGCATGATCGCAATATTCTCTGATATTATGGAACACGACATTGAGATCTTTATGGATGACTTCTCCATCTTTGGAAAAACATTTGAAGAATGTTTAGAGTGCTTGGAGAAAGTCCTAGTTAGGTGCGTATAAACTAACCTGGTGCTTAACTGGGAAAAATGTCATTTCATGGTTAGGGAAGAAATAGTACTTGGACATCATGTGTCTAGGAATGGCCTAGGAGTGGACATGGCTAAAATTGAAGTAATTGAAAAGCTACCACCACATAAAAATGTTAAAATGCTGCGAAGTTTCCTAGGATATGCTGGGTTCTATAGGAGATTTATTAAAGACTTTGCGAAGATAGCGAAACCGTTAAGTGGTCTTTTAGAAAAAGTTGTAAAATTTCATTTCGACGGCGTTTGTGTACTTGCCTTTGACGAATTAAAGAATAGGTTAATCTCGGCTCCTATTGTGGTGACTCCCAATTGGGAAGAACCATTTGTGTTGATGTGTGACGCGAGTGATTACGCGGTGGGAGTAGTCTTAGGACAGGTGAGAGAGAAGGTCTTCCGCACCATAGCCTATGATAGCAAAACATTGGTGGACGCTCTAGTTAATTACACCACCACAAAAAAAGAGTTGCTAGCGGTAGTGTATGCGTTTGAGAAGTATAGGTCATATCTATGTACAAGGGTTATTGTTTACACGGATCATGCTGCAATTTGTTATCTCATGGACAAGAAAGATGCAAAACCTCGTCTAATTCATTGGGTGCTTCTATTACAAGAATTTGATGTAGAAATCAGGGATAGAAAGGGTGCAGATAACACGGTAGCTGATCATCTCTCTAGGATCGAGGGCTTGCAATCAACATTACATACTGAAATTGATGAGAGATTCCCCGATGAATGGTTATTGGCAATATCTGAGAGTCCGACACCATGGTATGCATACACAAAGAACTTACTTGTCGCAGGATCCATGCACTTCCAACCCTTCTTTCGCCCATCATAGCTTACAAAGACAAGCTTCCTCGCCTTTACATCAAGCTTGGTCCTATGAGCATCTGGGATGTGAACATAGCAGGTTGATCCAAACACCTGAAGGTGTTCCACACTCGGCTTCTCCTTGAACATCATTTCCACGGGAGACTTCATGTTGATCGGACTCAGAGACATCCGATTGATGATGTAGGTTGCGTAGGCCATTCCTTCCACCCAAAAGGACCTGGGAATACCCTTTGCATGAAGCCAGCACTTGCAAGTTTCCGTCAAGTGACAGATCTTCCTCTCCGCTACTCCATTTTGTTGTGGAGTATGTGCACATGTAAGCTCCCTCTGGATCCCGCGCTTCCTATAGAAGTTAGAGAACTCAGATGAGACAAACTCACCACCGTTGTCTGATCTGAACTTCTTGATCCGCAAGCCAAGCCGACCCTCAACCAGCTCCTTGAACTCCATGAATAATTGGAAAGCTGACGACTTCTCCTTCATGAAATACACCCAAGTGTATCTTGAGTAATCATTAATCAAGACCAGCATGTATCTGCTGCCTCCAAGACTAGCGGTAACTGTTGGCCCCATCATATCACCATGGATGCACTCCAATGGTGTCTTGCTCCTCGTTTGTGACTTATCAAATGGAAGACGATGAGCATTACCGTACTGACACCCTGCGCAAACGTGGTCATCTCCGTAGGATGACAACTTTGGTAAGCCTTTCACAAGGCTCTTCATTAACATAGCTTTCAGCTTGTCCATCCCAATGTGCCCTAGTCTTTCATGCCAGATATTCGCGCTATCATTGGCCCTCATCCGATCAACAAAAGAGCTTGTTGATAAGACAAACAAGTTTCTTACTCTTCTCACTACATGAGTAACATCAGCCTTTACCGCTGATACATTGCGGAGAAACCTTACCTCTGTTGGGCCAAACCGAACATGATAGCCTGCGTCAACTACATTGGTCACTGAGAAGAGGTTCTTCTTCAAGCCAAGTATGTAATACACACTCCTTAAGGTAAGCGGACCCTGAGCACTATCCAAAGAAACAATACCCTCCTTTTCTACATAATGAATAGAGTCATCAGCTGCAATAATAACTTCATTACCGGTGAACGGTTGCAGCGAAGAGAACTTCGACTCATCTCCAGTGAGGTAATGGCCACACCCCGAGTTGACTATCCAGTCATCTTGGCAGTCAACAGTGAAAATAGCACGAACACACGTTCTTGTCAAGAAGGCTCCTCCCCACCCGGCTTCCTCAACACTGGAACCAGCTCCCTCTTTGTCTACAACATGCCCAGGTTGCAGCTTGATCTTGCAGTCACGCTTGAAGTGTCCTGACTGATTGCACCTGTAGTACTTCAACTCCTTCTTCCAGTTCTTCTTAGGAGCAGCGCTCCTCTCTTGCTGATATGAAGTTGAAGGCCCATCCTCAGCAACAGGCTTCTTCTTCTTCTCCCATCTCTTCTTCTTCTTCTTATCAGTGAAAATAGCTTCACTACCTCCTTCAGAAATAGTCACCCCGGTCATCTGCCTAGCCAAACTCTCCTATGACGCCAGCAGATTTTCCAGCTCTAGCAAAGAAGGTTGAGTTACCCACCCTTGAACGGAAGTCATAAAGGCCACATACTCCTTCCGCAAATCGCGAACTATGTGCGTCTTCAACTTAGCCTCAGAGATGGGCTCATCAGGATCCAAAACTGATATTTCAGCGTACAGATTCTTCATCTCGAGGAAAAACTTTGAGATAGAGAGATCTTCTTGATTTGCCTTAGCCAACTCATTCTCCAAGAACTGTAGCCTTGCTACATTCTTCCTGTTGAACAAACCGTTAATGGTTGTCAAAATCTCTGCAGCAGACTCACATCCTAAGATGTGATCAAAGAGCTCCGGTGATACAACCCGTTTGAGAGCAAACCCTGCCTTTGCATTAGTCTTTCTCCAAACTCTCACCTGCTTAGTAGAACCAGTTGCAACAGTTACTTCTTGCTTGTCGTCACCACCGACGACCTCTTGTAACTCTTCACCCAGAAGATAACTCTTCATACATGACTTCCACTTTTTGAAGTTAGTCGCTGTAAGAAGTTCAATGCCAAGACCCCTTACGTAAACTCCCTCCATTGCACCAACCACTGATCATAAAGCTTCCAAAAGCGCCGAGCACAACTGAGGTTGATCACTGCTCACTACTCAATCCATTGTTCTCTCTGATACCATGTTGAAATTTCTCAAGCTGATCAAATGGTAGTTCTGATATCAAGCAAACATTTCCAGAGCTATCAAGCTGATCACTTGATCATGCGGAAAGCGGGAACCAGACGCAGGAATACTCCAACCATAAACTGAGCTAGGTAATCATAAATAATAGAGAGCAACTACAGATATTGTATTATCAACTATCAACTTTACAAAGCAAGGTATACATGACGAGACATGATTTCACCAAGTACAATTGTGAATCAACAAAACAAGAAGAAAGTTCAAGCCGGGCGGACTGCCTCAGAGATCGCCTAGTTCGCCAAGTCCGCTGAGACTGCCAAGTTATTGCTGCTGCACCACTGATCTACGGAGTCCGCACAGTCCACAGACTACCTGTTATTCTGCTGAGACGACTGCTCTACAAGCTGCCGCCGAACTGAACGAACAGACCGCCAAGTCCGTCGAGACCAACAAACTGGTTATTGAACTTGAACAATTGATGGAGAGAAGACTGGTTGGCCACCAAGTGCGACCTGCTGCAAACCGCTGATTGTAACCACAAGCTCCATTGCTTCCTGACCGCAATCAGAACCAGACTCCTGGCTTCACATTGCTAGCCGCGCAATCTGCAAACAACAACCAATTATTCTCAATCCGCGCGGACTACAAAACCGAGGCCGCAATAATTAATCTGCGCTCAACTTACTGTTCATTCAGTTACTATTGAAGTGAAGGGGGTCCTATTTATAGGCGGGGTGAGGAGTGTGGTCACCGCCCTAGTGAATAGAGTCACCGCCCTAGCTCGCAGCTAGCACAATCCAGTCCGCCGAGTCCGCAAGGACAAGGCCAGAACAGCCGATTCTCTAGGCAGTCAGGAAGCCAGTCCGCAACCTGGCGGACACCTTACTAGTCCGCGTGCTATGCAGCACGCAGACCAACAGCCCACATACTGCACCAGTCCACATGCTACACGCGGACACATCACCAGCCCGCACACCTTACGAACACCACACCAGCCCGCCACACAAGTCCACGACCAACATACAGATCGCCCGGTCAACTAGCGGACACCGCAGGCTCTGCGAATACCCTGGACTTGTCAAAGAGTGTGACCAAGTCCAGCAACCACCAATCACATGGCGCGAGCTCGGTGGACACGAAGCCAGACCGCAAGCTCCAAGGACAGTCCGCCACAAAGAGCGCGATTATCACCCACCGCATCAACAGAGATTAAGGGCGTGGACCAATGCCGATCTCGCGATCTCCAAACTCAGTCCGCCACAACGGACTCCGCGGACTCGAACTGAGTCCGCCACACTACCGCGAATACACCAACAATCCGCCCGGTTACATCAAGACGAACAAGCCAATAGCTAAACCGCAAGCCGAGTTAACAGAACACTGCCATCAGGTCGCAGTAGACAGGCCGCCCAAGTCACACCATCAGTTCACCCAGGCCGCACCATCACTTAACTCAGACCGCACCATCAGTCCGCCCAGGCTGCGCGGTCTGCTCAATCAACCACTTTCACTTCATAATTTTTAACATCGCTCTCCGAAATACTTCACGTCATTGATCAGTCCAAAAGAAGGCACGACGAAGTGAAATCTACAAAAAATCGGTCAAACGGCGGTTAGGGCCAAAAAACCTCGCGTGAGAAAGTCCCAGAAACGGGAAATACATACACCACACGCGTAGCTCTCGTTGAGGGCTTTCCGGATCTATGCTCCGTTGAAGATTTCGTCCACCGAGGCTCCCGAAATCGCGGCCGGAAGTTCACGAACAAGAAGTCGCCGCACTGGTTTCGGTCAGTCTTTTGGGGGAAGATGAATAGACATATACTTATATTATATATATATACATATAATAATATAATAAAACTAATAATAATAATTAAGACTAATAATAATAAGTTAGGAATGAAACAGTTGATTTTGCGAGAAGAGTAGATGAATTCGCGAGAAGCAGAGTTTTTTTTTCGAGAAATGAACAGTAAATTTCCCGAAAATTAGAAATTTTTTTCGAGAAATGAACTATAAATTTCCCGAGAGTAGAATTTCTTTTCGAGAAATGAACAATAAATTTCCCGAGAAGCAGAATTTCTTTTCGAGAAATGAACAGTAAATTTCGCGAGAGAGAGAGGATTTCGCAAAAAGCAGAATTTTTTTCGAGAAATGAACAGTAAATTTCCCGAGAAGCAGAATTTTTTTTCGAGAAATGAATAGTAAATTTTCCTAGAAGCAATTTTTTTTCGAGAAATGAACAGTGAATTTTGCATGAACAGTGACCCTTTTGTCCTCATGAATAGTGAAATTTGCAAATCTATCATCGATTAAACTTTAGGGATGAATAGTAAATTTCATTTTTAAATAATGTTTTAATATAATAATGATAATAACAATGATAATACATTATAAATATTATATCATTACAGATGGTCAAACGCGCTCCGAATCCTACGAAATTCGCGCCATAGGCGAATACCGTTGCTACGAACCTAACGACGAAGACAAAATCAAAATCCGACTCACCGTTCTCGAGATATAAATTTCCAAAGTTTACGGCGAACGTTAATTGTACAAAACTTCGGAAATTTGCCGAAGCTCCAATAATGCTCGAATCGCAACGAAACTTGACGAGCAAGTCAAAAATTAATTAACTTAATTTCGTAGTGAAAAATCTTCCAATTTCGACAAGAATTCAAGAATTTGGCCAACTCGATCGAACGAACGCGAGAATGCACTAACGGCGACGCGCCGTCAATTCGAGTTAACGTAACACCCTTATGTCATTATAACGTCACCAAAATGATTAAATAATTGTTGAAAAATCTGAGGCGCTACAACAGTCTCCCAGAGACAGGTTTCACAATCAAACGGTTATCCGGGAGTTATCGTCAACGCTCCTCACGATTGCTTGGCGGGACCAACAGAAGTTCTCTTTTTGTGCCCAGACTCAGCCCAAAACTCTGCAGCATCCTGCAGTGCTAGAGCACTGGTCTTTTGCAAACAAATAACTCACCAAGAGCTATCTCCATCGGCAATACTCACTGTCGCACGACGATATCCAATAGTCCCCAGAACCTTGGAATTTATTGGGTATTTTCCTGGAGCGCACCTCCAGTACTTCCTGTAACTCCCCTATATAGGTACATCCCACAGACCCAGTAAACTACTTGTTTATACTCGGAGTCTTCTCCGGCGTGTAAAATAATCATCGACAATCCAGACCAACCTGTCCGGATGGGCTTCACACAGCATGCCTATTCCGTTGTACAACCCCGTATTCGCGAAAAGTAGGCCCAAAACAAGGCAGACACGTTTTTAAGGTTTTGGAGATTTTGCACTCTCGGTGGCCAATTTTGGCTCTGGCTTGGAAACTTACTAATAGGGGGAGGAAAAATCAACATCTTCCCCCGGGCCCTCTAGAGGGGCGGGTGCGGCAAGATGGCCGACACCCCCCCTGGCGTGCTAGGTGCGAGGTGGGATGACAGGACTGGCTGGAGACCAGGATCTCGCCCCTGACACCCTGGTCGTGGGCAGGGGCGAGACCGGGCGGCCAGCCCTCTCGCCCCAGGCGGCGAGCTCGCGGGGCGAGACCGGGCGGCCAGCCCTCTCGCCCTAGGCGGCGAGCTCGCAGGGCGAGATCGGCGGCTAGCCCTCTCGCCCCAGGCGGCGAGCTCGCGGGGCGAGACCGGGCAACCAACCCTCTTGCCCCAGGCGGCGAGCTCGTGTGGCGAGAGCGGCGGCCAGCCCTCTCGCCCCAGGCGGCGAGCTCGCGGGGCGAGACCGGGCGGCCAGCCCTCTCGCCCCAGGCGGCGAGCTCTCGGGGCGAGACCGGGCGGCCAGCCCTCTCGCCCCAGGCGGCGAGCTCGCGGGGCGAGACCGGGCAGCCAGCCCTCTCGCCCCAGGAGGCGAGCTCGCGGGGCGAGATCGGGCGGCCAGCCTTCTCGCCCCAGGAGGCTAGTCCGGGGAGGGTTCGCCCTCCGCCCCTAGACCTCTGTGGACCTCGCTTTTACCGTTTTGCCCTCAGGGGGAGTTACCTCTTTACCCCCCGACGTGGTTGTTTTCTATTGGCCCAAGGTATGTTGGGCGTAAGGGCATTTCGGGCATTTTGGTTCATGGGATTTGGAAAACTATAAATAGACCCCCTTGGGTGCCTTTGGAGTGAGACTTTCCTTGCTTCCTCCTCCCTTAGCTTCTTCTTGGTAGAGTAGAGAGAGCTCCTCCAAGGCACCCTAGCTCGAGCATTGGCTAGGGAGGGGAAGTGCTCAGGTAGCCTTCCGGGTGTGAGGCGGGACCTCCGCGCTAGAGCCGAGGGTCTGTTTATAGTTTCCCAAGTCTTTGATCCGTGACGTTCCCCCGAGTGTAGTAGGTGTGAGGTCACCCCTCTTTTGGGACCCCGAACTCCACAGAGACCAAGTTTTTGGTTTCAATATTTTGGTACGGTGAGCGTGGAGAGTCACCAGCACAAAAGATCTCAAGAGAGTGTCATGACGGGAGGTCAAGGAGGTAGTGATGATCTCGGCAAGCTCCCCAGCCCAGGACCCTTTGTTGGGAGGCAAGAGTTCATGGCCTCCATCCAAGGCATCGTGGAGATGCTGCGAAGCATTGCTCCTCAGGGTGGCAGATCCACCCCAACCCCCCAGGAGTTAGCTCCCCCTCTCGACGAGTCGACTCCCAGGGGTCTAGGAAAGATGACCCCAGCGAGGGGAGAATGAAGTGCACCAGGAAGAAGGCCTGGGAAGGAGAGGATGGAATATGGGGTCGAGCGAGACCTCACCGGTCGGAAGTTGTTCTCCAGCCCGGCAAGTGCCACCCCTCCAGGCGAGCAGGTGGCGCGAGTGGACCAGGCGAGACCACCCCTCAGGGGGTCACCCTTCAGCGAACTAATCATCTCAGCTCCCGTTCCCGAGGGGTTCAGAGAGCCAGACATGACTTACTATACCAGGAAGGATGACCCCGTCCAACATCTGCAGTGGTTCGAGAATGTCGTCTCCATCAGGCCGATGACGGACGCCTTCAAGTGTCACCTCTTTGCGATCACGTTGAAGGAGAAGGCGAGGGACTGGTTCCATCAACTCCCTCCGAGGTCGATCTATGGGTTCGAGGACTTGAGCCGGAGCTTTCAACTTCGCTTCTCCACCTCCAAGAAGCGGAAGAGGAGTCCTGAGTCCATCTTCCTGATAAGGCAGGGGGCCGAGGAGTCGCTGGCCCGTTACGTAGACAGGTTCCAAGAGAAGATCCTGGAGGTCCAGGAGATGCCAGAGTATGCTCTCCAGATGGCCTTCACTGTTGGGCTGAAGGAGGGCTTCTTCAAGATGAGCTTGACCCGGAAGGCCCCCCTTTCCTTTGAGGAGATCATGGAAAGGGCGGCAAAGGAGATTGCCATGGAGGCAGCCAACCCGGCATTTGTCAAGAGGTTGGAAAAGTTGACGGAGGTGGAGTTAAAGGAGCAGGGTGGCTCAAGGCATCAGGACGGAAGAAGGAGAGAGGAGCAAAGAGCTCAGGGGTTCCAAGGACAGGAGGGTCCAGAACCAGGCTGGAGGCAGCAGGGAGGACCTTCCAAAGGTCCAGGAAGAGCTCTCATCCAAGGAGGGGGGAACTATCATGGGGGCCAAGGGAGGTATAACTTCCAGAGGCAAGCCCCAAGGCAGCTCTTGCCCCCGCCGCAGCAAGCCTTGGCAATAGGAGGGGGAAGAGGTAACATGAGAGAACGCCCAGCCCGCCGGAAGAGGGGAGAAAGAGCATTACTGTACTGTGACTTCCACCAGGTGGAGGGGCATGCCACGGCTACCTGCCCCGAGTTCTTGGAAGTGAGGGGGGCGAGAGGCCCTTCCCAGCCGCAGCCGCCGGTGCGGGTAGAAGAGGTTCTACCCGGAGAAGGCGGTGATGATATATATGAGGACCGGGTCGATGTGGGAACCCGAGGCGGTATAGGAGTGATCCACGGTGGAGTGGGGGTTGAGGCCACTCGGAAGGCAAGCCTCCATGTCATGTACCGAAGGAGCGTCGCCTCAACCTCCCAGACCCCGCCCCCAGAGGAAAAGATCACCTTCTCGGTGAAGGACCTACCGGATCATGAGGATCCGTTCTGCGATGCGCTGGTCATCCAGATGGCCATCGAAGGCTACACCGTCTCCCGGATCCTGGTTGACAACGGAAGCTCCGTCAACGTCATTTTCAAGAAGGCGTTTGACGAAATGAAGGTGGAGCCAAGTAGGGTGTTGGCCTCGGACGGACCCCTGTTAGGATTCTTAGGGGAGAGGAAGGAGGTCAAGGGTGGAGTGGGGCTCCAAGTAAAATTGGGAGGAGTCTTGAGGAACTGCCGGTTCATCATTGTTGACTCTCCAAGCAGCTACAACGCCATCTTCGGAAGACCCCTCATCAGCGCCTTCCGATGCGTGCCGTCTTCGTTCCACCAGTGCCTCAAGTTCAACTCAGGGGGAATCCAGGTCAGAGTCAAGGGAGACTCCAGGATGGCAATGCAGTGCTACGTTACGACCGTCAACACCATCTCTTGGTTGGCCAAGGCAGAGGAGATGGAGAAGGTCATGGAGAGCCTGAGCAGGATGGAAGTATCCGGCAAGGAGGAAGCGGATGACGACCACCGGGCCCAGAGCCCCTAAGGAAGCCTCGCCCCGACAGAGTCCTGTATGCATCTTATCTTGTAATGAGTCCAACCCCCCGACCAAACTGAGTCGGGGGGGGGGGGGGTCATGTAACCCATCTATCTTCCCCGTTTGAGGATGTAGGATTTTGTAAGGTTTGATTGTGTAGCACAAGTACCTTTGCTCCGATGATGATTTCGCGGCCAGGCTCCCACTAGCTGGCAGGGCAGGTTGATCTCTCGTTCTAGCCCAAGTCCCTTTGCTCCGATGATGATTCCGCAGCCAGACTCCCACTAGCTGGCAGGGCAGGTTGATTTCTCGTGGTAGCCCGAGTCCTTTGCTCCGATGATGATTCCGCGGCCAGGCTCCCACTAACTGGCAGGGCAGGTTGATCTCTCGTGGTAGCCTAAGTCCCTTTGCTCCGATGATGATTCCGCGGCCAGGCTCCCACTAGCTGGCAGGGCAGGTTGATCTCTCGTGGTAGCCCAAGTCCCTTGCTCCGATGATGATTCCGCGGCCAGGCTCCCACTAGCTGGCAGGGCAGGTTGATCTCTCGTGGTAGCCCAAGTCCTTTTGCTCCGATGATGATTCCGTGGCCAGGCTCCCACTAGCTGGCAGGGCAGGTTGATCTCTCGTGGTAGCCCAAGTACCTTTGCTCCGATGATGATTCCGCGGCCAGGCTCCCACTAGCTGGCAGGGCAGGTTGATCTCTCGTGGTAGCTCAAGTCCTTTGCTCCGATGATGATTCCGCGGTCAGGCTCCCACTAGATGGCAGGGCAGGTTGACCTCTCGTGGTAGCCCAAGTCATTTGCTTCGATGATGATTCCGCGGCCAGGCTCCCACTAGCAGTCAGGGCATGTTGATCTCTCGTGGTAGCCCAAGTCCTTTGCTCCGATGATGATTCCGCGGCCAGGCTCCCACTAGCTGGTAGGGCAGGTTGATCTCTCGTGGTAGCCCAAGTCCTTTTCTCCGATGATGATTCCGCGGCCAGGCTCCCACTAGCTGGCAGGATAGGTTGATCTCTCGTGGTAGCCCAAGTCCTTTGCTCCGATGATGATTCCGCTGTCAAGCTCTCACTAGCTGACAGGGCTGGTTGATCTCTCGTGGAAGACAAGTCCTTCACCCGGAGGGGGTCTCGCCACCCAGGCTCCTATAGCTGGCATGACATGTTGACCCCTCCGAGAGGTGAAGTGTTTTTTACCCAGAGGGGGTCTCGCCGCCCAGGCTCCCATAGCAGTCATGACAGGTTGAACCCTCCGGGAGGTGAAGTTTTTTTTACCCGGAAGGGGTCTCGCCACCCAGGCTCCCACAGTTGGCATGACAGGTTGACCCCTCCGGGAGGTGAAGTGTTTTTTACCCGGAGGGGGTCTCGCCACCCAGGCTCCCATAGCTGGCATGACAGGTTGACCCCTCCGGGAGGTGAAGTGTTTTTTACCCGGAGGGGGTCTCACCACCCAGGCTCCCATAGCTGGCATGACAGGTTGACCCCTCCGGGAGGTGAAGTGTTTTTTATCCGGAGGGGGTCTCGCCACCCAGGCTCCCATAGCTGGCATGGCAGGATGACCCCTTCGGGAGGTGAAGTGTCTGTTACCCGGAGGGGGTCTCGCCACCCAGGCTCCCATAGCTGGTTTGGCAGGTTGACCCCGCAGGAAAGTTACACTCCGCGAATACGTTGGGTTGAATGTTTCTTTCCGAGCTTGTGCCAATCTCGAAAAGAGCGGGGATTGTGTACAACCCCATATTCGCGAAGAGTGGGCCCAAAACAAGGCAGACACGTTTTAAGCTTTTTGGAGATTTTGCACTCTCGGTGGCCAATTTTGGCTCTGCCTTGGAAACATACTAATAGGGGGAGGAAAAATCAACATCTTCCCCCGGGCCCTCTAGAGGGGCGGGTGCGGCAAGATGGTCGGCACCCCCCTGGAGTGCTAGATGCGAGGTGGGATGACGGGACTGGCTGGAGACCAGGATCCCGCCCCTGACACCTTGGCCGTGGGCAGGGGCGAGACCGGGCGGCCATCCCTCTCGCCCCAGGCGGCGAGCTCGCGGGGCGACACCGGGCGGCCAGCCGTCTCGCCCCAGGCGGTGAGCTCGCGGGGCGAGATCGGCGGCCAGCCCTCTCCCCCCAGGCGGCGAGCTCGCGGGGCGAGACCGGGCGGCCAGCCCTCTCTCCCCAGGCGGCGAGCTCGCGGGACGAGAGCGGCGGCCAGCCCTCTCGCCCAGACGACGAGCTTGCGGGGCGAGACCGGGCGGCCAGCCCTCTCGCCCCAGGCGGCGAGCTCGCAGGGCGAGACCGGGCGGCCAGCCCTCTCGCCCCAGGCGGCGAGCTCGTGGGGCGAGACCGGGCGGCCAGCCCTCTCGCCCCAGGCGGCTAGCTCGCGGGGCGAGACCGGGCGGCCAGCCTTCTCGCCCCAGGAGGCTAGTCCGGGGAGGGTTCGCCCTCCGCCCCCTAGACCTCTGTGGACCTCACTTTTACCGTTTTTCCCGCGGGGGGAGTTACCTCTTTACCCCCCGACGTGGCCGTTTTCTATTGGCTCAAGGTATGTTGGGCGTAAGGGCATTACGAGCATTTTGGTTCATGGGATTTGGAAAACTATAAATAGACCCCCTTGGATGCCTTTGGAGTGAGACTTTCCTTGCTTCCTCCTCCCTTAGCTTCTTCTTGGTAGAGTAGAGAGAGCTCCTCCAAGGCACCCTAGCTCGAGCATTGGCTTGGGAGGGGAAGTGCTCAGGTAGCCTTCCGGGTGTGAGGCGGGACCTCCGCGCTAGAGCCGAGGGTCTGTTCCTAGTTTCCCAAGTCTTTGGTCCGTGACGTTCCCCCGAGTGTAGTAGGTGTGAGGTCACCCCTCTTTTGGGACCCCGAACTCCACAGAGACCAAGTTTTTGGTTTCAACATCCGTACTATGAATTTCTGGATCTATATACAACATCAACCGGGGATTTCACGAATCCACCTAATGGAATTCTCTTGCCTTTTCCACCTCTTAGTGGGGGATTCCATGCATATGCCAAAAGAAGGACTTCACTTGTCCAAGAAGGAAGATCGTTACACTTGTACTTTCCTTCGGAACCATGACGAAGCTTTTCTACCCAGACGGAAAGGAGCACCTCACTTCCCTCTTCGCGGATCTAGCCTCAACTCTTACTTCCGACTACAAAATCTCCTTCACCAAGCTATTCAAGCTCAGCTCCAGCCCTTAGCTCCAACCCTTAGCTCTTCCTCTCAAGAACTTGGATGAAAGAAGGAAAGAGAGTGAGAAGAAGAGAATGAATTCTCATTCCTCTACTCCTCTGCATAAGTGGACTTGGGATTAATCCCAGCCACAAGATCATTTCATCAAAAGGAAGCAAAGACCACGATTTCGGTTGAATAATCAACATTAACGTTATCGCCAGGCAACGTCGAGTGCGTCGATAGCCATTTTGACCCCAACCAACCGCCGCTCATCGGACGCCTACCGACCATCCGACATGTGTCTAACGTTATATGGAACTATCGTCTGGCGATATCCACTGTCACCGTTCTGATAGCTCACTCAACGCTTTACAACGTCGAGTGCGTTGAGTTCACTCAACGCTTTGTTGAAGGCGTTGAATGCTACCGCTATCGCCTGACGATATCCACTATCGCCTAGCGATATCTCACTCAATGCTCCCTGATGTCGAGTGCGAGGATATCATTCAACGCTTCATGGTGTTGAGTGTTCTCGCTGTCGCCATCAGCGATACCCACTGTCGCCCGGCGATATCGACCAAAGGTTATGCTGTCATTTTGGGGTGTTACACAGAGAACACGGAGCTCAAAATCACTGCAACTACCCTGAAGTAGCAGGCCTCGATGAAAGGATCACGGGTGAAGAAATTCTTAACTTAATCACAGAAGAGCATGAGCGATTCAAGCAGAGCGCCGCTTCGGCCAGCCGCCCACTACATCATTACTCGCCATTTGCACATGAGGTCTTGACACACCCAATCCCTCACGGTTTCAGACTCCCAAAGATCGAGACGTGCGATGGTACAAGTGACCCGTCAGAGCATCTCAGACACATCACAATCATGATGCAACTTTGCAATGCCTTAGATCAACTATTGTGCCAAGCTTTCCCGACGACTTTGGAAGGACAAGCTCGCACCTGGTTCCTATCTCTGAAGGAGGGGGAGATGAAGAATTTTGCAGAACTATCACAATATTTTACGGACCAATTCATCACCAGCCACCGAATAGTTAAAAATTCTTCCCACTTGTCTGGGATCCGCCAAAGTGAAGGAGAAACCCTCAGAGATTTTTTCCGTTATTTCACCACAGAAGCACGACTGATCCCGAGCATCAGCCCCGAGCTCTTACGAGGCTTCCACTTGGGAAGACTCCGCCCCGGCAGCTCTCATTCAACATTAATGAGAGAAACGACATCAAGTTATCGTGATCTAATAAGACGAGTCGAAGCCCAGATTGCAACCGATGAAGCAATTGAGACACATCAAAAACAATTTGATAGAGACATAAAAAAGAGAAGAGAGCAAGATGCTTCATCAGACCTGGGGAAGAACAACGAATGTCGCGGCCACCCACGATCTCAGCATCACTTGAAATATACACCCCTCAATACCTCCAAAACAAATGTGCTTTACGCAATCCAAGGCAGCGAGGCGCTCCGCAAGCCCAGACCCCTCACTAAAAATGCGGGGGACCAAACTAGGTACTGTGAGTTCCACCATGGACGAGGACACGACATAGAAGATTGCTCAAAGCTTAAGAAGGAGATCGAGTATCTCATTAAATGAGGCCTCCTGGGGAGATTCTTATAGGGCTAAGCACCAAGTTTGCTGACAGGAAATCGGCCAACTGCTTGCTAGAACGGACTGGGGGACAACCCCTAACTCGACCAGCCCAAGAGAGGACTTTGTACATATCAGGGGGGGGGGGGGGGTGCTCTGCCCAGTGTAGTGTTCATCAATTTTTCTATGAATTCTTCATGTAGATTTTCACAAGAACAGTCTCACGACTGTAACTCTAATAACTTTAAAAGTTTTCTTATTTCAGTCCTATAGAAGCCGAGCATCATCCGTGCGATTTGAAATGCATACTCACTTCACCCAAGTATAAAGACATCCATTTATATTTACAGCAACTGCCTTCGGGCAGCGCAATCCTTACAGCAACTGCTTCCAAGCAGCGCGCTCCTCACAATAACTGCTTTCGGGCAGCGCGCTCCTTACAACAACTGCCTCCGAGCAGCGCTCTCCTCACATCAATTGCCTTCATGCAATGCGCTCCTCACAACAACAACCTTTGGGCAGCGCGCTACTCACGACAACTGCCTTCAGACAGCGCACTCCTCACAACAACTGCCTTCAGGCAATGTGCTCCTCACATCAAATGCCTTCGGGCAGCGCGCTCCTCACAACAACTGCCTCCGAGTAGCGTGCTCCTCACAGCAACTGCCTTCGGGCAGCGCACTCCTTACACCAACTGACTCCGAGCAACACGCACCTTACAACAACTGTCTCCAGGCAATGCGCTCCTTGTAATACCTGGATTAGATATTTACATTCTGCAGCAATGCTCTCTTGAGCAGCCACCGCCGCTCAGGCAAAAAGAAGAAAAAGATCATAATTATCACAGCTACATACAAGTACACGCGCAAAGGCGCCAATCAAGAACCGTCAAATAATAAAGACGATATACAAGACACCAGACCAGAAAATCAAAAATGCAAGCACACACTAATACAAAGAAACAGCGCTGCTACATGTCAGCTACGATAAAATCAGAGCTCTCATCGCTAGAGATATCATCAAATCCAAGGTCGGACACGTCGTATCCCAAGCTCCTGCCAACAAGACGGAAAGCCCTCGAGACTCTACGCCTGACGACCAACTCTCGAACATCTTCCATCTAAGGCTCCACCTCCTTGCTCCAGATCTCATCGTGAACTTACTCGCTAATCAAGCTACAATCCCGCATATAATCCAAAGACTCCATGTACTCCGCAAGACCAGCAGCCTTCAACTCTGACACGCGGTTATCAGAAGATAACACCTCAACTTGGGCTTTAACCGCACAAAGCTCCGTCTCCAAACGAGAAATCTCCTCTTGAGCACGCATCGGCATCTGTGTAGTCATTTCCACCATAGAATTCTCCACCTCTAAAGATGCTCGAGCCTCCTCCAATTCCGCCTTCAGCTCTGATCCAATCCGGTGAAATCAAGAAACGTCCCGGTCATGATAATCCCTCAGAGTGACAAGAGAACCTCGCCAACTAAGGAACCCTTCTGCCTCAATGAAGATGGAAGCACCACATCCACATCCCTATATCTCGCAACAACAGGTTTCCTCCTCCGACCATGTGCACAAGGTACCCCGATGACAAACTCGGGGGCACTAGAAACTCGCATCTCGACAACCTCTTATCCTCCACGTATGAGCGCTCAATGCGCCAAGCATATTGCACCCTTACTCATAATCAACGCACATTGCACACGTTAAGCACACATCAAGAGCATTGCACCTCACATGCACAATGCACATTGCGCCCCACGGGCACGCCGCGCACATTGTGTTATGCACGTACACACATCGCATGCATCGCATAATTGTGCGCTCCATGCACCACGCATATTACATCTTGTGCACGTTGTGCACGTTGCACACATCGTGCACACATCACCTGTTACACATCACACCCATTACGCAATGCACACATCACACTTCGTGTACATGCCACACATCTTGCACCTTGTGCATTCTGCGCCATGCATGCATAAATTCCAAAATTGCACCACACGCATGTTGCACCCACGACACG
The DNA here is from genome assembly GCA_039583875.1 of Platanthera guangdongensis. NCBI lineage: Eukaryota > Viridiplantae > Streptophyta > Magnoliopsida > Asparagales > Orchidaceae > Platanthera > Platanthera guangdongensis. The sequence continues at coordinate 163,238,135 of CM077155.1, forward strand.
CATCACTGTGTGACATTCACCATTCACATTCCCCTCACCACGACATACTCATGCATGCAATTCGGAAATCAAGTCCCCGCACTCCTTCCGCTCCGACCATGGAGTCCGAGGACTTGGGGGGCATCTGATGGGGTTTCCCCCTAAGAATGGTTCAGTCAAGCCCGAGGACCGCCCCGCCCCGATCCGCACAAAGTGTCTGGCCAAGCGTGCGCCAACACACGCCACGGGAATCACGCGCCAGCGCGCGATCGGGGAAGCGTGCATCTTGGGCCGCGCGCACCTGTGAGCGCTCTAGGAAGGGTGCACCTGCGCGCGCAGGGCCAGGCCGTGCGCAAGGCGCGACCTTATTTCTCGGCCGTCTGGCCGCCCGACGGAGCCACCACACCTGGTAGGTCGACCTGTGTTTCGGCCATAACGGGCGGAAACTTTTCCACTCGTACTGGCCGCCGCTCCTCACATGGGCAGCTCGTGTCTTGCCCAGAACGGGCGGCAATTCTGCCGCCCGTTCTTGCCGCCGCCCCTCACGGGGGAAACCGCTGTTTCGCCAAGAACGGCCGGCAATTTTGCCGCCCGTCCTGGCCACCGCCCCTCACAGGGGCGTCCCCTATTTCGCACAAAACGGGCAGCGATTTTGCCTCCCGTTCTAGTTGCTGCCCCTCACCGGTGCAACCTCTGTTTCGCCCAGAACGGGCGGCAGTTTTTCCGCCCGTTCTGGCTGCCGCCCCTTACAGGGGCGACCTCTATTTCGCCCAGAACGGGTGGCAATTTTGTGGCCCGTTTTGGCTGCCGCCCCTCACAGGGGCGACCCCCGTTTCGCCCAGAACGGACTGTGGTTCCGTTGCATGTCCTCCGTCGGCACCGCCAATGGGCGGTTTCCTCTTCCCCTCGATCGGCCGACCTCTCCTCGGTGGCCGACCAAGTCACTCCGGTCAAGCGTAACCCTCGTCGGCAGGCAACCTTCCTTGTCGTCGCCGCCGCTGCACCTAGTCCGTCATATGTATTCTCCACCGTCCAATCACGCTCCCGCGATCGCCGCCGTCGGTTACGTGGGTAACTACCCACATAACAACCCACATGATCTCCTGTAATGGAGATAATGCGTTGCCAAAAATAGACTGATCTGCGTTTAACATAAATTACAAAATTAATGTGCATATTAAAGCATAGTCTCCTAAAATTAATTATAATATTTTGGTCTATCAATAGCGGTTATGATGGTTATGAGCTACAGATAACCGCGTAACCTCCATAACCACCCAAGAAGCCTATAAATAGGACCCCAGACCCCCCTTTAATTCTCATTCTCTCATCCCTCGAAAAATCCTCCTACGGATTCTCTCTCTCCTTCCTCCTTCATCTCTTTCTCCTTCTTCGAAGATCTTCAAGCGCTCCTTGAAGATCTCCTTCATCTTCGGCACCTCCTTCGAAGATCTTCATCTTCTTGGTCCGGGAAATCCTCATACGAATTTTATCTCTCCTCCATTTCTCTTCCTTGCACGCTCCTGCGCGTGTTGCCTTCCATGCGCGCTCCTGCGCGCGTTGCCTTCCTTGCGCGCTCCCGCGCGCGTTGCCTTCCTTGCGCGCTCCCGCGTACACCGCCTCCTTGCGCGCTCCCGCGCGCACCGCCTCCTTACACGCTCTGATCCGCATCTCTTCCTTACGCGCTCCCGCGCGCACCGCCTCCTTGTGCGCTCCAGTGTGCGTTGCCTCTCCCTTACGCGTTCTTGCACGCGTCTCTCCCTTGCGCGCTCCCGCGCGCGCTCCCCCCCGCGCGCCTCTCCCTCACGCGTTCTTGCACGCGTCTCTCCCCTGCGTGCTCTCGTGCGCTCTCACACACGTCGCTCCCTTACACGAGCCTCTTTCCCCCACGCTCCACGCACTCTCCTTTTGCAAGCGCCCTGTGCTCTCTTCATTTACTCGCAACCGCTCAGCGCACCCTCATCCAGCAAGCGCCTAGCGCGCTCTCCTCCAGGAAACTCCCAGTGCGCTCTTTGCCGACAAGCACTCTGCGCGCTCTCCGTCAATAAGCTCCCCCGCGCTCTCCACCTATAAGCGCTCTGCGCTCTCTCCGCCAGCGAGTGCCCCATGCGCTCTCCGTTAGCCAGGTCTCTGCACGCTCTGCCGTCAAGTCCGCCCCAAACACACCTCTGTGAGTTCCGCTCCTAGCACTGCTGCAAGTATTCAACGCCTACAGATCAACAACAAGCCCACCAAGCATCAGCAAGTCAGCAATTCCCGTCTCTCCGTTGTACAACAAGATAAGACGTACCTGACGCATCACACGAGCTTCCAAGCTCCAGACATCAGAGCGAGTACCGCAAGCTGCTCCCGCCTCCAGGAATTACTAGAAGACTCTAGAACACAACGAGCGCATCGCTCCCCGCAGCACCCGAGAAAATAATTAGCTTGCGAGCAGTGGTCTGTCACCCCCCAGATTCTCTCTCTCTCCCTAATAATTGTAACGAGAGGCGGCCTGTCACCCTCGAGTTCTCGAAAAAGCCTTGTAACAACACTCAGATATAGTGGAGGTTTGGTCGTCACAGATCTGGTCACGTGTTTTTTCACCTCTTTCCGATATTTTTCACGTAAAAAAATTGTATTGTCAACTTTTCTTTTTCCGTGACTGCATGCACGCTCGTCCGTCCCGAAAGCTAAGATGGTCCAGGTTATTCCGGCCCGACTGGGACGTCAAGTTAGACCGCAACAATAACATTTAATTTTCTAATGAAAAACACATATGGAGCTTCGTCTACTATTTCTATAAAAGAAACTGTATATAACAAGTCATTTTCAACTCAAGAATCATCATGACATTGTAATACATTACTAGAAATGAGAATAGACAATGATTTCCAGATGACTCAAACTCTAAATATTCTGTTTTTTTGAGGAAAAAAAAAACAGATTGTAACTTTTTTGATGTTATTCGATCAGATCTAGGTAATCAAATATGATCTATTTTTGTGTTTTTATTAACACCAACTTTTGAATGTATTACACATACTCAACGTTAGTTTTTTGCTGTGATTTTTGAGTGTTGGAGATCACAGATCCGTATATCTATTGATGTTGTTATCTTCAATGATTAAAAAAATCAATGTCTTGTTTTTTTTCAAATTTGCCTAACTGCTGCTAAAAAATGAATTGTAATTGATGTTTTTTTAAATTCCTTACGTTTGATGTTTTTTTCATTTGTTGAAAGAAAATTGCTCATATTTAACGGTGTTTGAATAGGAGTTAAATCAAATTGTTAAAACTCCCCATAAGTTTTAAAAATAAGTGAAAAATCTCCCGTAACTTTCAACAAGTAAAGATAAATGAGGTTATACATCTATTTATAACGATTAGAGAGGTTATCCAGATTTACTAAAAAATAAAGAAGAATTATCAAAAATTTGCTCATTTTTCTCTTGCTGGCAATCATAACCGTTGTCATAACATGCATTCTATGACAATGACGTTTTTGTCCAAACTCACAACAAAAACATCACACCAAATGAAACCTAAAGCTTCATTTGCCGTCGCGGTGGCCATGAATACGGTGCTCACGAACCGTCTAGTTCGTGAACGCCCACCTCACCTAAAAAAATTCATACATTTTATGCTCAAAACTAATTTATTTTCATGGTAGTAGTCATAATCTTTATCTCAACAAACATACATTCTAAGATAATGATGTTTTTGATCAAACTCATTGGAGCAAATAAGCCACTCCAAACAAAACCTAAATCTTCTAAATTAACAGCATAAAAGGTTTCAACTTTAAAACTATAAGAGCAGAGGGTCCGATGAGTTCGCATGTTTATAGTTCAATCATTCAAGCAAAAAACTAAAATAAAAAAAATAAAAAAAATGTTGAATCGGAGAAAGAAGAAGACGACTAAAATGAATTAATGGAATAAAGATTTTCAGCAGCTGCAATGCGGAATCTGTACACCACCTGCTGCTGCTGCAGCTGCTTCCGCTCACCTTCCTCGTAGGTCAAGGATTGAATCTGAGCGTTGATTTTCCGTCCACCTGCGCCGGAAGCTTGAGATCCCGCATTTCGGAAACGACGACCAATTCACGGCGGCCGTTACCGCCGCCGTTAGAGACGAAATGAGACCTCCGGTGACCGCCCAAAGCATTCCCGGTGGAGAACGCCTTGCCGCAGATGCCGCATTCATGAGCCACGTTATCTTCTTCCTTCGTTTTCGCCAGGCAGCAGGTTTTGATTCTCTTATGGCTCGCCCGGTGGCCGCCGAGAGCGTGGTAGGACTGAAATTTCTTCTCGCAGGTCCCGCATTGAAAATTACCGCCGGCCAAATTTCTCTTCATCTTCCATTTGCCGGAGTCGTCCTCGAAATCGGTCGAGTTCTTATCGGAATACTCGCCGGCGACTGCTGTTTCGGCAAGCCAATAACCGCCGGTGTCGCGGGAAAGCATCATGAGACTGATGGCCACGTCCTCCGTCTCTGATTCGTAATCGGTGATTGTCGACGAGGATGCTTCGATGATCGGAGAAAACCGATTCAGCTTTCTCTTTCTTGTTGCCGCCGGCGCTGGCGCCGGCGCCGGCAACGCTTCATCGTCATCTGAAAACCCATCTTCTTGAACCTCTGCTCCGAAGCTTCGATTGAAAGTTAATTCAGAGTGGAATCTGATCATGTGATCAAAAAAAGCTTTCCAAGAAGGAAATCCCTTGCCGCACTCTCTGCAGTATCTCGACGACGATTCGAAATCTTCTTCAACAAAATCCGACAGCCGGCAAGTCTTCCGAGGATTCTCCCTCAGGCCATAACCCGCCCTGAACGCAGCTTGCTTTCTGCTGCTCTGCAACGGCTTCTCCTTCTTCGCCGAATCCAATTTGGATGCCTGAACATGCGACCGCATGTGCCCACCAAGGGATCTTCCGTTTGAGAATCCTCTGCTGCAAATTCTGCAACGATGGCTCTGCAGATCCGCCTCCATCTGAAAACCTCTGCTGCTTCCCCTGTTTCTTGAAGGAAATTCAAAACTCGCGCGACTCTGGTTATAATTTCTTCCACTATTCTCTTCTTCCTCAACAGTTTAGGGTTTCAACTTCAACTGAACGAGAGAATAGCAGAGAAACACTGGAAGCTTTCACTCTGCCATTGCTCGACTTAAGGAAACAGAGGAGGAGGAGGACGGGATTGTTGACGGTGAGGGGAAGAAGACGAAGCGAAGAGAAAAGAGGAATGGGGATGGGTTTAAGGAGAGGACGGCTGCGATTTTGCCACGTAGGTGGAACATCATACCGAAAGCAAATCGTCTCCAGCCATAGGAAGTCGCTGGATCTGAAGGCGACGGAGGACTACACGTGTGGGATGAATATTAGCTAAATTTGCTGTTTCGTGTGTTGGATGAGAGGCGAGGAAAGGGAGGACCCGCTCTACCGTTATTCTTTGTTATGCTGCGGCGTTACTTGTGGACCATTCTTTTCTGATAGAAAAATATTCAAATTAATTAGTATGAGAATTAAGGAATAAGAAAATAAATTAGAATTTTTTTTTAAAAAAACAAGGGGGTCTTTGTAAATGCAAACTTAAGGTGTTATTGTAATATTTTATAGTTTTTGAAATTTGAGTTTGTAAATGTATATTAGTAGATCAATTTACTCTTACAATAAAGGAACTTCTTCGACGACATTCAGAGTCTTGGTTGACGACACGCCCGGCTTAGACGATAGTGCTCCAACAATCTTTTGAACTTAGGTTGACGACTTCATCCTGTGAAATTGAAGAAACCAGAATTAAGAGCAGGAGGAAGCACTTACCTGCTCTCCATGTAAATCAAGAGATGAACAAACACCTCTTATCCCTATCATATACATACTCTCAATTACGTCGAGGAAATTACGTAGTACTTTCAAATTCTCATCGAAAAGATTAACAAAAAAACAAAATATCAAAATCAAAAATCTAAATGACATGATGATTGACATCTTATGAGCTAGGACCTTCTATTTTTTTAGAGTGGTCTGCAAACAACATATTTATCTGCAAATAACAAAATTTGATATCTTTAGAGCTATACACAATAAAAATCTGAGAATAAACAACTCTCATTTGTGAATTGCCGTGCACATTAGGACTGTCGGGCCGGTCTGGGACCGGTCTTTTAAAAGACTGGTCTTTTGACCTACCAATTCCGAACCGGACCCGCTCAAACAGGTCCCAGTCTGAGACCGGTTTTCCTCCTTTTGAGGAGGACCGGTTGGGATCGCAGGACTGGTCCCGAACCGATCTTTTTTCATCCACCTCCATATTATGCCCAAATGTAAACGACTAGTTTTTAACTTTCAAATTTCCCGCTCTTGAGGAGGACCGGCTCAATGATAAGGAGAAGAAGAAGTCCAAGACATTAAAGGTCACCTGCAATCTCAACAATACTGCGTGCAAGCTGAAATGATCGTTCTTTTATCAAAGACCGGTCTTTTACCGATTCCGGTCTGGGATCGATCTTTTACCGGTCCCGATCTTTGATGGAAAAAGAAGGTCCCCTTGGGCCCCCTGGGACCGGTCCCTAGCCGGTCCCACCGTACCAGTTAGGACCGTTTTTTTATGTTCGGCTATTTGTAAATAATAATTGCCTAATTTAAAAGTGTTAAAAATATAAAAAGTAAAACTTTTTGTCAAAGTGATAATAATATTGTTTAATCTATCTTTTTTTGCAAATATAATTTAATACTCCTTTTTTGTTCTTTATTCTTGTTCTAGTTGAGGAGAAAAATCATTATGTGTATTTGTTGAATACTATTTAACGAAGACGATGATTTTAACATAAAAAATATTTTTAATAATTAACAATAATATTATGCCTATTTTTAGTGTGATTTATATTTTCTTGTGGCCGATAATTAAAGGGTGTTGCTATCCGCACCGCAGTTTTAGCTATTGCACCGCACTTTCTCCTAATTTTTCGTGTCGTTTGAAAATACGCTTTGTACATGCAATTTTATGTTCAACACGAAAGTATAGAGCTCGACGATATTACAACTTTCGTGTTGAGCACTTTTCCTAAAAATGTGTTACAAAGTGTATTTCAAAGGCGCGAAATCTAGACGTATTTCACAAGTACCTTGTACATGCATTTTAGGAAATGTTCAACACGAAAGTTGTAGATCTAGTCGAGATCTATTCGTGGTGAATTTTCCTAAAAATTAATGTACAAGGCGTATTTCCAATTATTAGGAGAAAATGTGGTGCGAATAGCCAAAACTGCGGTGCGGATGGCAGCACCCTAATTAAATTTGCACCGGGATATCACGTAATGAACGGATATGATCACCGTCACATGAAGCCCTCAAGGGACCTCGTGCTGCACATTAACAAGTATATAAATTAATTTATTTCATTTTAAATTTGATTTATTAATTAACTATTTTTATATACCTCGTTTGTTAATATTTTCTTTCAATTTCATGCACTCAAGAATTAACAGTAAAAAAAATATTAAAGGAGAATAACGTGATTATTAACAGCATTCAACAAACAAACAAAATCATTGTGTCGGCTATATGAATCCTTTGTCGTCATTGTGCCCTATTTTTTGTCATGTCATAATCTCACTAATGTCTAAGTACATCATGTATTTCCTTACAGTTTCATTACAAGTCTTTATTGGTTACCCCTCCCTCGTTTAATATGTCTAGTGACTAGACTCTCACGTCTAATATGTGCCTCTAACGATCACCTTTGTACTTGTCCAAATCATCTTAGACGAGCTTCTCGCATCTTCTCTGCAATTGGTGCTACTCCTGTCTTATCTTATCCCTGATACTTTCATTCCTAATTTTATCCAATCTCGCGTGTCCACACATCCACCTAAGCATTCTCATCTCCGCAACTCTCATTTTTTTATTTGATGGATAAAATTTCTCCTCTTTTTTTTCCTTCTCCGCCATAAGTGAAAACTACGGGGGGCAAAACAGAAAATTGCAACTTCTCCCTCGTGGGAGCTCGAGACAATACCTTCGCCGGAGTTCAAAGCAATGTAGAGTGATGGCTGGGTGCAGGGTTGAGACGAGGAATTTTTGGAACTGGTCTTCAGATCCAAATTTTTGTTAAGATAGAAGATTATTTTGATCTCCTGTGAGATCATTTCGATCCCATAAGAGATCAATTAGTATATGCTAGAATAATTCATTAATTTAAGAACACATTAAATATTTTAACAATAATAATGTATTTAATGTTACATTTTATTTAAAATTGTATGATTCATGAATTTGTTTTAAATTAAGCTGACAATGCAACCATCATGTTTTGTGTTAAAAAAATATTTAATACACTATTAAAAAATATCACACCATTTTCTTTTTTTATGAACAATTTACTCTCTCCCTTCACCTCCTAGGCTCCTATGAGATTTATTCTCAATTTATTCTCTCCCTTCACCTCCTGTGAGATTTAGACTTCTTTTGAGGGGACTTATTTTCACCGGTCAAGGGGTTATAACCGCATGAACCGAAGCTAAATTAAAGTCCAGTTCATGCGATCGTAACCGCTTGACCGGTAAAAATAAGTTCCCCCAAACGGAGCCTTAGGCTCAGTTTGGCACAATGGTGGCGGTCACGAATATGAGGGGTTAAATTGTCATTGGTTATCGTCCACCTAAGGAACTTCATCCACTTTTATGTTCCAACAGAAGAAGTTCATTAGGTAGGCGTTAACGAATGACCGTTCAACTGCCGATGTTCACGACCGCCCACACTGCGCCAAACGGAGCCTTATTCTCAATTTACTCTCTCCCTTCACCTCCTATGGGATTTATTCTATGTAGCTGAAAATATTAATAGACAAATGAGTCTATCAAACCACAAAAATTCAATAATAGCAAATGGTTGTTTATTGGAACCTCCTCTCAAAATTTGCATAGTTAGAACTTGCACCTCCTCTAATTTTCAAAATTACAATTACCTTCCTTTAATGTTTACATTTCATAACATTCACGCACAAAAAGGCCACCCTAAAGATTTACTCCAAGAGAATACTTTTGCACATAAATGTCATGAAATGTAAACGCTGAGGGAAGGTTTTTGTAATTTTGATAGTTAAGACGGGTATAAGGTATCATTACACAAACTTCAAGGAAAGGTCTCGATAAATAACCCTAATAGCAAAAGCCATATCAAAATAACAAATAATCGCGTTAAAATAAATCAATATTACAAGTAGAATTGTTACAAGTAGAATAGTAAATGCGCCAATAAATCAATATTACAATCATCATTCCAATTGTTATCATATTCCGCCCGAATTATCAAACATTCCAAGAAAGTAAGCATAATTACAAGTTGCACCCTATGCGTTAAGCGCTATCAAAAAATCATTATAGATCGAAATATGATCGTATATCAATAAATACGATCATATTTTGATCGAAAAATGCTCCATTCTAGATCGAACGACTGTACTAATAACACACCGTATTTAAAATGCGAGTACATACCTAAATATTTCTCTGGTAAATGACACTATAACTCTCCTGGTTGACTGGATATGTTGACAATTTTCTGATAGTGGACCTGAAATTATCACTTCGGGAGAAAATGGATATTAAGATATATTATATTAAGCAAAGAAAATGTTTTTTTTTTAAAAAAAAATTGAAAATGAGAATGGAGCAGGAAACATATACAGCTGAGATAGTCCCTAGAAAAGTGCTCCAGCAAAATCAGGAACTACCTACAAAGAATTAACCGCTGCTATTTGACAATCTTTTGCCCCCAACCCCACAAACAAACAACGTTCATCAACGTGCTTTCCTTTTTTTCCCTTCTAAAAAAATGTACACCAAAACTATATAATACTCAGTTGCTGCACATTAAAACACGATGCCTCGTCACCCTACCCACGGTGCCGTTCACGCCGCTGAAGTCCAGCTTTCGAGGCCCGCCCGTCCATTCTTCGTCGCTGGCGTTGTCGTCGTCATCGTCTTCATCGTCGCCGCCTCTGCGCGGGGCTCTGCTGTGGACGGCTTTCCGCGAGCTTCTTAGAGTCGGCGGAGAGGGCGGGGGAGGGGCGGAGGTTTTGGCCGGGGGGGGGTGGGGGACGAGGCTGCCGGCGGCGGGCGCTTCCTCTTGATATTCGATGTGTATGCCACATAATCCATGGCATCGTCCTTCAAAGCTGCCTTCAGTTCCTGCATTTCAAAATTTGATGGTGAGGTTAACCTCCCTCCAAAAAATAGTACTGGAAAGAATGGTTAGGCAGTTTAGAAAAGGGCAATGTTATTAGCAGTCCTATGACGGCTATTCTCAGTCCAAAAAAAACTAAAACGGCTATTCACAGTCCTAAAAACACTTAAATTCATTGGATTGCGAATATGGATGACCTGCGTATAGCAGTTATAGGACTGTTTATACCATTGCCCTTAAAAAAATACTGAAATAAACAGTGTAATCATATTTGCATTATCACTAAAGTGTTGCAGGAGGTGTTGAATTAGGAAGCTGGGTCGATTTGAAATTAAAATTGAGCAAAATCATAATAAAAACTGAATCGAGACGGCTCAAATCATTTTCCGAGCAAGCAAAACCCGAGCTCAAAATCGTATCGAAATTTGAATTGAGCCGCTTCATAGGGGCTCAAAATCAACTGTTATCGAGTTATTTACTTGTTTGGATAATTATGCTTAGCAATATGTAAACCATGTGACTTGTAACTTATTTAGAACAGCTTATATAACGCATTACAAATAAGAGCGCAAACACATCAATAATTATTAGGCTTGTAGAAAAGGCCTGAAACTTGTGTATATTGATTGAGTATGTAAATACAAAGAGAGTATACAAATATATAGGAAAGAAGGAGAGGAAATAAATCCTATACAAGATGTGGGACTAAGAGGAGAGAACAAGAAAATGGGCCCAAAACATGGGCCTAATACATGGGCTATTCTAACACTCCCCCGCAAGCTGGAGCGTACAAATCGTATGCACCAAGCTTGGACAAGCATTGATAGAAGGATGCTTTGGAAGAGCCTTTGTGAGGACATCTGCAACTTGTTCTGTCCCTGGAACATGCTTTAAATCGAGCTTCTTCATTTGAACCTTTTCTCGAACGAAGTGGCAATCAACTTCAATGGTTTCGTTCTTTCGTGGAAGACTGGGTTCTTGGCGATATGTATAGCCGCTTGGCTATCACAAAGAAGTAGAGCAGGAGAAGGTAATTTAACACCCAGGTCAGTGAGAAGACTTTCAAGCCATGTGAGTTCGGATACAACAGAAGCCATTGCGCGGTATTCTGCCTCAGCCGATGAGCGAGCAACGACCGCTTGTTTCTTGCTTCGCCATGTAACCAAATGTCCCCCAAAGTATGTGCAGAAACCACTAGTAGACCGCCGGTCATCAAGAGAGCCCGCATAGTCCGCATCGGAGTATGCCACTAAGGTAGGAGCAGACGAGGAAGTCCGGTACACAAGTCCTTGACCCGGGGCTGTTTTAAGTACCTCAGAATGCGTTCAACAGCCAGAAGATGAGACTTGCGAGGAGAGTGCATGTATCGACTGACAAGACCAACAACAAAGGAAATATCTGGTCGGGTAACAGTAAGATAGATCAACTTGCCAACAAGTCGTCGATAATATTCAGGGTTCTGGAGGAGAAGATCTGAGTCAGAAGCCTGAGCACACAACTTGTGGTTCACATCCATGGGGGTATCACATGGCTTACACCCTAAGAGGCCAGCATCATGAAGAAGATCAGTACAGTATTTCCGTTGAGATAGAATGAGGCCGTCCGGTCGCCTGGCAACCTCAAGTCCCAGAAAATATCGCAGAGTCCCCAGGTCCTTTGTCTGAAAGACCGAGTTCAGATGTGCTTTGACTGTATGTATCCCTTGAGAGTCATCTCCTGTGATGATGATGTCATCAACATATACTAATAGCAGGACCGTCCCTGATGGTCGGTGACGAGTGAAGAGCGAGAAATCAGCCGAGCTACGGCTAAAGCCGACAGCGCGAAGTACTTTACTGAATTTCTCAAACCAGGCCCGTGGAGATTGTTTGAGACCATACAGAGCCTTGCGAAGGCGGCAAACCTGAGACTCCCCCGTGGTCAAAAACCCGGGCGGTTGTTGCATGTAGACCGTTTCCTGGAGATCCCCATTTAAGAAAGCATTCTTAACATCAAGCTGAAAGAGAGGCCACCGGCGATGAACAGCGACAGAAAGAAGGACCCGAACGGTATTGAGCTTGGCGACCGGAGAGAAGGTTTCCTCATAGTCGAGCCCCTGTTGTTGAGTGAAGCCGCGAGCGACAAGGCGAGCCTTCAGACGGTCGATCGTCCCATCAGCATCATGTTTGATGACAAAGACCCACTTGCACCCTACCGGTTTGTGACCCGGAGGGAGGGGGACAACGGACCATGTCTGGTTAGCCCAGAGAGCAGACATCTCTTCTTCCATGGCGGCCCGCCAGCCCGGATGGTTAAGCGCCTCCTGTACAGAGTTAGGAACAGAAACCGAAGAAAGAGAAGTAGCAAAGGTGTGCAGAGGTGGAGAGAGGCGATGAAGAGAGACATAAGCCTCCAGAGGATGAGCAGTGGAGGGCGTTACCTGATCAGAGGGACGCGAAGCATCCGTGGTAGAGGTCGGCGGCAGGGGCGACGGAACAGGGAGGGCGACGAGAGTAGACCCGGATAACGGGTGGTTTGGTGGTAGAAGGAGCGGGTGGAGGAGAGAGCGGGGGTGGTGGTGGAGTAGCAGGAATAACGGGACGAGGGATGGACGGCGGGAGAGGAGGCGTTGGTGGAGCAGTAGGGAAAGGAGCAGGAAAGAACGGTTCGTCTTCCGGAAGGTAACGTCCGCAAAGACAGTGACCTTGCCGGTAGTGGGTGAGTAACAAACATAGCCCTTCTGGGTGTGGGAGTAGCCAACAAAGATGTGTTTCGCCGCCCTGGGGTCCAATTTATCGGTGGAGGGCCCGAGGCAGTGGACATAGCAGGTGCTGCCGAAGATACGGGGCGAGAGAGGGAAAGCCGGAGTGGAGGGAAACAATATGCTGAAGGGGGTCGCATAATTGAGGACAGAGGAAGGGAGGCGATTGATGAGAAAGCAGGCAGTGGAGACCGCAAAGTTCCAGTAAGCTTTAGGAACATGCATTTGGATCATGAGGGAGCGGGCAACATCCAATAGATGACGGTTCTTGCGTTCGGCAACCCCATTTTGTTGCGGGGTATACGCACAAGAGGTTTGATGGAGAATCCCGTATTCCGTACATAAGGTGGTAAAGGCGTGGCTGGTGTACTCACGAGCGTTATCAGTACGGAGAGTTTTGAGGGTGGTATGGAATTGTGTCCGGGTCTCGAGGACAAAGGCCCGAAACACCGGGGAAGCTCGGAGCGGTCGCGAAGTAAGTAGAGCCACGTGGTGCGGGAATGATCATCAATAAAGGTTAGAAAATAACGATAACCACATATACTAGGAATCCGAAATGGACCCCAAATATCCGAATGAACAAGATCAAAAGGAGCCGCACTCCGAGTACAATGCGAAGGAAACGAAGAACGTGGCTGTTTGCCGAGAATACATGAATCACACTGAAAAGACGTAAAAGAAAGATCTGGAAGAGCCGCTGGAGAACTGGCAGAGGGGCATGACCAAGGCGGCGATGCCAGGCAGTGGAGGAGACGGAAGACAGAGCGAGTGGAGAGGCATCGAGAAGGTAGAGCCCATTCCGCAGCTGACCTTTACCAATGGTAGTCCGCGTCCGTCGATCCTGTATAACAAAAGAAGAGGAAGTGAATATAACAGAACAATCCAAGTCACTCGTAAGACGCCCAACAGAGAGTAAGTTAAAAGGGGAACTCGGAACATGAAGAGCCGAGCGAAGAACGAGAGATGGGGAAATAGAAAGATCAGCCGAGCCGGAAACAGGAACCAGCGCCCCATTGGCCACGGTGATGGACTTCGGAGAAGGAGAACCCGAGTACTTGGCAGGTCGTTGCGAAGTAATGTGATGAGTAGCGCCAGAGTCCATAATCCAATCCGGGCTGTGGGAGAGACAAGCAGTACCTGTGTGGGAGACAGAGGCGACGGAGGCCGAGGGGGATTGAGCAGCCCCTGGAGATGTTGTAGCTGAAGGCGGACGGTCTCGAGATCCGGAGGAGCATCAGTAACGGCAGAAGCCGTCGGGCGAGGGGGGTAGCCGAGTTTCTTGTAACAAGCCGCCTCAAGATGGCCATCCCGGCCGCAGAAGGAGCACTTTGGCCGGCCACGGCCGCCACGGCCACGGCCCCGCGAGCCCAACCGTCCCCCCCGAGTAGAAGGAGGAGGAGGAGATGGTAAGAGCGGAGGGGCATGCTGAAGGAGAGCCGGTGGAGAAGGAGCTGGAGGATCTGGAGGAGGCGAAACCCGGAGAAGCATGGAGCAGACATCCGAAAAAGAGGGCATAGTAGGAGCGGCCAGGATCTGAGCACGAAGACTGTGAAGATGAGAAGGAAGGCGAGCCATAAGGATGGCAATGCAAGCAGCTTCCTTCTGAGCCCGCTGAGCAGCAAGATCAGTGGTCGGCGGCTGGTGTTGGATCCAGGCTTCAGCAAGCGTTTTAGCCCGGGCGACAAACGAGGTCATATCTGAGGCGCCGCCAGTGTCAAGAGTGAAGAGATCAGTGAGGATGTCAAAAAGATGCTGGAGGCTATCGCGGCCAGAATACAAGGAATGAAGCTCATCCCACATAGCCTTGGCGGTGTCGTGGTACATAGCCATTTGATAGGGCTCACCATCCAAGGAGTTCAGAAGCCAAGTCTGAACACGACCGTCATTACGAAGCCAATCATCCGTAGGTGGAGAAGGAGGTGCCTGAGTAAGGTGCGGGAGAAGGCCCTTAGCCTGGAGAACCCGCCGAACAGAATGTACCCAAGGGATAAAGTTCTTCTTGCCAGAAAGAGAGATAGTAGTGATCCAGAGCTCGTCACGGAGGTCAACAGAACAGGCCGGGCGGTCTGGAGGACAAGCCGGAGGAACAGGGGGCGGGCTGGCCGCTGAGCTGGGAGAAGAACCAGAGGAAGTCATGGAGACAGGCCGCAACCCTTAGACAGGGAAGGAAGAGGGCCGCGGTTAAAGAAATAAACCGGGCGGACTGAGACAAGCCGCACTGGACGGAGACAAGTCGGGCGACCAGGCGACGGGAGAAGATCGCGACCAAATGCAAGCAGGAAGGAGACAGCTCGCACGGTCAGGCAGATCGTATGCGCCGGACTGAGACAAGGTGTGCCGGACTGGGACAAGGCGCGTCGGACTGAGACAAGTCGCGCGACTAGGAGAGAGGCCGGAGATCGCGACCAAGATGCAGGCGAGAAGACAGCCCGCACGGTCAGGCAGATCTGAGCAGCGGACAGAGAAGGAGGCCGCGGCGAGAAGAGAGGGAGGCCGCGGTGAGAAGAAAGGCCGCGGCGGACAGAGAAGGAGGCCGCGGCGGACAGAAGAGAGACCGCGGCAGACAGAGAATACCAGGCCGCGGCGGACAGAAGAGAGACCGCGGCGGACAGAGGAGAGGTCGCGGCTAGGAGAGAGGCCGCAGCGGACAGGAAGAAAGTGGTCCCACGGAGAGAGGAAATGCTATAAAAGCAGGAGGGGGGGGGGAAGGGGAAAGGTGGATCCACGGAGAGAAAATGAGGGCAGAGGAAGGCGGTCTGAAAGGGCAGGCCGCGAGGAAGTGCGGCTAGAAACGAAACAGGCCGCGAGAAACAAGCCGCGGGAGGAAGACCGCGAGAGTGTTTACACAGTGCGGTTAGTTAGGGACAAACCGCGAGAGTCGGAACCTGGCTCTGATACCATGTAGAAAAGGCCTGAAACTTGTGTATATTGATTGAGTATGTAAATACAAAGAGAGTATACAAATATATAGGAAAGAAGGAGAGGAAATAAATCCTATACAAGATGTGGGACTAAAGAGGAGAGAACAAGAAAATGGGCCCAAAACATGGGCCTAATACATGGGCTATTCTAACAAGGCTAAATATGAATTTTGGTCCCTAAATTCCGCCATCTTTATGAAATTAGTTCGAAAATTTTGTACTTTAATATTTAGTCCTTAAAGTATATATTCTTTATGATATTAGTCCTCAAGTGAAATTAAACTAACATTTTTAATGAAAAATACATATTTGTTTGCTTAGGTGACAATTTTAAGCTAATTGTGAGAGAAAAAATAGCTTTAGGTTGCGTTTGGCGTGACTTATCGCGGCTTATTTGCTCCGGTGAGATTGGACAAAAACGTCATTGTCATGTTTGAGATGGCAAATGTTACTACCGTTACCAAAAAAAAACTAGTTTGGGGCATAAGATTTTGGTATGACAATGACATTTTTGTCCAACCTCACCGGAACAAATAAGCCGCGATAAGCCACAGTAAACGCAGCCTAAGTTGCAATCAAAATTTAATTTTCTTAATTCCTAGTCTAAAGCTATTATAAATATTTATTTTATTTTAAATAAAATATAATAAAATAAATATTTATATAAAATGAATCTACAATAAAAAATCAGTATATATAAATAGCTACTTATATATATATATATATATATCAAAGTAGCTATTGATATACACTGATTTTTTTATTGTAGATTCATTTTATATAAATATTTATTTTATTTTATTTCGCTTGAGCTGATTATTAATATTATTTATGCTTCATCAATTGTATTTTTATTCTTAATAATCAGCTTGGAGTAACATACAAAAAAAGAAGTAATACAAAATAATTCGAGAATAAATAATTAGAATATAAATTGTTATTTACATGTAAAATTGCTGCATTGTGATTGCAAAACAGCTTAAAGTTAGTAATTAAGAAAATAAAAAACAAATTTGATTTCGAGCCGAGCCAGAATCGCTCGATCTCGGCTCAATATCAGCCTTGGCAACGCGAGTCACGGGCAGCGCATGTCCGTAGCCTTACGGTGTGCTACGGAGTCCACCATCTCGGTGCGGCGGGATCGGGACGCGGGTAGGGTTTGACGGACACAGGAAAAGAACAAGAGAGAGAGAGAGAAAGAGAGAGAGAGGATAAAATAAGAGAGAAATTGGAAAATTACTTCTTGCTTCCTTTTTTCATGCCATCCCCATACAACATAAATTAAGTCCTTAATAATGTAAAAAGACCAAAGTGCCCCCCATAAGGCTTAACAATCTATGGGGTTAAAACAACAACAAAAAGGCATGCATAAAATATTGAAATAGAAAATAAGATTTCAAGCATGCGCTGCCCGTGACTCGCGTTGCTTGTAAGTGAACCCCCAATAAGGATCCCTAACATCTCCGTCCTGCTCGACATCAAGCTTGTCCTGTGGTGGTAGTGACAAAGGAACCAAGGGTGCTGCGGGAGGGTAGCCCACAAACGTCTTCAGCTGCGACACGTGAAAGACGTCGTGAATACGTGCGTCATCATCGAGTCGGAGAAGGTAAACCACGTCCTCGATGCAGTGAAGGATCTTGAAGGGTCCAAAGAATATGGGCCCCAGCTTTTGGTATGTCCCCCTTGGAGACAGTGGTTTGACGGTAGGGCCGGTGTTTTAGCCAAACCCAATCCCCGGGAGCAAAGAATAACTCGCGGTGGCTTGTAGGAGGTCTTCAACAGTGCTTGGGCCTGAATGAGCTGATCCCGAGTGAAAGTGCAAGTTAGATCTGATATACTCTAGA
Source organism: Platanthera guangdongensis (assembly GCA_039583875.1). NCBI lineage: Eukaryota > Viridiplantae > Streptophyta > Magnoliopsida > Asparagales > Orchidaceae > Platanthera > Platanthera guangdongensis. The sequence continues at coordinate 163,255,781 of CM077155.1, forward strand.
GGGGGGGGGGGGTGAATAGAGTATGATGCTTGCTAAAAACTTTTACAACGGTTGTTGTAATCGTGAACAAGGAAACAAATAATATAAAGTAATCTAAATAAGAGCGCAATCACAAGACACAACCAGAAACAAAAATAAAGCAACCAGGACACAAGCAGCTATAGTGGTTCCCCAATCAACCTGGTACATTCACTCTTCTACCACCCTAGGTAGGAATCACTGCACAGACCAATGAGCTTTTGATAAGGTGCTCAAAAACCAAACCAGATTTTTTGATCAGGTGTCTTGCCACCACTGAGTTTTGATAAGGTCAGAGGGGAGTTTGAAAAACCCTTTACAGCAGAGGGAGAGAGAGAGGGATGAAAAGATCTTCTCTGTCAACAGTCAGAGAGAAGATAGTGGATGTTGTCAAAGCTCCCCTAGATCTTGAGGTTCAGGAAGTGAAGCTTTGCAGTAGGGTGATAGACCTTCAAAAATGATTTGATCTCCAACAAATGATGATTTCATCATGAAATGTGAGGTGTCTGGAGTCTTGAATGATGATGACCTTTGAACACTTGAATCAAGAGAGATCTGAAAATTTCAGTTAGTTGATCTCCTTTGGATGTGCTCTTTTATGAATCTTGAGACTGAGAATGTCTGCAACTCTCTTTCTTTCTCTTGTGTAATTGCGTTGTAAGAGTTGTTGTTGCAGAGAATATGTTTCTGACTGTTTAGAGAGGAGAGTGAAAAACTAATCTTTTATTCCTTTTGTCTGAATAGAAATGATCCACTGTCCAAGATAGCCGTTGGCCTGTCATAAATGATTTCCTTAATTGCTTTTGTCTTCTGGAGGAAGGTCCAATAAAACATTACTTGAAAATTCCTTGAAACTTGCTCCAGATTAATTAAAAACGGCTACAAGATCTCTGATTTAAATGCTGACAATAATTCCTCAACTGTAATTTGAATCTTGAAAATCATTGAACTTTTCAGAAAAACGTCGAACTGTCCACTATCGTCGAACTGAGCTCAGAGATTTGGACTTAGACAGAAACAGAGATCGTCGATCTGAGCTCAACTATCGTCGAACTGAGCTCAGAGATTGAGAATCAAAATGGAGTCAAGATCGTCGATCTGAGCTCGAAGATCGTCGATCTGAGCTCGACGATTTGTTGAAGTTGAGCTCAGCGATCGTCGAATGAAGTTCGACGATTCGTCGAAGTCTCAACAATCGTCGAATGGAGTTTGACGATTCGTCGTACGAGCTCGACGAAATGACTTGTTCTCCAAAAAAGAAAACCTGGTCTTGAGGGCAGCTTTCACCTAACTACTAACCCTTAGACTCAATTCTACTTGACCTTTAGATCTATACAATGAGGTCAAAACAGGTTTCCTAAGAGACATAGTGATCCTGACCCAAATCAGTAATAGGGTGTTCCAACACCGAGCGAGGCGCAAAACCTCGTCACGTGTGCGGAGCTCGGTGTCAACGATGGTAGAGCGAGCAGAGGCAGCAACATAAGTGAGAAGGCAGGGGGGCACCCGACCGTAAATGAGGTGGAAGGGAGTGGTCTGGAGGAAGTATTGTAACAATACTCCACCCATAGTAGCCAGCGGGCCCAGTCCTTTGGGCGGTCCCCCGTAAGGCAGCGCAAGTACATCTCGAGTGTCGTGTTGACCACTTCGGTCTGACCATCTGACTGCGGGTGATAGGCGGAGGAGAGGGACAACTTCGTGCCATAAAGGGCAAACAGTTCCTGCCAGAACTCAGAAGTGAAAACCTTGTCTCTGTCAGACACGATGCCCTCCGATCCCCGTGAAGACGAAACACTCGATTAAAGAAAATACGGGCCACGACGGGTCCCGCAATGGGGCGACTCATGACAATGAAATGGGCTCCCTTGTAGAAGCGGTCAACCACCACAAAAATGACAGAGTATCCCCGAGAAGGAGGCAGTCCCTCGATGAAATCCATAGAGATGTCGGCCCATATCTGTGTCGGCACTGGGAGAGGCTGTAGTAGACCGGCTAGGGAGAGAGTCTCCGTCTTGATGCGCTGGCAGTTGATGCAAGCCGTAATATGAGACTAAACACTTCGCTTGAGCCCTAACCAGAAGAACTCAGCGCGCGCGCTGAAGGTTCTTGTGGTCTCTTTCGTGGGTGCGGTCGTGGACGGCTGCGAGAATGCCGGGGATCAAAGGAGAAGTGGCCGACAAGTAGAAACAATCCTTGTAGAGAATGAGACCGTCACGAACCGTCCAAATCGGCGGATTGCACCCCTCTTGAATGTGGAGCCGCATCTCACTGAGATCGGGTGAGTCGTCAATCTCCAGATAGAGGCGGGGAAGAACTAAGGAGGAGGGCCCAGACACAACATAGAGAAGTGCATCTGGGGAGTCGCGGCGAGAGAGAGAGAGTTGATCGCGCGATTCAAGTGGTCGGCCTTGTATTCCACCCGAAAATCATAGCCCAGAAGGCGGCTCACCCAACGTTGTTGGGGAACCGTTGTCAATCTCTGCTCCAACAAGTACTTGAGGTTAAAGTGGTCGGTACAGATTAGAAAGGAATGACCCCACAAGTAGGGTCGTCAGTGGTGGACGACCTTCGCCAGGCTGATGAGCTCCTGCTCGTAGGCGAGAAGCTTCCGATGGTGGAGAGTCGTCTTGCGGCCAAAATAAGCAATTAGGTGGCCGTCCTGCTGAAGTACCGCGCCGCACCCATGCTCTGAAGCAACAAATTCCACTTGAAATTCCTTCTTGAAATCCAGTAGCTGGAGAACAGGGGCCAAGACTAGAGCCTGCTGTAGAGCTCAGAAAACCTCCATGGCGGAGTCGTCCCATGTAAAGCACTAGTGACGCAAGAGAGATAACAAGGGGCCAACAATGACTGTGTGGCCCTAAATGAAACAACGGTAGTAGCCGGTCAGGCCAAGGAATCCGCGCAGCTCCCACTGCGAATTGGGAACGGGCTAAATTGAGAACCCCTTGGATCTTGGCTGGATCTGCAGAGACGCCGGTGTGGTCGACGATGTGCCCCAAATAGGCAACTCTGTCAGTGCCGAAAGAGCACTTGGACCCCTTCAAGTAGAGCCGGTGAGACCATACTAGCTAGAGAACCTGTCTGAGATAGTCGAGGCACGCCTCCCAAATTTTGCTGTACACCAAAATATCATTGAAGAAAATAAGGACACAACGACAAAGAAGAGTATGAAATACCTCATTCACGAGGGTCTGAAATGTGGACGGGGCGTTGGTGAGCCCAAAAGGCATCACAAGAAACTCGAAATGACCATGGTGTGTCTGGAAGGCAGTCTTCTCTACGTCTGCCGGAAACATACGAACCTGGTGGTATCCCCAGCGAAGATCCAGCTTGGAGAAATAGTGTGCCCTATGCAACTCATCCAATAGCTCCTCCACAACTGGAATGAGAAATTTTTCTTTCACTGTTTGTGAATTCAAGGCGCGGTAATCCACGCAGAAATGCCAAGAACCGCCCTTTTTGTTGACTAAGAGAACCAACGAGGAGAAGGGTGAGACGCTGTGGCGGATGATGCCTTGTTTTGAAGCATCTCGGTACACTGCCACTCAATCTCATCCTTCTGTAGAAAGGGGAAGCGGTATGGACGGATGTCCACTAGAGCCGTGTTCGGAAGGAGGCAAATACGATGATCTTGGCGGCGTAAGGGGGAAAGCTCGGTCGGTGCGGCCATGGTGTCGCTGTACTCGTGAAGAAAGGCGGAGAGGCCCGACTGATCGGATGAATCAGGTTGGAAGGAGAAGGCGTGGCCAACGTACTCCTTCGGATGGCCATGCCACACTGTCAATGAGGGCCCATGTCCCCAGGTCATCGTCGGGGCCTCCAAATCCCACAAAATTGGTCTGAGGGTGCGTAACCAGCGCATCCCTAAGACGGCCTCGAATCCCCGCAGGGCGATGACAAAGAAGTCCACCTGAGAGTGAAAGGCCGCCACAATAACCAGGATGTCTCAACAAACCCCGGTGCAGACCATCGCGGGGCCATTTGGCACGACACACAAACAATTGCGGGTGGTAATGGGTAGCCGAAGATGCTGAGCGGTGAGGTCGTTGATGAAATAGGAAATAAGAGTTCAAGCTCGCGCTTCTCGCGACTCGCGACGCTTGTAAGTGATCCCCCAATGAGGATCCCTAACAATAACCTAATTAGTCCTTAAGCGAAACGAGTAGAAAAATACTCCCATACCGATGTTGTCGGCGACTTGGCCATAACTTCCATTCATGCAGCACTCGCTCAAGCTGTGAATGAGAGCGAAAGAAAATACAGTGGATCACGACAGTGCGTGTGTATACACAACCGGGAGGAAAAAGCACTGTCACAAAATTGTGCAGAGCATGAAGGATTGGCACTTTGTTGCCGCCCGGCCAAGAGAGAATGCTTATACGGTTAGTGACAATAGTTCGAGGGTCATGTTCGTTCATTGCAAAAACATTCTTTCACGGTGTTATTTTCGATCTTCTATGCCTAATGCGCTTGTCTACTAAGATAGGAAATGTCCAATGTCACTATAAGAATAGAATGTCATATTGTCTAAAAAATAATGAGCGATATGACAATGATTTTATTACTTCACTTACAAGAATATAAATACATGTACACACAATGGAGTGACACCTTAACTCCAACCACAATGTGAGACTAAACTATAGAAGATTATCACAATGGGCCATAAAAGGTGCGGCTAAACAGTTCTTCCAGACAGTTCATATTAGATCATTCTCTAAACTGCACTTGTTAATTAATTAAGGGATTCGAACACATAAATGGTGGAAATCACGCTCTCATTCTTTATTATCATGTTCTGCTTAAACTTGAGGTGAGTCTCACAACCACAAGAGAAATAGACTCAAGGGTCCGTTCGTTTGTTTGGAAATGGGCGAAAGGAATTGGAATTTACTCAATTCCAATTCCCGTGGGGATTTGAAATTGAGATAATTTCAATTATGCTGTTCCGCTATAGTCAAGAATTAAACCAACAGAAATTGGAATTGACAATTCGTTCAACTATTGATTCTGTATTCTGGTTTTGGTGTTCAAATGTTTACTGCTATTGTCATATCTACAACTAATAGAGGATTTATTCACGGAGAGTCTCAAGAACTAATGGAGGATTTATTCAGTCTCAAGAACTCCAATTCCATTAGCCCAATTCCGTCCAAACTAACAGACTCTTAGGGCACATTTAGGCCTCCTTGGCTCATGTAGCACTCTCTAGAACTAACGAAGCCCACTTCTAAGTTTTAAATGCTCAACACTATCCAGCCTATTGTGCCTGAGAAGTTGAAGCCAAGACAAAGGCAGTCATTCTATAACAATTGAAAAGCCTGTTGCGCCTCTCTAAAAGATTATTTTCGAAGGAATATGAATGAAGATTATTTTCAGAAGGAACCTGTGTAAAATTTATTATGGAACCGAACCTTTGACTTGAAAATTTTGAACAACGCCAAGTAGTACCCCGAATTCCTATAAGACCTATTTAGCCTGCTATATGGAGTAAAGAAGAGATAAACAGTATGGCAAATCCATTTGTATTGGAGGATGGCAATAGCCTGGCAGCCAGAATCTAGCAAAGGTCTATTCCAGGTGGAATTTACCTCTGATTGCTTTTAGCACAAAAAAGAAAAAAAAACCTGAGTCATAATTTTTTCTCTCTACTTGGATGCTATGAAGGGTGCTCCGATCCGATAGGATTTAGATAATCAGGGTTCATAAGTGATGACGCGTCACGCCCGATACAGGTGTATTCCCGCAGGAGGAGGTGATCCGCTGCCCAGTCGGACGATCCGAGTGCGTGGTTGCATCCGGATGGTCGATCCGAGTCGAGTCCATATATTATTTTTATATTTTATGTTGTATTTGTAACCCGATCGGTCTAGACAGTGTGAGTCATCCGATTTGGGTGGTTATTTGATTTCTGATACAATAGTTATTATTTTAGGTATTAAATAGTGCAGAGGCTGAAAGTGGGAATCATCGAAGGTTTGTGCATTTTGCTTGCAACCACTCAGTATTCGTTGTTCTGGTGCGACGCCGGTAAGGGATCTGCCTGGTACGACTGCAGGAAACGACCTACGCCCCCTTCTTATTCCTTGTCCAGTCCCATTTAATCCACTCCTTCCCTTCCTCATCTCCCGCCGCCCTCCGCACGTCTACAACCAGTTAGCCGGCCCCGACTCCAACGACTTTCCCCCACCAGTTCGTTTTAAAGCCGTCGACTAACTCCTACTCATCCCCACCGCTAAACTCTACCACAAACATCCGTCTCCACCCTGTTTCCTCCGCCAGTCCAGCGCCTCCAGCCCGCTTCCAATATTTTCCCATGAGCCCTATCCCGCAATCCCCCTGTAGCCGAATCTCCCTAACCTCCCCTCACAACCACCCCCTCCCTGCCAACCCCTAACGCCAGTTTATCCCCCCTACAGTGCACCACTAATAAGCCAAATTCTTTCACCCAGTCCCTACACACACCACACAACACCCCTCCCATTCCAGATCATTAGCCGGCTCCCTCTATTCCCAACAACAACCTTGAAGGACCTCCGATAACCGTCATTGCCGCCGCCTGCATGTGCAAATTGTGGTATAAAATTCTGTTCTTTACTGCTGTTTATTTTGACACTACCTGCAGTGGTTGTTCATTTTATTTGCTATTAGTATCAACGTTTGTGTGATTTGCATGACTAATTTTATGTGTGTATTTGCGCCTCGTTCGATTTGCAAACACGATTACTTATTTCTTAATTAAAGAACTTGTGAATTCCTGTGCCTCTGTTGTATTTATAATAATAAATTATTGTTGCACATTTTTTAGAGGACCAACGCTTGCATTGTCATATTCATCACATTTAGGGCTGCATTTAGTGAGTCCACCCCGAGTCGGTCCCTCCACAACATCAAATTAATAATATATGGACTTGACTCGGATCGACCATCCGGACGCAACCACAGACTCCGATCGTCCGAATGGGCAGCGGATCACCGCCTCCCACGGGAATACACTTGTGTCAGGCGTGGCGCGCCATCAATAAGCATCTTGCTTAGTTAAACAATACTAAAGGTTGCCGATATCAGACACCAGGTTCATGTTAGTTACGTCGGATTGCGGGGATATATTAGAGATACTTCCTAAAGAAGAATTTTAATATTTAAATAATCTTCTTTCTCTCTCTCTGCACACACAAACCAAGGTTGTGAGGATTGAGATCATAGATGAGATTGTTTCGAGCTTGGATCAGATCGGATGGTGGGATTGGATCGAGAATCGCTTTACAAAATTTGGATCGATTTACAAAATTTGGATCGTTGGACCGTAAGATCCTATGATGCAGACCGCGATCCTGACTGTAACATCCGTTATCTGACGCAGAATATTATTTTTAAATTGTAGGATCAAGTCGCGACGAATGTTGATCGAGGCAGCGCGTCGTCAAGGTACGATATTAGTGTGGTCAAAAGGTCGCGTTCATTAATTGGTGATTTATGTTAGTCATAAATTTAGTGAGACGCATTTTATTTTAGTGACGTTGCGCGGCAAAATCGTGAATATGCGAGGAGTTAATGTGGTACGGGTTGCGTTTAGCAAGAATAAATAAAAATTTAAGAACTTATGGGGTGCCAATAGCAGTTTTAAACCCCCCTCCCTTCATGCGGTTATCAAAACCGCAAGCCATGAATATATTTTCCGTAAACCTCACTCACGGGAGAATAGAAACCCGCACGCCTCACTTGTTCTCGGGAATTAACCGCAGCCCGACGCTTCCCGTTTCCGCATGCAGCGAAGCCGACGCCTCCCGCAAACCCTTACCGCCGGCCGATCCCACTCCAGAGCGCCTCTCCGACTTCTCCTCCCACCTCTGCAGGCATCGGTGAGCCTCCCCCTTCCTTCCTTGGCCGTGGGAGAAACGGGTTTAACCCTAACCGGTGGAGGTTGAGTTTCGTTTTGTTTCCGGTGAGTCGATCTCTTCCTTTTCTCGATTTCTTTTTGGATAGCCTTCGTTATGGAAGTAAAATTTAACCTAGGTTTTCTTTTCCGTTTCCCTAAATAGGTCTTGGAGTTTGTGATCCTCCGCGGAATTTGGGTTGGGCGCTTTGAGAGCCTCAATCACTGCACGTAAAGGTAATATCTGAAGTTTAGCGCTTGAAATTTTGTAACCCTAGTTGTATAGAAATTTTCCACGGGAAAATCGTAAAGGGAAAAATTATGAAATTATGACTGCCCTAAATTACAGAACTTTGGTGGGGTCGGGGCAGCATTCTGAAGGTCCCCAGCAGTAGGATTGCATTTGGAAGAGAAAATGTCGCTGCGCCGAGTGTACGAGCGCCGCAGCACCACTGTAAGGAAGCCTAATTCATGTTAGTTAGGCATAGAAAGAAATATATTTTTGTACACGCATGTGTAGGTTTTTGTACAGGTATCATGACCATGCATAGAAAGGTGTGGCGATAGGAAAATGGTCGCGAAAAACGTGTAGAATGACACCCTTCTCCAAGACCAAAGTAGACAGATCATGAACAGTAACGTTAGGTATGAAACCTAAACCCGTGTACGTAAGCTTGGAAATTGTCCAACCAAGGGCGTGAATGTCCCCTCTAGTCGACCATGAGAAAGTCAAGGGTCGCTCAGTAGTACACTAAAAGAGATGTTCCAAGCAGAGTAGCATTTGACCAAGAGGTCAGTAATCACACTTAAATCTTTTCGTGCTTGGTAGAGACGCACTACCTTCCTCATAGGGCATATGGTATCCTATGAGTAGCAGAGTCTTGGGAGTTGACTCCCCTTGAGACAGTTAGTAGATTCGAGACCGTGTCCGAGCGACACTAGAACAATTGAGTTCGTCAGAAGGTCTCGGGTCGTCAGTTTCAGATGCGCGTTAGGAGCTACTCTGCGTAGAGCCTTCCTAGTAGAGGTGCAAGCTAGAGGTCACCTAGAACTCAAGTATAGACCTGACGTGAGACAGTACACTAGTTAGTGAACGTCGGGACTTGGGTTAGTGAACTGAAAGTCGCAAACGTAGAACAGGTAGATGTTTTGACCAGCTAGTGTTTTAAAGGCATGCATAACATATAGCATAAATGTTTTTAATGCACGAAACTAATTTTCTAAAGACATGTATTCATCATATGAGAAAATGTTTTTAGTGTCACTAGGAGGAATTGTTTTTCTTTACTCTGACCCCTCGTGGACAATGTTTTTACAGGTGACCCAGGTGAGAAACTACGCCTAGGATGAGCGTTTAGTGGCGTCAGTTTGTAGTGTTTTCTCATGCAGTTTTCTTTACTTTCAGCATATAGTTGTAGTGGTGGACAATGTAACTTGTTGATATTTTATATGTCATGTATCAGACTTATGATATTAATTCAAAATTTCAGTCATTTCAATTCTACTCATGTTTAGTGGTTCTGTGAATTCAGATTTCAGGTATGTGGTTACCCTTAGTTTACTTTCTTAGCTTCCGTTGTAAGTTATAAAATTTTAAGTAGCTTCTACTTTATACCTGCTGTGTACTAATTTTAATACTGTTTCCTAGTTCTCTTTATATCGCTGACCCGGCCGGATGACTGATTATTGAAAAACTGGGAAGAGGTGTTACACTGACAACCATGACACACACATTTGATATAGATCGATTACCCACAATATCACAGACGATGATGAGATCCACATTTTGGATAGACAGATGGACGATCGGAGTTTATGATCACGCCGAGGTCATTTGTTGGCATTTTTGATAAACTTTTTATTTTATTTTTCGGAAGAATATTTTGGGAATTAGGTAGTCATGCGATCATCTGATTTGGGCCATCAAATCACTTAGCTTAATCCCCCTAATATTTTGTGTGCAACTTTTAGATATGAGATCGACGATTTTGGGACGAAAGAAAATCCTTCGATCATATGTTGGTACCGACTCCAGCCCCCGTGAAGTGCGACATCGTTGGACACCCCTCCATGTGCCGACTCCTGGATCGACCACAACCAAGCCTCCTTCCATTTTCCCTTTACGCAGCCTAGCCGCTTCATCCGATCTCGCGCCAGCCCAGTCACACGCAACGACCACGCCGGTATTTTGTCCAGCCACCGACGCCCTATTCCGAGCACACTGCCACTGTCCCTGTCCTCCCCGACCCCTTTAGTCGACGAATTCTGCCCTGTTGCCACCTCTCTGACCCTCCTCCGGCCAACCACCACCACCGGATCTTCTTGTCCATCACCGACATCAATTACTTGGTGAGATTTTACTTCCAACTTTCATTTCTTCGCATGTTACAAATATCTTCTAGTAATATTTTGCTTAAATTAATTTGATTATTTCTTTCTAAAGACATGTATTTTGTATTCCTCACGCACTTTGAATTTAGATGCATTCCTAATTAATTTGTAATTGTCCCTTTCTTGGTTAACTCAGATATTTGTGCTTAAATGTGATTAAATATGTAAGTTTTAAAAATAATGTTGTTTGATTAATTGCTCGTCAAAAGTAATTGCATGATTGGATCATTTGCATGTGCATTGCATTATAGTTTCTCGCAAGTCTCTTGTTTGTTGGATTGTTTGTTGTTTATGTGCTTATCCTTGCAATCTCATTTTAGGGTTTGTTGTAGGTTTATTGAATTCATTGCGTGCTCGCTTGCATTGCATTAATGGTTAGGGCATTGAGCGACCTCCACCTATAGATTCGTCTTGCGTCAGATTGGTATTAGAGCCTCAGTTCGGGATTTATTTTGATACAGAATAATTGAGTCTATATGCTCATTAATGGCTAGCTATCACGGTCATTCCTCTCCTCTACTTGAGAATCCCAAATCTATCTATATATCTGATCCCATGGAGCTATTTCAGAGACATCGTCATGTTATTGCAATGATTATTCTCATTCACAGCATACCACCTCAGTCCGTCAATTGGGTGGTCTCCATACACTCGATAATTATTTCTACACCCTACCCAAAGAACCTCTAGGTAAAAAACCCATCCTTAAGGACATTATTTAGAAGACTTGAACAATGAAGGTGACTAAGGGATGATTTGGACATTATTTAAGAGATTTCCATTGGGGGAAACTATGAATTTGAGTGCTAGGCAAATAGGTCCATACATTATCATGAGAGAGTTTGAGTCAAATTTTTTCGAGCGTCATCATGCTAGGAGTACTGATGTTCATCTTGTACTCAATGCTTAAGGATTTGACTACAGATGTGGAGTCACCTAGTTTTAGATTTTCAGACTTCATTTATAGCTTCAGTTTCGACCACCACTATAATCTCCTTCATCCTTATGGCGGCTTACTTGGTGCGTGGGACCCATGACAACTTTAGCATCATGATGACCTTATGCGGAGACAGTTCTTACTTGGAGTGATAGAAAACAACCTGGGGGATTGACGAAGATTGATTACGTGCAACCTTTAGTTATGGGATCGACGATTTTTGGAAGAAAGAAACTCCTTCGGTCACACTGGTGCCTACTTCATCTCCCATGTAGTGCGACATTGCTAGACAATCGTAGCCAGAGCGTCGTCGAGATATTTTTACAATTTTTATTTTTCTAAGTTCTATTTTTGATTTTAGGACGCCAGACGTAACAAACAATCTTAGTCGTTCAAGCCCGGCGCCCAACCACCCCAGTCGATATAAATAGGGGCATATGACATCTTTTTATTTTATTGCTGAGTTCTATGAGAGAATCCAGGATTTCGACATTCTTCCTGGTGCGACGTCGGGAACCCGGGGTGTGAAATCTCGGCTATTTTAGTTCAATTATATTTTCGCAGTAAATCCCACGTCCTGTTCTTAGTCATTCAATCCCGACTATCACAAAAATCCCACGTCCTGTTCTTCCGCACGAAACCGTCACTTCTCCTTTCCAACCGATCGAACTCAGCGCTTCTCCTCCTTTCCAGTCGATCGAACTCGCCAGTTCTCCTCCTTTCCAGCTGATCGAACCCACCACCTCTCCTCCTTTCCAGCCAATCAAATTCGCCGCTTCTCCACCTTCATTTTCGCACGGAACCACCGCTTCTCCTCCTTTCCAGCGGATCGAAATCGCCGCTTCTCCTCCTTTCCAGGCGATTGAACTCGCCGCTTCTCCACCTTCTTTTCACCTCTGTCGCAACACCTACCCGCGTGACCATTCTTATGGCGACAGCTAATCCACTTCCCCACCACCACCCACTTCGTGGCCTCCACAGACACTGCACATCCCCCTCTTCTCTTCCTCCCACTCCATCTCTCTGTAGTGGATCCACCGCACAGTCTCGCCGACATTGTTCATCTTCCTCACCATTACTATACATCCAGCCCTCTCCATCTTCCAGTGGAACCACCCGTTCCTGCCATTCTCCACAAATTCCCCTCTCCAAGTCATTACTCCATATTACTCCATTTGCTGGTAAAACCCTCCCTCTCCGTTTCATACATTCCAGTTCGTCCCCTCCATTTTAATTCCTGTCGTGGAACCACCATTATTCGTTCCCCACTCTCCTTGTCGTGGAGTCACCTGCATCTATCCGCCTCGAACAACGCCATCCGCAGCCACCGGTTCTTATTGCTTTGAGTATATTTATTGGGTGTTTCATTTTAGTTTTCTGTATTAATTACTGTGGAAAGCACCACATATTTCTGTGGACGTTCAATCTCCTGTGTATTTGTCTGTGTATTTTTCTTACCCTATGACTTATTCGTGATAAATTTGGTTGAAACTCCGAGTGCATTTGATGTGTCATTGCTTGGTCTCTTGAGAAGCTAGTGCATTTTGTGTTAATTTGCTGAACTTGTAAAATATTTTCTGCTAGAGCTAATTTCCGGATTGTTTTAAAATTGTCATTTTGCGTCATTTAGGTAGGGATTGCACGAGTACACAATCACCTAGGCTTGCATTAGAGTCAGGCAGTCAGCACAAGCTCTACACGGCTTACCCTGCGTCAAATTTGGAATCAGAGGGTGGTCAAGACACTTGCATGCTACGTAGTGGTAGGTCTTACCGTCAAACCATGTCTGACCCGAACTAAACCGTAGAGAGAGCCACCAACTCCACTTCGGAGTTGACACAAGCGGAGTTCCAACGCTTTTGCGTCATTTAGGTAGGGATTGCACGAGTACACAATCACCTAGGCTTGTATTAGAGTCAGGCAGTCAGCACAAGCTCTACACGGCTTACCCTGCGTCAAATTTGGAATCAGAGGGTGGTCAAGACACTTGCATGCTACGTAGTGGTAGGTCTTACCGTCAAACCATGTCTGACCCGAACTAAACCGTAGAGAGAGCCACCAACTCCACTTCGGAGTTGACACAAGCGGAGTTCTAACGCTTGATGATAGATCAATTTGATCAATTGACGATACTATATGGTGATCTTCACAACAGCATTGGAGCCCTAGAAATTCAGCGAGAGCACTCCATTTCCCAAAGCAGGGACAACTCACCCACTCCACCTGATGTTCTCTTTGAGGAAGGACGGGTTGCCCTCCCACCACAAAACGTGCGTGTTAGGAATCATCCACCACGAGAGGCCGCTCCACTTCGAGATCCTGCTTCACACCGAAGGGGACCTCTTAGATTACGTTCGAGTCCATCAACCTGCACCTGCTCCCCCACGACATCCAGCTACACATGATAAAGCTCAGGACCATTATGACTACGTGTCAGATTGAAAGTGAGAGATAGATAGAATTTACTTTAGAGGGGGGGGGGGGTGAATAGAGTATTAAAAAATATTGTTTAGATTTATTGCAAAATTAAAATATTGATACTTATATGAAAGAGGGAAAAACACAAGAAACTATCACAGCACAATACAAAAAGAAAACACAAAGCAAACCAGACGACACAAGAAATTTTATAGTGGTTCTCCAAATCTGGGTACATCCACTCTTCTACCACCATGATAGGAATCCACTTAGGTTTTTTATCAGGTGCCCTATCACCACAAGATCTGCTTCAGGTAGATCTAGAAACCCTTCAGGCTTTTGATCAGATACCTAAAAACCAATAGGTTTTTGATCAGGTGCCCTATCACCAAGGAGTTTACTTTTGAAGGGAGTAATAACCCTGTACAAGAGAGGTTAAAGAAAAGTAGATGACAGTCTTCTCTTTCTCAAACACAATGAGAAGACTATGTGGATTTTTGATGATGCCAAAGCCCCCCCTGAGATATTGAGTAGATGCAGGAAGATGAAAGCTTTGTCCAGGGTGTAGGTCTTCAGATTGATGTTGATTTGAGCTCTCTGTAGATTTTTGAAGCCTGAAGAAAGAAGAAGACTAGATAGAATTGGGTGTTGAACAAGTTCTTCTTCTTCCTTGTTTCAGCAAAAGCAAGAGACCTTGAGAGCAAAAAGATTGTTTTCTGACTATCTGTCTCAGTGATTCTTGTTGTCTCTTTCTTTTTGAGTTCTCTGTTTTAATCAGAATGACCAACGGCCTGAAATTGAATTCCCCAGACAGTACTTAATTCTCTGCAAGAATTTAGGAGCTCAAACGGCTAGAATGGCTGGCAATCATAAATGCACTTCCGTAACTGTCTTTACAGAATATTCTGTGAATACCATAATTAATGTTTCATGAAATACGGCTATCAGCCTTGAGAATGTCAGCATTAATTATCAGAATATATTTGCCTTAAAATAATTTATCATAACCAAAATACTTCTGACCGATCTGAGAGAACTGATAACTGAAGGCAACATAAAATCGTAGAGCTTAGTTCAGAGATCGTCGAACTGGGTTAAGAGATCGTCGACCTGAGAACAACTATCGTAGATCTGAGATAACTGCTGAGAAGCACAAGATCGTCGACCTGAGCTCGTAGATCGTCGAGCTCAGTTCAGAGTAGAGAACTCTGAGATCGTCGATGGGAGATCGACGATCGTCGAGCTGAGTTCGACTATAGTCGAACTGATGTAGATAATCCATAAAATCTTTTTGAATCTAAGTCTGAGTCCACTGCAATGTTGGTCTGCACAATCCTGACCTAAAAGGATCTAACTAAGACTAGACAAGGACCCAGGCTATACATGGGGGTCAAAACATCCTAAGAGTGAACCTAGCATAAATCCAAACAAGGGTTCCAACAATCTCCCCCTATTTGTGTGAGGTCACTCAAAAACAAAACTGAAAAGAAATAAAAATACAAAAACCATAAATATCTGTAGGGATGACATAACATCAACAGATATGTTATAGCAATGCATTGTACATAATCAGTTAAGCATTAAAAATAAATACAAACTATAGTTTATCAGATGAAGGACCAGAGGAGGGTTTAGAAAAGATTATCTTTCTGAGTGGATCTGGTATATCCTTCTTAGAAGTCATCAGGTCTTGTCCACCAATAGTTGTCTGAGCACTAGTCCTGGGCACAATTGCTTCTGGATGCAATGCCATATATTCAGCTGAATTGAAGACTTTCTTGCTAACTTGGAGTTTGTCCAGCTCTTTTTCTCCGTAGGATGACATGGTGGAAAACCTAGATGGATTTTCTCCTTCTGCTA
Source organism: Platanthera guangdongensis (assembly GCA_039583875.1). Taxonomy (NCBI): domain Eukaryota; kingdom Viridiplantae; phylum Streptophyta; class Magnoliopsida; order Asparagales; family Orchidaceae; genus Platanthera; species Platanthera guangdongensis. The sequence goes on from CM077155.1 coordinate 163,271,284, forward strand.
CAGCTTTTCTTATCTTAGAGAGACCAATCAGTTCTTGAAGCCTGGTCATCCTAAAGTTAGGATCAACTTCCTGTTCAATAGGTGGCTGATCATCTTGAGGAGGCAACATTGAAACTGCTTTGAACTGAGTGGATTGAGCCTGAAAGTTTGTTGTGCTATGCTGTTTATCACTTTGAGAATAGATAGATCTTGGAGGAGCAACCACACTATACTTTTCTTTGGGCTTATGAGATTCATCATGTCTTCTGAACTGATAAGCAGCTGTCTTCTGAACCTTGGGAAGAACTTGTTGTTGAGGAGGAGAGGAGGGTTTCTGAAAAATAACTTCCTTTATTTGCTGTGTAGAACTTTGATTTCTATGCTGCTGACTGCTTCCTTGGGAATGAGATCTGGAAGATCTATCCTGCCTTTGATATGTTCTAGAGAATGAGGAAGGCTTGGAAGATGCATTAGAAGCTTGAAGAACAGCTCCTGAAGCACCAACAGGAGGAGGAGGAGGACCTCTTCTGAACTTCTGAGGAGGAGGTGAGTATCTCATGCTCTTCTTCCTAGCTTTCTGTTCATTTTTTGATAACCACATCCAGCTTTCCATGCCAGGGTATGGAGTAATCCCTTTCAAGATGTAGTAAGGAGTATCATTAGTATTGCCTGGCTTGGGAGCAGCCTTGGGAGCAACTTTTCTTTTCTTTGACACTTTCTTTTTCTTGGAATTTTCATCCTCTGAATCATCATCCTCATCATCATCAGATGAATCAGGAGGATTGTCATATAGGTCATTTATTTCTTTCAGCTGTTTATCGTAAGTCTTTTTAGCAGTTTTTTCTTTAGCTTCTTCCTGAATGTCAAGAGCAATAAGATCATCCAGAGAGGGAAGAGGACTATCATCTATGGAATAGGAAGGTCCAAGGGGACTTGGGACTAGATCAATATCCATAGAATGTACTTCAGCAAGAGGAGCGCAAGGCTCACAGAGATTTATTAAACAAGTCTCTAGGGCTAAGGCCAGATTTCCTGAAGCCACTAGATCAAGCAGTGCATCAGCAATTAAGAGAGCATCAAGCTCATCCTTATCTTCTGTAATAGGCATAGGCTCAACAGCCATAGGGGATGACATATCTATACAAACTGTAACTGACTGAATAACTGTATAGATTGGAGCAATTGGAGCTGACTGAATCTGCAAGAGTTGTTTCATAACTAAAGGACTCATGGGTCTGGTATAACAGACCATGGCCTTGGAAGAGTTTATCTCAACTGAAGTCCAGACTGATCTAAACACAGAGAAAGAATGCAAAAGAAATTGTAAATCAATGGAGGGATTTATAAAGCAGTAACCACTAGAAATGTCAGGGATTGACACATCAGTGCCCTCATCTGACATAAGAAAATCTGAATAAAGAACTATATCTGCACAAAATTCCTGAAACACTTCTTCTTCCTGTACTGCTGGAGGAGACTGAGCTGGAAGTTCTGCTGAGGCTGAACCTGCTGCATCTTCATGGGACATCTCCCCCTGCCTGGTTTCAATAAGAACTGGAATCAGGCCCCTAGATGAAGAAGGAACAGAGGAAGCAGAAAGGGAAGCAGAAAGAGAGGCAGAAAGAGAGGAGATAGATTGAGCAAGAGGTGAAATAGCCTCTGCTATCAAGGATTTTAGAGTTGGAGTGAGGAGTTCCAGAAGATGAGAGAGAAAAGAGGGATCAACATGAAGAAACTCAGTTGGAGTCTGAGTTGAGACAGAATGATGAGAGGGATAAGGAATGAAATCAGTCATGATGTCATCCTGAATAGGGGAGTCTCTCGAAGAATTTTGTGGAGATTGTGGTGTGAAGGCTTCAATGTTGATGGGTGAATCATGTGGACAAGAAGGAGATGAGTGAGGTGAGAGTAGGTCAAAATTAGGAAAGGATATGGTGTGGAGGTTTTGAGGTTCAACAGGGTGAAGGGTAAATGGTGACTGAGAAGGTGGAGAAGGAGGGATAACTGAGGATGAGGGAGGAGTTTGAACACTGGGAATGACGGGGGATGCTGGAGGTGGAGGAGGAGGAACTTCTTCATTAGGGTGAGGAGTGACTGTCACAGCCCTTGTGTCCTCAGATATATTGGAGGAAGTTCCAGCCTTGGAGGACTTTTGAATTGTCCTCTCCCACTTCCCAAACAGAGAGGAGTCCAACCTCTTGCTTGCATTGATAGCTATGGTTGTGGAAACCAGTAGCTCTGGAGCTTTCTTCTGAAGGAAGATTCCCAGAATCCTTCCTAAGCGGACTTCCTTCTTACTGTTCTTTCTCTTAATCAAATCAAAAAACAAACTAGCCCAATCTAAGGATTTCTTATTAACTAGAGCGGACATAATGACAAACTGTTGCCTATTGATGTTGTCATGGGCCGAATGCTTACCCAGCAGTACCTTGCCCACAATATCAGCAAGGAACTTAAAACCAACAGATAAATTCTTCTTTAAGAGCTTAGATGGGATGCCCTCAGCATGACCCATCTCCATTAACATCCTGCTATACTCAAGAACTATCTTGTTCCATCTCGTCTGTTCCATTTTTCAACTCAAAAATTTCTGTAAGAATTGCAGGGTTTAGAATCACCTGCTGTCCTGAAATGAAACCGATCATTGAAGAGTCATTTGTTGAAGAAGAGTAAACCCATTCTTTGATTTCAGCAATAGATAGTTTGATCCTTGTAGACATGAACTTCTTCAGACCCTGATCATCACATAACTGTAACATTTCTTGAAAAATAGGATCACAGTGACTGATCGATTCGAAGTCGACGTCGAACCAGTGTCGAACTTCATCGCTGAAAGAGCCGCCGCAGAAATCTCCATGGAAGATCTGTAGACTCAAGAGAGAAGAGATCAAGGGCAAAGGGAAAAATGAAAGCGCGGGACAGAGATCGAAGAGAAACCTACATATAGGTTTTTGGAATATGAAAAGACGATCTCTGTCCGACGATAAAAATAAAAAACGTCGATCTTAGGTCAAAGATTAATTTATAAACAAATAACATCTTTGGTCTCTGATCTCAGTCGGAAATTGATAGTCGAGCATAGCTCGACGATTAATTTACTGAAGCAAAGTCGTCGATCTCTGGTCGACGATTTTTGTCTTCACACAGAGCTGTCGCCAAACTTAGGTCGACGATTTAGCTCAAGAGCTGTTCGAAGATCGTCGATCTCCGTTCGACGATTTAGGAACAGATCCAAAAACTGAAGACAAAAATTAAATTAATCCTTCCCATTGATAATTCCAAGCTGATTCAGGAAGAACATGTGCTTCTTTTCATCAAGGGGTTTGGTGAAAATATCTGCTCTTTGAAAATCAGTGGAGATAAAGTCTAGATTAATTTTCTTTTTGTCTACATTATCTCTAATGAAATGATGTCTTATATCTATATGCTTTGTTTTAGAATGATGCACTGGATTATGTGCTATAGATATAACACTAGTATTATCACAAAAAATGGTTGAATTATTTAGATTGAAACCATAATCTAAGAGTTGGTTTTGTATCCACAAAATCTATGAACAACAACTGCCAGCAGCCATATATTCAGCTTCAGCAGTAGATGTTGATACTGAGGTTTGCTTCTTGCAAAACCAGGACACAAGTCTATCACCCAAGAACTGACAAGTTCCTGAAGTGTTCTTTCTGTCCACTCTACATCCAGCATAGTCAGCATCTGAAAATCCAGTCAACTCAAATGCTGACTCTATTGGATACCAGAGTCCTAGATTAGGACAACCCTTTATATATCTCAAAATCCTTTTTATGAAAATAAGATGAGATTCTTTAGGGTTCACTTGAAACCTAGCACATAGACATGTAGCAAACATGATATCTGGTCTGCTTGCTGTTAGATATAGTAGGGATCCAACAATGACCCTATACCCGGTCTAATCAACAGGTTTTCCACGTTCATCAGTGTCTAAAACAACATTGGCAGCCATGGGAGTCTTCATAGAAGATGCATCAGTCATCCCAAACTTCTTAATAAGCTCATTAGCATATTTAGATTGGGAGATGAAAATACCATCAGCAGATTGTTTCACTTGGAGACCAAGAAAATAAGATAACTCTCCCATGCTGCTCATCTCAAATTTGGAATGCATTAGATTAGAAAATCTCTTGCACAATTTGGGATCAGTAGAACCAAATATAATATCATCTACATATATTTGTACTAATAAAATTTTATCATGATGCAATTTTGTAAAAAGAGTTTTATCTACCATGCCTCTAGAAAAACTATGCCCTAAAAGAAAGCTGGCTAAGGTCTCATACCAAGCTCTTGGAGCTTGCTTTAAACCATAGAGAGCCTTATGCAGTTTGAAAACAAAAGAGGGATGAGTTGGAGAAACAAAACCTGAAGGTTGTTCAACATACACTTCTTCTTTAAGTTCTCCATTTAAGAATGCACTTTTGACATCCATCTGATACACTGTGAACTTTTTGAATGCAGCATAGGCCAGAAAAATCCTTATAGCTTCTAGCCTGACAACTGGAGCAAAGGTCTGATCATAGTCAATTCCTTCCTCTTGCCTATATCCTTGAGCAACAAGCCTAACCTTATTCCTCACAATCACACCTTGGGCATCAAGCTTATTCCTGAAAACCCACTTAGTTCCAATTACTAGATAGCCTTTAGGCCTTGGAACCAAGTCCCAAACTCTACATCTTTCAAATCGATTTAGTTCCTCTTGCATTGCAATGATCCAATGGGGATCTTGCTCAGCATCAGTTATGGATTGAGGCTCAATTTGAGAGAGAAAACAGGCATGCATTTCATCATGGTTGAGTTGATGTCTTGTCTGTACACCTGCTGACATATCTCCAATTACTTGGGATTTATGGTGATCCTTAAGTGTGACAAAATCAGATGGTGGAGTTGGTTCAGCAACAACAATTGGAGTGAATTGCTCTTGTGGAATTACTTCTGCTGTTGGAGGAAGTTCAGTTTCTTCCATAGTGTCTTCTTCACTGTCTTCATTTTCTTGTGGTGAAGGATGAGATATCACCTTCTGGGTGAGATTTAAGTCATCCAGCTTTTTACATAGACTTTGTACCTGCAAATGATCACTGGTAGAAGCTTCTTTCTCCTTGTAAAACATATTTGCTTCATCAAATGTAACATGTATAAACTCTTCAATTTTCAAGAATGATTTATTAAGAACCCTATATGTCATGCTAACTTGGGAATATCCTAGAAAGATTCCCATTATAGTTTTGGCTTCAAACTTTCTAAGATAATCTTTGTTGTTATTATGTATATAACTGATACAACCAAAAATTCTAAAGTAGTTTATTTTAGGTTTCTTCCTTTTGAGTAATTCATAGGGGTCTTGCTTTTAAGTTTGTGTATCAAACTTCTATTCAGGACATAATTTGCTGTGCTTACAGCTTCTGCCCAGTAGGATAGAGGCATGTGAGCATCAGCAAGCAATGTGCCTGCAGTTTCAATGAGTGTTCTGTTTTTTCTTTCAACTACCCCATTTTGTTGAGTAGTTCTGGGAGCAGAGAAGCAGTGCCTGATACCTTCTTTCTCACAGAATTCTTGCATAGGAAGAGATTCAAACTCAGTGTCATGATCATTTCTGATCAATGCAACTGGAGTAGAGTACTCAATCTTTATGTATTTTAGAAAGTCTGTAAGAACTTTGAAATTATCAGACTTGTTTCTCAAGAAGAAAACCCAAGAGAACCTAGAGAAGTCATCCACAATAACTAAAGTATAGAACTTCCCTCACAGGCTTTGTACAGCAATTGGTTCAAAAAGGTCCAAATGAAGCAGATACAAAATCTTAGGTGAATCACTCTTATTAACTGATTTAAAACTATTTTTAGTTTGCTTGTATTCTTAACAAGCCTTGCAAAGGCTTTCCTTCTTGTAAGGGCAAGAGGACAATCCTCTAACAAGGTTGTCCCTAGATAACCTAGCAATGTTTCTAAGATTTACATGTCCGAGCCTTTTATGCCACAATGTATTATTATTGCTAACCTGGTTAAACAAACAGATTTCTGAACAAGCAGAATTAAAATCAATTAAATAGATATTGTCTAACCTAATACCTGACAACATAGTATTGCTGTTTAAAGAAATATTGCATTTAGATTCAGTAAAACATACCTCATAACCTGCATCACATAGCTGACCTATGGATATCAAGTTATGTTTCAGCCCACTTACATATGCCATTTTCCTGAATGTGACAACTCCAAGTGTAAATTCTCCATAACCCTCTGTCTGACCAAAGCTTGAGTCTCCAAATATAACCTTTGGACCTAGCTTTGCCTTATAGTTACTTAGATTTGCCTTGTTTCCTGTCATGTGCTTGAAACACCCACTATCCAAATACCACTTATCCTGTATGGTAGGATAGGTCTTTATCTGCAAGAAAAAATAATTTATATATTCTGGACCCAGGTAACCTTGGGTCCTGGCTTCTTTTCATACTTAAAACTTGAAATATAAGAGTATTCAGTTTGACTTTTATAACCTAAGGGATGAAATCTCCTAGGTGGGATTATCCAGTTAGTTAAGGGATTGAAAGGTTTAGAGTTAGAATTCTTATTGAATTTTTTGTTGAAATTATAGTTTTGATGAAACTGTTTTGAGTTCGACGATTTTAGTTGAGATCGTCGATCTGCGTTCGACGACCAGCATTGATATCGTCGATCTTGGTTCTCAGAATAATAGTGGCTATTATCTGGGTTCCACGATCGTCGATCTCTGTTCGACGATACATAATGATATCGTCGATCCCCGTTTGCAGAGTGTTTAGGATCAAGCTCTGGGTTCTGAGATCGTCGATCGTCGTTCGACGCATAATGCTGAGATCGTCGATCTTGGTTCGACGATTTTTGTTCAGACTTAGCTTTTTGTTTTTCTTTATTTATCTCAACTTGTTTTAAAACTTTGTTAACTGTTTTAATTTGTTCTGTATTCTTCTTACCTTTATCTGAAATAAACTTTATAGGTTATGAAAGGTGGTTTTTCTGAATAATTAGTGGTTCACTGGATGATGCACCTAATCCTACCTTACTTCTATTAAGTCTAGCATTAAGTGTGCTGGTAATTTCTATTAGCTGTTTGCTTCTTCCATTCAGTGATTCCTCTAGCTGTTTTGCTTTACTTAATTCAACTTTCAGAAAAATGATTTGTTCACTATACATGTCTATTTCATTTTTCAATTTAATGTTTTCTGATACTAAGCTATCATAATTAAATTGTTTATTTCTGAGAAGTTTGATTTCCTTCTCAGATCTAATCAGATCACTACACATAGATTTAAAGTTATTTTTAAAATCTTCAGAGGTAAAGTCAAAGTCTTCCAGTACCTGATCACAATCTGAACATTCTTCAGATTCTTCTTCTTCTGAGACATGCTGTTATGACCTAACTAGGGGAGAAAGAGGAAGAAGGAAGAAGACTAGAAGATTAGGGTTTAGGAGAGGAAGAAGAGAGAGGATACCTGGAAGTATTCTTGCTTGCTCACCAAGGAGGAGGGGTTGGGTATTTATGCTCCCACCCAACCCCTAGGGCCGGCCGGCCCCATTGGGGCTGAACCCAATGTGGTTCAGCCCCCCATTCTGCTTTATTGATGGGTGTGGGCTGAACCGGATGGTTCAGCCCGGCTTTCATTCCCGGTCTCCTTCGGTCTTCGCGCGTATTTGAATCCACGGAAACGTAGATCATCCGGGGGCGTAACATTCCCCTCCCCATCAAGAAGCACCTTGTCCTCAAGGTGAAAATCAGGATAGCGCTCCCGGAACTCCAAGAGGTCCACCCACGAATTGTGCGTCGCGGGCATCTGCTTCCATTTGACAAGGATCATTGGCCGGTACTCCGTGCCGTGTTTCTTCCATTTGGTCATGAGAACTGCTTCAGGTAAGGGCCGCAATTCGCCGCTGCTGGTAGCCTCAGGTAAGGTAGGAGTGACGGAAATAGTGTTGCCCAGCTTCTTCTTGAGGACGGAGACATGAAAAGTAGGGTGAATGCGTGACCCCTCCGGTAGCGCCAAAGTATAGGCGACGGGTCCGACCCGCCGAATGACTCTGTACGGCCCGTAGTAACGTGGGGCCAGTTTCTGATTGGCCCGACGGGCGACTGAGAGCTGACGATAAGGCTGGAGCTTGAGGAACACCTCATCACCGACCGCAAATTCCCGTTCCGTACGGTGCTTGTCGGCTTGAACCTTCATGCGGTCTTGGGCCGCACGTAAATTGTCGCGGAGAAGAGCCAAGGTCCGATCCCGATCTTGCAGAGCTCGATCGACCGCCGGGAGGGCAGTGCCGGCCGGTTCATAGGAGGACAACGTGGGTGGCGGCCGCCCGTACACCACCGCGAACGGAGTGAGCCGGCTGGCCGTGTGATAAGAGGTGTTGTAGCAATACTCGGCCCAATGTAGCCACCTGGTCCACGTGCGGGGTTCATCCATGACAAAGCACCGTAAGTATGTCTCGACCCCTCTGTTGAGTACCTCCGTCTGCCCGTCGGTTTGGGGGTGATTGGCCGTGCTCATGCGTAGTGTGGTACCCTGAAGCCGAAAAAGCTCCGTCCAAAAATGGCTGACAAAGACAGGGTCCCGATCAGAGATGATGGCCCGAGGAAGCCCGTGGAGGCGAACTATCTCTTTGGCGAAGAGGTCAGCCACCGTTTCGCCGGAATATGGGTGGCTCAAAGCAAGGAAGTGGCCGTACTTGGACAATTTATCGACCACGACGAGAATGACTGACTTGCCCTGTGATTTGGGAAGGCCCTCGATGAAGTCCATGGAGACGGTGTCCCAGATCTGGTGTGGGATTTCCAGCGGAGTAAGAAGGCCCGCTGGGGAGATCGTCTCATACTTTTGCCGCTGGCAGACATCGCATTCCCGCACGAACTGCTGAACGTCCCGCTGTAGCCCCTTCCAAAAGACGTTGGCCTTGACCCGTTGTAAGGTTCGATGGATGCCAGCATGACCACCGGTCGGTGAATCGTGAAACTCCCGAATCATAGTAGTACGCCACGGGGACGTGGCTGGTAGAACGAGCCGACCCTGGTAGTAGAGTCGCGTGCCCAGTAAGTGATAGCCAGCCGCTGTGCCTCGACCCTGCTGCAGTGCTTCAATAATGTCGCGGAGAACTGGGTCCTGGAGAACCTCTGCCTGTATGTCGTCTAAGGAGGCAATCACCGGCCCCGAGATGTGAGTGAGGGAGCCCTCTGGTATCCGAGATAACGCATCGGCCGCCATATTCTCCTTGCCCTTCTTGTAGACAATCTCATAATCATACCCCAGAAGTTTCGTCAGCCACTTCTGTTGTAGCGGGGATGCCAACCGTTGTTCCAGGAAATGCTTCAGACTCTGGTGGTCTGTACGGACCTGGAAGTGCCGTCCCAGAAGATAGGGTCGCCATAGAGCGACCGCGTGAAGTATGACGAGCATCTCCTTCTCGTACGTAGAGAGCCCCAAGGTCCTGGGGGCGAGAGCTTTACTGAAATAAGCAAGTGGCCGACCCTCCTGCATGAGGACCGCGCCGATGCCGACGCCAGATGCGTCCGTCTCCACCACAAAATCCTTGGAGAAATCCGGAAGTGCTAGCACGGGGGTGGTGGTCATGGCCCTTTTGAGGCCATTGAAAGCTTCCTCGGCCTCCGCATGCCATCGGAAGGAATCCTTCTGCAGCAACTGGGTGAGTGGCCGTGCGATCTTCCCGTAGTCCTTCACGAACCGGCGATAGTAACCGGTCAGCCCCAGAAAGCCTCGTAAGGCCCGGATCGTCGTGGGTAGCGGCCAAGTCACCATGCTTTCAATCTTCCGCGGGTCGGCCCGGACCCCTTGAGCGGAGACCAAATGTCCCAAGTACTCGACCTCCGCCTGCCCAAAAGAGCATTTGGAGCGCTTGGCATACAGTTGGTGCTCCCGCAAAATGTGGAATACATGCCGAACGTGCTCCCGATGCTCCTCCCAGCTCCTGCTATAGATCAAAATATCATCAAAGAAAACTAGCACATACCGACGAAGTAGTGGTCGGAAAATCTCGTTCATGACGGCTTGGAAGGTAGAGGGGGCGTTGGCCAAACCGAACGGCATCACCAGAAACTCATAATGACCGTCGTGAGTACGAAACGCCGTCTTGTGGATGTCTTCGTCCCGCATGCGTATCTGATGGTAGCCGGATCGGAGATCCAGCTTGGTGAAGAGGCTTGCCCCATGCAGTTCGTCTAGCAGCTCCTCGATCATCGGAATGGGAAACTTGTCTTTAATGGTCGAGTGATTCAGTCCCCTGTAGTCGACACAAAACCTCCAGGAGCCATCCTTCTTCTTGACCAAGATGATCGGAGAAGAGAATGCGCTGGTGCTGGGTCGGATGATGCCGGAAGCCATCATCTCACGTACGCTGCGTTCTATCTCCGTCTTCTGAATGTGGGGGTACCGGTATGGACGAATATTCGTCGGGTCTGCTCCGGCCTTCAGCTGAATCTGATGATCTCTGAACCGTGCGGGCGGTAAAGAATGTGGTGCCTGAAAGATGTCGTCAAACTGAACCAATAGATCCTGCAGTTGCGCTGGTTCCGTTGTTGGCCCAAGAGCCTCGATTCCCCACAACAGGGCCATCATACTACCCTCTTCCTCCATCCTTTGCAGGCTCGTGAGTGATATCTCCTTGAGCGGGGACGTCTGTATCCCCTGTAGGCAATGCTCTGTCCCCAGGTGCGAGAACTCCAACGTCATCTTCTCCCAATCCGTGGTGACCCGCTTGAGCTGGCGGAGCCACTGCACGCCCAACACCATGTCCGACCCCCGAATCGGGAGCAGGTAGACATCCGTCCGGCACACATAGCCCTGTAGTCGTAGTTCCACCCCCTTCAGGACCCCTTCGCACCTCAACTTGCTACCATCGGCCACCATAACCTGGAAGGAAGCCCCCTTGTCGACTGCATGTCCCGCCTTCTGTGCCGCTGCGGGGGTGATAAAATTATGTGTACTCCCGCTGTCTATCAAAATGGTCACCCGCTCGTGCCCCAACTTCCCAGCAATCCGTAACGTAAGTGGGGCTGAACATCCTTCCATTGCCTGGATGGACACCCCAAACTCCGCTAAGTCCAAACCATCCACCTCATCACAGGTAGGGGTCTCCTCCTCGTCATCCTCCTCCCTCAGCATGAATACTTGCACCTTTTGGCACCGGTGTCCTGGTGTGTACTTTTCGTCGCAATTGAAACATAGCCCCTTGTCCTTCCTGGCCTGCAGCTCAGGCCACGTCAGGCGTGTCACCGTCGGCCGTCCGGCCTGCGGTTGCTCACGCCGCCCCGCTACAGGTGCTGTTGGAGCTGCGGGAGTGCGTGCTCCCCCTCGATTTCGCTGGCGGTTGCACCGTTCCTCCTGTATCCTGGCTAGACTGATGGCGTGGCTCAGACTGTACGGCATGTAGGCATGGACCTCATCTCGCAGGTGGTCCTTCAGTCCCGAAATGAAACAACTGAGGAGGGTCTTTTCCCCCCAATTTACCCGATTTGCCAGCCGCTCGAACTCCGTGCGATATTCCGTCACGGTCCCCTTCTGTCGGAGTTTCTGCAAGGTGGCCTCCACGTCCTCGTATTCCAAGGGGCCGAAACGGGCTGTGAATCCCTCTATGAAGTGCGCCCACGACGCGTACCCATAGCTCCGCACGAACCATTGTGCCCACTGGTATGCGTCGCCCTCCAAGTGAAACGACGCCAACTGCACCCATTGCTCATTGGGGATCTCTTGGTATGTGAAAAACAACTCGGCCTTCTGTACCCATTCCAGCGCGTCACTACCTCGGAAAGTCGGAAAGTTCATCCTCGTACGTTTTGGTTGCATAACAGCCCGCTGGTTCGCTCCTCCATTCCTGCCATATCCTGGCTCTAGCCCTGCTGGCCTGAGTTGTTCGGCCACTGGATTCGGCCTACCATAGTAGTCGTGATAATGTTCCCCTCCGTATCCCCCTCCCATAAGAGGGCCCTCCTCGTCGTCAAAAACGTGTCTGGGAGGGTATCCCCGCCATTGGTCGCCTTGCCCCATCCTCGCTGGAGTCCCTAGTACCGGCGGTCTGGGAAGAATCCCATTTCCCGCGCCATTCGGCCCTCCCATGTGCAGCGGCGGCCTCCAAAGAGGCTCCTGAGGTCCAAAAGGGCGGCCGGCAGCCACTCCGGCGACTCCACCGCCGGCGGCCACCCCTCCCGGGCCGATCCACCCCCCGGTGACCTGCTGGTGGAGGTTCGGTCCGGATCCGACCCACGGTCTGGCGGCAGGAGCGCCCGCGCCTGGGCTGCGCGGAAACGACGCCGTCGGCCCCGTCGGGCTCGGGTGAGCCGATGGCCCTGCGTGGCCGGCAGTCCAGCCCGGTTCCGGGTAGGGGCCGCTGTCGGGCATCAGTCCCGGCCCTCCCGTGGTGCCTCCGGCGGAAGACGGTGCCGCGTGCGATGATTCTCCCGATTCCGCCATCTTTCCCCTTAGGGTTTGCGTTAACAGCGCCTTCAACTCATCCAAGCGTCCTTCCATACGTTCTTCTAGATTTTTCGTGGAGGTTTTAACATGTTCTTCGATCCCGGCCACGGAATCCGCCAAGGCGACGTAGTTCTCTTCGATGGTGGCTAAACGCGCCATCTCCGCCTCCGTACGTGTCACCATTGTCGCAGGAAAGATGCTCTGATACCAAATGTTATGACCTAACTAGGGGAGAAAGAGGAAGAAGGAAGAAGACTAGAAGATTAGGGTTTAGGAGAGGAAGAAGAGAGAGGATACCTGGAAGTATTCTTGCTTGCTCACCAAGGAGGAGGGGTTGGGTATTTATGCTCCCACCCAACCCCTAGGGCCGGCCGGCCCCATTGGGGCTGAACCCAATGTGGTTCAGCCCCCCATTCTGCTTTATTGATGGGTGTGGGCTGAACCGGATGGTTCAGCCCGGCTTTCATTCCCGGTCTCCTTCGGTCTTCGCGCGTATTTGAATCCACGGAAACGTAGATCATCCGGGGGCGTAACACATGCCCTGAAGCATTGATGACCATTAAGCACATTTCTTTGGCCTTTGCTTCTTCATCTTCACTAGAGCTGGAGGAAGATGATTCTTCAGTGTCACTCCATGTTTCTGCAACAAACCCTCTCTCATTCTTCTTATGCTTGTAGGAGGATGGTTTGCTTGAGTGTTTCTTGCAGTCTTTCTCCTTTCTCCTTTCCTTATGCTTGTTTTCTGGACATTCTGCAAGAATATGCCCAGGTTTCCTGCAACCAAAACAGATAATCTCTTTAGAAGGAGTTTTGTCATACTTGGTTTATCATCACTCCTTGATGATTTCCTTCTGAATTCTTTTCTCCCCATCTTGAAGAATCTCTTTGCAAAGTGACTCATCAACTCTTCATTTGATGGAGAAGTTTCTGATTCTTCTGAAGCTTTAAAGGCTATATTCTGCTCATTCCTAGTTGGTGTGACAATCTTTTGTTGCTCAGCTTTTCTTGTCTTCAGCAGCTGTTCATAGGATTTCAGCTTTCCTAAGACTGATTCTGTAGTCATCTCATGTGTTTTTCTGGTCTCTCTGATAGACCAGATTCTAGAGTCCCATGAGCTGGGGAAGCACATGAGAATCTTGTCATTTATTTCTGTGACTGAGATGTCTTTGTCAAGAGTTTTCAGCTCATTAACAATGATACTGAGTCTATTGTACATCTCAGAAACTTGCTCAGTTTCTTCCTTTTTAAAATTCTCATACTGGGAGATGAGATAATCTTTCCTGTCCTTCCTTTCATCTGCTGATCCTGCAACCATCTGGTTTAAGGAATCCCAGATGACCTTAGCTGATTCACATTCAGCTACTTTCTGAAATATATCATCAGACATTATTTGTGCCAGTATGTTCATGTCTTTTGCATCAGCAATCTTTGCTTTCTTGTATGCATCATTGTAGTCTGAAGGAGGTACTGCAGTCATGTTTGTGGAAGTACTTGCAGGGGCAGCTGGTGGTGAAGGTACTCCTGTTAAGATAGAAGCAAAAATATCTTCATCAATAGAATTCATATAAAGCTTGATTCTTGCCTTCCAGATTCCAAACTTTTGCAAGTTGCAAACTGGAGGTCTGGTGCTTGCAAAATCCTTGTACTGTGTCATGGTATAACAAGAAAAAAAACAGTAGAGTAAACAGATATCTATCAGAGATCTTATGTTCAGGTGTTAGCCTGTACAACCTTAAAAACACACCCTCTGATACCAATTGAAAGTAAGGGATAGATAGAATTTACTCTAGAGGGGGGGGGGTGAATAGAGTATTAAAATATATTGTTTAGATTTATTGCGGAATTAAAATATTGATACTTATATGAAAGAGGGAAAAACACAAGAAACTATCACAACACAATACAAAAAGAAAACACAAAGCAAACCAGACGAAACAAGAAATTTTATAGTGGTTCCCCAAATCTGGGTACATACACTCTTCTACCACCCTGGTAGGAATCCACTTAGATTTTTGATCAGGTGCCCTATCACCACAAGATCTGCTTCAGGTATATCTAGAAACCCTTCAAGCTTTTGATCAGATGCCTAAAAATAAATAGTTTTTGATTAGGTGCCCTATCATCAAGGGGTTTACTTTTGAAGGAAGTAATAACCCTGTACAAGAGAGGTTAAAGAAAAGTAGATGACAGTCTTCTCTTTCTCAAACACAATGAGAAGACTATGTGGATTTTTGATGATGCCAAAGCTCCCCCTGAGATATTGAGTAGATTCAGGAAGATGGAAGCTTTGTCCAGGGTGTAGGTCTTCAGATTGATGTTGATTTGAGCTCTCTGTAGATTTTTGAAGCCTGAAGAAAGAAGAAGACTAGAGAGAATTGGGTGTTGAACAAGTTCTTCTTCTTCCTTGTTTCAGCAAAAGCAAGAGACCTTGAGAGTAAAAAGATTGTTTTCTGACTATCTGTCTCAGTGATTCTTGTTGTCTCTTTCTTTTTGAGTTCTCTGTTTTAATCAGAATGACCAACGACCTGAAATTGAATTCCCCAGACAGTACTTAATTCTCTGCAAGAATTTAGGAGCCCAAACGGCTAGAATGGCTGACAATCATAAATGCACTTTCATAACTGTCTTTACAGAATATTCTGTGAATACCATAATTAATGCTTCATGAAATACGGCTATCAGCCTTGAGAATGTCAGCATTAATTATCAGAATATATTTGCCTTAAAATTATTTATCATAACCAAAATACTTCTGACCGATCTGAGAGAACTGATAACTGGAGGCAGCATAAAATCGTAGAGCTTAGTTCAGAGATCGTCGAACTGGGTTAAGAGATCGTCGACCTGAGAACAACTATCGTAGATCTGAGATAACTGCTGAGAAGCACAAGATCGTCGACCTGAGCTCGTAGATCGTCGAGCTCAGTTCAGAGTAGAGAACTCTGAGATCGTCGATGGGAGATCGACGATCGTCGAGCTGAGTTCGACTATAGTCGAGCTGAGTTCGACTATAGTCGAGCTGAGTTCGACTATAGTCGAGCTGAGTTCGACTATAGTCGAGCTGAGTTCGACTATAGTCGAACTGATGTAGATAATCCATAAAATCTTTCTGAATCTAAGTCTGATTCCACTGCAATGCTGGTCTGCACAATCCTGACCTAAAAGGATCTAACTAAGACTAGACAAGGACCCAGGCCATATATGGGGGTCAAAACATCCTAAGAGTGAACCTAGCACAAATCCAAACAAGGGTTCAAACACAGATGATTACTTTAATGATTATCCTGAGCCACGTCGAGCACCACACGTTGACTACGACATTACCCGTCGCATACGTATTAATGCCCCCACCTTCGATGGTCAGCTTGACCCGAAGACTTTTTAGCGACTGACTTCAGGAGATGGACCATTACTTTGAGTGGTATGATACGAGTGACGAACACAGTATTAGGTTTGCAAAAATGAAGCTGGTTGGTCCAGCCAAAATTTTCTGGATCAGTCAAGAGAGGTCTCTCCAACGAGACGGATACCATCCTATTATCCGTTGGGAAGACATGAAACGTTGACTGAAGGAGAAATACCTTCCCGCCTCGTATCAGGATCAATTGTTAGATCAGCTTTATGTGTTGCACCAGGGCACACAATCCGTAGCAGAATACATATATCGATTTGATGAGCGATATGTGAGGAGTGATCTGCGAGAGGAGACTAGTGCCACCTCTTCCCGATTTCGTACAGGGTTGAGGTCAGAGTTGCGTAGGAAGCATATTCCCCACCAGTTATAGACGGTAGAGCAAGTTTATCAGATGACCCTCTAGTACGAGCAGTACTTGCGACTTGATGGTACCTGCCATACTTCTTCCAAGTGAGACAGGTCCACATTTAGGAAGTCACCAACATCCACTACTACCCCTGTGGAGCCCTCTCGTGCTCCCACAAGCACGAAGGGCAAAGCTGTCTCCACTGGACCTTCCACGGCCCCCAAATCGGAGGAGCATACATTGCTATCGCTGTTCGGGTAGGGGCCATGTGCCAGCCTAATGCTCTGCGAGAAATCTGTTAGTTGATGAAGGCGAACCCAATGGTGATGTTAAGGATATCGCTGATGAGGAGGTTGTTGCCATCGTCGAGGACGGTTGGGAGAGTGATGCTAAGCGCTCTTTAGAGTTAAGTGTTGTACGATGTCTCCTCTACACCCCGCGTATTGATGAGGATTGACGCTGTACGACAATCTTTTATACATATTTCCACGGTGCACGCGGTCCCTGCAAACTAGCCATAGATAGCGGGAGTTGTGTGAATATTGTAGCCCAACGAGCATTAGAGCGGATGGAGGTGACTCCTAAGTCTCATATACATCCTTATCGAGTCATTTGTGCTGATAAGACTACGATACAAGTCACCCAGAGGTGCCAAGTTACGATCACTCCTGCTTCATCTGAGGATTGTGTTTGGTGTGATGTCATCCCTATGGATGTCGATTGTCGCCCACAATTTTCTTTTAGGGAGGCCCTAGCTATACGAACGAGATGTCACGTGTTTCGGTCGCTCGAACACATATGTATTCTATGACAAGGGTCTTAAGATCACGTTGACACCGACCCAACCCAAGGAGAAATCCTCGGGGAAGGTAATACCCTCTACTAGTACAAGCTTGTCTATGACGCTGCACATCCTGCGTCGCAGCGACTTTATGAGAGAGAGAGTGCCAACACCGGTATCTTTTACGTAGTGGCAGCCACTATGGCTTCTGAGAGCCCTACGAAGATTCCTGAGCCTCCACCTAAGGTTCGACGACTTCTGGATTACTATGTTGATCTTATCCCGAATGAGCTCCCCGATGAGTTACCTCCGTTACGATATATTCAACATGTCCATAGATTTGACACTGGGGGATTCGCTTCCGAATTTACCCCATTACCGGATGAATCCAGATGAGCATGCTAAGCTCAAGCGACAGGTTGATGAGTTGCTGAGGAAGCAATTCATTCGAGATAGTCTGAGCCCGTGCGCAGTCCCTGCCCTTCTCACCCTGAAGAAGGACGGGAGTTGGAGAATGTGTATTGATAGTAGGGCTATCAACAAGATTACTATAAAGTATCATTTTCTCATTCCCGGTTGGACGATTTACTTAATACAATGACTGGTGCCCAGGTATTTTCGAAGATCGATCTTCACAGCGGGTACCACTAGATTAGAGTTTGCGAGGGAGATGAGTGAAAATGACTTTTAAGACCAACGATGGCCTTTATGAGTGGTTGGTCATGCCATTTGAGTTGTCCAACGTCCCCAACACCTTTATGTGCGTCATGACTTGGATCTTTCGGCCCTTCATGGGCAAACTATTGGTCATCTACTTCAACAATATTTTGATTTATAGTCGCTCTTCTGTTGACCATCTGAGCCATCTGAGGCTCGTATTTGATGTTCTACGAAAGGAGAAGTTATATGTGAACTTGAAGAAATGCTCCTTCCTGGCTGATTTTGTGCACTTCCTTGGGTTCATCATATCAACGTCCGACGTGTCTGTTGACCCGAACAAGGTCCGATGTATTAGTGAGTGGCCCATTTCATCCACTATCACCGAGGCTCGTAGTTTTTACGGACTAGCACCTTCTATAGGAGGTTTGTCCGGGGATTTAGCACCATTATGGCCCCCTTCACGAGCTACCTACGGAAGGGAGATTTTTAGTGGACGGCTTCCGCCACTTGTGCTTTTAATGAGATCAAGGAAAAACTGACGACCAGACCTGTGTTGAGATTGCCCGATTTCTCCAAGGTATTTGAGGTAGCCTGCGACGCAACTGGTGTTGGGATCGGCGGAGTACTGAGCCCGGAAGGCCATCCAGTTTCTTACTTTAGTGAGAATCTGAATGAGGCTCGACAAAAGTACTCAAACTATGAAAGAGAGTTTTATGTTGTGGTGCGGTTGCTTCAGTATTGGAGACGCTATCTCCTCCTACGGGAGTTTGTTTTATACTCCGATCACCAAGCCTCGCACTACCTTGATTCAAAACACAAATTGGGGCATAAACATTCTAAATGGGTCAAATACTTACATGATTTCCATTATGTTCTCAAACACTGCGCGAGTGTTGAGAACAAACCTGCTGACACCCTTAGTCATCGTGTGACCCTCCTCTGCACACTTAGTGCTAGTGCGTCTAGTTTTGATCACTTACCGAGGGAGGATCCGATCTGCGCCGATTTTGGTGTGATTTATCTTGGATTCTTGAGAGATCCCCCCGAGCCCACTGAGAGGTTCAATATTGCCGAGGGTTATTTATATTATGGGTCTCATCTCTACATTCCCCAGACTTCATTTCGGGACTTCTTGACTTGGGAGTTGCATGCTAGTGGTGGCGCTTGCCACTTTGGTAGGGACAAAACGATTGCTCTGGTTGAGGATCACTTTTATTGGCCCACCTTGAAAAGTGATGTGGCGCGCGTTGTCCGTCAACGCGGCACGTGTCAACTGCGAAGGGTACTAAACAGAATATTAGGCTTTATACCCCCTCCCGGTCCCACATCAACCTTGGGCTTTCTCGCACAGTGAGCATGGATTTTGTACTTGGGATTCCTCGCACATTGAGGAAGCATGATTCGATTTTGGTGGTAGTCGACAGGTTTCCAAAGATGGCTCATTTCATTGCATGCCACAAGACTACTGATGCAGTCCATAGTGTCTGACCGTGATGTACGATTCATGAGTTACTTCTGGAAGACACTGTGGCTCAAGACTGGTACACTACTCAAATTCTCAACTGCATACCACCCTCAAACAAACGGTCAAACCGAGCTAGTTTTAGGAAATTTGCTACGATGTCTCGTCGGTGATCACCCTGTGGTTTGGGATTCTGTATTACCCGTCGCAGAGTTCGCGCATAATAGTTCTGTTAATAGGTTTACAGGTACGAGTCCATTTCATATAGTATCAGGATATGAGCCTAGGAATCCTATTGACCTCGTCCCCGTCCCCTTAGGTTTACGCCCTAGTGAGTCTGCTGAGTCATTCATTCATCATATACATGAGTTGCATGAATTAATCCGGAAAAAAATCATTAGCAGTAATGAATTATAGAAGGCCCAAGCAGATGAACACAAGCATGAACAACAGTTTCAGGTGGGTGAGCAGTTCATGATCAGGGTTTGCATGGAGAGGCTACCAAAGGGGGACACAAAGAAGCTACAACCTAAACGAATAGGTCCTTATAAAATTATAAGGAAAATTGGGACGAATGCATACGAGATCGATCTCTCCGCGAATATGGGTATTCACCCTCTATAAAATACGGAAAGTCTAATACCCAATTTTGAACCTCGCGAGCATATGGAACCATACATTGATCCACCTCCAGTTCCTATCCCGCCTCAGCCCGACATTTCCTCTGACCTTTTTGATTACATTCCGGCCTACTTACCCCAGATGGTGTTTCTTGTCGTTACTTAGTGCATTGTAGTGGACGCCCCACTTTTGATGATACTTGGATTTCAGCATCAGAGCTCGATAGAGTTCCCCCGTTCTTCGACTTCAGCATGCTCATCTTCATTCATCAGAGATGAATGATTTTTAGTCGGGGGGAGCTGATGGGGATCGACATTGGCGCGTAGGCTGTGACTCGGCGGGACCCACTTACGTTTACTCACGCAGGAGGCGCTGATCGGATTAACGATCTGAAACCGTAGATGTGTCCAGAAATTTTTACATATTTTTTTTTTATTTTTTTGAGTTGTTTTTTTGATTTTAGGATGTCGCGCGTAACAGACAATCTTAGCCGTTCACGCCCGACGCACAACCGCCCCGATCATTATAAATAGGGGTGGATGATCTCCTTTTATTTTCTTGCTGAGTTTTGTGAGAGAATCCAGGATTCTAGCATTCTTTATGGTGTAACGTCGTGAACCAAGGGTGCGAATTCCCATTCGCCTATTTTAGTTTTTTCCAATTTTATTTTCTCTGTTCATTTTCATCCTAATTTCCCGTGAAACACTCCCACATTCATGACTATTCCATCACAGCTGCTCAAATATCTTAACTTCCCACGTTTCAACGATGTAATCGCAAAAATCCCACGTCCTGCTCATCTTCCGCACGGAAACGCCGCTTCTCCTCCTTTCCAGTCGATCGTACTTGTCGCTTATCCTCCTTTCCAGCCGATCGAAGTCACTGCTTCTCCTCCTTTCCAGTTGATCGAACTCGCCGCCTTTCCGCCTTCGTTTCCTCCTCCGTCGCAACCCTTAGCCGCACTACTATTCTTCAGACGACAGCCAATCTGCCGCCCCACCACCGCCCAATTTGTGGCCTCCACAAACGCTGCAACTCCCCCTCTTCTCTTCCTCCTACTCCATCTCTCTATCGTTGATCCACCACACAGTCTCGTCAACACTGCTCATCTTCCTCGCCATTACTCTACGTCCAACCCTCTCCATGTTCACGTGGAACCACCCCCTTCCTTCCATTCCCCACAAATTCCCCTCTCCCAGTCATTAATACATTCCAGTTCATCCCCTCCATTTAATTCATGTCGTGGAACCACTGTTATTCGTTCCCCACTCTCCTTGCTGTGGAATCACCTGCATCTATCCTCCTCAGATGCCGCCATTCGCCGCTACCAGTTCTCATTGCTTTGTGAGTATATTAATTGGGTGTTTCATTTTAGTTTTCTGTATTAATTACTGTGGAAAGCACCACATACTCGCGTGGACGTTCAATCTATTATGTATTTGTCTGCGTATTTTTCTTACTCTATAAAATTTATTCGTGATAAATTGTGGTTGAAACTCCAAGTGAATTTGACGTTCCATTGCTTGGTCTCTTGAAAAGCTAGTGCATTTTGTGTTAATTTGCTGAACTTATAAAATATTTTCTGCTAGAGTGAATTTCCGGATTGTTTTAAAATTGTCATTTTCCATTATTTAGGTAGGGACTGCACGAGTACACATTCACCTAGGCTTGCATTAGAGTCAGCACAAGCTCTACACGACCTACCCTGCATCAATTAGTATGCACCACATTTTTTGTAAATATGTACAATTAATGTAATGAACACAATAAACACACACACACACACAGATATATATATATATATCTTTATTATATAAGACAATATAGATATGTCAAAGCACACCAAACTTTTGATTTGGACCACACGATCAAAGTGCAACAAGAATTCTAGGCCACCTGATTAAAAAAATGCCAACCCTAAACCATCTTCATTCACCCGTCGTCAATCACCGCCTGTAGAAAAGCCAAGCCAGCTGTACCTCTCTAAAATACCCTTATAAATTCAATCCTCATTTCAAAAATCAATGGCTTTTTAGACATTTGGTTCTGAAATGCTGCCACCACTGCTCCTGGACATAAAAAAAACAAATAAGAATCTCTCAAACTGCTGCACGTCAACCCAAAAAACACTGTTACACGTCAAGCGAGCTGCTCCTCGAATGCCGCCCGCTGCTTCTCTGTCACGCCTCATCTCTCACCCTCTCTCACGCTTGCTCTACATAAAAATCTCCACGCTTCCTCCATGGTAGAGTCTCGCCTCCGCAGTCCTCCTGGGCGGCTCCTCTTCGACCTCTTCTTCCTCCACAAAGCCTCGCCTCCACCAAGTCCACCTCCAAGTTGCTCCTCGGCAGTTCCACATCCCTTCAAAGGAGCGATCAAGTTCGGCATGTTCCAACTTCGATTTACTGTTCTATTTTTTCAAGGATCGATTAATTTCTGGTCCCTTCCATTTTTACACTTATTCATTCTCTTCAAAGATTTTCCGGCAAATTTACATTCACATTTTTTTACTGATACTTAACATCAATTAAAATGACTGAAATTTAGAAATGCTCAAAATACCTTTGAAGGAAGATATTTATAAATTATCCTGGATGATGCTCCTCCATTGCTTGCTAGCATCTATTTTTCAGTTACTTTTCTTTTTTAATCACTTTGCAGTGAGTGAAAAAAAACTGTCGGTGAGCAACACGGATTTGCTCGAGAAGTCAATCGTCTTCCTTAACCCTCTTTTTTGTGTGGTTCAGCAGGTATTTTTTACTGATACTTAACATCAATTAAAATGACTGAAATTTAGAAATGCTCAAAATAACTTTGAAGGAAGATATTTATAAATTATCCTGGATGATGCTCCTCCATTGCTTGCTAGCATCTATTTTTCAGTTACTTTTCTTTTTTAATCACTTTGCAGTGAGTGAAAAAAAACTGTCGGTGAGCAACACGGATTTGCTCGAGAAGTCAATCGTCTTCCTTAACCCTCTTTTTTGTGTGGTTCAGCAGGTATTTTATTATTATTTTTTTGGTTTTGAAATGTTTTTAAATATTTAATAATTTTCTTAACAAAAACTACTGTTTTCTAACATTATTTTGAGGACTTTTTTTTAAAAAATATTCTTCTTTAATCTTTGCTTTTTTTAGTATTTTAGGATCATAAAAAAATTTGCTTTGTTTTATTTCAATAGTAATTTTTCAATATTTAACATTCATATTTTTTATTCTATTTTTCACAATATTTGATTTTTTTCCCAATATAAATGGAAGACCGATTTTTTTTATGAAATTAAGCTTCCCTTAAAATAACTTTTTTCCTATGTTTTAGCGTTGTTCAATTTTTGTTGTTAACCACTATTTAATATAATCAGTCTACTTTTTTTGTTGTTGTTATTTTCAGAATTCAGACCTCAACTTCACATGGTGAAATATGATGGAGATATCCAAACAACATGAGACCAGTCAAACTATTCAAAAGTGATTTTCTTGGATCTTATTTTTTGAATGTAAAGTTGAAAGTAATTTTATTAGATCTAATCATAGTTTGGTTGTATGATTTTTGTATTTTTTTATAATCATTCCTGTGATTTAAAGGTTGTATATGATTTTTTTAATATTCTGATTTTTCTTTCCTTCAAATTAATTATTTTCTTTTTTATCTTGACTTTTTCATTTTCATGTTTATTTTCTATTATCATTCATGTTATTTCCTTCAAAGTTCAAATTATGTACGATAAGTTTGCAATCCTTTAAAAAAATCATTGAAAATAAGCATTTGAGTGTCCTTTAGAGCTGGGTGAGAATGGATGTTGAATTTTAAGAAAATATGCATAGGACATTGTCATTTAGGCTGGTCTTTCGGGAAGATGGATTTGTAAATTCTCTATTGTAAAGTTCTCGCTATATCGAGTGTGAGATTTGATGTCGCAGTTCTCGCCAGACGAATGTCGCCAACCCCGAACAACGTCACCATCCCGGAACAATATCGCCGCCCCCGACCATTGTCGCCGCCCCCAAACATTGTTGTCGCCCCCGAACATTGCAGCTGCCCACGAATAATGTCGATGCCCCCGCACAATGTCGATGCCCCCGCACAATGTCGCCGCCCCCGCACAATGTCGCCGCCTCCGAACATTGTCGCCGCCACCAAACATTATCGCCTCTCACGAACAATGTCGTCACCCACGAACAATGTCGCCGCCCACGAACAATGTCTCCGCCCACGAACAATATTGCCGCTCACGCCCAATGTCGTCACACGACCAATGTCGCCGCCCACGACACATGTTATTGCCCAAGATCAATGTCGTTGTCAAGTGGGCGGAGCCCGCAGCGACGCATCGAGAACGGGCGAAGCCCGTTCGAAGATGCTAGTATATATATAATTAAATATTGAATCAAATGACTTGCATATTCTTTTAGGATCATTTGAGGATCAATGGCATTCATTTAATAGTTCCATGACACAAAACATAAGAAAGAAACCTAGTTGTGAACAGGCAAGAATAGAAGATAGAAGTCCAATCATAAACAAGCACGAATCAAAAGCCCAACATAGATCAAGTAGCAGACAACAAGCATGCAACATGATTATCACAAAATGCGAAACCCAATAGGCCGCGAAGAAGATAAAAACCAAAAACCAAGAATAAGTTGTACTTAAAAAAATAAACTCGCACTGCTATTAGAGCATCAAAGGCACACAACCAAAGTAGAAGTCAAAGATCAGTCATCAAGACCAGGGCACAAGAAGAGTCAAAAGAAATGATTTTTTTAAAAATACTCATGCCAATATATCAGCCGCGAGATATCACCCGATATATCGGGTAAAACCGATATAACGGGTGATATTTTTAGAAATGACATTTTTTTACTTAAAATGTCATTGTAGTGACATCTACAACACTACTGCCAAACTGGAAGAATTGGCTTTTATCAACATATAGATATTTCAAATAGAAAACATAATCTCAAAAGTCAAAACACTATACGTACCTGGTACTTATGAACAATGTCCCCATAGTTGGTGGGAAAACTAGTAGAGACATCGCTGGCACTGAAGGTAATGTTCTGCCTTGAGATAGACTCTACGGTCTTTGGATGCTCCTTCAACGAGAAAGCCTGATTAAATGAATCACACAAAACTCGATCAACCTTTAAACATAATCATGTATCACAATAGAACTTGATTGCTATAAGGCAAAAGGGAAAAGTAAACTTTTACATGGGATTACCTGACACCTGGCATCATTCAGTCCAAAAATAATTTTCAAGTGCCTTTTCAGCTTTAAAAGTAACTGTAGAGCTATTGAATCCAGCCAGTCAAACTGATAAATTGTAAGTTCTCAATTAGAAAGTGGGTCAATTGAAGATTAACTCTTTATTTGAGCCGAAGATTTATAATTTTGACATTAGATTTTTCACGCTGCACGATGAAAAGACAACAGATACATCTCCTACGAAAAATAGTAATATAGAAAAATGGAGCTCAGAAACTAGAAAAATGAGCTAAAATGAAAAAAATAATCACGGAACCTTGCTGGACTTGACAACATCTACTAGTAGAAGCAACTCATTAACTCTGAATGAAATCAAGTGTAGAGTAAAGAAAACTTCCGTGAAATGTTCCACACATAAATGCAACATAACCTTTTCTCCTCGAGTCATCATTGTTGCAAGTGAAAAAATAACATGTTACGAGGTGGTTTTTTCTAAGTGGCTGCGAATGTTATTATTCGCAGATCAGATTTCTCTATTCGCAGATTTTTACTATTCGCAGTTCTAAAGGGTCACAAATTTACTATTTGTAGACAAAGTTGGTATTCGTAAATCAGTACAAAAATTAAAAGAAAACAGTCAAATGCGTCGCAGCTCAAATGCACTCTGCTAATCTCTTTGAATAACCGTTCACCAAAGCTCTCCTTCACCTCAAAAAAATCACAGGGAGCTTAGTACAAGTCGTGGAGGAAATCCTCCAAGCAGAATTTATATTGGCATTTGGTCGAACACCGGGTGTGCGGAAGGCATCTTTGTTGGGATTAGCGTTCCACTGCCTCTTGGAATCATCCACAGAAGCAACATCCAGTTGCTGTGGCATTTAAGCATCATCCAAATTAGGAGAGATCTGGGGGTTACCTTCCGAGTGGACAGAGGATTCATCTTCTGCCATAGCAACTATATGAGACTGGGGCAGGTTCAAGCTGCAACGACAATTAATTACAAATAGAGAACTAACCAAATTCCCCCAAATGCTCTTCCCCGACATTCAAATCCCCTTTCGTGCTCTCCCCGAGGTAATCCACATCTGATTTGATAGAAGAAGTCTCCGAGAATACCACCTCTCTGAGGGATCTCCACTCCAGAGGTCGACAGAAAAGCCCACCGCCCCTCTTCAAGCTCGTCCTTGGGCAGCTCATTGTAAGCGTCGAGAGAACAAGGACTATTTTCACTACCGGGGCGTGAGCCAGTGGCCGAACCTGACAACCCCGTAGAAAAGGTCGCCGACGAGTGGGGGCTGCTTGGGGAGATGTCGGTGAGTGGGAGCGGTGAATCAAGGAAGATGGAGTGTGGCAGACTGCTTCAATCTCGCGACCGGCTGGGGTCTGATGAGAGGGAGGGCATGAAAGGATGGTTTGCAAATAGAGGTAGTTGAATTGTAAAGGGAATAATAAAAGCAATTAAACTAGTTAAAAATTGGTTTGCAGATAACTAACCTTTTTACTATTCTAGTTTTGGTAAAGTTTTATGAGTGCTTCACAATCTGTTCTGACCAGTATATTTTCTTTATTTAGGATAAACAATCGGAAGGCATCCAGGTCGTAACATGCTGCGAGAATTTATTGATAAATGCTACCGGCGTGGCATTTTTCTTTAAAATTACATCTATTATATCAATATATTTGTTCTTTTAGTTTACTGGTGTACTTGTAGAATTAACATTTTAACATAACTAATGTAGGGGTAAGCTGGTGGTGCTCGTAAGCTAGGACTCTACGTGCACGTGCGAGGGGATATGCTAATGCAATGCTACATGCAATGAAACAGTCGGAGGACGACGACAATTAATTTAAGCAATGAGAATTAACAACACCACGCAGTTAATTAAAATAAAGAAGCAATTAAATAATTTTGTCGATTTGGCAACGGCTTGCTCCGCGCGGAGGGCCTAAGCAAGTGGGGACGATTAATTCCACAAACAAATATTAGCGCAAAAGTACAACAACTACCAAACTATGATCACAACACAAATATAGATGAACAACCAAGTGCAAATGTCAAATACAAAACACAATACCACGAGATACTCACGATGCAGTGGGCTGATCCGAGACGATGGAGGATTTGACGAGCCGGATGCAAAACGAGCGATCGGAAGTGGAACCAGAGGCGAAGCAGCGATGGCGGTGGCTGCCTTCGGCGAAAAGTGGCGATAACGGATGGTAAAACGGCGGATCCGGCCACAAATGAGTAGATCCGGGCCGGGGGAGAATAGATCCGATGATTTGGAGAGGATCCGAACAAAAATGGAAGGTTTGGGTGGAGGGAATAACGGATCGGGGGGGTGGTAGCACTAGATCAAAAGAGATCTAGGGTTTTCGGAGCGGTGGGAGGTGGATCCACGAAGGGGAAGGCGTGGCCGGCTAGGGTAGGCTGGGCCTTAGGGGGGTCGGTTTTGATGAGGGGAGGGGCGGTGAGGGGCTGGGGGCTTGGGGGGAGGCCGGCGATGGGGAGGCTGCAGGCCGGCGATGGGGGGACAACAGTCCGGCGGTGGGGGGACAACAGTCCGACGGTGGAAAACTGGAAGGAGAAGGGGGCAGCTGGCTGGTTTGCTGGCCGGCAGTGTGGAGGGGGTTTTGGGGGATTCCAGTGGTGGAGGGGGGGGGGGGGGAACGATGGAAAATGGTGGAGGGGGGTAGGGGTTACCTTGGGGGAAGATTGGTGGCCTAGGAGTCGTCACCTAGGGTTCCACGCCGTCGGCACCGAGGAGGGATCGCTGGAATCCAGGATTAGTCTTCTCCAAATTCTGCAATGGCCTCAAACCAGCCCCCTAGCATCCTATTTATAAGAAAACAGAAACTAGGGCATCCCCATCAACGACTATGATTGGCCGGTGGGTTAGCCCTTAAAATACATCAAAATAAACTCAAAAAATATAAAATAATATAGCGTTTTGACTCGCGGCGACGTCCCGGACGCAACTGCGGAGTCCGATCGGCGATCCGATCAAGTCTTCCTGCGCGAATACATGTATGTGGGCCCCGCCTTGCGGCGAGCTCCTCCAAGTGCATCCGATGGCTCCCCATCAATAACTCCCCAACCAGTTTCACATATCCATTTGTTTCTATAATGAGGTATTCTGTATCAAAGGGTAATCTAAAGTCTATGAGTGGCTTGACCCGATCTTTTATTTTATCAATGTGTTTAGTATCATCGAGATTATATTCCTTTTGGGTCCTTTTAACTTTGCTATATGATGGTCATGTTAGTTTCCCAATGTCCTTAATGAAGGGTCGTGCATAATTGAGAAGTCCAAGGAACTATTGGAGTTGTTTAGTCATTGTGATTGGTTGGAAGTCAAAAACCCTTTTACAAATGTTTTAAAAATATTGATTTTTTAGGAGTAGAATTGAGACATGGAAAAATTAAACTGCAAGAACACATTAGTAAATTCCGAATAGTTTTTACGAATAGATCTTGGGTTAGTCTTCCGAATAGTTTTTACTAAGCCTAGTCAAGTAAAAATAATTAGAAATGTCAGCATAACAGATGGAATTTTTCAACTACTGAAAAGTATCTCAAAAAATGGAGTCGTCAATGTCAGTATACGACTATACTCTCCGTGCCACCATCCTTTGAGACCAATTTACTGGAAAGTACAAAGCAGTAAATCTTACTTTGAACGCAGATAGAGAATACTGTTATTTACCACTAGGCAATACAGGAGAAAGCACTTATCAGTGATGAAGCATGTCCTTTCCGCCAGCAAGTCCATGCATATCGTGGGTATATTAAAGCTAATAAAGAAGAATAACCATTAACTGATGAAGGGATATTAGTAGTCGAAGCTTTTAATTACCGTATGTACATTCACTAAGACGAGAATCTAGAACTTCAGCTATGGAGCTTAAGTTTTAAGAATGCAAAAAGTTTCCTAAGTAATTATTTTTATAAAAATAAAGCTAAATACTTTGTCCAAGAACATGGAACTAAAGATCAGCCCAACAAATGAAGCCCAGTTCTAGCTGAAGAATTGAGCCCTAAACAAGCTCCCAGAATGGATTAGAGATAGCAAGTAGACCAAGAGATATCGAGTAATTGTTGCTGACTTAGCCATGTCACATGAAGATAGTATCAAGTAGAAGGTTGTTATGGGCCATATTATGGTGTTATTTAATATTATTATTAAGTGGTTGATTGCCTTTAAGCCATCTTCCTATTTAGTCGCATTCCAATTATGTCGTTGGTTTGCTATTTAATTGCATTTCCAAGTCTGTGTTTTATTTTCATTTAAGAGTCAATTGCACGTATATTAGTTATTAAAGGTGCAAGACGCACCAAGACGCAAAGGGGTCTTAGAGCCTACGCGCAAGGCTCAAGGCGTAGACGTGCACCTGAAGAAGACAAGGCACAACCACATTCATTTTAAATAATCAATATCAAATATATGTTCATCTTCTTGAACGATTCTTCATATATTTTACTCATTAATCATTCATCACTATCATTTATATATCTTAAAAAATAAAATCAATATGTTCGCTTGCATCATATCAAAATCTCAATGATCCATTATGTTTTAAAAATATTAAATAATACAAAAATTATTGAGAGTTTTGCTTTGCCCCTTTCCATGATTTCTTGAGAGTTTTGCTTATTAGAGTTACCCATTTAGACCCAATAGTTTTCAAACCTTAGGAGATATAACAAATCCCAAGTGCAATTTTTTTCCCGAGAGCTTGCATTTCCTTGAGCATTGCATCTTGCCACTTTTGGTCACCGAGAGCATCCTGCCATGATGAGGGAATAAAAATGGAAGCCAAGGGCACAAAGGCTTAATGTGAAGCAATGAGATAATCATAAAAAACATAATGGGATAAATTGTGTTGAGTACTAGATCAAATACCTTTTTTAAAGCAATAGGTAGATCAGTAGACTCGAACAATTGATCATGTGTCAGCTCTGGTATTATGGGATGAGTATGTGTGTTTATCCCCTTAATTTGTAGAGTAAAAACCTGCACCTATTTTTGTATCCACTGACAATTATTTTCATGAGAAATGACCAGAGTAGAGGAATTATATGGTGGAGAAATATGCAGAGGAACAATAAAGGATTCACACCCACCATAGGTGTAGGTGTGGACCCCTCTGAAGTGAGGACGCATATTAGATCTTGGATTCACAAAAAATGACATCCATAGTAACAAAGGTCGAAGGACCTTTTTGTAGAGAAATGAAAGCAATTGTGCCCTTTTTTGTGAGTACCCAATAAACGCACATTTTAATACATAGGGATCAAATTTGGTTCTACTACCGTGTACATGAACAAAGAAACACACCCAAAATCCTAGGATTTAACTGAGTGAGGGAGATGATGAGACTTTTGACAGGAGTTTTGTTCCCCAAGACAAGAGTGGGCATGCAATTAATAAGGAAGCTGTGGTGAGAGCACCATCTTCTCAATAATAATTCAGAAGGTGCATAATGAGTTAAGCATTAGGAAACTTCTAGGAGGAGACAATTTTTGCTCTCAACAATTCCATTTTGAGATGAAGAGTAGACGCAATAGGCTTGGTGGAGCGTATCAAGATCTCCAAGGTACTTCTCAAACTGCGAATTGATAATCTCACACTCATTGTCACTATGCAAAATTAAATGGGTGGAGAACATTTTATTAATATTTTGGACAATAAAAAACTCATCATTTTGTTATTCAACTCAAGTAGTACAAGAAAACAATCAATGAAGGTAACAGAATAATAACAACCAAAAATAGATTCCACAAAGAAAGCCCCCCAAGCATTAATATGAATTATATCAAAGAAGTAGTGTTAGACAAAGAAGCATGATTAAACAAATTACGACGACATTTATTAAGTTCACATATATCACAAGCAAAGGTGTTAAAAACAATACCAAACAAAGTAAAAAATGATTGTTTCACAGTAGGAATAAAAAATGTCCTAGATGACAGTGCCAAAAATTCAAAACCAAAAGACTGGGAGGCATGCAAAGCTTGCGGAGACCGAGCTAGGCTAGAGGGACCAAACATATAGAGGCTACCACATAATATACTAGAGACAATACCTTCCCTGTCTTCAAGTTCTGAAACACACATGAATAAGGAAAAATATAACATAGCAATTTATCATATTCGTTAACTTGCTAATTGAAAGGTCGCCAAAAAAGTTGGGGACATGAATATATGAGAGAGAGAGGAAAGAATAAGAAATGGATCACTTTACTTCTATAGAGGAAAAATAACCCCTGATAATGCTCACTTTGATCTCTGCCGGACAAAGGTAAGTATGACACAATACTTGAGAGACAGAGCCAGTCATGTAATCCGTGGATCAGTGATTAATGATTCAATAAGTTCGCGGGGGGGGGGGGGGGGGGGGACAAAATGAGACTATGAGACTGAGTAATAAAAAGAAGAATAAGACGAGAGACAAACATCTCGAAGAATCAATTTGGATTCATGCCAGGGCGGTCGACCATGGAAGTTATATATCTCTTGAGGAGACTCATTGACAACTATCGAGAAAAAAAAAAAAATTAGCATATGCTGTTTATCGATCTTGAGAAGACTTATGATAGAGTTCCAAGAGAGTCTTATGGAAACTCTTAGAAAATAAAGGTGTAAATGTATCATATATTGACATAATAAAAGATATGTATGGAAATTCAATGACAGGGGATAGGGCATCTGATGGATTAACACAAGAATTCGCTATCATTGTTGGCTAACATCAAGGTTCAACTTTAAGCCCTTATCTCTTTACTCTTATATTAAAGGCTCGTATTGTGTATAACTGCTAATAATTATATGATCACGAGTGCTGTGATTTTATTCAGGATTAATTGAAACATGCACACAACATTTAGGTTGAGTGTGATCGCATTCATTCCACACACTCACGTATACTAGCATTAGCGTGTCAGCACCGTCATATTCTCACGTAGGCCAGTCCTGCGTCAGTTTTGTCCTGAGTCACCCCATATAACTAATTCTTTGACACTAACTCCATATATGCCTAATAAGTGCAATTGTTGCCTTTTGTTATACATTCTCGAACAATCTAAGTCTATTTTTTATCATCTTATCTTCAATGAATGTCACTCCCACATATTCTATAATATAATCATTTCTTAATCTATTTTTCTATCAATCCATACTAAAATATTGTCTAGACAAGGATAAACCAATTATTCACTAGCACATTAGAAATTCTATATGAATCATTAGTTTAGATATGAAAATAGGCCATTAAACAACCCCACTTTACAGAAGTTACTATTTAAGGCTAAGGTTTATAAATGGAAAGGAAAATGAAAATAAAATATCATTTTCTCTCACATTTTAGCTAAAGTGAAAAAATAATTGCGATATAACTTCTGGAAAGAGGAAAGAAAACAACAGATGTTTTATTCTTGTTATAGAAAAATCAACATCCAACTAGGCTAGTGCACATTGATTGACTGAAATTTTTTGAAGCTAACCTTAAACTTCTGTAGCGTTTCTTCCATGGGTACACTAGTGCTCTCCATGGGTAATTCCATTTCTTCAGTAGTGATACTAGTGCTCTCCACAGGTAATTCCATATGTTGCTTAGAGATATGCCCCTCCAGTTCTTCATTCAGTTTGTTGCTTGCATCAGGGACTTTAATAGAACCAGCCTGTTGAGCAAAGGAACTCCATATTTTCATGTTCGCTTCCAGTGCACCAGCTCTTAGTTGAATTACCCGATTAATATCATAAATCAAATATAGAGGTTCATCTAGAGATGTAAATGGTAGAGTCGCGAGAATCTCTGTACAATATCTGAAATAAAGAAATATGTGCCACATCTTGAATCTGGTTGTCATTGAGGTGAAACCTGAAAGAAGTATAAATATACACTTACAAGAGAAATGAAACTGATGGGATATTCCCATATCCAGACTCAAACTTCCTCACAATTGAATGCATAAATTTGTTCCTTGAAATACGATTTCCTCGAATAAGTCTATATATTCTCGATATCCCCTGCCTGATGTGAGCAATAGCAACAGCATCAAATTTTCCTCTTGCATTACTGGATGTCACATTCTTAGCTATAGACTGAATAAACTTAAATGACATCTGGAGGCCATCACCTAAACGGCATTCAAAAAATGACGGATACCTGCACATATACAAGCATTGTTGAACAAAAACATGTCATAATAAAAATGGGGATTATGGATGAAGTTTGTACATATACTTCCATACTTATCATTCATATTCATAAGCAATAGATGGGCCAACTTCGAGTTTGTCTCTAGTGGATCACTCTCTAAGGCAATTAGACAAGGAACACAGGTCATTGGATGAACCAAACCTTGACGAAGTACAATTTCAACAATCTACATCAAAGACAAGTGCAAATGAAATGAAAGTTAAAAGCAGATGGATTAATAGATCCAATTGAGAAAACAAAAGAAACTTAAGTTCTAACCTTAAGTGCAGATTCACGAACTTGGTCGATCACATCAACACACCTTTCCAAGATAAGGCTCCAGTACAACTGAATTATACCTCCGCAGATATTAGTGTCACCGGCACCAGCAGCCACCGGAACACTAGTTTTAGCATATTCTGAATTTTGAGTCCGAGACCTAGTATTGCCGTCAATTCCAAGTTGGTTTTCAGCTTCAAGAAGATACTCAAATAGGTTTTGAACCGCTTGCATCTGATCAATAGGAATACCATTTAATAAGAGGTCATTTACTCCCCCTGTACAGTTTAAAATTGTCAAGACCTTGCTTCTGAGTTTACAATGTTAAAATACATGATAGAGATTTTTTATATGTATGTTAACAATGTAAACATAAAGGGGAGGTCTTGGTAATTTAAAAAATGGAGGGGAGATCCCTATAATTATGCAAAATCACAAGGTCGTTTTAAGAAATTATTCCTTTAATAAATGAGTATAACAAGACAAAACCTTGATTCTAGGGTCAACATCAGATGCTAGTGATCCCTCTAGAATTTTCCCTATATCTTCCTTCAGCATATACTCAGGTTCAGCAATTAAGGTATAACCTAGTGCCTGGAGAAACTAGCAGAGAATGAGAAAAACCTAAAATCAAATGAGTTGGAAACAATAACAGAAAATCTAAAACATAAGGTGTACCTGTAAGGCTCGGACCTTCAAGCCAAAATCCTCCATGCGGAGATACTTTTTAAGAAGCCAAAGTCCTCTGACAACATGTGGTTGCTGATCGCTTCCACGGATCATGAATTCATTACCATATCTAAGAAGAATTCCAATACAAAAGAGAGAACGCTCCAATAACTGCAGCTTGCAGAGAAATATATGAGGAAACTTACAAAAAAGTAAGCAATAAAGTCATAAAATCAAGCATTATAGAAAACCTTGATGAATTCTGCTACCAATTGAAATGTGATAAGTTCCAAATTAGTTACATGTGCAACAATATACAGTATAATATGAGACTAGTGAAGAAAACTGTTGGCAACACAAGTGTTTGATGATCAGGATTAAAATGAACAAATGAGAAGCCTAAGCGATGAGGATCATAGTTCGAGGAGGGATCGTCGCACAATGGGGCCCGAACACGTCTATTCTCGCAGGAGACATTGATTGGATCGTCATCTGGACAATCCGAGTCCGTGGTTGAATCGGACTGTCGTTTGGACATCATAGCCATCCACGATGATTTCCCTAAGTTGGTATAATAAATGTGTGAGGGAGTGTGCGTGCGTGTGTGTGTGTGTGGAGGGGGGGGGGGGGGGGTCATTATAGATTTTGGAGAGACTTCTTCCTAGAATTCAGAGATCTCTTATGGCGCCAACTCTACGAAACCTCAAGGTGTCAACCCCTTGGTGAGTTATCTTCCTTTCCCCTTGTTCCAAATTCTGTCCGCCTATCTCCCTTCATCCCACAGCTGATCCATACAACAGCAGAGGCACCCAACAAATCCTCCCCCTCCGCAACTCCTCATAGACCCAGCCAACCCTCTAATTGCAGCTGACAGCCCTCCCAACAGACACAACCCCACAACCTATGTTCCCCGTGAACAACCCTTTCCAGTTTTACAATAATCAGCCATCCGGCCGGGTCAGCGATATAAAGAGAACTAGGAAAAAATATCAAAACTAGTACACAGCAGGTATAAAAAGCTACTAAAATTTTAAAACTTACAACGAAAGCTAAGAAAGTAAACTAAGGGTAACCACGTACCTGATATCTGGATTCACAGAGCCACTAAACATGAATAGAAGTGAAATGACTGAAATTTTGAAATAATATAATAAGTCCGATACAAGGCATATAAAACATTAACAAGGTACATTGTCCACATTTACAAATATATGCTGAAAAAGAGAAAAAATGAAAGTGGAAGCAATTACAAACTGACTGCACTTAACGCTCATCTTAGGCGAAGTTTTCCACCTGGGTCACCTGTAAAAACATTGCCCACGGGGGGTTAGAGTAAGGAAAAATAACTCCTCCCAGTGACACTAAAAACTTTCTCTTAAATGATGAATGCATGACTTTTGAAAAATGGTTTTGCTCATTAAAATCTTTATGCTATGATATGCATGCGTTTACTATGCTCCCTGGTCAACAGACCTACTCGCTCTACGTTCATGAGCCCTCATTATATTTTCCCAAGTCTCGGCGTTCACTAACTAGTGTACTGTCTCACGTCAGGTCTATACTTGAGTTCTAAGTGGTTTCTAGCCTGCAAATCTACTTGGAAGGCTCTAGGAAGAGTAGCTCCTAACGCGCATCTGAAACTGACGACCCGAGACCATCTGACGAATTCAATTGTTCTAGTGTCGCGCGGATACGGTCTCGAATCTACTAACTGTCTCAAAGGGAAGTCAACTCTCAAGACTGTAATGCTCATACGGTACCATATGCCTTATGAGAAAGGTAGTGTGCCTCTACCTAGCACGAAAAAACTTACGTGTGCTTACCGACCTTTTTGGTCTGATGTTACTCTGCTTGGGACATATCCTTTGGTGTACTACTGAGTGACCCTTGACTTTCTCGTGGTCGACTAGAAGGGACATTCACGCCCTTGATGAGATAAATTCCAAGCCTATGTACACGGGTAAAGGTTTCGTACTTAACGTTATTGTTCATGATCTGACTACTTTGGTCTTGGAGAAGGGTGTCATCCTGCACATTTTCCGCGTCCGTTTTCCTACCACCACACATTTCTATGCATGATCATGATATTTGTACAAAGCCTACACATGCGTATACAAAATACATTACTTGCTATGTCTAACTAATAGGAATTAGGCTTCCTTACAGTGGTGGTGCGACGCTCGTACACTCTGCGCGGCGACATTTTCTCTTCCGAAGGAAAATCTGACTACTGCGGACTTCTGAAGTCTTGTCTCGAGGCCACCAAAAATCTGCAAACCAAGCAATACCTAAATCTCGCATTTTCCCCTTAGGGTTTTCGCTGGGAAAAATTCCAAAATGCTAGGGTAATCCAAAATTAACGGCTAACATAACGTATTACCTTTACGTGGGAGTGATTGAGGCTCTTAATGCGCCCAACTCCAAAATCGCGGTGGATTTCGTACTCCAAAATCTAATTAGGGCAAGAGGAAGAAAAACCTAGTTCAGATTAACTTCCAAATCGAAGGATTTCCATGAAGGAATGGAGACAAGAGGAGAAATAAAACTTACTGGAACCAAAACGTTCAACTTCCACCGGTTAGGGTTGAAATCGGTTCTTCCACGGCCAAGGAAGGAAAAGGAACACCCACCGGCGCCCGTAGAGGAAAGAGGAGAGGTCGGTGAGGAGTTCTGGAGGGGGATCGGCCGTCGACTAGGGCTTGCGGGGCGTCGGCTCGTGCGTCGCTGCGTGCGAAACGGGAGAAGATGGCGGAACCAGCGGCTTTCTCCCGTGAGGAAGGGTTACGAGATTTTATTTTGGGCTTTGCAGTTTTGATAACCGTATGAGGAGAGGGGGGGGGGGGGGGGGTTGAGACCCGCTATTGGCACCCCAAACTGTTTTATTTCATCTTAACTCCTTTTCAACATAAAAATTTGCCGCGCTTCGTCACTAAGTTAAAATGCGTCTCACTCTCAATATGACTAACATAATTCACAAATTAATGAATGCAACCTTTTGACTACACTAATATCGTACCTCGACGACGCGCTGTCTCGATCAAAATTCGTCGCGACTTGACCCTGCAATATCAATTAATTTCGCATCAGATAATGGATGTTACAAATCTCTCCTCCTAACAAAAATTTTCGTCCTCGAAAATTTTAACCATACCTGAATCGAAGAGGAAAGAATGTCTGCATTGCTCCTAAGCTCACCCTCTCGCTCCCAAGTATACTCTGGACGGCCACAGTTCATCCAAAGGACTTTGACCATGCGAATCTCTCTATTCCTGAGCTTTTGTATCATTGAATCCACGATTCTGACTTGTCTAACCCCAATACTAAGATTTATCTCGATTGGTGCTTCCTCGGTACTGATGATCTGGCTGGAATCTCTGACTGCTCTCCTCAGATAGGAGACGTGGAATGCATCATGTACACCACTCATTTCCTCAGGTAAGGCCAACCTATAAGCAACCTCACCAACTCTTTTCAGTATCTCAAAAGGACCAACGAATCTGGGGCTCAGTTTTTTCATCCGCTTTATTCTAGAGACTCCTCTGACTGATCTGACCTTCAGATAAACATAGTCTCCAACTCTGAATTCTACTGACCTGTGCTTCTGATCACGATACTTGACATGACGATCCTGAGCTGTCTTCATTCGCTCTTGAATGAGCTTGATTCTGTCAGTGATTTTATCAATCCATGACTCCCTGATGGTAGATCTTTCTACCCTTTCAGCCCAACACAACGGTGTCCGACGTCTACCATAGAGGACCTCGAACGGTGTCATTCCAATACTCGTCTGAAAACTGTTATTGTAGGAGAATTCTACAAGGGTAACATACTTCTCCCACTTTCCTCCAAAGTCCAAAATGCACATCCGTAGCAGATCCTCCAAAGCCCTATTTGTACGCTCAGTCTGTCCATCGGTTTGGGGATGGAATGTGGTGCTGAAATGTAATCTGGTACTCAAACGCTGCTGAACGTATCTCCACTCCCTGGAGGTGAATCTGCCATCTCGGTATGAAACTATAGTCTTGGGAAACACAGTGAAGTCGAACTATCTCGTCTATATATAACTGTGCCAATCTGAGACTCTGATCTGTCTTCTTAAGAGGAATGAAATGGACGACCTTAGAAAGCCGATCAACTATAACCCATAAAGAATCATTCTCACTCTGAGATCTTGGTAGACCATGGATGAAGTCTATGGATATATCCTTAAAAGTCCACTCGGGAATGGGAAGTGACTGCAACTTGCCTCCAGGCCTTTGGCACTCGGCCTTAACTAACTTGCACGTCTCGCACTTCCCTACATAATCTGCAACATCACTTTTCAAGCCTGGCCACCAGACTACCTTCTTGAGATCTGTATACATCTTCGTGCTACCCGGATGTATAGAATATCTGGAATTGTGTACCTCAAACAGAACGTTCTCGCGAAGGTGGCTAACATCGGGGATACACACTCTGCCGTCAAGCAACAATAAATCATCCTGAATAGTGAATCTCTCCTTCTGACCCGTCTGCACTGAGGTCCAAATCTCTGTCATCTTTGGATTCAACGTTAGAGCTGTCCTGATTCTATCCTTAATGTCGCAGGTGATCTCCATCCAACTCAACCTTACAGAACCAAATCTACAGCGTGACACAACGGTGATGTCCAGTCTCTCCAGTTCTCGCACTAACTCCTCCTGCTGAGTGAGAAGGAAGAAACACGAAGCTCTATGGCTAAGGGCATCAGCTACAACGTTCGCCTTTCCTGGATGGTACTGAATGTTTACGTCGTAGTCTGATAGAAACTTTAACCATCTGCGTTGCCTCAAATTGAGCTCCCGCTGATCAAAGATATACTTAAGGGTCTTATGATCAGTGAAGATCTCGCAACGAATACCATAGAGATAGTGCCTCCATATCCTCAAAGCATGTATGACTGCTGCAAGCTCCAAGTCACGCACGGGATAGTTTCTCTCATGAACCTTTAACTGTCTCGAGGCATAGGCTACGACCTTTCCATGCTGCATGAGAACACAGCCCAAACCCTGACCTGATGCATCGCTAAAAATCTGAAACCCGTCAGACCCTGAAGGTAAACTCAAGATCGGTGCGGTCATCAATCTATCTTTCAAGTCCTCAAAAGACAATTCACACTCAACTGTCCAATCCAAGCCTTTACCCTTTCTGGTGAGGGAAGTCAGTGGTAAGGCTATCTTTGAAAAATCTCCGATGAATCTCCTGTATTAACCAGTTAGACCCAAAAAGCTGCGAACCTCTGAAACTATCGTCGGCCTTGGCCGATT